>OZ026525.1:50568670-51803099 GCA_964019695.1 Loripinus fragilis | reverse complement strand
AAAAAAGACTTCCATCTGCATAAGATTATACAAAACAGAGGACTGTTGTCTATCTGCCTGCCTGCCTGTCTGTCTGTCTGGCTGCCTGCCTACCTGTCTGTCTTGTTAATGAATAAAACAAGTACCAACAGTTTAATATTTTATTTTGATAAGGCCAAACAAAAAAAAATGTGTGTTCAGGTTACATGAAAAAATATACCAAAACATTTTGTTTTGTTAAGTTGGAACAATCCATTAATGCTTAAAGGGTTAAAAGCAGTCGATCTAAAAATTATTCAAATGTATCACTTACGGCTAAAATGGAAAAGATATACGGTATGCACAAATTGGTGGGACTCCAACTTTTTTGGAGTGGGACTCCCACTTTTTCCAGTGGGACTCCTACTTTTTGCCAGATGGGAGTCCTGAACTCCTGTTTTCAAAATCCTAGTGAGAGCTCTGATCAGGATTTCCAAAATTGTTTGCTTAGACAATTGATTTTTTATCCCAATAATTAAAATATAAAACAATCAAAGTCGCTGTCCGAATTAAGCTGAATGTCGGAATTTACCTGGCTGTACCCTATAGCTATTAGCTCCATTGTAGTTTGCCCCATTTGATGGGGTTGGCTGAAAGGGGTTGGCAGAGCTCTAGATAAGAAATACAGAGCTCCAGCTAGAATCAGGAAAGGGCAGGGTAGGGCACTTTGTGTTGAGGTGCGAAAGTTAGGATACACAGGGGGTGGGAATGGAAGGAGATGACCATCCCAGCAGAGGGGAGTGGGGGGGGGGGGGGCTACCATATTCTAAAAACTACCCATTCTGTATGTATCTTGACCTTAAAGCAACAGTTGACTCACAGTCACAAGCCCACATGATTACTTACGATCTCTGCTTCGGGAAACCCATCTGCATTAGAATTTGTAAAGAACTTTTAATGCCTTCTCTCTTTACAGAGTTAGACTTTTGTAAGCGAGGTGGTAGTGCGCTCGCCATTTGATATTTCACTTTAATTTTTCACTTCAAACCCGGAAATGTTTTCGTTTTGTTGTCAAAGGGAGTTAATCGTTCATAAGGTACAACTCATTAGCGAAATAAAGTCGATATCGCGAAATTGAATAGCACCATACGGTGTTGCTCCGATGGTCATTGCGCACCTCTGGAAAGTCTTTTCCCTGCCGAGGATGTTGTATGGACTGGAGACGTATTGTCTACGGGCTAAAGATGTTCAGCAGCTGGAACAGCTACAGTTGTTGTTGTTGTTGTTGATTCTTCTGCCAATATAACACTGGCTGTATCCACTTGGTGCTTCTTTGAACTATGCTTTCTCTAGGTGCAAAACTCTAAGTGAAATAGGTCTTCGAGCGAGTTCATATTTTTGTTTTCTTTTTATAAAATTTAAATTAATTGAATAATATATAATAAATTCTTATGATTCGTTTCTTTTTTGTATATAATTTTAGCTGTATGAATTCTAGTCAATGAGTCTTCCTGTAGATCTCAGGAACGTGCCAAATGCTGTCTTTAACTCCAAATTAATAGCCCTGCATATTCCATCTATATTTCCTGTCAAGACTTTAAGGTTGATATCTGTCTGGATTATTGTGTTTCTGGCTAGGATTTCCTCTATTTCTCTTTCAAGAACCTGTCTTTGTGAATGATACTTTTGACACTTGAATATGTAATGGTCAATTGTTTCTTTTTCTGAACATAAGTCACAGTTAGGGGATTTATTTTTGTCAATTTTTGATGTTAAGTAGTTTAAACCAACTTGACCGGTAATGAGTTGATTTATAATGGCTTCAACCTTTCTATCTCCAATGCTAGGCTGTGATTTCCCTACTTCTGTAGTAACTTCTTGTAATGTGTCAGATTTGGGGGAATTGACATAAATCTTCTGCCATTTTTCTGTAACTTCTTATTTCATCAGTGTTAGTAGTATTGACCTGTCTGCTACCCCTTCAAAAAAGTCTTCTTTTTTCCCTATCATTTCTTTTGCCGCATTTTTGGCTAAGCAATCTGCCAATTCATTGCCTTTAAAATCTTTATGGCCAGGGATCCAATGAACAAACAAGCTGTGACCGTTATTCTGTAGGGTTGAAGATATTTGTCTGATATTTAAAATTACATCGACTTTGGGTTTTGGAAATTCTGTACCAAAAGCTGAGATGATGGCAGGTTGACAGTCCACAAAAATATGAATTGAATGTTTAAGGTTCTGTTGTTCTACTAGATGGTGTAATGCTGTTTGAATGCATATTAGTTCACCTATGTAATTGTTACCATTTGAGCATACTGGTTTAGAGATGCAAATGGGTTCTTCTTCCAATCCATTGTAGTAGATCACTGCTCCTGCCCCTGTCGGTCCAGGATTGCCAAGTGCCGAGCCATCAGTGAATGCTGCTACACAACTGGGGTCTAGTCCATCTAGTATTTCTTTAATGTTTTCTTCTTGTAAGGCTTTGTCACTTTCAAATTCTTTCCAGTTGCATTGTAGGTTAGTGTTCTGCATAATCCCATTGTGTCTTTGGTGTACTGGAACTCCTTAGCCACATTCTCTAGATTGAATTTACCTTTCATTTCAGTGAATGCAGAAATAAGCATATTAATTGTTGTTTTTTTCCCTTTTACATTTTGATTATTAATGCTTGTTTCAAATTCTTCTTTGATCGGTTCTTTGTCATTTTTGCTTTGAATTCTTAGTAGTTCTTCTGCTTGTCTCAGTTTTAAGTGAAGATGTAACGGGTTGCAATTTGTTAAAATTTCAATAGATTCTGTGCTGGAGTTAGCTAAGCATCCTGTTGCTTTCAGTAAAGCTGCCCTGTGAACTGAAGTCAACTCTTTGCATACTTTGTCTGTTAATGTTGATAAGGCTGCTATACCATAATCCATAGTAGGTAAAACTAGTGACTTGTAAAGTCTAACAAAGATACTTTGGGAACAACCGCTATTATTGTTGATGAAATGTTCAATACATTTTAGAGCTTTAAAGCCTTTATTTTTTCTCTCCTGAATATGTAGGTTGAAATCAAGATTTTCGTCAACTATTATGCCAAGAACCTTCTTGTGTTGAACTTGTTTTATTTCTTTGTCATTGATATTCATTTTTACTTTGGGTGTAGGTGTGTTAGGAGGTGGAAAAACCATCACTTCTGTCTTCTAGGGGGATATGTCCATGTTCCATTTAGGACACCAGACAGTTATGATCTCTTTTGAGTCTTCCATTGCTATTTCAGAAACTTCATCTATATTTTGTCCATGGGTTACCACAGTGTTATCATCCGCAATTTCTGAGTGAGTTTTGGACTTGACATCGTCCATAGTATCACCAGTGTATAGATTACATAACAGTGGAGAAAGAACACCTCCTTGTGGAATACCAATTTTTTTCCACAAAAGTTACAGCGTTCTATAATGAAACATATACAGTGTCTCCCTATTCGGTGTATTTTTCCGTTTTTCGTGCGACCTAATTGCAACCAACCAATGGTTTCAAAATTGCATTTGGCCTTTACATGCTTTAATGATTTGTGTAAGTGTAGGACAAAATACCCCTGGACACCCCCTGCTATAGCCTCATTATCTTAGACCGGAAGCATTTTTCAAATACTTTGAGTATTCTGCCTGCGCAGACAAAGGCAAAAACCTCATTTTTGTATAGGGGGCCCATCATGTTTTTGCAAGATGGACATTAATCCCCACATGTTTTTTATGCCCCCAAGGGAACTTTGGGAGGCATATAGTAATCGCACTGTCCGTCCACCCGTCAGTCCGTCCTTCAGCCCGTCCGTCCTGCTGTCCGGTGCATATCTCCATTATTCTTTGAGGTAGGAATTCCAAATGTGGTGTGTGGGTGCATCTTGGGATGGCCGAGTGTCGCGTACAACTTTCGGGTCACTGTGACCTTGACCTTGACGTCTGACCTAGTTTTTAGAATAATCCTGTCTGGAGCATATTTCTTATATTATTTGAGGTAGGAATCTCAAATTTGGTGTGTGGATGCACCTTGGGATGACAAAATGTCGCGTACCATAATTGGGTCACTGCTTCTGCTTCTGCCATTTACTAGCCTCCTTCAACATTCTGAAGATTATGCTAGGTATTGTATGTGTCGCAGCACTTTGAAACAATTCCCTCTGATAAGGTTTGAATTTTATAAGGTACTGTAAATTCTTCATAGGTCTGTTCGGGTTTAGTTATCGTCAATTCGGTGAATATGTGTAGTAAGTCCGGGTTTGAATCCTGTCTGTACTTTTCCAAAGGTTAAAAGAAGTCTTATTTACAAATTAAAGTCTACAAGAATGGCTGCTGGTCTAGTACTCCATGGATGACACTGAAGCCTTGAAGGCTTCAAGTGTTTCTGAGTCCATAATATGAGGAGCCAGGGCATTCCAATCTTTCACAGTTCTTGGAAAGAAGGACATTTTCCTCTTGTCCATTCTGCAGGTGATTATCTGGAAAGCTCTGTGATGCTGTAGCCTCGTTGTTTTCCTCCTTGCTGGCTGAAGTCTGGGTTCTTTACTGATTGCCACCAATCTCCTATCAACCTTGAACATCATGCAGAGGCGTGCATCTTTTCTCCTGCTTTCAAGGCTTCTCCAGTTTAGTCTCTGTAGCATGTCACTCACACTAGAGGTGTTCCTTTGCCTGTTCATCACATACCTTGCTGCTCGCCGTTGGACCATCTCTAGCTTTTGTATGTTGGCTTGTGTGTATGGGTCCCATACGGTACTAGCATATTCAATTAAGGGTCTGACAAGGGTGAAGTAGGCCTGCTGTTTAATTGACACTGCTCCAATGTTGAGATTTCTTCTCAGGAAACCAATGGTTCTGTTTGCTTTGTCACATATATTCTGTATATGAGTGTCCCACTTGAGGTCGTCTGTTATGGTAACTCAAAGATATTTCGCTGATGGTACGCTGGCTAATATATGTCCGTGCAAATTGTATTCTGTCTTTGTAGGGCTTCTTTTACTGGTCACTGTCATCTTTGTGCATTTACTTGGGTGAAATTTCATCCTCCACTGATCCTCCCACTTTGCTTAAGTGTTCAGGTCCTCCTGCAATAGACTTGCATCTTCTGGTGTCTCAATTACAAGGTAGGCGATCGTGTCATCGGCAAAGAGTCGTACAGTTGAGTGTAGCTGAGCCGCTAAATCATTTATGTAGTAGAGGAAGAGGCATGGTCCAAGCACCGAGCCTTGAGGGACTCCTGAAAACACAATGACAAACTGTGACTTTTCTCCCTCGACAACCACACATTGTTTCCTGTTGGTGAGCCAGTTCTTGATCCATTTATTCACTTTACCCCGAATGCCATAGTGATGTAGTTTATGTACCAGGAGGCTGTGACAAACTTTATCAAATGCTTTGGCCAAGTCCATGAATGAGAACATCTGTCTGCTGATTTTTTTGTAGGTTTGATGATAAGTCGTCGATAAACTCAATCAGCTGGGTCTCGCAGGATCTGCCCCTCCTGAAGCCATGTTGTAACGGATAAAGTATGTTGTTGTTCTCTCCATGGTTCATGATTTGGCTGGTGATGACATGTTCCATGATCTTACAGCAGACACTTGTGAGGGATATGGGTCTGTAGTTTTCTGCTTGGTACTTCTGTCCTTTCTTGAAGGCTGGAGTGACGTTTGCAGTTCGCCAGTTTTCTGGTACTTCTCCTGTATCCAGTGACTTTCGGCATATCATGAGAAGCAAAGGTGCTATGTCTTCTGCCAGTTCCTTTAGCACTCTTGGTCCAATGTTGTCGGGTCCTGGGATTTGTTGGGGTTTAGGTCCTTCAGCAGTTTTTTGATACTGTTAAGAGTGATGTCTATGTCATCTATCACTGGGAATGAGCTCTCTTCTGTTGGCATATTATAGTTCCGAGAGAAATCTTCCTGTGAAACCTCTTCACTACTGGAAAACACTGATTGAAACTGTTTATTTAAAATCTCTGCCTTATCTTTTGGCTGTGAGAACAGCTTCCCATCACTCTTCAGAGAAGATACACCAGTGTTGTCGCTTCTTTTATGTTTGACGTATTTCCAGAATCTCTTTCGGCTGTTGTGTTCATTCTCTTGTTCTCCTGGTGTGACAATTCCTTCTACATAGTCCCAATAGGCCTGTCTTGTTCGTTTCTGGACAAGGTGTTTCAGCTCCAGGTATTTTTGGGCATGCAACGGGTCACCAGTCTTCTTTTTCTGCTTATAATATCTGTGCTGCTTTCTTGTCAGTCTTTTCAGCTCCGGTCCTATCCATGGGTGTTTGTCTTTGGATTTAGTCTGCTTGTGGGGTATATGTGTGGCAATGCTGGCTTGCAAGGTATCCCTGAAAGTTATCCACATATCATTGACATTTTCAGCTCTTGCGTCATACATGGTGGAAATGCTGTCTCTCAGCTGTGCCATATCTTTCCTAATGAGATCCCACTTGGCCTTCTTGTATAACGGGATCTGGCGCGGCTTCTGACTGTGTTTCACGGGTCTCAAGTCAAACTCTGCGAACACAATGTCATGGTCTGAAATTCCTGGCATTACATCAACTCGCAGGACTTTGCTGGGCTGTTAGTGATGAGGAGGTCGAGGGTATTGTTTTGTCTTGTCGGCTCCTCAACTAATTGGACCAGGCTACTGTTGTCCAGGACTTAAGTGAATCTTGTGTGGAGTGTTGGGTATGCAGTTCTTGACTTTAAACTTATGGTTTTCCAGTTCCATCCTGGGAAGTTGAAGTCGCCACCGATCACTATTGTGGCATTTCGAATCGCGCACGCGCGAGTCAATGAAATTTCAAGGTTGTTGATACTCATCTCATCTGAGACATGATGGCGATAGAAGGAGCACAAGTAAACAGTTCCGTTTCCAATCAGTTTTAGTCTGGTCCAGATAATTTCACAATCTGTGTCCAACTCTGGTACATCTTCACTGTTGAACTCCTCCTTAGCTGCGATAAGT
The DNA here is from genome assembly GCA_964019695.1 of Loripinus fragilis. Taxonomy (NCBI): domain Eukaryota; kingdom Metazoa; phylum Mollusca; class Bivalvia; order Lucinida; family Lucinidae; genus Loripinus; species Loripinus fragilis. Next base: position 51,796,177 of record OZ026525.1, on the reverse strand, counting down.
ACTCCACCTCCACCTCCATTTCCTGTCTTCCTGTCCTTCCTATGTATCCTGTAACCACTAGGGAAAATTTCAGAGTCTTTGATACTGTTGTCAAGCCATGTTTCTGTACCTATCACAATATCCGGTTTGACACTCTCAAGCACGTTAGAGAGCCTACACTGTTTCATTTTAATTGATTGAAAGTTTATGTTTAAAACACGAAGAGCTACTGTAATCTTTTTCTGTGAGAGTTGCTGTTTCCGTACAGGAGTCGACGAGTGTACTGGTTTCTTATGTTTGGTGGGATCTGGACTCAGAGTTGAGAAATCTGGGACAGTGCCTACACTGCTCGAGCAATATGATATCTCATTGCTGAATAAATCATGCACTGTGGAACTGTGATTCGGTCCATTACAGATCAGGCAGTGCCAGCTGACATTCAGTTCTGAATCGCTTAGCACTGTGACCTTGAACTTGACCTCTGACCTAATCTTTAGAAACTGCATTGAGTCTTGTGCATATCTCCTATATTCTTTGAGATAGGAATTCTAAATTTGGAGTGTAAATGCATCTTGGGATGACAGAGTGCCACATACCATTTTTGGGTCACTGTGACCTGGACCTTGACATCTGACCTAGTTTTAAGAATCATTGTGTCCAGAGCATATCTCTTATATTTTTTGAGGTAGGAATTCCAAATTTGGTGTGTGGATGCATCTTGGGATGACAAAGTGTCTCATTTAATTTTCGGGTCACTGTGACCTTGACCTTGACCTCTGACCTAGTTTTTAGAATAATCATGTCTGGAGCATATCTTTTATATAATTTGAGGTATGAATCTTAAATTTGGTGTGTGGATGCATCTTGAGATGACAAAGAGTCGCGTAACATAATTGGGTCACTGTGACCTTGAACTTGACCTCTGACCTAGTTTCGAGAAACTGCGTTGAGTCTGGTGCACATCTCCTATTCTTTGAGAAAGGAATTCCAAGTTTGGTATGTAAATGCGTCTTGGGATGACAGAGTGTCACATACCATTTTCAGGTCACTGGGACCTTGACCTCTGACCTAGTTTTAAGAATTATTTTGTCCTGAGCATATCCTTTAAATTCTTTGAGGTAGGAATTCCAAATTTGGTGTGTGGATACATCTTGGGATGGCAAAAAGTCACATTCCATTTTTGGGTGACTGTGACCTTGACCTCTGACCTAGTTTTTAGAATAATCATGTCCGGAGCATATCTGTTAATATATTACCTAAGGTAGGAATCTCAAATTTGGTGTGTGGATGCATCTTGGAATGACAAAGTGTCGCATACCATAATTTGGTCACTGTGACCTTGAACTTGACCTCGGACCTAGTTTCTATAAACTGCATTGAGTTTGGTGCACATTTCTTATTCTTTGAGATAGGAATTCCAAATTCGATGTGTAAATGCATCTTTGGATGACGGTGTGTCACATATCATTTTCGGGTCACTGTGACCTTGATCATAACCTCTGACATTAGTTTTAAGAATTTTTGTGTCCGGGACATATCTCTTATATTCTTTGAGGTAGGAATTCAAAATTCGGTGTGTATATGCATCTTCGGATGGCAGAGTGTCACATACCATTTTCAGGTCACTGTGCCCTTGACCTCTGACCTAGTTTTAAGAATTATTGTGTCCGGAGCATATTTCTTATATTATTTGAGATAGGAATTCCAAATTTGATGTGTGGATGAATCTTGGGATGATGGAGTGTCGTGTACCATTTATGGGTCACTATGACCTTGATCTCTGACCTAGATTTTAGAATAATCGTGTCCTGAGCATATCTCTTATATTATTGAAGGTAGGAATCCCAAATTTGGTGCGTGGATGCATCTATGGATGGCGGAGTGTCACATACCATTTTTGGGTCACTTTGACCTTTGACCTAGTTTGTAGAATTATCGTGTCCAGAAAAATCTCTTATATTATTTGAAATGGGAGTTCCAAATTTGGTGTGTGGATGCATCTTGGGATGGTTGAGTGTCATGTACCATTTACGTGTCGCTGTGACCTTAAACTTGACCTCTGACCTTGTTTTTAGAATAATTATATCTGGAGCATATCTCTTTTATTATTTGAGGTAGGAATCCCAAATTTGGAGTGTAAATGCATCCAAGGAATGGCGGATTTTGCTGTTTCATTTTCCGGTCACTGTGACCTTGTCCTCTGACCTAGTTACTAGAATCGGCATAACACTTATATTCTTTGAGGTAGGAATTCCAAATTTGTTGTGTGGATGCTTCTTGGGATGGCCAAGTGTTGCATACCATTTTTGGGTCACTGTATTCTTGACCTCTGACCTTGTTTTTAGAATAATCATGTTCCAAGCATTTTTTTCTATATTATTTGAGCTAGGAATTTCAAATTTGGTGTGTGGTTGCATCTTTGGATGGCTGAGTGTCATGTATCAGTTTTGTGGCCTTGACCTAATTTCTAGAATAATCCTGTCAGGAGCATATCTCATATATTATTTGAGGGAGGAATCCCAAATTTGCTGTATGGATACATCTTTGGATGCTGATGTGTCGCATACCAATTGTAGGTCACTGTGATCTTTACCTATGACATAGTTTCAAGAAAAATCGTGTCTGGAGCATATCTCCTATATTATTTGATGTAGGAATCCCAAATTTGGTGTGTGATTCCTCTTGGGATGACGGAGTGGTATATACCATTTTGGGTCACTTTGACCTTAACATTGACTTGTAGCCTCATTCTAGATTTTTCGTTTCTTGAGCATATCTCCTATATCACAGCCAACTTTCCTCAAATGTGTCTTATGCTAGACCAATTCCTTTGGGGGCATTCGTCACGTGACTGTGACATTTCTTTTTTTTTCTTTTTTTGTAACGTGGACAGACCCAGACTCATCGGTAACATTGCAATTAATGGCCCTGCCAAGCAATTGGTGACTTAATTCATGGTTTGGACGTCAAATCCAGCACAGTTCTGGAATTTTGCCATGGCAGGTGCTTTTTTCTTTCTTTCTTTCTTCCATTACATCTTAACCTCCGTGGGGGACATCAGACGGGTATTCCGGAATACCAAGTACTGAGGGGGTTAGTTGAAACAAATAGATAGAAAAAGTGGTGAGATGAGTTTGTACAATGCAAGAAGGAGAGCTAGTTCAGATAAAAGATAAAAACAGGGGTTGGTATTTTGGGGGGCACATGGATCGACCGGCAGACAGCACTGCTAAACTGTGCCAGGGTGGGGAGGGTCGGTATGTTGGCAGTGAGGGCATTCCAATGGATGATAGTTCTGGGAAAAATGTGAACCTGCAATAGTCTTTGAGCGTCTGGATCAGTCTGTATGCCAGTGAGTGGATGTGTCTTGATGCTCTGGTGTTTCGAACAAGGTAAAGTGATACAGGGATAGCTACAAGGTCGTATGTGACCTTATACATCATCACGAGTCGCCTATCAATGCGGCGTTGGTCTAAGGGGCGCCAGTTTAGGTCCTTCAGCATAACAGTGACACTAGAGGTATATCTGTAGGGTTTTTCTATCGTAACTGCCTAAATTTAGAGGAATATGCATGTCTAAGCACAGCTGTTATCATATTTACATGTAATAACATTAAAAACGATTATCACTTTATATTTTTCTTGGTAAACTAGCTAATGTTTTATTGAGAACTTTTATTACAACGCACTGGGAGCATTTTTGACGCATTGATACGACACACTGATTGTTGCCTAGATGTGCCATGGTTGCTGGTGCAGACTCACCACAGCATTCACTGTTCTTATAAACGGTACACAAATCGCCATTTGAGCCAGCACATGATATATCAGTACTGTGACAAAGACTCAGGTCACAGTGAACCTGTGCAAATGTACAGACTCGCCAGAGCATTCTCTGCACAGAGAAAATAGAGAGTAGATATCATTTTTGGATGTTATTTCATGGGACTATGATAACATAGCTGCAGTTGTGCTTAGTCATGCAGAATTCCCCAAGTTAGAAAGTCACAATAGAAAAAAGCACCTGTCACTGTCAAACTCCACAACTGTGTCGGATTTGTCGGTCAAACCATGAATTAGATCTATTGCGTGGCAGAGCCATAAACTGCAATATCACTGACGATTTGTGCACCCGGTGTCATCAAAAGTGAAATAAATGCAAGCTTATAAAGAAATCATACAGCCAATAGGCATATATTTTGTGGATTTTGTACACTGATGAAGGCTCAAGCATGACTCTGCAAATATGCAGACTCACCAGAGACGCTCCAGAGCTAGCCCTGTTAACACTTTGATAGTGTTTCTGCCTATTTTTCAGATTGGCCCCAAAACTTTTAATTTGATGAGATTGTTTGTCTGTTATGATACATTACAATAGTTAAAAAGCCTCCATGTGAGCTTAACATTTTTGTGCTTCAATAGCAGAATCTAGGGCAAAGATTTGGTACCAGTAAAATGCATTTTAGAACCCCAGGCTGCTGTCTGTTCTAAGGCGGTGGTTCTGTTGTTGTTGATTGTTTATAGGATTCTGTAATTGTTCAAATTTTTGTTACTTTATGTCCATTCTTGTTTTGAGATCATCTTGATGGAGACGAGAGAGAGCTGGTTGCTTAGCTTAATTTGTCTTCCTGGTGTCTTGTGATTGTTGTGTTGCTATTTCTCTTGGTGACATGGGTTTGTCTGCAGTTTGTGATTGTGATATGTCCCAATCTTACTCACATACTATTTTTGGTGCCATTCATGTTAACAGCGATGACTTTGGCGAGTCTGCACATTTGGTTGGCCTAATCTGAGCCTTTGTCACAGTTCAAAGTTCTCATGTGGTGGCTCAAATGGCGATTGAATGCCACTTTGTGCAGATACAGATCAACTGAAAGGTAAGCCAATGTGAAATTTACTAAAAAATGTACTATATGTTTCAAGAGATCTAAATGAGCACTTCACAACTGCTATGATTATAGCGCACACCTGCGGGTCGTGCACTAATGATGCCTCATATATATCTCTGTATACTGCAGCTCGCCCTAATGTACACTGTAGCAATGAGGTATGTACACTGTTCACTCCATACTGTGCACGTGCATTGTAATAATGGGCCTGGACTTACAAATCTGTCTTCCAAGCTTCCGACCATGGTAAAGTAAATCTAGCCTACTCCGCTACAGAGACTAGCTACATCATTGAAATTTGACACAGAATTAGTTTGCAATGCATTTAAATAGTGTACAGTTTGCTGACTAATTAAAACAAACAGAGCAGGTATTTTATGGTGTTTTAGTTTATAAATTCAAAAAGATTTGTTGGAAAGCCTAATTTTAGTGATGAGTCAAAAATATAATTGAAGCAGTGTTTTAGGAGGAAAACCATGCCCCCACAACCCTCAACCGCAAATAGAGTCATCAAGCATGATTACATTCTAACATTTTAATCAGCGCTTTATTGTGTCACAATATTAATGATACAATATATAAAGAATGGCTGAAATTCATCAATTCAAGGGAGAGCATGCACAAACACAATTTAAAAGACATCTCCTCTTGAACCACTGGTCCAAATTCAAAATAATTTCACAGAATTGTTCCTCTGGATACCATCTTTCTAAATTGCACAAATGGTTAGGTCCAGCTGAACAAAAGGGCCACCAGAGCTCCAGATAAGAAACATCTTTAAAAGGTATCTCCTCCTGGATTTTGTCAAAATTTGATATTACAAAGTGACATGGTGACCTTGAACATACAGTCGACATCTGCATGTAGAAAGAGATAGAAGAGTTAAATATTGGGACTACATATTCTTTGTTCAGTGAAAGAGAATGAGAAAGAGCCACACCTATCAATCGGTCAGTTTATCAGGTAGTATTGACTTCTTGAGTGCTTGGAATCAAATTTGCATCTGATGTTTCGTCAATCTAAGTACTTGATGATTGGTAATAACTAAAAGTAAGTAAGGTTGCAAAGATCAGGGATCGATACAATCAAGTACCACACCTGACCCATGATACCAATGGGAAAGTGACAAACTCACAGCAGACACCACAAACGAGAGCCAAGAGGTCAGCCCTTTTCCAGCAGGTGACCACAAAGCACATATAAACAGACGCGCACAAAGACATAGCAAACACAAGACAGAACAAAAACATAAATGATCCACAAAAGAAGTACCGCCTTGGAACGGTCAGTAAAATATTTTACTGGAGGGCTTAAACCGGTTTAACAGCGCCAACCTCACCCTTAATTCAGATGTGGATCAAGACACATAGATATTTGGTTTGCATGAAAGACACCTAATCCATTATTACAGGTATCATTTTTATGATGCTGTTGACGGCTGACGGTGTGTCGTTGTGGACAGCAACATTACGGCAAAAGGAAGTTTGTGTCTTTCTTAACTTTTGTGAAGTCTGATCATATCGATTTTAGTATGTTTTCTGTTAGTGATCAAGTGTCGTTCCATTCACATGAGATAAAGATACTTAATCTCCAATCAAAGCAAACCGCCAATTTTCTTAGACATTGACTGCCGCTGGGTGACTATGTAGCACATACAGGACAGTTGTTTCTTACAACAGAGCAGAAAAAAATAGTCGAAAAGACTATGCATGCAGGACAGTTGTTTCCCACCCTTGAGAAGGGGAACAATAGTCGAAAAGCCTAAAAGAAATCATTTCACGTGGGGAAATGCGAAATGAAAAATAAAAGTATTTAGTCCTACCACAATAATAAACGTGAAAATCTGGAAAACGACTCCTTGATCTGAAGTCTAACACTCTATTACTGAGCCAATGTGCTCCTCGTCGCCTGTTTATAAGTTAGAAATAATCTGACTATCACTTCAAGAGTCCCCAGGCATATTCAAGGCATTTTCTCAGTGAGCAGATGCGGCATCCACCTAGCACAAACCTTTCTCAGGTGCAGACGATTTTTAGCCCACCAGAGCCGAAGGCTTATGGGTGAGCTAATAGTATACCAGTCACTCCGTCGTCCGTCCGTCCACAATTTCAAACATCTTCTCCTCTGAAACCACTGGGCCAATCAACTCCTTAGGACACAGGAAAGAAAGTTTGTTCAAATGGCTGCCACGCCCATATATGGTAAAAACCCTTTAATATTCTACTCAAGAACCAGAAGGCCGATGACCTCAGGACTTGGTATGTAGCATTTGGGATGTAGGGCCTACCAAATTTGTTCAAATGATGATCCTAGATTGACCTTGACCTACTTAACGTCAAGGTCAAATTTGCTTTCTAATGCATTTAAATGGGAAATGTTTGAAAAGTTGATTTTTTTAAACTCTAGAATCCTTAGTCATTATTCTCTCTTGATGTGTTTAACCTAATGAGACAATGGCTATAAATAAGTCCTTTGACCTTTCAGCTAAGTCGCTCATATTGGAGTCCCATCAACATATTAAAACATAGTTTTCTCACAAATCATTAGACCAATTGAATTCAAATTTCATGTGAAGACTCCTTATAATAAGTTAGCCAAAAGTTATACAAAATATGTTGGTCACATGACCAAGATGGCCGCCGTGCCCATATATGGTAAAAACCTTAAAAGACCTAAAAAAATTCTTCTCCAGAACCAGAAGGCCTGTGACCTTGGGACTTGGTATGTAGCATAGGGGATGTGGGGCCTACCAAGTTTGTTCAAATGATGATCCTAAGTTGACCTTGACCTACTTAACATCAAGGTCAAATTTGCTTCCTAATGCATTTAAATGGGATTTTTTTTGAAAAGTTGATTTTTTGAATACTGTTTAAGCCATAGTCATTATTCTCACTTGATATGTTAAACCTAATGAGACAATGGCTATAAATAAATTTCAAAGGTAAAGGTTGACCTTTAACTTTTCAGCAAGGTCGCTCATATTTGAGTTTCATCAACACATTTAAACATAGTTTCCTCATAAACCACTAGGCCAATTGAACTCAAATTTCATATGAAGACTACTTAATGATAGGTTAGCCAAATTTTATACCAATTGTACTGGTCACATGACCAAGATGGCCACCACGCCCATATGGTAAAAACTCTTAAATATCTTTTTCTCTGGAACCAAAGGGCCAATGGCCTTGGGACTTGGTATGTAGCATTGGGTATGTGGGCCCTACCGGATTTGCACAAATAATGAAACTAGGTTGGCATTGACCTACTTTATGGCAAGGTCAAATTTGATTCCTAATGCATTTATATCGGAAAATCTTAAATTTGTTCATTTTTCTATAACTGTTTATGCCGAAATCATAATGCTTGCAAGAAATGGTTAACCTAACAAGACAACGGTTTTATATAAGTACCAAATGTCAAGCTGACCTGTGACCTTTTATCCAAGGCCACTCATTTGGACTGCCACATACCTATCTAAACATCTTTTTCTCAGAAATCACTGGGCGGTTTGATGGAGTATTCATTAGATTGTTTTAGGTCACTTGACCAAAATGGCCGCATCCCCCATAAAACAAAATATGTTTCATTATAAGCTGTAGTTGATCGTGACCTATTTTAACATTATTAAGGAGATCCAGTGAGCGCTTCAGGACCGTCAGGTCCTTTAGTTCAGAATTGTTTGCACATTATCATCTTATATACCAGGACAGTTCGCTATTTCTATTACCGACAATCATGCATCCTGTTCGACCACAACTTTTACAAGAGCGACATTTGTCTTGGTAACAGAGGTCTTCGGCTTAAAAGAGCGGGTACCATTTTCTACAGATAGTTCCCCTGGTTAAAATGCCTTAACCCACATAAAACATATGCGCATTGATTTTTTTGAATGACCCGAGGCACATGGGGGTACTCTCAATTTATTTTGCTACGTAGGTTTGGACACACTATTCACTATTTACCTCTCAAAAATATATGGAACATCGAGCATACCCAAAAAATATTTGAAATTTTAGCAACTTTCAAAAATATTCCCATTCTGTACAATGACCTTAAGAAAATAATCTAAAATGCATGAAGTTACCCCCTAAAATAGTCCAGTTATGCGATGACCCCATAAATATCCACAAAATCTTCATATCCTCCTAAATACTCTTTTTTCTGACATCCGCCCCCCCCCCACCCACAAAAAAAATAATAAAATAAAACTAAAAAAAAAATAAATTCAGAATTTCGAACTCCCAAAATGGGCCAAGCCTACCTATATATGAAAATATGAGAGTACCCCGCCCCCACCCCCTCTGGACCTGGGATCCTTATATGCCATGTCACACACATCATCACATATCTTTGAGTCTTTATAAAGCTTAGTTGGGCATTTAATACAGCTACGTTTTGCAAGAGTGTGGTCTTATATTAATGGATTCAACAATAGAAACAGGTTTTTGACTTCATAAAGCATTTTCTAAATTCTAGCGCACACAATTAGAGTTGATTGCTAAATACAATGTTGCTTTGAAACTTGACTCTTCAGCAATAGGGTATATCCCCAGCTAGCAATCTATATGGGACCCATATGGGTCCGATGTGGGCAACCATATGGGACCCATATGAGCAGTGCAACCGGGTTCCATATGGGTCCCATATGGGCTGGCACATGTAAATAAAATAAAATAAATGGTAGAAGCAGGGGCGGATCCAGGATTTCTTGCTAGGGGGCTTCAAATTTACAAAGGAGGTTTCGATTTGAAAATTGTACATGACTATTTGATAGTTTATGCTGATTTTGCTTGAAATTCCTCATAAAAATTGAATAATTTTGTCTCAAATGGGGGTTCATGCGAACCACACGAATCCCCTCTGTATCCGCAACTGTAGAAGCTAGCCATGCATTATAAACAAGGAAATGGGTTTATATAAAGATGATTATATCGTTTCTTTTTTCTTTATGGGACCCATATGGGACCCATCTGGGCAACCCACATATGGGCTAACCAATATGGGACCCATGCGGAACCCGGTTGCACTCCCCATATGGGTCCCATATGGGTAGCCCATATGGGATCCATATAGGCATGTTTGGTGGGTCAGAGCCAGTATTTTATGGTGATTTAGCTTTTGACAATCGTTGGAAAACATTCTTTTCCTGGTGAATTCAAAAAAGACAATCAAATGCTGTAATAGAGTCCTATAATGTGCTAACCAGTCTGCATGCCTGGTTATAATCCACTTACGGGTTAATTCCAAGTCGGTGCACTATTATTTCGAGATGAGCTGGCGGATTTCGCTAATTTTTTATTATTTCGCGAATTAGTCATACCACTTTGCTGAATTGACACTTCCGGTGAACTGTAAACAGAAAAGTTCTGAAAGTCAAAAAGGAAATAACGACCAACTGCGAGTTGGAAAGATAAGAAAATGTCTGATGAGATCTGGGGACAGCTAGTTAGCTTAACTGACATAGAATCCGACCCTATCCCGTTGAAAGCTGACAAGTTCAGCATTGGGAGAGCTGCAGGTAGGAAAACATGACAAGTATTGTCTTCTGTGAAAGTGGTCGGGTATGAAAGCCATGACCGCGCCGCGCCAGGAGGCGCGGCCGCGCCGAAATCTGCCGTGCCATAAATATATTTTTCCCTTCTCGAAGCACAAGAAGGTATAATTCCATTTTTTTTTTCGCTATATCAACTGCAAATAGTATTATTAACAATTGCCAATAAAAAAAAAATTAGTTTTCCCGAAATTATGATTTTATAAGCAATTTGACATGTGCCAGGGGTATGAAAGACCCTGCCGCGCCGTGCCGTGCCACTTGCATTAGGTAGTATTTCCCAGTTATCTGAAAATTACCTGACCCGAGTATCATGTTTTTTTTAAGTAGAAATGAGGATAAGAACGAATACTGGTTCTTATTTTTCTTTTCCTGCTTTGGGAAATTATGTTTTCATTAATAAAAACTGCAAAACAGATCCCAAAACACTCAATAGGCCCCTTTTATGTTGAGCGGTCTATATTGATTTGACACCAGTTGTGATTACACTTTGTTTTCATTTGACACACTGCATTATAATTTAATTACTATTAGAATGATTTAATATAACAGAAGCTTTGTGAGATGCATTCAAAATATAAATACATGTATAAGTTTATAAGTTTCTAACTCTGAATGGATGGGACTAAAACTTACCTGTGGGGCAATTAGTCATCAAAGAAAAATGATTTACCAAAGACCATATCGCAGTTACAGCGTTTTCTTTATTTATCCTCGATCCACTAGCGAAACGTCATTCGACTGTCGTTTCGCGGCGGGCCGATGGTGGCCCTCTTTTTTGTTTAATGGGATAGCGTCATAAAATCATTTTTGTTTGATTCCAGCTCCTGCCACTTGGAGGCTACCCCATTTAGGAGCCACACGTGAGTTAGGTGTACAATATGAGCTCAATGTGAGATTTCTAAAAATATGTTGCGTTGAGATGCTCGTATTTTTGCATTTAGAAATTGGTCAGGCAACATACAAAGGACCTGGCCCCTAGAATCTAAAAGTTTTTGCATACTCAACTCAGCACGAAATTTATCCTGCTCATAAATGTTAAAATGCCAGCAATTGTTGGCATTTTAACATTTATTAGCATGATAAATATAACATCTGTGAGACTCAAAGCAATAAACTTCTTCATTTATCCATAGTTTAGTTTTTATGAGCGGTTAAAATTTCGTGCTCAGCTTAGTCGAGCATGAAAAAAGTTATAAACCCCCCGGGCCCGCTCAAAGTTTATATGTATATGTGTATGCACAGTCTGATCTGAGCCTTTACCGATCGCACATGGCAAATTTTTGGAAGTCTAACATCTCGTCTTGGTTATATATGTTACGTATTATATTTGGGCCTCGACACTAGAAAGAGGATTATCTCTGGTTGAGGCCCATATAATACGTAAAGTGTATTTGACTTAAGAGGCGCACAATGACATAAATGCTTCTATATGAAAGATGTAGATGAGCAGATTAGCTGGCTTCAGATCATCAAGATCAAAACTGCCAAATAGTGGATATTTTAATAATTTCAAACATGCGATTATAAGTTAAACTAAACCATTTGCGCGTATTAAGTCGAATACGGTAAAAACAATTACAAAAAAAAACTCGTCACGTGCCCATCCTTCATAGTAGATTTTTTAACAACTTAATATCATTATAAAAAGGAAACATAGAACACGAATTTCAATTTTCTTCAACTTCTGATATAATGGAACATAAAGATAAATATCTGGATCGAAGAATGGAATAAGAATAATTTAGAAACTGTTTGTATACAAAGCGGGAATAACAGAAAAAACAACATATTGTTGAAAATGATTAATATAGACCCTCCCTACATTGAGATGCGCAAATTCGTTGCGGCTTGGGTCCATATTAAACCTTCTCAAGAACATGTATACAAGTTTAATAGGAACCTTCCCTACACCGGGATGCGCTAATCTGTAGCGGCTGAGGTTCATATGAAACCTTCACAATAACCTTAAGTATACATTTTGTTGAAAAGGTTTAATATTGACTCTCCCTACATTGGGATGCGCTAATCGGTAGCGACTCTGGTCCATATTAAACCTTAACAATAACATGTAGGTATGAAAAAATACAAGCTTAATAGGAACCCTCCCTACATTGGGATGGGCTAATTGGTAGCGACTCGGGTCCATATTAAACCTAAACAAAACATGTAGGTACGAACTAATTGATAAGATCAAAGGCATGCGTACACCTTTAATTAGTTTGTTTGGTTCTATATATTCTTGATCAAAGTCAGGAATATACAGGTTTCTTGATTAATCATTTAATGATGACCCTTTCATTATAGTCTGATGCAAGGGGACCGTGACCGGTTAATTGTCCAGCTGTAACATCCCATGAAAAAGGGCCTATCGAGTATGTGCGTTATTATTATTATTATTATTATTATTATTGTTATTATTATATTCCATTATATCGCATTGTATGCCCAAAACACCCACTTAGAATCACCCTTCCCCACATTTCTAGTATAAAAAAACCAGGACATATATTCCAGTTATCGACTGTTAAAAAACTAACAGTAAACTGCCATTAACTTAAGTGGCACGGCACGGCGCGGCAGGGTCTTTCATACCCCTGGCACATGTCAAATTGCTTATAAAATCATAATTTCGGGAAATCTAATATTTTTTTTATTGGCAATTGTTAATAATACTATTTGCAGTTGATATAGCGAGAAAAAAAATGGAATTATACCTCTTTATGCTTCGAGAAGGGAAAAATATATTTCTGGCGCGGCAGATTTCGGCGCGGCCGCGCCTCCTGGCGCGGCGCGGTCATGGCTTTCATACCCGACCTGTGAAAGTAGATTTATACAGAGAGATTACTGGCCTTTCAAAAGTAAAGGCGAATAAATATTAAAACCAGATGACCAGAGAAGCTGCAAAAGAGGCTAAAGAGAAATGGATCTAAATTGTCACAATTGGTGGAAAAGCATACTCACAGGAATCAAGACAACTCGTCGACAGATAATGAGGCAACTCGTCGACAGATAATGAGGCAACTCGTTGACACTTTATGAGACAACTCGTCGACACTGTTATTCTAAGTTAGTTGACCAGTAAATGATAATTGCTATAATATGTAATGAGATCAATAGCAATTTTAAAACCGTTTATCTATAAAAATGACAATTTTTCGTAAAAAATGAATATGAACAAAAAGACATTGCAATGAAATAAACAAAATAACTGTCTTAAAATACGCATCGAACGTAACACCTAAAAAGGAAAAAAATAACCATTTAGAATCACAGGCCATTTTATGGTAAATCACTGACATTATAAATGATATGCTTTCTTTAAAAGTGAATACACCTAGAATGAAATAATTGAAGATTTTTTTTTTTTTTAATTAATGCATACATGTATGCATTGAAACGCAGGAGAGAAAATAATACTAATTTAAGTCTCAGCTTTTTACGCAAGGTCTGCATTTTGGTAAAGAACAAAGTAAATCAAAATTATATTCTTTGATATATATATATTTTTGCTTATTCTTTTTCCTGATTAATTGTGCTTGCTTTTTTGTAAGAAATTGATAATTAATCAAAAAGTGTTGTGTCTCCGGGTTGATGAGCTTGTGCACACTCATCAGTGAGTAGATGATACATTTCATCACCAATATTCAGAAGCATCAAAGCAAAAAATACAGTAAATGTTGCTCATTGATTTCAATCAATATGCACATTATATTATTATCCCTAATTGTACCTGATTACCAATTATAATTAACTTAGAATATAGGTGTCGACGAGTTGTCTTACAAAGAGTCGACGAGTTGTCTCAGGATCTGTAGACGAGTTGTCTCAAAAAATGTGTTTAAGAATTGTTCCCTACTCACCCACCAAGGTTATTGCTTATACAGCAACCTTTACTCATATCACAAATAGCGGGGTTTGTAATTTACATAGTACATCAAAATATGTTACACAAATGTATTTAATAAACCCCTGACTCCACATCGTCACACTAAAACCACAAATGTACAAATAACGTATGTGTAACTTGGCCCAAAACCAACTTGGCCCACATAAAACTTGGCCCAAATTAACTCTTCCCAAGTTTCTTCTTCTTCCACTGTAAGGGTAGTAATCTTCTCAGATTGTAGGTTACCCTGTGTAAAACTGTGATGCCCAATAAACAGATAAAATATCCCAGATCCCTGTTTAAAACCATGTACATGTTGTTTGGTCACTTAGTAAGGTCGCAGGAGCTGGGATGGCAGGCTAAAAAGGCCTTCCCTGAATTCCTGGAGAGTCTGGACATCGGTTACAGTGGTAGGTAGTTGATTGCAGTCACAGATGGTACGAGGGTAGAAAGAATACTTGTAGACATCTTTGGTTGCATTTAACTGATGTAGGCGTTAGGAACCTCTCGTACGGGTGTCGTTGAGTTGGATGTAGTCGGTAGTGACGTCAACCAGACCATGCTGGACACGCAGAGTATAGAGAGTCTGTCTATGTATTGTCTATGCTGAAGAGACTCCCATCCAAGACTCTGGACCATGTTGGTTACACATCCTGGTGTTCGTTCTGTGTAGTTATGGTGGACGAAACGGGCTGCTCTGCACTACACTTGTTCCAGGTTGTGAGTGAGGCTTGATTGATGAGGATCCCAAACTGTGGAGGAGTATTCAAGCATGGTCTTACTAGCGTTGAGTAAGCAGCTGCCTTCACTGGAGCTGTACAGTCACCTTGGTTACGTCGTATGAAGCCGAGTGTTCTGTTGGCCTTGTTGACTGTATTATCGATATGTTTCTTCCAGGCCAGGTCCTCGCTGATAGTGGCACCTAAGTACATGTACTTGCTGCTGTCTACTACCTCCAATGTATGGCCGTGAATTTGATAGTTGGTTTACAAGATTTGTTTCCTGTTGGTGCTGATTCTGGTTACCATGCATTTATCTGGGTGAAATTTCAATTGCCATGTTTTCTTCCCATCTCTCCAATGCAGATATGTCTTCCTGGAGGAGGGCTTGGTCTTGGCTTGACATGACATATCTGTAGAGGAGGCAGTCCTCAGCAGTCTGGCATCTGAGTGTTTTGTAGACTCTGGTATGTCGTTGATAAATGCCAGGAAGAGAAGGGGCCTGAGGGCGGTGCCTTGCGGTACACCAGATAATACATCGGCTTCAGAAGACTTGGTAACATCCAATGAAACAGACTGCTTTCTTTGGCACAAAAATGATTCCATCCAGCGTAGAGTGGAATCTTGAACGCCATAGTAGTTCAACTTGTGTAGCAGGCGATGATGAGGCACTTTGTCGAATGCCTTGGCAAAATCAAGAAGGATAACATCTACATGTACCTGGCCTTTCCGTGTCATGTTTCTCGCAATCTCCTGTATAGTTTAGATGAGCTGAGTTTGGCAAGACCGTCTGGCTCTGAACCCATGTTGTTTGGCGGTTATAATCTGGTTCTTGTCAAAATGTTGCATTTCTGAACTATGAACAATGTGTTCAAGTACTTTACAGGCTATTGAAGTACTTGAGACAAGTCGGTAGTTTGATGGTGCATGTTTCTCTCCCTTCTTGAAGATTGGAACTACAAAAGCATTCTTCCAGTCTGTAAGTGTTTTGCCAGTGTCAAGGGAGTGTTGGTACAATCTGGTCAATATCGGTGCAAGTTAATCAGCAGCTAACTTCAGAACATAGGCAGGGATACTATCTGGACCTGTTGCCTTGTGGGTCTTGAGATCGGAGAGTAGCTTATACACACCCTTGGGCTTTACATGGATTTTCTCCATCACAGGGTGTGGGCTTTGTCCTTTGGAAGGCATGTTGGTCTTATCCTCTCGAGTATATGACAATACAAACTGGTCATTTAGGATCTCAGCCTTGGAGCTGCTGTCTCTGTGAATGAATCTGTCTTTTTTTTTCAAAGGGGCGACACCTGTGGATTCTTGTCTTCTACTCTTGATGTAAGACCAGAACACTTTGGGTCTGTCTTGCAGGTTTTTGCTCACTACATCTTCCATATACCGTTTGTGAGCGGTCCTGAGATCTCTTTGGTTCTGGTACTTAATCTTTTTGTATCTTTCCCAGTCAGGCGGGCTCTTGGTGTGCTTTGCCTTCTTGTAGGCCCTGTGTTTCCGTCTCATGGCACGACAGAGCTGAGTGTCTACCCATGGATGAGTGTGCCTGGCTGCTGTTCGTTTGGTCGGTACATGGTCAGTGATCACCTGGTTGATGGCTTTGATGTCTTGCCACATGTTGTTCACTGAGCTGAAGGAGGAGCTGAAAAACCTATATATAGTGAGTGCTGTCTTGAGTCCTTCTGTATCAGCCTTCTTCCATAGTTTATAGGACAATTCGGCCCACATTCTTAAGACAACACATCCCTGGTCATCTATTAGTCTGTGTATCTTTAAATGCTGATATATGTTTATATCAGTCTGTCTTTCTCTCTGTCTGTATATGCTCAAGTAATATATGTTTCTATCAGTCTATCTCAGACCCTCCCTCCCTTGGGCAGAGTTTATATGGGCCGAGTTGTCCTCCACCCGAATATACATGTTGCGAGGGTACAGCTAAGAACAGGATATTCCAGACTTAATGAATATTTGCGAAAAAATGTAACATTAATGATAGCAACAAATGTGAATGTGGACAAACTGAATCAATTACCGACTACTTGCTTGAATGTCCCCTATATGAAAATGAGAGATCAGGCCAAAAGAGTGTGTGATAAAAAAATTAACGAGGGCGTAACAAAAAATTAACTTTCATATTTCTCAACCAAAACATATGTTGTGGGTACTCAAAAGAACGGTCGCAATGAAAGAGACGGTTCTTTTGAGCTACCAAAACATATGTCAAACCCAATCAGTAAGAAAATATTTACAATTTTACACACAAAAATTTTGCTTATCTAAACCTGTGAGATAACAAAGATAACAAAATTCTTGTATTTACTTTACCTAGCAGGATCGAATGCTTTTCTTCCTTTTTCAGACTGTGATTTGAGTCTAGCAGAGAACAAGCTGGTGTCTGGCCACCATTGCTGTATTCAGCGGGATGAGGGAGGAAATATTCTCTTACATGACTCCAGGTAAACTCTCAACAATTGTAAAATTTTATGAATGTGGATCAATTAGCCTACAAAATAGCAATATAGACCTGTCCTTGTGATAATGATACAGTCAGATCTCCTTTATTTAAAGTCCTTTGTATTTGAATGTACTATGAATTATTAGTATCCTAGTTGTTATTAATTTAAAAGCAATTAAATTCATTATTATTTAAAATTAAGTCATTAAATAATATATAACCCCACAAATAGTTCTTTTCAGTATTTCCTATAAAATCATAATGACTATAGGATAATGTTCTGTGAGTTTAAAGAATTGTCTCAGTGAGATGTTTCTTTAAACACACAAAAGCAAAATAAATTTTTTGAAAACTATTAAAACTGCTAGTTAGTAAAAGATGTCCCTTTCCTTGAATTCAGGACAACTTAGAAACTTCTATTTACTTGTCCTGGAACAAGTATAAAGTAAGTTCACCCAGGTAAACCGCATGTTTAGATCTCGGAGGGTGTTGGCTATCGGAGGTAAACATTGCAATTATGGATGGACAGGGCCTGTATTTATCCATTTTTATTTCCTATAGAAAGTTTCTTGGAGACGAAAGCAGCAAACAGGTTGCTTCTATATTGAATGATAAGGACTCGGAATGTGTTAAATGCTTTTGATCCATGTCCGTAGGACCCTGGGCGACCTTTCAAACGACGATTGTGAAATTTTCAATGAAAAAATGCTATTCGTTTGATCATAGCTGGATTTACATCGACCTTTGACACAATATGCTTGTGTCGCCACAATTCTATGTCATTCTCCTGCATGATTTTTAAGAGTCGTATCTCAAAATGCTATTAAAACATCAATATTTGAAATTTGCTTACGTTGATATCGTTTTGATGGTTAGCAAAATGTGCAGAGGTAACTTGACAGCTGGCATCCTTGCTATCGGAGTGACAGTGGTTTTGATGTCGGAGATTGATACAAACTGCCGCACAATTAGTGCCTGAATCTGATATAATATGTAATTATTTTAAGCATGTCTTGATACAAAAAAATATGTAATGCGAAATACAGAAGGGAATTTGAGAGGTTTTACAGTTGTGGTGTGTTGTGAAAAGCGCTCATCTTCAGTCGGTGTCATTATGCATGTTTTTGTCTAGTGAGTCTGGGAAAACATATTTATTTAAATTCTGCACTGATTCATTTTTGGTGAAACCAGTATGCTTGATATAGGAAGGGGATATGATGGCTGGATGGGGGGGGGGGGGGGGGGCGAGGGTATGGTCCCTGAAAGAAGGCAAGAACATGTGCCATACCTATACTCATTATCTTACCTGGCAACGCAGTGAATCAACAACATAAACAGGGTTACAAAATGCAGGTTCACGTTGAGGCGCATTTTGCTGTGTAAATGGAGTGTCAAAATGCGAGGAAACTGTTGGTTAAAGCTGCATAGTCTGTAACTTTTGATCTTCTAATTTTAAAAATATTTTTTTATTTTTCAAGAACAAAGTAAAAATACTCAAATTCACGTAAACATTTTACCATTTTCGTAAATCTTAACAAGTCATCACTATCAAAACAACTGCATTTATGTTAAAATTCAGCGGTCTAGAATTATTGGAGGGACGCAAATAATTACCAACAGTAGAAATAAACACCTATTTGATAAGATCATTCACTTTTCCATGCATTTTTCAGCTGAACTGAACATTTTTATTGTGAAAACATAGCTTAATTCTACTTTTACAAATGATTTAAAAAGAAAATATTTTTTTTCGAAAACTGTTCATAGTTACAGAGTATGCAGCTTTAAGATGCCACGTGTACATGATTAGTAACCTTTGATCCAAAAATATATACATGTATGCCATCCAGACAATTGAAACACCCATAACGACCAGTCTATTGAATCGCCACAGAACACCCAAACGCACACAGTTCACTGAAATGCACAAAATAGCCAACCCATTGAAACTCCAAATCTCACTAGGCAACTGATACACCCAAACCGCCCAGCCCAGGGAAGCACTCAGACCACTCAGTTCACTGAAATACAGTGATCAAATCCATTGAAACATGCAACTCACCTAGTCCACTGAAACACCCTCCTGTTGCACCGCCCTTTAGGATTCTATTCAATGAAACAAACTACAAATGTATATCAACAATTTACCCCCCCCCCCCACCAAAAAAAAAAAACGTGAAAAAAAAAACAACAACACATGCAAAAGAAGAAAAACACCACAAACATTGAATGGGTTTCAACGGGGCTCTCAAGCCGGTCCCCCCCTGCTATGCAACATCTGAAACATTTGAATGGCATTTCGCTGGCGGGCCGATGGTTGCCCGACAATGTGTGCTGGCTGGAATAGGGTATGTCCATGCCTTGTACCGTCATCTAGTAGCTTAGCACTGATACGCTTTCTTCGGTTTTGTAAACTATTCGTGAGAAAAATGCAACAAAACATCCCATGCGATGCTTAATCATGCGCGGATCCAGAAATTTTGTCAGACGAAGTCCAACTTAACACTGACACATTTTTTTTCAGATGAATGGAGTGAGGAATTAAAATACCACTAAAAGCGGACCATCATCAGCAAAAAAAAACCCACCACAAACATTGAATGGGTTTCAACGGGGCTCTCAAGCCGGTCCCCAACTCCCACCCCCTCCCCCGCCTTCCTTTCTTCCTTTTTGCTATGCAACATCTAAAACATTTGGATGGCATTTCGCTGGCGGGCCGATGGTTGCCCGACAATGTGTGCTGGCTGGGATAGGGTATGTCCATGTCTTGTACCGTCATCTAGTAGCTTTGCACTGATACGCTTTCTACGGTTTTGTAAAATATTAGTGAGAAAAATACATCAAAACATCTCATGCGATGCTTAATCATGCGCGGATCCAGAAATTTTGTCAGACAAAGTCCAACTTAACTCTGACACATTTTTTTTTTTAGATGAATGGAGTGAGGAATTAAAATACCACTAAAAGCGGACCATCATCAGCCCAACAGCAAAATGCTGGCGGGCCAATAATTACCCAATATGGAATGCTGGCTTGGTAGCTTTTGATTTTCCAGGGGATCTGGACCAGTATTGCTAAAGAGCCCCAAAGGTTTCCGATTTTCAAGGGTGGGGGTCAGGACCCTCTGCCACCCTCTCTCTGGATCCGCGCATCTTACTCTTAGATGAATTCGCAGCTATCGAGTAACGTGAGCGTTCGAATTTCTAGCCTCTCCGGCGTCACCGTGTTGTGTCCTTGAGTAAAACATTAATCATAGCTTAGTACTGGTTCAACCCAGGAAGACCCGTCCCGACATAACTGAAAAATTGTTGACTGGGATGTTAAGAATAAAACCAAACATAATAAAAAACATAATAATGAACCCTGTACAGTCTCCATACGTTTTAAAGCTGTATTCTTTGCGCCATTGCGACAGTAAAATAAATACCACACGTATTTAAAAGCAATTTACATTTTTGGTCTGTTGTCAGTTCATTCTTAAAAGTATTAGTATACATTTGAGCTTATCTGGATCTTCACTGCATATTTGTATAGGTGGATAACAATACCGGTAAAAATATTGCAGTCGTTGTGTTATTTAATCTTTTAACGTTTTTAATCTTTACATAGTAGTACAGGGCCCGGAATTACAATAGTTCCTTAAAGTTAAGGAAGACTTAAGTTAAGTATTGATATTTTAACATGCTAGATAAATTACCTGGATCGATGCAGTACTTGTGGTCAAAGATATCATTGTGATCTACAGAAAAGTGAAACAATTTTGATTTTAATCAGTTTAAAACTTTATTTTTCGCATCCTGAAAAATCAATACTTAACTCAGTAAGTCTTCCTTAACTTTAAGGAGGCATTGTAATTCCGGACCCAGGTCCTCATATTCCGGTAACAGCAGCCCAAGCCCCACAATGGCATATTTTTAAACAATATTATTTGAGCCCAATGTTATTTGAGCCGCGACATGAGATTTCCAACAATGTGGTACATGTATGTGCGACCAACAAAGGCTCAGACCAGCCTGCGCACACGCGCAGTCTGATCAGAGCCTTTGCTTGTCGCTTGAGTATTATATGAATATTAAGCTACTGAAGGAACATAATTTGGAGTTTCTAAGCTTAAAAGAAGGCCACACAGGCTCGTCTGAGTCTATTCATTTCAAAATGCCACATTGTTGGAAATCACATGTCGCGGCTCATATGTCATTCTATAAGAAGCAATAAAGATGAGTTGTATATCTTTAAGATATTTTTAAAAGTTTCACACCGGATAAGCGGCAATCGAAAACGTTAATACTATCGACAAACGTAGATAAAAAAACAGGGTTTTCGATTGTCATTTGTCGCCCGATTTTTCGATTGCCATGTGTCGCCCGACTGGCGACAAATGGCAATCAAAATTTCTGTAAAAATCGAATGTTTAATTAGATTTTTATGTACGACTTTAAATTATCTTTAGTTCAATAAATGTACCTGAGTGACGTCCTTTTCAGAAAGAGATGGACAATCGGATTATTAAGTTTAGAGTTTGGGTACAATATTTTTAAACAGATCAAGTTTAGTAGTTTTATAGTTGTGATGTTTGTTCTATTATCGATAATAGAGGCCCTCCCAGGAGGTACATATTCCCTTGTTCTTCTTAAATATTGACTTGTCTCCATGTTTCATGTTTTATTTATTTCCCTGTTCTCTGACAATATTGTTCCCCTAAGTTTGGCATTTTTCCTTTCCCTAGAATAAAATGGCTTGTACAAATACACCCTAACTCGTGAGAGGGCCTCATTGTTAAGGCATACAGAGAACTCCTCTCTCAGTTCCGTGATAAAAATGTTCCCAGCTAGCACGTTATTACATGTACATTTCTTTACCAATTGCCCGATGATCGGGTGACGTACTTAAATTTGACAGAGGAGGACTGAACATGGGAGTCGAACACTCGCTATCATTTCATTAAATTCTCGTATTGCTCATGATATTTTAAGTTAAATACCAAATACATTGGAGAGAGAGAGAGAGAGAGAGAGAGAGAGAGACAGACAGACAGACAGACAGACAGAGAAAGAGAGAGTAGAAAAAGAGCAGGTAGACAAAGAGCGAGTAGAGAAAGAGCGAGTAGAGGGAGAGCGAGTAGAGGGAGTGCGAGTAGAGGGAGCGCGAGTAGAGAAGGAATGCGAGTAGAGAAGGAGTGCGAGTAAAGGGAGTGAGAGTAGAAAAGGAGTGTGAGTAGAGAAAGAGAGAGTAGAGAAGGAGTGCGAGTAGAGAAGGAGTGTGAGTAAAGGGAGTGAGAGTAGAAAAGGAGTGCGAGTAGAGAAAGAGAGAGTAGAGAAGGAGTGCGAGTAAAGGGAGTGAGAGTAGAAAAGGAGTGTGAGTAGAGAAAGAGAGAGTAGAGAAGGAGTGCGAGTAGAGAAGGAGTGTGAGTAAAGGGAGTGAGAGTAGAGAAGGAGTGCGAGTAGAGAAAGAGAGAGTAGAGAAGGAGTGCGAGTAGAGAAGGAGTGCGAGTAGAGAAGGGGTGCGAGTGGAGAAAGAGAGATTAGAGAGCAGTGCGAGTAGAGAAGGAGTGCGAATAGAGACGGAGTGCGAGTAGAGAAGAAGTGCGAGTAGAGATGGAGTGCGGGTAGAGAAAGAGTGTGAGTAGAGAAGGAGTGCGAGTATATAAAAAAAGCGAGAAGAGAAGGTGTGAGACTAGAGAAGGAGTGCGAGAAGAGAAGGAAGGCGAGTAGAGGAGGAGTACTAGTAGAGAAGGAGTGCGAGTAGAGAAAGAGAGAGTAGAGAAGGAGTGCGAGTAGAGAAAGGAGTGCGAGAAGAGAAGGAGAGAGAGTAGAGAAAGAGAGAGTAGAGAGGAGTGCAACTAGAGAAGGAGTGCGAGTATATAATGAGTGTGAGTAGAGAAAGAGTGCGAGTAGAGAAGGAGTGCGAGTAGAGAAGGAGTGCGAGAAGAGAAGGAGTGAGACTAGAGAAGAAGTGCGAGGAGAGAAGGAAGGCGAGTAGAGGAGGAGTGCTAGTTGAGAAAGAGTGCGAGTAGAGAAAGAGAGTATAGAAGGAGTGTGAGTAGAGAAAGAGAGAGTAGAGAAGGAGTTTGACAGAGGAGGACTGAACATGGGAGTCGAACACACGCTTTCATTTCATTAAATTCTCGTATTGCTCATGATATTTTAAGTTAAATACCAAATACATTGGGGAGAGAGAGAGAGAGTGACAGAGAGACAGAGAGACAGAGAGAGAGAGAGACAGAGAAAGAGAGAGAGAGAAAGATTAGAGAAAGAGCAGGTAGACAAAGAGCGAGTAGAAAAAGAGCGAGTAGAGGGAGTGCGAGTAGAGGGAGCGC
This sequence comes from Loripinus fragilis, assembly GCA_964019695.1. NCBI lineage: Eukaryota > Metazoa > Mollusca > Bivalvia > Lucinida > Lucinidae > Loripinus > Loripinus fragilis. Next base: position 51,772,374 of record OZ026525.1, on the reverse strand, counting down.
GAGTAGAGAACGAATGCGGGTAGAGAAGGAATGCAAGTAGAAAATGAGTGCGAGTAGAGAAGGAGTGCGAGTAGAGAGAGCGCGAGTAGAGAAGGAATGCTTGAGTAGAGAAGAAGTGCGAGTAGAGAAGGAGTGCGAGTAGAGAAAGAGAGAGTAGAGAAGGAGTGCGAGTAGAGAAGGATGCGAGTAGAGATGGAGTGCGATTAGAGAAGGAGAGAGAGAGAGAGTAGAGAAGGAGTGCGAGTAGTGCGAGTAGAGAAAGAGAGAGTAGAGAAGGAGTGCGAGTAGTGCGAGTAGAGAAAGAAAAAGTAGAGAAGGAGTGCGAGTAGAGAAAGAGAGAATAGAGAAGGAGTGTGAGTAGAGAAGGAGTGCGAGTAGAGAAAAAGAGAGTAGACAGGAGTGCGAGTAGAGAATTAAGTATATAGAGAGTAGAGAGGAGTGCGAGTAGAAAATATAGTAGAGAGAGAGAGAGAGAGAGAGAGAGAGAGAGAGAGAGAGAGAGAGAGAGAGAGAGAGTAGAAAGACAAAGACAGAGTGGAGAGAGAGAGACAGCAGAGTAGAGACAGACGTAGAGAGGGAGACAGAGTAGAATGAGACGTAGAGAGAGAGACAGAGTAGAGAGAAACAAAAAGAATAGAGAGTAGAGAACGACAAAGAGAGTAGAGAGAGACACATAGAGAGAGAGAGAGAGAGAGAGAGAGAGAGAGAGAGAGAGAGAGAGAGAGAGAGAGAGAGAGTAGAAAGACAAAGACAGAGTGGAGAGAGAGAGAGAGACAGAGTAGAGACAGACGTAGAGAGGGAGACAGAGTAGAATGAGACGTAGAGAGAGAGACAGAGTAGAGAGAAACAAAAAGAATAGAGAGTAGAGAACGACAAAGAGAGTAGAGAGAGACACATAGAGAGAGAGAGAGAGAGAGAGAGAGAGAGAGAGAGAGAGAGAGAGAGAGAGAGAGAGAGTAGAGTAGAGAGAGACACACAGAGAGAGAGAGAGAGAGTAGAGAGAGACACACACACAGAGAGAGAGAGAGAGAGAGAGAGAGAGAGAGAGAGAGAGAGAGAGAGAGAGAGAGTAGAGAGAGACACACACAGAGAGACAGAGAGAGGGAGAGAGAGAGAGAGAGAGTAGAGAGAGACACACACACACAGACAGAGAGAGGGAGAGTAGATAGGTGAGCGAGTAGTGAGTATGGAGAAGAGAGAGAGAGAGAGAGAGAGATGGGAAAGAGAGATCTGGTTGCTTTGCTTAGTTTGTTTTCCTAGTGCCTCGTGATTGTTGTGTGGCTCTTCCTCACGGTGCCATGGGTTTGTCTGAAGTTTGTGATTGTGATATTTCCTGACCATACTCACTTACTATTTTTGTTGTATTTGCTGGGGGTTCGTGTTTAGCACTTCGTGTTAAACACTTATATTGTGTCATTTCTAGTTTGGCAATACTCTCACTGAGATAAAGGGAGCTGAATGCTTTGCTTATTGTATTCTGACTTTTGTGTGTATTCCTTCTTGTCTGTGTTCCAGTGTCCCTGTCTCTTGGTGCCATGTGTCTGTCTGGAATTGTGGCATTTCCTGGTCATTTGCACTTGTTTTAACCCATGAGCATAATCAATTTGCCCTTCTCCGAATCAATGTTAACATGCACATGCCTTCCCTCCGACAGCTACCCAACATACCTCCGAACGGAAAGCTACCCATAAACATGATACCACCGTCATAAAATTGCAAATAAATAAGTGCTTTTACAAGTATTTTTGAATTGTACTTGACTGATTCATTCCAAAGAGAGGTTATACATTCCAGCGGTGGCTGTGAATCAAGTAAAAATAAAATAAAAAATATTAATAGTAACTGATGAATTCGAAATATTGGTCCAAATTACTGCATTTTCGAATTCAAATGCGATTTAAACTCGAACAGATTCAGTTCAAAAAGATTTATTGTTTTCAGAGTTATCATCATTCTGTATACTATTGACCTATATGTTGTTCTTATCCCTCAAAGCGAATCTAAATGAAAAAAATCGTCTCAATACAGACCATGTCCAACCCAAAAATCCTTTGTTTACCTCCGATAGCCAACACCCTCCGAGATCTAGACATGCGGTTCACCTGGGTGAAGTTAGTTAATATATTTCAGACTGTTCTTACAAAGTTGTTCAGACATATAAAAGCTGTAATTTCATTCATATAGTTCAAATCAGTTCATCATTAAACATACTGAATAGTCAATGGTCATTACGATAATATTCTAGAGTCTGTCCAGGTCCATTGTTCTTTGTTTATTTGTTTGATTTGATTCTTTACGTCCCATCAACAATCTTTCAGTTAAACAAGGCCGGGTCTTCCTTGGTTGAACCAGTACTAAGCTAGGATAAATGTGTCTTGCTTAAGGACCACAAGACAGTGACGCCGGTGAAGCTCGAACCTGCGGTCTCTCGGCCTCCAGTCAAAGCACTCTACGACTGAGCCACTTCAATTATATTATGAAATCACATGTACAGAAAACTGTGGTTTTTGATTAGCAGGTTTCTTTGAGCTGATCTACACTGTTTTAAATAATAAAGTATAAATCTGGTTTTACACTACACATACCTTCAAAAAAGTTTACAGGGGACAAAAATATTTAAATATTGCACTTGTCCTGCAGGACGAGTGACTTACAACTTTCACTCGTCCTGCAAACGCATGCACATGTCCTTTAAAAGCGTATGCAATAAAGAACGTAAGTGAGTATTATGTAATACGACTTCCTCAAGTAATTCTTCCTAAAGCACTTGTCCTGTACACTCGTACTACAGGACTAGTGCTTTGGGAAGAATTGCTTGTCCTTTCTAGATTTCACTCGTAATTACGAGCGGACGAGTGGAATTTTTCCCCTGGTTTATAAATTATATATGGTTTCAGTACAGTCAGGGCTAAGCTAAGTTCTTTGTGCATTATCTGTTCTTTGGGACAAGTTAAATTTCCTTTGGACAAGTAATTATAAAGTATATGATTTGCCATTTACTCGTCCCTTGGTAAATGTCAAACCTGTTATATAAGCCACTCAAAAATAGGCAAAACAAAGGTCTTAAAGACTTATGGTAGCTAAATGCAGGTCGAAAGTATTGCAGAATGATCTCTTAGAGCATTCTACAATACTTTTGACCTGCATTTAGTGATTATCAGTCTTAAAAACTCTTTTTTGGTCTTCTTTTGGAGTGGCCATTTAAGACAGGGTTTTCTTTATTTCCATGCTCTTGCTTAAGAGAAGGTGGATACTTATGACAGATAAAACTATATTGCTGTCAAATGTTTTATAGCATACATATCTTTAGATTATCTGATTATTTCAGCACAAATGGAACACTCCTAAATCTAACCTACAAGATCACCAAAGGCAAGGTAAGAATCACTGATGTCAATCCTGCTGTTTATCAAACTTTCTGGGTACAGTGTAGTCCCTTTATAACACAACTCATTTTTATCACAGATTTGGATATATGTCACCAGCTAAGTTTAAGGGTACTTTTCTTTAATTTATAAAATAGTAAATTTGCAATAAAATTATTAATTTTAAAGTGAGAGAAAGATGAGAGTTTGTGTTTTATTTTAGTTTTCCTGTATTATAGTATGGGAGTCTGGATGGTAGAGTCTGAAATAAGGTTTTTAATGTAAAATTGGTTAGAAAATATAATTTTGGCATTTTTCTTTATTTAAGGTTTAAGATTTTCATATTTTCTCAAGTATCTGTTCAAAACTGTATTCTTGGCTTGGGGCTCAGTTTGGATATAAGATTGGGAATAATTTTGATGGCTTCATTATAGTCCCTTTATAACACAACTCCTCATAACACAGATTTGGATATACAGTAAAACCTGTCTAAAATGGCCACTCACAAAATGACCTAAAATTGGTTTTCAAGATTGATTATCGCTTAATGCAGGTCAAAAGTATTGCAGAATGCTCCCCTTGGAGCATTCTGCAATACTTTCGACCATCATTAAGCTACCATTTGTCATTAAGATCTTTGTTTTGTCTATTATTAAGTGGCTGTGTTCCACAGGTTTTACTGTAACACGAATTTTACAAAGCAATTATAGGAAAATGACCATGAAATTTCGTTATAAACTTGTCCCTTTATAACATTATTCACGTATAACACAAGTCAAATCCAATGGCTCTAAAAATAGTATTAAAAAGGGACTGCACTGTTCTTTGTTTCCAGATGGTATACACATGATTATTTAAAGCCTAGTGTAATTTACCATGATCACTGTCTAGACACCTTTTTGCTGGAAGACACTGTATTCTCTGCATAGTACTAGTTCAACTCAGGAAAAGAGTAACTTAGTGGTAAAGTCATAGGTTTAGATAAGCAAAATTTTTCAGTGTAAAAGTGTAAACAATTTCTTACCCATATTTTTTAGACGGTTATTTTGTGTACCCACAACATATGTTTTGGTTGAGAAATAAGAAATTATTTTTCTGTTACGCACTCATAACTAAAGGCCTGTAAAGTGCTAGACTTGAGATCCAGGGGCCACTGGTTCGAGACCTGGGAGGCACTATGTTGTGTCCTTGAGCAAGACACTTTATCCTCTACTTAATACTCAATCAACCCAGGAAATAACCAGACATGATTGAAAAGTTCTTGACTGGGATGTAAAGCATCAGCTCAAACAAACAAAATCAATCCAGGAAACATCCTGACATGACTGAAAAATTCATCACTGGGAGATACATGGAAAGCATCAAATCAAACAAAAAATTTACATCTTAACTTTCTTCCTGGACCTGAGTGACTGTGTTATTTTTGACACTGTTTATAATTTTTACCCTAAATATTTTGACAGATTCTGAGGAAATAATGTAAACCTGGATCAAATTGCTCCTTTAGGAGTTAGCTTGTCTTTTAAGAGTAGTTTGATCTGGGTTTACATTATTTGCCAATCTATTCCTGCCTTCTGCACACCTCATCAGTTTATAAAGTGGACACATTCAAATTTTATGACACATTTGGTAAGGATGAGAAGTGTATAATTAATTAGGGAAATTATGGTAACAAACCTCCCATATAAAACATATTAAGAACTCTGTGCCTATGAGTTATTCTAAACTCTTGACCTCTAATAGAAAGCAGTGTAGATCCAGATCAGCTGGCTTCTGATGAAGTCAGCTGATCAGAATCCACACTTGTTCTCATCCGCACAATAAATCCATATTGGTTATGAAATTACATCACCAGATTGAATGAAAACTAGAAGTTCATAAAGTAATATTTACATTTTCAAAGCATGCCTTTAATGAATCTTTAGATTTTTGCAACTGTTCATAGCCTCTTGAAAGACATTAATTTGATTGGCAGCTGCCAAGTTCTCTTGCCTTGCCTGTGCAATACGCTTGGAACATCAAATTCATTCGCCAGAAGTAACACTGGTGTTGTGGTTGACAGCGAGCCACACATGAGTCTCACATGCAAAACAAGCCTCTTGTTTGCTCCATTGGCAGTCTGTGTTCACACTGGCTGTTCCGCTTTTCCATTTTATATGCCAACTAAACCGTTATACGATTACATAATTAATACAAAACTGTTTTGTTTCCTTAATTATAAATTATTTCTATATTTTAGATACTTCGGGCTTCACTTACTTTGCAAGAGACCCAAAGTATTAATAATTGCATGAACATTCCAAAAATTGAATTTTTTTCTTAATAAATAATGCAAAAAGTACCCAGTTTGCACTTTCAGGCGCATGTGTGGTTATTAGGTGATAATGCTGTATACAGTAGAACTTCAATGGCTCCAACAGGCTTGGGAACATGAAAAATAGTTCTAGCCAAGGGTAGTTCCAGCCATCCAGGGTAGATTATGCATAAAATGACCTGTTGAGACCATGATGATAGTTCTAGCAACTCAGGGAAAGAGTGGCTTAGTGGTAATGTGTTGGACTTGAGATTCAGGAGCCTCTGGCTCGAGACCTGGAAGACACTATGTTGTGTCCTTGAGCAAGACACTGTTTGTCCATGATGATAGTTCTATCAGAGTTTGAGCCATTGCAGTTCTACTGTACTTGTTTCAGCATAAAGAGCTTGAACATGGAGATGAGTTCTATATTGTTTACAAGAAGAATAATGAGGAACTTAGTAAGTACAATCTTATTCATAGGCACTTTGTCTTTTAAAAACAAGCATTTTTCATCTTTGGCCAAAACAAATTACAGTAAAACCTGAGTAAAGCGCCACTCCAAAATAGACAAAACAAAGATCTTAAAGACAAATGGTAGCTTAATGCAGGTCAAAAGTATTGCAGATTGCTCTAAGGGGAGCATTCTGCAATACTTTTGACCTGCATTAAGCGATAATTGATATTGAAAGCAAATTTTCTGTCTTTTTTGAGAGAGGCCATTTTACACAGGTTTAACTGTATGTATGTTTCTGGTTGACTGACCTACCCTTAATTTTATCCCGACTTCAAAGATTTTTTGCGTATCTTGCAAAGGCCCATCATTATGTTTGCCCCTGTCAGGGCTTGGAGACATATTGTTATTCCCTGTGCGTCTGTCAGTAACAAAATCGTGTCTACTCTAGAACTTAAAACCATTTGAGATATAGTCGACCACCATTACAATGACAGTGTTTATCTCCAAATAATTTGACGTTAAAATGAATTTCTGTTCAGATGATATCAAATTTAATCTAAACTGGTACATTTAAGCAAATACAGCCAACATTGTAAAGAATTTAGCTGTTATAAAGAGTGCCAGTATAGAGAGGGTGCACTGTATTTCGATAAAACTTCATACGTTTGTAAAAGTAAGATTTGTAAAGCCTGATAAGATGACACATCATGCACAAGATCCATAGCTCTGGCTTGTTTGTTTATCAAGTTAATCCCCTTGGAGCATTAGCGCCAATTTGTGTCCCCTCTACAAGTTCAAACCATTCAATCTATTTTGATGAATCTTTATTCATTTGTAAAGCAGAATGAGATGATGTTTAACTCTGGCTTGTATATTTTTAGACTTATTTCTCCATTGATTATTTTAAATGTAATTTTGTGTCCACTTCATTACTTGAAAACGGTAAATGATATTTTGATGGAACTTCATACATTTGTATTTTTAGCATGATGAGAAGACATGTCATGCACAAGAATTATAACTCTGACTTGTATATTTTCATGAATTATTTCTCTTTGATCATATTCAATGCAATTTTGTATCAGCTCTATAACTTGAAAATGGATAAAGATAGTTTGATGAAACTCCATACATTTTTATAGGTGGATTAGACAACTTGTCATGCGCAAGATCTATATCGCTGACTTGTATATTTTTCGAGTTATGGCCCTTTGATCATCCTAAATGTAATTTCATGTCCCCTCAATAACAATGAAAACTGTTGCAGATATTTTGATGAAACTTCATCCATGTGATGATTAATGTATCATGTACAAGAACTGTAACTCTGGCTAAATTGCATTAGTGACGTTCGATCCTTCTGACACCAAAAATTGTAGAAATATCATTGCTTGTAATTTACTGGCATACATATATGGACCAGCACATGAGCTTTTAGTGCTTTTTGCATATAGTTAAAGGTATCACTTAACCCTTTACTCGATAATAACGCCTTTTGACGCCTTTGAAATATCATGTATTTAAAAACATTATGGAAAATGGTGCATTTGCTCCAAAGGAGCGAATGCTCGATTTTCCATATTTCTAAAAGTATTCAAAACCTTACTTAAATTTTTCTTGATTTTTTTTCAATGTTGTCTGAAAATAGAAAATGATGTCATGATTTAAAAATAGCCTATGGAGTAAAGGGTTAAACGCCAATGCTGATGAATCAATTGGGACTAGAGGTCTAAATTTTGGTCTGAGCTTTCCTCTACTTTCATTCTTTATGTTTAAGAGAGGTGAAGGCTGTAGCAAAACTGTGCATATGTGCAGGCTTGTTGAGACTTCCCTGCTCATTGATGCAATAAGTACAGAAATCATTTGTGCTGGCCCATTAACATATTAATACAAGTGTAAATGCTGAAAAATATACATTATAGTTCTAAGTTATTTAGACAGATAAACCTGATTGAATAGTCTAAACCGAGATCAGTTGTACCTGAAGGAGCAGTCTGATCAGAGTGCTCACTGTTCTCCATTCCATCACATTAATGATGAGTTAATTTGTTTTTTCTTTAATAGTGGGCTTTTTTCAAATTTAAGGATATAAGTATAGTAAGGAGTTAAGGTGTTTCTGAATACTAAGGGTATACAATGCAGTCCCTTTATAACAAACATCATTATAACAAGGATTTGAATATAACACAATCATGCTGGTGGTCCCAAATTTTTTTTTACCATGAATTTGGATATAATGGTCATTTTTCTATAATTCCTTTGTAATATTGTCCCTTTATATCACAATTCGCTTTTAACAAGATTAATTTCTGTGGACCCCAAAGATTGCATTATAAAAGGACTACACTGCATTACTATACATGTATATGATGCAGTAAAACCTGTGTAAAATACCCACTCAAAAGTAGACAAAACAAGATCTTGATGACAAATGGTAGCCTAATGAATGTCGAAAGTATTGCAGATTGCTCCCTTGGAGCATTCTGCAACACTTTTGACCTGCATTAAGCAATAATTGGTCTTGAAAACCAATTTTCCATCTTTTTTGAGAGAGGCCGTTTTACACAGGTTTTACTATACATGTATATGGTACGTTGTTCTTTACCCTACAGATGTTGGCTTCATATACCAGGATATTGGCAAGTTAAGGGATGAGGAGGGAACTCAAGAATATTCTGCCCCGGATCTACTGGATGCCACATTAGAAGGTTTGTACCTCACTTAGCATTTATTGTCTGGTAGGTGACAAATTACTTTCATTGTTTTTCTGCTTCCAGAAGGGACAGCATATAGTCACCGCTTTGTCCATCTGGCCTTGAAATCTTGTCCCCGCAAACTCTCAGAAACTACTGACCAGATTTCAACGAAACTTCATTGGTACCTTCAGTATCAAGAGTAGATGGGCATACAGTAAAACCTGTGTAAAATGGCCACTCAAAAAAAGACCGAAAGTTGGTTTTCAAGACCATTTATCCCTTAATGCAGGTCAAAAATATTGCACCATTTGTCATTAATTTCTTTGTTTTGTCTATTTTTGACTTTGAGTGACTGTTTTACACAGGTTTTATTGTGTTGCTGGCATGCATGTAATGCTCTTTTGTAGCCTATATTGCAAATACTTTGAACCCAGATCAGACTAGTCTGATTAGGGTCCATAGTGTTTGCTTCCAAATTAAAAACATTCTGGAGGGTGTTTGAATATATGCAGCAGGCTTAAGAAGCAGACTTCTTCAGGTCAAAATATATTGGCTCTCTAAAGTTAAAGATTTATCACACTCACAGGACCCTTTTCTACCAGATTCATCTCATTGGAGTTTGGGTGGTCCATTACATTAATAAATTTTTAGGAGGGCATGATTATCCATTATAGCGGCCACCTTGTGAGGAAACATTTCTTCAGGGTTTGCAATCAGTTCCTGCTCAAACCAACCTGACTAGCTAGAGTCTTGAAATTTTCTATTCTACTTTCCAGATAGAGAACAACAAAGGCACCCATCAGACTGCATGAATGCGCTGGCTGGTCTGCACCTATGTTGTTCACATGCAACAAATTTAGGGTTTCTTGTGTCAAGGGCCCTATATATTTAGAGTGGTCACCACTTGAAATTCCAAACTGCATTGTAATTCTTTCTTTGAGGTGGTTTCTTTTGAATTTGAGTTGATCCCAGTCAACAATTTTTCAGTCATGTTATAACGTTTCACAGGTTGAACTAGCACTTAGCAGAGGATAAAGTGTCATGCTTAGTGGCACACCATAGTGCCTCCAGTGAGGCTCAAACCCACACCTCGATCTCAAGTCAAGCACTCTGCCAGGGAGGCACTGCCAAGATCTATCATAGCAATTAGTGCAGACCCTGATTTCACATTTTGTGGCATCTTCTTTGGATCTACACTTTTTGCTAGTTTATGATTGAAGTGAAGCAAATTTTAAAGAGTTTACAGTAATTGATCTAAAATTTTGAAAACTAGTTGCTTGGAGAAAGGCTGAGGCAAACAGAGCAGATCCAGATCAGACTGCTTCAGAAGAAGCAGTCTGATCAGGGTCTTCTCTCTTTGCTATTCTGACAAGCATTTTGTGAATTCCAGCCCTGATAACCCACATTTATTTCAGAACAGAAAAAGAAAGGCGTTAGAAATTTTTGAGCATTTACTGTACTACTTATTTTAATTTCAGATGATGGGGTGAATTATATAAGCCCAGAAAAAGGTGGTGAAAAAAGAAAGATAGAGGTGAGTTTCATCATGTATGTTATTAGAAAAATTGATCTTATAAGTAGGATTTGCTCTCATGAATGATTTATAGGAGTCCCTTGGACCCTTGCATTAAGGGTTGCAAAGCATAAATCATGTGTCTACTCTAGGATTAGAAAATGAAGGTGGATTTTTTATGAAAAGTGAGAATTCAACTTAAATTCTGATATTTTCCCTTCTTTGTCTATATAAAAAATATTCCCTTAGTTAGGTGGGATTTTTTTCAAAAACTGGGGCAAATCCCCCAATCCCTCTGCCTAGAATAGACACTGCCTCTTTTAATTAACACTCTACAACAGTGCTAGTAGATATATTGCAAAGGGTAAATTGTGAATTCTAACACACCTTGCCTATAGAGCCAGTGCTAAAAAAACATGCTATATCAAATGATATAGTCACAGTTTTGATAGCGCGTGGAAAGGGTGCACCTGCTGATGTCAATTGTGCAAAATGAAATCAATCGTGGCTTTAGACAGTGTAGCATCATTTTTATACTTGAAAGACGTTACATATTCATGTAACGGTATGGGACACAGCCCAACTATTGGCCGTATTTCTTCAGTGCAATGGTGGAAAGTTGGAAGAAGCTGAAGACTTCGAATGTGTTTTTGTCATTTATTGTGTGTTAGCTGTACTGTGTGAATAGTTAAGTAATAATTCACTGTTTGTCGGTCACTTGTACGAACATAGATTACTTGTGCCGCACGCTAGTGGTTTTATCATCTTTACAACTGACCTCCAAACAGTGAATTATTATACAACAATTCACTGCTAGAGCTATTCTATTTCTTAAATACAAGAAGTAATTTAAAAAAAAACACTGCTATTTATTTAAAAAAAACAACCAGAGTGAGTATCTTTTGCATTTAGTGCATACAAACAATCTTGCCATAGCCTTTTGTTTCTACCATATAATAAGTATGGAAGTGAAGGAAGGTTCAGGCTAAAAAGTAGACCTCTAGCCCTGCTGGTTGTGTCAGCAAGGGTGTTTAAAAGAGGTTTTTTGTACATATGCGACAGTACCAAAATCTTGTGTGTTAGCCATATTGATTATTCCAAATTTTCCTTAATTGTCTTACTTGAAGTCTTTATTTTTCCTGTATGCTTGCTTTCAGGTAGAGTCTAGTGATGAAGTGTCCACAAAGAAGCCCAAAACAGAAGTTGTGTCTGAAAGTGGCAAAAGTGACACACATGGGGTGGGTGTTAGTGCTGAAGTTAAACAAAACAAAGAAGAGAATAAAACTGATGATTCAGAGGCCAAGAAGGGAGAAATTAACAAAGACAAGGACGAGACAACTAAAGGTGATTCAGAAGCTAAGACTGGGGAAGAGAGTAAGGAGAGTGCTGAAAGTAAGAGCAAACAATCTGAGAATACTAGAGATGATATAGAAGAGAACCTACAGTGTATTATATGTCAGGAAATAATGCATGACTGTATAAGGTAATCAATTGAGCTGTGACATGAGATTTCCAACAATGTGGTAAGTGTGACCAGCAAAGGCTCAGACCTGCCTGCGCATACGTGCAGTCTGATCAGAGCCTTTGCTTGTTGCTTGAATATTCTATGGCTGTTAAGCTACTGACCGAACAGCATTTTGAGTTTCTAAGCTTAACAGGAGGCTGCACAGACTTGTCTGAGTCTACACTTGTCAAAATGCCACATTGTTGGAAATCACGTCTCACGGCTCAATTTTTATTATAATGCAAGCACTAAGATAAGTTTTTACCCTTTTCCTGCCTGTCATGACTTGTGTTGTCTGCTCTCTCTGCTTATGTTCTTAGATATCTATATTGCAAACAATATGAACCCAGATCAGACTGCTCCCAAAGCAGTCGGATCAGCGTTCATAGTGTTTGCTTCCATGATAAAATCTAGTCTGAAATGCACTTAGATATTATGCAGACAACACTTTCAGGACAAAATTATTGGTAAGATAAAGTTTAAACACTTTAACTCATTTGCCATTTTCAAGCCAAGGTTTCACACTCTCAAGTAATGGGAGCGCAGTGGCTCAGTGGTTGAGTTCTTGACTCGAGACCGAGGGCCCCCGGTTCGAGGCTCACCGGGGTCACTGTGTTGTGGTCCCTGAGCAAGACACATTTATCCTAGCTTATTACTGGTCCAACCCAGGATGACCCGTCCCTGTTTAACTGAAAGATTGTTGATGGGATGTAAATAATCAAATCAAACAAAACAAAACTCTCAAGTAATAGCCAACTTTGTTAAAAATCCATGGATTGATCTATTTTGGTCAATTTAATTGCTATGCTGAAGTTAAGTGTGTGTGGGCTAGCAATACCCAATTTGCTCACAAGGCAGACATGAAATGTAAAAAAATCTCATTCTGAGGCAATAAAATGTTTTGGGTAGGAAAGCTTATTCATTTGTAACACTTGTGTATTTCCTTATTTTTTCTGACAAATATTGGCTATAGAATACTAAACAAAGCATGTTTCTGAGTATTCAAGCTAATTTGTGCATCAGCACCATGAATATGCACCCCCTAACCTACTAGACTTCGAGCTAAAAAAGGTCCTGCTCCCCCCCCCCCCCCTAGGGAATTTCGCAGACATATCCTATCTTGAAGAAAATTTCAAGCCGCATCTTTTAAGAGATGTTTTCACTCTGTGCTCCGGGGCGTTAGTCTCTGACAGCCTGTTACATATGTTACTGTAACAAACTAAGGAAAAAATCAAAATGAAAGTTTGAGCTACAGAAAGAAGACATTAAACCATCTAATTATTCAAATTTCTTATGTAGTTTGCAAGCTGGATGCCTAAGCTACATAAAAGCAGCATTTTAAACAAAATTACAGCCTTCAATGGTGTTATATGCGTTACATAGATTAAATTTCCCTTTGAAAGTTGAAATCGTGACTAACATCATTCATTTTACAGACGATTTGTGCATTTTTACAAGTGTTTTTAATCTTAGTTTACTAAAGTACTCATTTGACTAATAGAAAAAAACAAAGTTTGCTTTTCTATCTCAAATACATTGTTTAATATGAGCTATTAAACAACCCTACCCCCAGTTTTAAGTATCCAATTTTGGTATCTATTATTGAAGAAAAATATATGAAAATATTTGACGCTCGTAGATATCTTACATTTTTGGCACTGTCTTGCTAATGCAATAAAGAATCATACATTTGCAAGTTTGACATAAGGATCAGAGCACTTATTCAAGTAGGTAACGTATGTTACATGGCATAATGAATGAGCTAGGAAATTTTCTTGGAAGTAAGAGATGATATTTCAGATAAATACCGTTTTTCACATGTTTTCCTGTTAATCTCTAGCCTCTGGTGCCTTAGTCTTAGTAATTACAGTCATTGCTGATAACAAGCCCTTGGAATTGTGTTACCTATGTTATGTATAACCTTTGTAATTACATATTTCCTAATGCCTATAATATTAAAATATATAGACATATAGATAGAAAATAATAGTTCTTATTTAAATGACACAATTTAATAAATATTCCTATTAAATAAAATTATTCAAAAACAATCTTTATTCAAGTCACCCTCACAATGTCTATCATTGTGTCTGCTTCTATTGCAAAATAATCACCCATTTCATCACAACCAGTAGAATCATGGCATTGTATTAGGACTGCAAACTGAGTACAACCCTGTTCCTCTCCACCCCTTTGGGAATTGTGCAGACATATCCTACCTTAAAGAACAATTCAAGCTGCATCAAATAAGAGATGTTTGCACTCTATTAACTAGGGGGTTAGCCTGTAATGGTATGATACGTATGTTACCATATCAATTTAAGAATAAATGAATTGAAAGTCTGAGAAACAGAAAGAAGACATAAAACTATCTATTTATTTGAATTATTCATGTAGTTTGCATGCTGAATACCTTTGATACATAAGAAAAGATTTTTTTAACAAATATACAGCTTCCTATGGTGTTATATGTGTTACATTAATTAAGATTACTTTTTAAAATTGGTTATTGTGACAAACATCACTTATAAGCATTTCGTGTGATCCTCCTCTTTAGCCATCAAAAGACTTAATTTTCTTTGTATGTGTGGCCAGTGCCAGCGTCAAACAACTTGACTCAGCCAAACTTGAATCCTTAGCATTCTTCAAAAGCAGAAACAGCATGTCAGTGTCATGGGATCAAACACCTGATTAAATATGGGTTTAATGCCATTTCACATATATGCATACAATGGAGTATGACTCTGGTATATATCTCTTCCTGTGAAGTGGCAAGAGCAATCTAACTGCAGCTGCCTCTGCATCCGTGCTAGTCAAATGATAACTTTGCAATTTTGCAAAATCTATGTCTCTACCGTGTACCTCTAAGAATACTTTAAGATTTCTGACATTGGTCAAACAGAAATTTGATAGGCTCCTTTTTTGCATCATTTGCCATGGAACCTATCCAGTCTTTTGGTGCTTAAGTCCTCAGGTCTTAGATCAATAGTATTTTTCTGCGCCCAAAGAACTTTATAAGTTTTCTTTAGTTACAATGTTGACTCTTGATGGTTTTGGCAGACCGTCTGAAACAATTTCTGTTACACCTTGAAAGTAATCTGGTATAAGAGAAAGAATATGAAGCTGGACATTGCCATCAATTATGTTTGCAGTTGGTTGTTTTTTGATGTCAGTACATTGAAGCATGTCTTAAATAATGTAAAACCTATGATTTCTCAGTTTTTGCAGCCATATCATTAGCTGTTGCATTCAAAAGAAGGAAAGTGGACTATAGGTAGAATGGGATAACCAGTAGTTCTATATTATGCTCTATGGAAGATTTATACAGAGTAAACAAGTTGATAAGGTGCCTTATTTCATGATCCCTTGAAAACATTGAAATTGAAAACACTTGCCTCTGACTGTGTAATCAAAAAGGATGTCACGACAATGCCCTTGCTCATTTATTATGACGAGTTATATATGTTACATCCTTTAATAAGCGCTCTTATCTTAGAAACTTAGTGAATCATTGAATTGAAAGGGTCTAATTTGCGCTCTTTTCATCCTGCATTTCATTGCTTTACCTGCTGTGATACATCTAGTTCGTTTATCTGAAGGGAAAGTTACCTCGGTTTCAGCACTTCAGAAGTACTAAGACTTCAAATAAGTTTTTGAATGCTTGGGGAAAGATAATAAGTGCAGAGACATTATTAGATGAAATTATGTGGGTTGCATGTATGGAAAGGCTACATTTATAAAAGTTAACCAGCTAAGATATGATTCTTTATCACAGAAATATCAAGGTACATCAGTCCAGGTTCTCATTGCTCTTAATGGCATAGTTTTCCTCCTTGTAAAGCTTTAGTCTTTCTCCTACTTGCAGAGTATCACTTGAAACACATACTCAAAGAGCCAACTATTAGGAATTCATATCAGTTTCCGAATGTTCCAAGCCATAAATGGCAAAATTGGAAAGTTGATAATGGCTCATAAATTTTGAGTGGACTGGTGGTAAAATTGAATAACAGTAAATGATTGAAATATTATGTGATGATTCTACTAGTTGCAAGGAGGCGTGTGATACCCGGTAATAATGATTACCACAGAAGCAGACAACGACAAACGTTTAAAATGAGTGTTAAATCCATCAGAAATAGTTTGGACCATTTCATTTATTGTATTTTCTTGTAAAAATGTAAAACTATCTTTTCTATTTGTGGCTCTATATTTAGCATTATATGCACAGTATTAGGAAATGTGTCCAAAAGGTCATTGATAACATCTGTAACACCAGTCCATGGGCTTGATAATCAGAAATGAATATAATTTCTAGTGTTTTGGCACCGAAGACTTCTAAGTACACATTAAGTGTCCTGGGCCCGGAATTACAATGCCTCCTTAAAGTTAAGCAAGACTTAAGTTAAGTATTGATATTTCAACATGTTATATTTAATGTTAAATAAATTGCCTGAATCGATTTGGTATTTGTGGTCAAAGATATCATTGTGATCTTCAGAAAAATTAAAACGTTTTTGATTTTAATCAGTTTTAAACGTTATTTTTCGCATCCTGAAAAATCAATACTTAACTTAAGTCTTCCTTAACTCTAAGGAGGCATTGTAATTCCGGGCCCTGATCTCTAACTTAATGACATCTTGTAGATATATGAGCAAGACAGACTAAGAAAATGAAAAATATCCACACGCTGTAATCGCTTTCATGTGTTTTACTTAAATGGTAATAACACAATTCGCTTCTCTGTAAAACTGGGAGTAGGGCTGTGTATTAGCTCCTATAAGACAATATATTTACGATAGAAAAGCAAACTTGGTTTTTCCTATTCATCAATTGAGTATATGTTTGTAAAATCTAATAAAACAGTTTGAAACCAAGTCATAGTAGTTGTTTAACTACATGACGATAGCCACAATTATAGCTTTTAAATTATAATTAGGTTCATGTAACGCACATAACACCACAGTTAGCCGTATTAATGTTAAACAGCTTCCATATGTAGTAAAGACATCCAGTATAAAGACTATAAGAATGTCATTTTTTTTATTAGATAATTTTAATGTCTTCTTTTGGTAGCTCAAACATTCAAATTTCTTATTCTCAAATTGATATAGTAACATATGTAACAAGCTGTTACAGGCTAACGCCCGGACTTACAGAGTGCAAACGTTTCTTATTAAATGCACCTTGAATGGTTACATAAGATGTTATTTGTCTGCAGAATTTCAAAGGGACTTAGGATGGAGCAGGCCCTTACTCATGTTGATGTCAAAATACTGTTTGATGATTTTACTTATCAAGCTAACATATGTAACGCTCTCTGATCTTTAAAACTTGGTGACAACTAGCAGAATTCTAAGTCTTTATCATAGGAGCCAGCTTAAACTCCCTTAACAATGTAAGATATCCAGCAGCTGCAAGTTTTTTTTCACAATTTTAGCTCAAACTTTCAAACTACATTTCCTTTATTTGATATAGTAATGCATGTAACATGCTGTTTCAGACTAACGCCCCAACATAGAGAGTGCAAACATCCCTTATTCAATGCAGCTTGAGTTGTACTATAAGAGGGAATATGTCTGCAAAATTCCCTCGAGGAGATTAAAACATTTTTAGGCATATCTTTCGTAAAGACAATGAGTTTGCCCATTTATTACATCAGGTAACATATGTTACAGCCTCTGATATTAAGAATTTTGCAGCAAACTTGCAAATTTATGAGTCTTTTCATATAAGCAAATAAATCCCAAACAATGAAACACATTCATCAACTGCAAATATTTTTTCACTATTTTTACTTTAGTTTTAATACCAAACATTTCACCTTAAAACTGGGTAGGGGTAGGGTTGTTAAATTGCTTATTTCAGAAAAAATATTTAAGCTAGGGAAGCAAACTTTAATTTTTCTGTTAGCCAATTGCATAAGCTAGTCAGACATGGTTAAAAACATTTTGTAAAACACACAGAGAGATTGTGAATGTAAATGATGTTAGCCACACTTGCAAATTTTAATGGGTTATCTGATTTATGTAACGCATATGACACCTTAGGAATCAGCAATTTTGTTCAAATGGCTGTCATACGTAGTTAAGATATCCAGTATGCAGACTATATGAATGATTTTTAAAAATAAATATTTTAATGTCTTTAATTTGTAGCCCAAACTTTCAATTTACTTTTTCTTAGTTTGATTAAGTAACGTATGTTACAGGCTCTTACAGACTAACGCCCCGGAGCACAGAGTGCAAACATCTCTTAAAAGACTCGGCTTTCAATTCTCTACAAGATAGGATATGTCTGCAAAATTCCCTAGGGGGGGGGAGCAAACCTATTCTCAGCCATCCGTCTATACCTACCAACCCATCTCTAAAACCGGGAGCACAGTGGCTCAGTGGTAGAGTGCTTGACTTGAGACTGATGGGCCGCATGTTTGAGTCTCTCCGGCCTCACTGTGTTGTGTCCTTGAGCAAGACACATATATCTTTGCTTAGTACTGGTTCAACCCAGGAAGGCCCACCCCGACAGAACTGAAAAATTGTTGACTGGGATGTAAAGAATCAAATCAAACAAACAAAATCTATAAAACCACATAAGGATAATAGCCTATATTGCAAAATCAGACTGTTGTCAAGGGAGCAGTCTGATTAGGGCTCATAATTTTAGCTTCTATGATAAAATCTAATCTGATGTGCAGTTGAATATATGCAGCAGATGTTAAAGCAGACATCATTTTCAAGGCAAAAAAATATTTGCTCTTTAAATGTTAACATAGTGGTTTACTGTATGTTCTGCTCTTCTATAAGTCTGGTATATTTTGATATTTCAGCTTACAGCCATGTCTTCATTCATTCTGTGCAGGGTGCTACTCTGATTGGATGGCAAGGTCAAATGAATGTCCCTCTGTAAGTAAACTATTCTCTCAAAATATGACTTAGTTAGATAAAACATAGTTGTCCTTTGGCTCCGAAAAATGAAGTGGTCTTTTACCTGTAATCTCTTTATACTGTATTTGCCCTTAAATATTGGAGACTCCTCATCATTCCTAATCTAAAATTGGGATAAGTTCTATTGCTATCCTGATAAGGTGTGGAAAAAGTGGTCTACCAATTTTGGGTGGCTCTTGAAATTTTAATCCAAGTCTGATTCATACTGGAAGTTCCTGGAAGAGGTTCAGAAATAGCTACAGATTTCTTTGTTGCCCAGCTCTTAGCTCTCTGTTGTTTTATTTCTGAGAGCTTTTTGAGGCCTGCTGCTTCTTCCACACATAAGATTTGGACCTTTAAGGTTTGGATAGCATCATTGACTTTGTTGATTTTGAAGGTGTTTAAGCATGCCAACATGTTTATATTATATTGCATAGAATTTGCACTGCAAACGTTTTGTTACATTGGGGTATATTTTAAAATTGTGTGTTATCAAGTTTCTACATTATTGGTATTTCCCCTAAAATGAACTTATTCATACAATTAACTATTAAGTTTTAAGACACTTATTGCCTCCCATACTTTGTATACTGGGAAAATATTTCCCCATACAGAGATAAGGTGACCTAATATTTCATAAACTTCAAATGTTATGTTATGTTACTACTTGCTGCCCCCCATACTTTGCTGGAAAAACTTTCCATATAAGGAGAGATAACATGAGCTAATATAGTAAAAAAATGTTTCGTAAATTTCATATGTTATGATCTAATATGTTATGATGTGATAATTATATGAGCCAATAAATGAGAGTGTGGTTCTTATCACATACAGTAAAACCTGTGTAAAACAGCCACTCAAAAATAGACAAAACAAAGGTCTTAATTACAAATGGTAGCTTAATGAAGGCCGAAAGTATTGCAGAATGCCCTAGGAGCATTCTGCATTACTTTTGACCTGCACTAAGTGATAATTGTTCTTGAAAGCCAATTTTTGGTCTTTTTGAGTGGCCGTTTTACACATGTTTTACTGTACATGCTCAAAACCTTCTTTAACCCTTTTCAGACTGATGGATTTTCCCAAACATATATTCATCAATTTGATACATAAGTATGGAATAGTTCATTTTGTGTTTTAAAGGATCACATGTCCAAATTTCTAAATGATGTATTTATGTCCATAAAGATTTGTTTTATGCAGACTCCAAATAAGGTGGCATTTCATCTGGGTCTTTACTCTTATTTCAAAGTACCTGGTTACGTATCCAGAGTGAAAAGGGGTAAAGGCACTCAGGAGGGCAAGAGGTCTAAACTTTTGGTCCAAGTCTTCATCTACATCTATACTTTGTGTATGAAAGCAGCAAAGACTCTCGTGAGTCTTTCCATTTGCACAGGCTCACATGAGTTTTCAATGCTCAAAAATCTGATAGTTACCAAAATCTCATGTACTGGTTCATATAATGCCTTGACCTTTGTTTGCAGTGTAGATTGAAGGTACAAAGAATTAACAAGAACCATATTGTTAACAACCTGATAGAAGCCTATTTGAAGGAACATCCAGGTATATACTCTTTGCATGATGGGTAACTTTTCACACTTTTTCTGCCGTCTGCTAACTTTTTTCGAAATAAACTTTTTCAAAAAATTATTTCAGGGACACTATCAGAGTGTCAAACGGTTTGGATCCAGATCAAGACGTACAGTCTGTCAGTCCTGATCGGGGTCCAAACTGTTTGCAAAGGTTAGCAGCAGGTGACAAAAAAGAAAATGATTAAGGAGCTTTATTTGTCAGGAAAATGGGAGGATGCAATGTTAAGTTATATAGCATTTTGAATAGTCCCAAACCAAGCATTTTGACAAAATTTGATCTAAATTGCAAACTAAGAAGAGAAACAAAGGTGAATAACCATAGGAAAAGTTCAAAATATGAAACCTGTGCAATTTAACACAGGTTTCATATTTTGTACATTTCCTGTGAGTACAACACAGAAAATTAGAATAATCACATCATTTCAAGAAGTTTATCTAACATGTTGTCAGCTTGTTCTTGAAAATACTGGTAAAGCGCATAATAGATAATGTAAAGTGACTCACACTGGTACAAGTCTTTAGGCAATTTTGATCATTGTATTTTTAATGTAGAAAATTCTCAATTTTAGTGCGAAATATGACCTCTGGATATAACTTTTGTGACATTATTTTACCAGCTTTACAATGAAGTGTAGATCCCCAAATTGGCATAAACTCTTACTCTGAAAATGTTGCACGCCGCTATGACTTTGTATGTGACTTTATGAAATTGAAAGTTTACAAGCCGATGCCATTTTGTATAGAGAAATCCTATGTAACAAAAGGGATACTTTGGTATTTTAGCAGAGTTTTCAGTTCAATTTTGGTTGAAATCAGGTAAAATATTTTCAAGAATATTGATCAGTGGATGACACATGTTTGTCCCAATGTATTAACACTTGTCGGATTTTTTGGGAGATGTTTTGAACACTCTGTATTGTGTACAAACAGCTTTCTCTGGACCAAGCAAATGTTAATGAATGAAAAACCATGTGTGATCCATATTATTATTTCAGGGTAGTCCCACCATTCTGTTGCTTTAAAATTGTATGGACATCTGACTTATTACCCCTTTGTATACTAACTTCTTCCATCTGGTTTGATACAATGAGCTTGGGACAGTTCATTGTACCAATTAAGGGGTTACGCCAGAATTTCTAAAGATGTACTTTTGTCTCTGAAGATTGTTAATGAGTTTTTAGAATACATAGACGATCTTACATGAGTGCTCATGTTTTATTATATTTATTAAACTCGTTGGGGAAAAGAGATAAAATGCGAGGCTTGCTGAGCATTTTATCTCTTTTCCATAACGAGTTTAATAAATTCAATAATACAGGTGCATGAATGTTAGATTTTATCACATGACATTAAAATTAATTAAAAATTGCATTTTTAGCGCGAAAAATATATTATATAAGAGTGACAGTGACGTCATGTTTTACTTGCAAAATTATCAGGGACTTATAATCAATAGATCACATGTGTATAAATACTATCCACATACAGTCAAATCTCGGTTATCCGAACGCCGATTGTCCGAAACTACTGGGTTATTCGAAGACGACGGACAGTCCCGACTTTTTTCTCTATTATCTATTGCAATAAAACTACCGATTATTCGAATTTCGTTTATCCGAAAAATTCAATTTTCCGAAGTGATTCGTCGGTCCCGATTAAAGAATTTGCTATTTAATTACCCTTCAAGATTGGAAGTCCAAATGTCACGCATGATAATCATGATTTCTTTGTTTTGTAGAGTTCGATTTACACACCCGAGTGATTTAGCAAACAAAGTAGCAACAGGTAATTGACACCAGAGGCAAGTTCAATAATGCGAGCGCTCTCGGGCGCTCGTTGTACTGATGTCAGGCTTAACACATTATGAATAAAGATAGGTACCAATCAACGAGCGCTCGGCGAGCACTCACATTATTGAACTCGCCTCGGATTAACGTTCACACTTTTACGTGATGAACCGTTAAGTGAGTAAATGGTGTCTTTAATTATGGTCGTCTGCAATGATGGTTTTGTTTGATGTTTTGAAAATGTCCAAATTAGATCATAAATGAGCTAAAATTGATTTTAATTTGATCATCTCTCATCCTTTGATTTATTCTTGACCATTGTACATTAAGCGAACAAACAGGTTACAACAAAAACAACTATTTCGATAATAGACGAATATCACGGACATGTTTTATGGGTGCTCAAAAGAACTGTCTCATCGAAACACTTATTTTGAATGCATAAATCACAAGTTTACGATCGAGGGACTAGGTTTGGATGCTTAAAAGAACCCTCTCATAGAGACGGTTCTTTTTAACACACAAATCGCATGTTTTCGCTGAAATAAAAGAAAAGTTTCCAGCCCAAAAAGCGCACATCGTCGGGCCACCAAATGCCCGCCAGCAATATGCCATCTCAATGGCCTATCGCTAGTGGGCCGTTGATGACCCGACGTTCTGTGCTGGCTTGGTGGAGAGCTTATGACAGTAGGGCGATAGAAAGGAGACAATATTTCGTCAGTAAATATGGTTCGTCAATTGTTATCGATGTTGTTACATGTATATAGTGTGTAAGCTCTGATTTTCTTTTCTTTTCTGCGTTCTTAGACCTGCAAAGCATAAGAGACGATGAGGCCACAACCTCCAAAGAGCTCATGTTCTCTAATGCTTTGACAGACGTTCCGATTACTTCACGGAAACACGAGTTGAAGTTGCAAACTCTGGCAAAACAATGGCGTTTTATGAAAGCTTCAGATTTTTCCGAAAATATCCGAAAACTCCCGATTTCGATCATTCGAACTACCGATTATTCGAAATGATTCCTGCGGTCCCTGGTACTTCGAATAATCGAGGTTTGACTGTATTTTGCAATCTTTTACACAACAGTATTTTGGTCCTCATTACATTACGCTTCTGAGTGGTTTATCGATTTTATTGCATGACATTATAATTTCACTCCCAGATGCGACATCATGTGATAAAAAGGGTTTAAGGGTAGTATTTGTGTTTATCTTTTAGCTAAGCGGAGACCAGAAGAAGACATTAAAGAACTAAATGAAAAGAATAAAATTACAAAAGATATGGTAATATAATTATAGGATACTAGATATAGATATACCCTATTTATACTAGTCAAAAGTTCTAACAGCCACGTGTGTTTTTATCAATTTCCTAAAAAGCTTTTAGCACAATATAGATTTCATCTTCATTCCCGAAGCGGCCAGACTATTAGTAAATGATACCAGAAAACGGCTTAGAATTCTTAAAATTGTATCGGGAAGGCTTTGCCGAATACTCATACCCTCAATATTAAAATTCACAAGAATTTGCATTGGATGGTGGGGTAATTTTCGACACTTTGGCCAATAACAATGAGTCTCATGCAGATGAAGTGTTCATTTCAGCACTATAGAGTTCAATATGAGTTAGGCTTTTGAAATGAAAACTTTTTGTGCATGAAAGTGAGTCATGACTTACAAATTGTGCCAAAATGTGAATTTTAAAAATGGGGTACCACTATTCAAATGTGCATCCTGCATGAACTGTTGAACATTTTATCAATATCTTTACTGTCCAGGGTAGGTGACATTTCTGGCTTTTTCAAGATGCAAAAAGTGTAGTCATGTCATTTTACATTTTGAAAAAAATTAATAAAATGCAGTTGGCTGGTTAGAGCTTTTGGCTAGTATCAAAACAAAGATCTTAATGACAACTGGTAGCTTGATAAAGGTAGAAAGTATTGCAAATGCTCCCTTTGGATCATCCTGCGATACATTTGACCTGCATTAAGCTATAATGGTCTTGAAAAACATTTTTTGGTCTTTTTGAGGGTTAGATTCTGTTGTTGTTAAAGCACAAAAAATCTCATGAATTAGATGTGGCTAGCTGTCAATCACAGCTAAATTGTCATTTCTGGTGAATGAATTCACTGTTTGAAGTGTATTGCACATGCATGTGGGCTTAATTACAAATGTAGCTGTCAATCATTGCTGTTGTCTATGGGGTTTAGAACCATTGCCAAAATCTATAGAGTTTCATGAAAGGTTTTCTTTTGAAAAGTAAATATTGACAGTTTGACTGACAACATCGGCATGTAAACAATTTATATGTCAAAATCTAAATCAGTAACTGGAAAAAACAAAATAATTAGTACATATGCAGTCAGCATAAGGCTGCGATGAGCCTGCACATCTGTATGGACTCATCAGAGCCTTTGCTGCTTGCACACACATTGAAGGCAAGTAGATGAAGGCTCAGAAATGATGGAATATTTTTATCTAATGACAAAGAATTATTGGTTTTGTTCTTTAAAATCTGCCATTAGCAAGCATGATGATGACATAGATATCCATTCAAAAGAATCATTATAGACTATAGCCAAATTTAGAACAGATTTATACCTCCACTAATTATTCCAATTTGATTTTGACTAGCTATACCCAAAAAGAAAACGGCGCAGATCAGGGGAGGAAAGTAGTGATTACAGTGATTCAGATGAAGAGGAGACAACTCCAGCACCAGCACCAGCTCCTGGGTAGGTATAACCAGACCCCGAGGTTATGCAACTTTTTCATACTCAACTCAACAAAGCATGAAATTTATCATGCTCATAAATGTTAAAATGTCAACAATTAAGCATATATAAAAAGACAAGGATACTTTTGCTGCCAAAACACTTGTGTTTGAAATAATTTTACAGCATGAAGACAGCCATTATTTTTTACAGAATTTTCCCTCTTTTCCTACAATATCAATATTTGATTCACTAGAGACACTGAATTTGGTCCAAATCATTCATGAAAGTCCACAATTCCTCTCGTTTTCCAGCCGTTGTAGATAAGCCCGTCCACAGAATTTTCTGTTTTCCATGGTGGTATCGCATCTACAGAAATATTTCTCCAAATCTTATCACTGTCAAATGAAGCTTCTTAGTCAAAGCAAAATCACTGCCAGAGCTAAAATTTACAAAAAATCTAAAAAACCCCATCTTTTTCTTAACTTTTTTCCTGATTCAAAATAATTTCATACTATTGTTCTCCATGTTAATCTTGTCTTAAATTGCTTAAATAGTTCCATCTTACTGAACAAAATGGCCACTAAGATTGTTTTAATGATGTGGTCTAAACAGCTGCTGCAATTTCAAAACGATTCACTTAATTGTAATACATGATGCCATCTACAAAAAATTATACTAACTGTTCCACTGAACTAATTGGTGGCTAGAGCTAAAAGAGTTTCAGGTAGGGGCTGCATGTTTTCTACTCCCCAGATTCATTGAAAGACTTTCAGTGTTTGTACCTCTTGCCCAGCCCCCAAAATATTTGGTTTAGGAACACCTTTTAAGAAATGAATTCGATTTTTGAAATATTAATGGAATCGTGAATACTTCAGGTCTCTTGCAACGTAAGTAAGTGATTCCATGAACATTTCGAAAATGAAATTTATTGCTTATATTTACATTTTATTATAAATATCTAGAATATAGAAATTATTTATAATTTATGAAACAAAACAATTTTGTATTTAATATTTAATCATAATAAAGGTTTTGTTGGAGTGTAAAATGGAAAAGCGAAACAGTCAGTGTGAGCATGGACAGCCAATGGATCAAACAAAAGGCTTGTTTTGCATGTGAGATGCAGGTGTAGCTCACTGTCAATCACAGCACTTCTGGCTAATGAATTTGATGTTTGAAGCGTATTGCAAGGGCAAGTGAGCTTGGCAGCTGTCAGTCAAGTTATGTCTTTCATGAGGCTATGAACTCTTGCAGAAACCTAAAGATTCATTAAAGGCTTGCTTTGAAAATGTTAATATAACATCATGAATGTACACCTTTTTCTATTTTGCAGATTATTTGGAGGACCTCCTGTTCCAGTACCCCTTATTCCAGCCCCGGCACCAGCTCCTACATTATTTGGCTTCGGAACACCTATATTTGGAGTGCACAGGTTTGTCTTGTAATATGTAATGTCTTAATCCAGGTTGTTATTATACCACCCCCCCCCACAAACTCGGACAACCCAGCACCATCCCCTACATTTTTTGGCTTTGGAACACCTATATTTGGAGTGCACAGGTTTGTTTTGTAATATGTTTTGTCTTAATCCAGGTTGTAATTATACCCCCCCCCCCACCCCCTCCACAAACTCGGACAACCCAGCACCATCCCCTACATTTTTTGGCTTTGGAACACCTATATTTGGAGTGCACAGGTTTGTTTTGTAATATGTTTTGTCTTAATCCAGGTTGTAATTATACCCCCCCCACCCCCTCCACAAACTCGGACAACCCAGCACCAGCCCCTACATTTTTTGGCTTTGGAACACCTATATTTGGAGTGCACAGGTTTGTTTTGTAATATGTTTTGTCTTAATCCAGGTTGTAATTATACCCCCCCACCCCCTCCACAAACTCGGACAACCCAGCACCAGCCCCTACATTTTTTGGCTTTGGAACACCTATATTTGGAGTGCACAGGTTTGTTTTGTAATATGTTTTGTCTTAATCCAGGTTGTAATTATACCCCCCCCCACCCCCTCCACAAACTCGGACAACCCAGCACCATCCCCTACATTTTTTGGCTTTGGAACACCTATATTTGGAGTGCACAGGTTTGTTTTGTAATATGTTTTGTCTTAATCCAGGTTGTAATTATACCCCCCCCCACCCCCTCCACAAACTCGGACAACCCAGCACCAGCCCCTACATTTTTTGGCTTTGGAACACCTATATTTGGAGTGCACAGGTTTGTTTTGTAATATGTTTTGTCTTAATCCAGGTTGTAATTATACCCCCCCCCCCCCTCCACAAACTCGGACAACCCAGCACCAGCCCCTACATTTTTTGGCTTTGGAACACCTATATTTGGAGTGCACAGGTTTGTTTTGTAATATGTTTTGTCTTAATCCAGGTTGTAATTATACCCCCCCACCCCCTCCACAAACTCGGACAACCCAGCACCATCCCCTACATTTTTTGGCTTTGGAACACCTATATTTGGAGTGCACAGGTTTGTTTTGTAATATGTTTTGTCTTAATCCAGGTTGTAATTATACCCCCCCACCCCCTCCACAAACTCGGACAACCCAGCACCATCCCCTACATTTTTTGGCTTTGGAACACCTATATTTGGAGTGCACAGGTTTGTTTTGTAATATGTTTTGTCTTAATCCAGGTTGTAATTATACCCCCCCCACCCCCTCCACAAACTCGGACAACCCAGCACCAGCCCCTACATTTTTTGGCTTTGGAACACCTATATTTGGAGTGCACAGGTTTGTTTTGTAATATGTTTTGTCTTAATCCAGGTTGTAATTATACCCCCCCCACCCCCTCCACAAACTCGGACAACCCAGCACCAGCCCCTACATTATTTGGCTTTGAACACCTATATTTGGAGTGCACAGGTTTGTCTTATAATATGTTTGACTTTATCCAGGTCTAGAGGTTATAAAACCTGAGTACAGTCTCAAACTCAAAATAAAGCGCAACAATTGGCTGCTTGCGGACACGTGTCCGCAAGCAGCCAATCATTGCACTTTATTATCCCCCGACGAAGTCGGAGGGATATAGTTTTGGCGTCGTCCGTGCGTCCGTCCGTCCATTCCGTCCGTCCGTCCGTCCGGAACCATATCTCAGTACGTATTGGGCAGATTTGATTCATTCTTGGTACAAATGATAAGTACCATGGACTCTCAAACATCCAATAAGTTTGGTCAAAATCAACCCCTTAACACTTGAGTTATTGCCCTTGTTTTAGTATAGGCAATTATAAGGCAAAACCTATATTAGCATTTTTGTGTGATGATCTTCACATTTTATCAAAGCTATTATATTTAACAACTTCTCACTATTAGACCATGATTGCCAAGTGCCTGTAGATAAGCATGGCAGTGTCAAAGTTTTACCCCACCCCCTTTGACCCCACCTAAGGGGTCAAAGTTCAAATATTTAAATTTTGCAATAACTAAGGCAATTACTAATATTTTTTGCTGAAATTTTGCATACAGGCAGAGCAGCAATAGATATGAAACATATCAAACGGGATTTCAGTTTGAAGGCCTGGGTCCGAGCCTGTTGGGTGGACTTAGGGGGTGGGGCCGAGGTCAAAATCAAACTTTTTCAGAATATGGTCATGTTGCATATCAAATTAAAGCTGACGACGCTGGCAGCAACATGGTTGCAAATATTTTGCCCACAGACACACCCTCGACCCAGGGGATGGGGTCAAAAGGTCAAACTATATATTTTTCTGAAAGTAGTCATGTTGCATATCAAATTAAAGCTGACAACGCTGGCAGCAACATGGTTGCAAATATTTTGCCCACAGACACACCCTCGACCCAGGGGGTAGGGTCAAAAGGTCAAACTATATCTTTTTCTGAAAGTAGTCATGTTGCATATCAAATTAAAGGGAATTGAGCACAGAGCACCATGAAAGCAAATATTCTGTCATTACACACACCAACGACCCCCTGGTGTGGGGTCAAAAGGTCATTTTCTTTTTCTTTTCTAAAAGTGGTCATGTTGCATATCAAATGAAAGTGGAAGAAGTGCAGACCTACATGCAAGGTAACACTTTGAATTTACATACACCCTTGACCTCTGGGGTTGGGTTTAAAGGTCAGATATTGAAATTGTGCAGATGTAAGTATATTTTTTATTAAACCAAGCACTAAAGCATACTTGACAGGTGTTTGTTATGATCTGAATGATACTGAAGGTGAACTAAGACTTTGATAAATGGGATTTATGTTTTGTGATTAACATGTTTCTCTCAAATAACCCTTCGTCGGGGGATATAAATTCGTCGAATTTGTCTTGTTTTGAGTTTGAGACTGTACTCAAGTTTTATAACCTCTAGGCCAGGTTGTTATTATACCCCTCACAAACTGTTTTCATGTTTTCTATGTACAAATTGCTATTATAAAAATTATATATCATGTACAGTAGAACTTAAATGACTCAAACTTTGATTGCCCATTCACTTTGGACAGCTAGAACTATCATCATGGTCCCCAAACATCATTTTAGGCATAATCCACCCTGGCTCGGTGGAAATTCCCTTGGCTAGAACTAATTTTCATTGTCCCAAGTCTGTTTGAGTCATTGCAGTTCTACTGTATCATCTTAATTCTGCATAGGTATGAACGGAATTTCAGTTGCTAATCTGGTCTTCAGGTTATAAAACCTTTTTCATTCTCATCTCAACTGGGCATGAAATTTATCCTGATTATATAAATTTATTGGCGGGATGAGTTTTAAAGCAAGAAACAACATTTTTCAGCATTTTGGTTTTTATGAGCAGCTGGAATTTGATCCAGACTTTTTGTCATTCTGATGGTATTCCTGAAAGAATTTTTCAAAAAAGTTGATTTTGAAAAATATAAGCAGACAACAAAAAGGCATGCAAAATTACCCTGTAAGTAAAGAGTTAAGTCAAATAATAGCAATATGAAACCATAAAGCATGCATGGTAATTAATTGACCACTTTATCAGCGAGTATCTATGTTGTGCCAACCAAGAGTGACAGTGACGTAATATTTTGTTTACAATTGTTAAGTAAAAGATTAACTTGTACACTCCACTTGAGCTTACATGAATTGATAGATCACTTGTGTATTAATCCTATCCTGTGGAAAGGATCAATACACAAGTGATCTTTCGATTATAAGTTTCTGATAACTTTTTAAACAAAACATGATGTCACTGTCACTCTTGGCTTGCAGGACAGTAAATAACAATAGAACTGAGTGTATTGGTATCTTGCAATCAGAAACAGATTAACTGTTTAAAGTATGAAAGAGGTACAGTAAAACCTGTGTAAAATGACCACTCAAAAAATAGACAAAACAAATAACCTAATAACAATTGGTAGCTTAATGAAGGTCGAAATTGCATAATGCTCCCCTTGGAGCATTCTGTAATAGTTTTGACCTGCATTAAGAAATAACTGGTCTTGAAAACCAATTTTTGGTCTTTTTGAGAGTGGCCATTTTACACAGGTTTTACTGTACCTGTATTTGTCCAATCATCTGAATACAAAGTGACCAACTAATTGACTGCTATGACCGTGGGAAAACTATATTCACTCACACACCAAAAACAATGTTGAAAACAGCTGAAAATTGATGTGTATGATTTATAGAGCTTGCATTCATAACACAGGACTTCATCAGAAATCACAGATTTTTCTTCAGAAATTTATAGTCTGCCAAAATATAAACCTGCCAAAAGGTCCAAACATAAAAATCACCAAAATTCTTTGCCATTGTTTTACAGTAAGATTTTGTTACATAACACATATGAAAGCAGTTAAGACATAGTTGAGAGTCTGGCCATATTACGCACGAAGTAGTGATATAGATGAAGGTTTGTACCAAAATTAAGGCATCTAGCCCCACTGGAAGGTTGTTAGTGTTTGTTTAAAGAGTGACTTTGCATATGCTATAGACGGATGGCTGAGAATGGGTTTGCTCCCTCCCCCTAGGGAATTTTGCAGACATATCCTATCTTGTAGAGAATTGAAAGCCGAGTCTTTTAAGAGATGTTTGCACTCTGTGCTCCGGGGCGTTAGTCTGTAAGAGCCTGTAACATACGTTACTTAATCAAACTAAGAAAAAGTAAATTGAAAGTTTGGGCTACAAATTAAAGACATTAAAATATTTATTTTTAAAAATCATTTATATAGTCTGCATACTGGATATCTTTTCTACGTATGACAGCCATTTGAACAAAATTGCGGCTTTCTAAGGTGTCATATGCGTTACATAAATCAGATAACCCATTAAAATTTGCAAGTGTGGCTAACATCATTTACATTCACAATCACTCTGTGTGTTTTGCAAAATGTTTTTAACCATGTCTGATTAGCTTATGCAATTGCCTAACAGACAAATTAAAGTTTGTTTCCCTAGCTTAAATATTTTTTTCTGAAATAAGCAATTAAACAACCCTACCCCTACCCAGTTTTAAGGTGAAATGTTTGGTATTAAAACTAAAGTAAAAATAGTTAAAAAATATTTGCAGTTGATGAATGTGTTTCATTGTTTGGTATTTACTTGCTTATATGAAAAGACTCATAAATCTGCAAGTTTGTTGCAAAAATTTTAATATCAGAGGCTGTAGCATATGTTACCTGATGTAATAAATGGGTAAGCTCTTTGTCTTTACATAAGATATGCCTAAAAATGTTTTAATCTCCTCGAGGGAATTTTGCAGACATATTCCTTCTTATAGTACAACTCAAGCTGCATCGAATAAGGGATGTTTGCACTCTCTATGTTGGGGCGTTAGTCTGAAACAGTGTGTTACATGCGTTACTATATCAAATAAAGGAAATGTAGTTTGAAAGTTTAAGCTAAAATTGTGAAAAAACTCGCAGCTGTTGGATATCTTACATTGTTTAGGGATTTTAAACTGGTTCCTATGATAAAGACTTATAGATCTGCTAGTTGTCATCAAGTTTTAAAGATCAGAGAGCGTTACATATGTTAGCGTGAAAAGTAAAATCATCAAACAGTATTTTGACATCAAGCTGAGTAAGGGCCTGCTCCATCCTAATCCCCTTTGGAATTCTGCAGACAAATTATATTTTATGTAACCATTCAAGGTGCATTTAATAAGAAATGTTTGCACTCTGTAAGTCAGGGGGTTAGCCTGTAACAGCTTGTTACATATGTTACTATACCAATTTGAGAATAAGAAATTTGAATGTTTGAGCTACCAAAAGAAGACATTAAAATTATCTAATAAATTGACATTCTTATAGTCTTTATACTGGATGTCTTTACTACATATGGAAGCTGTTTAACATTAATACGGCTAACTGTGGTGTTATGTGCGTTACATGAACCTAATTATGGCTATCATCATGTAGTTAAACAACTACTATGACTTGGTTTCAAACTGTTTTATTAGATTTTACAAACATATACTCAATTGATGAATAGGAAAAACCAAGTTTGCTTTACTATCTTAAATATATTGTATTATAGGAGCTAATACACAGCCATACTCCCAGTTATACAGAGAAGCGATTTTTTTTTTATTACCGTTTAAGTAAAACACATGAAAGCGATTACAGCGTGTGGATATTTTTCATTTTCATAGTCTGTCTTGCTCATATATCTACAAGATGTCATTAAGTTAAAGATCAGGACACTTAATGTGTACTTATAAGTCTTTGGTGCCAAAACACTAGAAATTCTATTCATTTCTGATTATCAAACCCATGGACTGTTGTTAGAGATGTTATCAATGACCTTTTGGACACATTTCCTAATACTGTGCATATAATGCTAAATATAGAGCCACAAATAGAAAAGATAGTTTTACATTTTTACAAGAAAATACAATAAATGAAATGGTCCAAACTATTTCTCATCGATTTAACACTCATGTTAAACGTTTGTCGTTGTCTGCTTCTGTGGTAATCATTATCATCACACGCCTCCTTGCAACTAGTAGAATCATCACACAATATTTCAATCATTTACTGTTATTCAATTTTACCACCAGTCCACTTAAAATTGATGAGCCATTATCAACTTTCCAATTTTGCCATTTATGGCTTGGAACATTCAGAAACTGATATGAATTCATAATAGTTGGCTCTTTGAGTGTGTGTTTCAAGTGATACTCTGCAAGTAGGAGAAAGACTAAAGCTTTACAAGGAGGAAAACTATGCCATTAAGAGCAATGAGTACCTGGACTGATGTACCTTGATATTTCTGTGATAAAGAATCATATCTTAGCTGGTTAACTTTTATAATGTAGCCTTTCCATACATGCAACCCACACATTTTCATCTAATAATGTCTCTGCACTTATTATCTTTCCCCAAGCATTCGAAAACTTATTTGAAGTCTTAGTACTTCTGAAGTGCTGAAACCGAGGTAACTCTTTCCCATCCAATAAACGAACTAGATGTATCGCAGCAGGTAAAGCAATGAATGGCAGGATGAACAGAGCGCAAATTAGACCCTTTCACTTCAATGATTCACTAAGATTCTAAGATAAGAGCGCTTATTAAAGGATGTAACATATATATCTCATCATAATAAATGAGCAAGGGCATTGTCGTGACATCCTTTTTGATTACACAGTCAGAGGCAAGTGTTTTCAATTTCAGTATTTTCAATGGATCATGAAATGAGGCACCTTATCAACTTGTTTACTCTGTATAAATCTTCCATAGATCATAATATAGAACTACTGGTTATCCCATTCTACCTATAGTCCACTTTTCTTCTTTTGAATGCAACACCTAATGATATGGCTGCAAAAACTTAGAAATCATAGGTTTTACATTATTTAAAGACATGCTTCAATGTACTGACATCAAAAAACAACCATCTGCAAACATAATTGATGGCAATGTCCAACTTCATATTCTTTCTCTTATACTAGATAACTTTCAAGGTGTAACAGAAATTGCTTCAGACGGTCTGCCAAAACCATCAAGAGTCAACATTGTAACTAAAGAAAACTTATAAAGTTCTTTGGGCGCAGCAAAATACTATTGATCTAAGACCGGAGGATGTAAGCACCAAAAGACTGGATAGGTTCCAGTTGTATGTCTTCTCTCTGTTTCTCAGACTTTCAATTCATTTATTCTTAAATTGATATGGTAACATACGTATCATACCATTACAGGCTAACCCCCTAGTTAATAGAGTGCAAACATCTCTTATTTGATGTAGCTTGAATTGTTCTTTAAGGTAGGATATGTCTGCACAATTCCCGAAGGGGTGGAGAGGAACAGGATTGTACTCAGTTTTGCAGTCCTAATACAATGCCATGATTCTACTGGTTGTGATGAAATGGGTGATTATTTTGCAATAGAAGCAGACACAATGATAGACATTGTGAGGGTGACTTGAATAAAGATTTGTTTTTGAATAATTTTATTTAATAGGAATATTTATTAAATTGTGTCATTTAAATGAGAACTTTTATTTTCTATCTATATGTCTATATATTTTAATATTATAGGCATTTGGAAATATGTGATTAAAAAGGTTATATATAACATAGGTAACACAATTCCATGGGCTTGTTATCAGCAATGACTGTAATTACTAAGACTAAGGCACCAGAGGCTAGAGATTAATAGGAAAACATGTGAAAAACGGTATTTATCTGAAATATCATCTCTTACTTCCAAGAAAATTTCCTAGCTCATTCATTATGCCATGTAACATACGTTACCTACTTGAATAAGTGCTCTGATCCTGATGTCAAACTTGCAAATGTATGATTCTTTATTGCATTAGCAAGACAGCGCCAAAAATGTAAGATATCCACGAGCGTCAAATATTTTCATATCTTTTTCTTCAATAATAGATACCAAACTTGGATACTTAAAATTGGGGGTAGGGTTGTTTAATAGCTCATATAAAACAATGTATTTGAGATAGAAAAGCAAACTTTGTTTTTTCTATTTGTCAATTGAGTATTTTAGTAAACTAAGATTAAAAACACTTGTAAAAATGCACAAATCGTCTGTAAAATGAATGATGTTAGTCACGACTTCAATTTTCAAAGGGAAATTTAATCTATGTAACGCATATAACACCATTGAAGGCTGTAATTTTGTTTAAAATGCTGCTTTTATGTAGCTTAGGCATCCAGGTTGCAAACTACATAAGAAATTTGAATAATTAGATGGTTTAATGTCTTCTTTCTGTAGCTCAAACTTTCATTTTGATTTTTTCCCTTAGTTTGTTACAGTAACATATGTAACAGGCTGTCAGAGACTAACACCCCGGAGCACAGAGTGCAAACATCTCTTAAAAGATGCGGCTTGAAATTTTCTTTAAGATAGGATATGTCTGCAAAATTCCCTAGGGGGGGGGAGCAGGACCTTTTTTAGCTCGAAGTCTACTATAGGTACCAAAAAGAGCCTAAGCATTTGTGTAGTCTTACCAGTGCATTTGCTATTCACACACATCCCCAAAAATGGAAGCAGTTGTTTGTCCAGGTCAAAACATAGGCTTACTCCACTGAAAATCTGCGCAAACATTAATACTTTTGCATATGTTATAATATCTCATACATGTCCATTTGTAGACCACCTAAAACAGTGTGTAGACAGTGTCCGGAGTATAAGGACCCTCTTACTGATGGAAATCCTGGTATCATAGGAGGGATCAAAACAGGTAAGTGTTTTTTATTCTTCATTGCTTTTTTGTAGGTTGTACCCATTTGAGCATGAGTGAAGATATCACTGTCTGAGCAGGTGTTTGTTGTTTGCATTAAAACAACAGCACAAAACTGACAGTACAGTAAAACCTGTTTAAAACGGCCACTCTCAAAAAGTCCTAAAATTGGTTTTCAAGACCATTTATCGCTTAATGCAGGTCAAAAGTATTGCAGAATGCTCCAAAGGGAGCATTCTGCAATACTTTCAACCTTCAATAAGCTACCATTTGTCATTAAGATCTTTGTTTTGTCTATTTTTGAGTGGCCGTTTTACACAGGTTTTATAGTAATGCTTTTCTTACCATTCACTACAAATGTTGCCTGCTTGTCGATCTGATGATGTACTTTGTTAGTCTATATTGCTAATTTTTTTGGACTCAGATCAGACTGCTTCCTTAGGAGAAGTCTGATCAGGCTTCGTACTGGTAAGGTAGCAGTCTGATCTGGGTCCATATTGTTTGCTTTCATGCTAAGAGAAGTCTGGTGTGCATCAGAATATATGCAGCAGGCATAATTAGCAGAGGTTAATTTCATGAAAAAATGAAAAAAAAAATACTGTCATGATGAGTGTTAACCATTTCTAAGTTTGTGGAAGAAAGAAATTTATCAATTCTCTTCAACCATGTTGTTGTTGGATCCACCTTATTTATGACGCAGCAAAGTCTTGCCATGTTATCCTGCATGAAGAGCAACTTTGATGATGTAAATAATGACAATACACTACAGCAATTATTGATTTAAAAAACAATGTGGATCCTGATCAGCTAGCTTCTGCTGAAGCTAGCTGATCAAGATCCTCACTGTTTTCAAAATAGGGTATACTATTTGGAAAAGCAATCCACATGTTTTGCTAGTTCGGTCAAATGTGGTATTTTCTTTATGTTTCAGCTATTAACACAGTGAAAAATCTAGTAACAGGAACAGATGGTGCTAAACCTCCTGAGGAGCCTGGGACATCAGGGGGTGGGGGAGCTGAACCAGAGGCTTCAACCTCCGGTGAAGGTAAGATTGGGGTGAATCTCAAACTATTTAATCCTTAAAGCGCCAATCACACCGCAGCAGACGGCAAATTTTACAACATCTTTCTAAATTTTGAAAAAAATAAGGTATGATAGATCTATTTCATGAGAATCGGTAGCGATTTTCATAAAATATCAGGCCTTATTTGTTATTTTTGAAAAAGCAGCAAAATTTGAAATTGCAGTCTGCTGCAAATTATAGGTGGCGCTTTATGGGTAGACTTTTCTCTCCAAGTGACATCTTATGTTGTCTGCTGATAGCCTTTGCAAACCAGATCAGGCCGGACAGAATCACTCAGATGTTATTCCTGAAAGAATTTTTCCAAATGCTTGAGTTTTTGACAACAAGTGAATTGATAGCCTCAGCTATACAGAGACTATCTAAAATTTGAGAAATTGTATTTTATTAATTTTATTTATTAATCTTGTATAGTAGGGCAATAAGCAATAATGACACTGACCAAATTTATTGGATGTACTGGCTGATATGCACTGCTGTTGTTTGCCTATGACATAATTTTTTTTTATAATTGGGCATCTACACAGATGATTTAAGTTTTGTTGTTTCATTATAACATACAGTATGTATCCTCCATATTTAGTTAGATAGGTCTGAGGAAACAGTGTAAGCCTGATCAGATTGCACTATCACTCCCTGAAGAAACAGTGTACCGGAAAACCTGTGTAAAATGGCCACTCTCAAAAAGATCAAAAATCGGTTTTCAAGACCAATTATCGCTTAATGCAGGTCAAAAGTAAAGCAGAATGCTTCCCTTGTGCCATCACTCCCTGAAGGAACAGTGTACAGTAAAACCTGTGTAAAACAGCCACTCAAAAATAGACAAAACAAACTTAATGACAAACGGTAGCTTAATGAAGGTCGAAAGTATTGCAGAATGCTCCCCCTTGGAGCATTCTGCAATACTTTTGACCTGCATTAAGGGATAATTCGTCTTGAATACCAATTTTCTGTTTTTTTTTTAGAGTGGCCGTTTTACACAGGTTTTACTGTAATCAGATTTTACTGTTTGCCATTTCATTACTACCTCTTACATACTCCATCTGGACTTGTTTTTTCAGGCACTGCACCTAAACCCCCATTTAAAGATGATCCCAAGGAGATGCCTGATCCACCCACCCATCAGTGTGGCCCCTTCCAGAATCATGTATTGTGCCAATGCTGCCTACAGCCTATGCCAGACCTTCGTGTACAGTATAATGCCAATCCTGACCAGTACAGACCTCAACAGTGTAAGTGTATTTTTTTTCTTTTTTTTGATATCTGTTTATTTCTATTCTTGCATAGATGTCTATTCGTATAGCTGTTTACACCCATTGTCAAATGAACGAAAATCATGTTCACCATGTTCAAATCAGAAGATTCATGTGCTGTTTGAACATGGGTCTGAACTTGAAAATACTTAAAATGAGCCCTGTATTATTTGCATGACGTTACATACGGAAAGCGTTGCGGACCATACTGATCATTTCGCTGATGTTTTTGTTCGCGAAAATGTTGCGTACGCCGATGACGTTGTAACGTTTGAAAGTACACAACTGACTCCTTTAATGTTTTAGCAGCGTTTTCAGTGCGAATTGGGCTGGAATAAGGTAGAATATGCAAGAATAACGATCACACATGTTTGTTTCATTGCATTAACACTTGCTGGGTCCCTCGGATGATGTTGAACACTCAGCCTATCGGCCCCGTGTTCAAACAACATCCTCGGGACCCAGCAAGTGTTAATGCATAAAAAACATGTGTGGTCCCTATATTATAACATAGTAACAATATAATATCCATTGTACAATATTTACTTATAGCATATCTATAATATACATATTGTAATGTAACTTTTAGCCTTTTTTGGATTGATGGTGTCTTCCATTTAGCCGAGTATACAGTAAAACCTGTCTTTAAGCAACCACTCAAAAAGAACACAAAAAGTGGTTTTCAATACCGAATATCGCTTAATGCAGGTCAAAAGTATTGCAGAATGCTCCAAAAGGAGCATTTTGCAATACTTTCCACCTTCATTAAGCTATTATTTTCCATTAAGACCCTTGTTTTGTCTATTTTTAAGTGGCCGCTTAAGACAGGTTTTACTTTAATAAAGTTTGGATAGGTCATTGTATTTTTAAAGGGTTAATAACATTGCTTTTCAGTTTCTGAAAATTGTTTCTATCTTAGTAAACAATGCAGACTTTGATGAAATGCAGCATTATGTAGCATATGGTCTGGGTTTACATTTGTCAGTTTATCAGTTAATAGCATTTCAGTAAAAAACACACCCACTTTTATGTCATTGTTTTTTAAAAAAAAACTAAAAAAAAATTCAAAGAAAAATTACTGATATACACTATACATTATAATTTGTGAAATCATATTATCAGAATGTTGGCTCAAATTAAAAGTATTAAAAACTTATTTGAACACACCCTGCTTCAAGGTGAGGTCTTAGTAGGGGCCAAAGGTCACATGTACAGAATTTGTGTCTGCTTCATATCTCCTGAGAGATACCCAAAGTACTCCTTGAAGGATTGGTGAGTAAAATCAGTATCTTGTGGTTTACCCTTTTCTCTAAATAACCTTTTAAGGATTGACAAATATTTTACAAATTTGCCTTGATAAATATTTTCTATTCTGCACCTAGCACCCCTTTTTCTAAAGTTTAATGATTGAAAGGATTGATATATATATATATATATATATATATATATATATATATATATATATATATATATATATATATATATATATATATATATATATATATTTTGTTGTACAGAGGTCCTAGAGGCTTGAAAAGTACTTGAATTTAGAAGGCTTTCTTGAAAAATCCTTGAAAATTAAATCTGCCTTGAAAAGTACTGGAAAACCACTCAAAAGCCTTGAAAATGTCCTTGAATTCTACTATTTTCTGTAGGGCCTAACACAGTTGATAGAGACCTAAATCATTAAAGAATTGTTGTGCCTTTATTAGGTGCAGCATATGCTGCACCAAATAAAGGCACAACAATTTTATACTTATTTTCTAATACTAATTTCTCCATTATCTCAGTAAAGCATTTCTGAAGTAGGATTTTAACACTTAAATCTGAATTTTTCGTTAACTTTTAGTCCTAGAAAACTGTAGGAAAGTCATTTAGAAGTCCTTGAAAAGTCCTTGAATTTTACACAATCTTGCCTGTATGAACCCTGTTGTACATTTCAGGTAGAATGTGTTACCGTGCATATTGTCATGCTTACTGGGGCTGTCGTAAGGCTGACTGTCTGGGCTGTCTTAATAAACTGAAAGGTGAGAGTTTCTTCAATTAACCCTATCTCGGTCAGTCCCGACTTTGTTGTCCTTATGTTCTTTGGCTGCCTATACTGCAAACAATATGGATCCAGATCAGACTATACTGCAAACAATATGAACCCAGTCTGATTAGGGTTCACAGTGTTTGCTTCCATGATAAAATCAAGTCTGAAGTGCACTTAAATATAAGAAGCAGTCGTAAAAGGCAGCCATTATTTTCAGGACATAAATATTAGCGGGATAAGAGTTAATCAGGTGTAGGTGATTCATCATTAAGTATATCTATCAACCATTTTGAACACTGATTAAGAAATAAAATGGAAGCTAGTTTGTGAAAACCATTTTCTTGATTTTTACTGACTTTTTTCTTTGAACCATTACCTTAAAACATTAATGCAGAATAAAATCTTCCATTTTTCATGTTTTTATAGTGCTGAATTGGTCTAGTACATGTATTCATTTTGGCAGGTTGTTGGTTGAAAAATTGCAAGCTGTTTCAGTTGCTGAATATTGGTTTTACTACTGTCAATTCAGAAATTTTTGCAAGGTTTTCTAAAAAGTAAAACCCTCGCAAAATAGCAAAATCACACTGCCATTAATAGATGTAGGTAAATCATGCCCTGTTGTGAATTTTTAAAGTCCCAAATATGTCTGTTAAAGCTATTTGCGAAAATACAATTTTTGCAATTTTTGATTTTAGAATATAGGAAACAGTGCAAGCTCTGATAAGATGCTGCATTTTCACTGTTAGGCATAAATGAGTTAACCCAATAGGCCTGGCATCTTATTTATGGGACACAGACAACAATGCCCGAACATTAGTATTTGGATTTTTGGTGTACTCTCTTGAAAATATTTTTTTCCAGTATAATGAAATAATTAGTACAAGTAAGATTCCTTTTCATAACCCATTAGTCATGAAATATTACAACATTTTAGCATATTTTTCGTTAGATTATGAAAATTGTCCTTTAACTAAATTCAGTTGGTAGATTATTTTGCACATATACTGTATCTATCCAATACACATAAACTACATGGCCATCGACTAGGTGTACTTTACGCATGGGCGAATGATTATAGTACATTGCTGCATATATTGCACCAGGTAAATACATTGTCATCAAGGTTGAATATGGACTACAGTTGCACTTCAAAATATTTCTTAAAATTGTTTATCTAAACCTGTGGTTAGAGGTCTAATTTTTTTTCATCTGACCCTTTTATCTTCTTTCCTAGTAGCAAAGGCTTTGACAAGATTGCACATATGCACAAGCTCAACAGAGCCTTGTTGTAAGTACCAAAGTCTAATGTGCTGGCTCATATATCTTACTTATGCCCACAGGTTTAGATAAACAAAATTGTTGAGTGTAAACTTGTAAATATTTTCTTACGCATCAGTTTTAACATATGTTCTGGATGCTCAAAAGAACCGTCTCATTGAGACTGTTATTTTGAGTACCCACAACATATGTTTTGGTTGAGAAATAAGAAAATTTTTTTTTTGCTATGCACTCTTAACTTAAGGCCTGCTTATGCCCCCAAGTCATATGTTAACCGTACTTATGGTAAGCTTCTCAATTCAAAAGAATCCAAGTAAAGCTTTGAAATATACCCAATAACAGTTTATCACATGAAGTCGTGTCTGGGAGTGATATAACACCATGTATTAAAATTGATAAACCACTTGTGGTTTACAGATGTAACATTGCATTCACAATGGCAGAATTTTAACGTTTTCATTCCAAAGATGCAATTTCAAAATAATTTTAATGTCATATGATAAATAGAATTTAACATTTGTACTCCTTTTTTATTGAATTCTAAAAGCAATAAAATGCTTAGCAAGCCATACATTTATCTCTTTTCCCCAACTCTTCAATTAAATTCAATAATACAAGAGCACCTAAATAAGATCCTCTATTTATATAATGAAACAAATCTTTTTATATCTAAAGGCACTATGTCCACTAAAAATGAGGCTATTTCATTTGCAACAAATAACCACTATCACAGATATGGTCATTTATGAGAGCTGCCAGAATATTATCTTCTAACTGTTTCAAGAGTTTGATGGGCTAGGATGAAATGTCGGACACCTGCTGTCACTAGTTTGTGTAGCTGACCATACTTATTAGAGTATAGTAAAACCTGTGTAAAACGGCCACTCAAAAATAGACAAAACAAAGATCTTAATGACAAATGGTAGCTTAATGAAGGTCGAAAGTATTGCAGAATGGAGCATTCTGCAATACTTCTGATCTGCATTAAGCAATAACTTGTCTTGAATACCAATTTATGGTCTATTTGAGAGTGGCCGTTTTACACAGGTTTTACTGTATAGCATGTTCACAACTTTCAATAACTTTTATTTCAGATATGAATTTTGGCAGAAAAGCATTACTGGGTTTAATTTTGAACAACCAGGCTGAGTCTGATATATTTAAGGTAAGATCACGTGAAGCCTTCTCCACCAGATGAAAAAAGCTCACTATGGGCATGATTAGTTTTATTTTTATAGATTTCATCAATGTGTAAATTCTTGTATATTTCATTCACTCCAAAACTCAGCATAAAAGACAAGTGAATGTAAGCAGAAAATACCACAATCACAGACCATTTCTGGCATATCACTCGCAAATTGTACAAGTAATATGCTAAGGCCAAATAAAAAATAAGTGTGTTTCGAATAATGGGTCTGAAAATTTTAGGTAGCATAGGCACACATATTTTTTTCTTGAAAAAAAATAATTTTATGCATTTTGATGCCTTTCAAAATACATAAATTATAATTTTTTCCAGAAAAACTGAAAAAAAATTCTAGGTTCAGGGCTCTAGATAAGCTTTTGGGTCATTTGGGTATTTATGCAACCTGGTTATCCTCAATTGTGTACTTGCAAAAACGATTGTGTATTTCTATTTTTTTTTACACCACATTTTTTTTCTGTGATTACACATTTTCTTGTTGAATGAAGCCATCGGGAATATGCCTACATATTTATTCACTCCCATCGTCTGCCTTTCTAGAGTATCAATTTAGCAGATTTTATTGTACCTGAAGCAAATCTCGTTCCCTTGTTGACATTCGAGCGTGTATACACTTTGCAAAGTTTCACTTTCATTATAGTGTTATCGTTTTTGCGAAATACTGGACTGGGCACCGATATTTTATTCATAAAACTGGAGTTATATTGTGCGCTCGCTAGTAAAAAAAATCAATACCTGACTAGCATTTGTTGATTGCCCAAATGGAAACGAATTGGACCAAATGGTATGCAATGACATCGCATGTAATTGCGTACCGATCATTGGAATTGCTTTTCAGTACGCACACATTTAATTTTAATTGCTTTTTTGATGATTTTAATTGCGTATTTACGCAAATACGCTGCTTATCTAGGGTGCTGTAGGTTTCAACAGTAAATGTAGGTAGGGTCAGGTTACCCTAAGCATGGAAATCTTTTTATTTGGCCTAATTGTATTGCTAAAATTTATCAACCTGGAAACAGATTTAAAAGCCAA
Organism: Loripinus fragilis; assembly: GCA_964019695.1. Classification (NCBI taxonomy): domain Eukaryota; kingdom Metazoa; phylum Mollusca; class Bivalvia; order Lucinida; family Lucinidae; genus Loripinus; species Loripinus fragilis. The sequence continues at coordinate 51,729,002 of OZ026525.1, read as the reverse complement.
CATACATGTAACCCTGGATCCCTTTTAGCTCACCTGAGCATGAAGTGCTCAAGGTAGCATTCCACTAATTATACCCCCGCAAACTTTGTTTGTGGTGGGGTATACTGTTTTCACCTTGTCCGTGCGTGCCTGCGTGCATGCGTCCGTCCGTTAGGTTTTGTTTTTTTAATAACTTGAAGAGTCATTGCTGGATTTTCATCAAACCTTGCAAACATGTTCATATATGCAAGACAAATACTTAAGACAAAAAAGTAAGGGCTAGGGGCCAATTCTATTAGAGTTATTTCCCTTTGTAGTTCTAAATGGCTTTTAATATAGGGTTTTATGCTTATGCTATTATAGGCCATACATGGGCTGATCAACTCCTACCACAGCTTTTGATGGAACAATTTGATACTTTGCCTATACAATGTAGACACATTGAACATATGCATGAAGGAGTTTGGTTCAGAAAAAATAATTTTTGACAAAATTACAGCTGTGAGAACTATGACAATTTTTCCCTAGTAGGGCTTTTGTATATGCATAGATGGTGCCTTCATGGGCCAATCAACTCCTACTACAGCTTTGGATGGAACAATTTGATACTTTGCCTATACAATGTAGACATATTGAACATATGCATGAAGGAGTTGGGTTCAGAAAAAATAATTTTGACAAAATTACAGCTATGAGAACTTAGACAATTTTTCCCTAATAAGGCTTTTGTATATGCATAGGTGGTGCCTTCTGAATCTTACTGTGCAGGGTTTTTCACTGAATCTTACTGTGCGGGGGGTATCTAATAAGCATTGCTTATTGACTTTTTTCATTATTCATGAGGTTTGGCCACGCCCTTTTTGGGGAGAAGCTTATCGTCGGAAGAAAATTTTAGTGGATCATTTCATTGGTCATATACCTTTGCTTTAAAGAAGTTGATAAAAGACCAGATATACTAAATCAAAATCAAGAGTGTTTAAACACTTTATGCCCAAAGCTGGAGAAAACTGTATTGAATTTTTAGGTCACCCCCTATGATAGACCATTCCTTTGGGAGATTGGAACCCGACTTTTTTACAACAGAAATCTAAAAAGTTAGGGCAGTTCTTTCAAATAGAAAAATTTTTGGATAAATTCTATGTGTGAATATTTCAGAAGGACTGGATATTTAACTCCTATTTTGCATTGTCGGCAATGGAGAAATATTTAGTGGAAAGCCTCCTAATATTGAGATATGGGATCAGTCACTGTCCGGCAGCATCTGTTATCCATCATGTGTCGTGTGTCATCAACAATTTGCTTTTAAGGGACAACTCACAGAAATGTTCCTTAGGTGACCTTCTAGGAATATAGCTAAAATGAAAATGATCCATTAAAAACATGGCCGCCATGGAAAGTAGCTTATTTTGGTAAGGAAATCTCTTCCCCTCTGAAACCGCACATCAGAATTCAAAATAATTTGGCAGAAATGGTCATAGGTACAATAGTACAGTAAAACCTGTTTTAAATGGCCACTCAGAAATAGACAAAACAAAGGTCTAAAAGACAGATGGTAGCTTATTGAATGTCGAAAGTATTGCAGAAGTATTCTGCGATACTTTTGACCTGCATTAAAGCGATAATCGGTTTTGAAAACCAATTTTTGGTCTTCTTTTTGAATGGCCATTTAAGACAGGTTTACTGTAAATATACCTATATTTTTTTGAATATCTTAATTAAAGGATAACCAATTAAAAGGCTGAAGAACTTCTAAATGATTACAATTTTAGTACCCACCCATCCCCTATTACAAACCGTATCAACAGTGCCATATGTGCCAGCAAACAAGATTTTGGTACTTATCGCTTCATTGAACTAAGAAAGGTCAGACGACTGCACATATGCCCAGACTGGCTAGTACCTTTTTGCTACACAGGAGGAGCATGGTGGCTCAATGGTAGAGTGCTTGTCTCAAGGTCGACGGGCTGCGGGTTAGAGCCTCACCGGAGGCACTGCATTGTGTTCTTGAGCAAGACACTTTATCCTCTGCTAAGTACTGGTTCAACCGGGGTAGACCCGTCCTGTCATAACTGAAAAAATGTTGACTGGGAGGTAAAGAATCAAATCAAATCAAGCAGATCACATACACAAGGTAAGGGTGTAGATTAAGATGGACACTAAAATCTAGACCTTTAGTCCTGGTAGATACGTCAGCATGTTTTTTTAGGTTTTGTTCATATACATTGTACATACAATGCATACCAAAATCTCATGTGCTCTTGTCTTGTCTATATACATATGAGCCGTGACATGAGATTTACAACAGTGTTGTATGTGCGATTTGCAAAGCCTCAAAGCAGCCTGCGCATACGCTTGAATATTCTATGACTTTAAGGCTACTGAGGGAACATAATTTGAAGTTTCTAAGCTTATAAGGAAGCTGCACAAGCTGGTCTGAGTCTACACCTGTCAAAATGTTGGAAATCGCGTGTCAAGACTCATATATCATTTTGATTTCTAGGATTATATAGATTCTCAAGGACTATCAGTTAAAGATGTATTACAAGAATGTTGTAGAAGATTACAGGCAGGCCAATTTACTGTCACAGGTACTACTTAAGAAATGATTTTAATTTCTAGAATGTTCATGGAATCATGAATACTTCGGGTCTCTAGGGCTTACTTTGCAAGACACCTGAAGTATTCATGATTCCATGAACAGACCAAAAATTGAATTTATTGCTTATATTTACATTTTATTATAAATATCTAAATTAAAGATATTATTTATTTATAAGTTAGGGTAAAAACAGTATTGTATTTAATATGTTATCATATTAACTGTTTTGTTGGAGTGTAAAACAGAAAAGCGGAACAGCCAGTGTGAATACTGACAGCCAATGGAGCAAACAAGAGGCTTAATGTGCATGTGCGACTCAGATGTGGCTCACTGTCAATCACAACACCAGTGTCACTTCTTACGTATGAGCTTGATGTTCGAAGCATATTGCATGGGAAAGTGAGCTTGGCAGCTCTCAATGAAATTTGTGTCTTTCATGAGGCTATGAATTGTTGCAAAAATCTAAAAGATTCATTAAAGGCTTGCTTTGGAAATGTAAATATTTACAAAACAATGATACTTTACCCTTTTCATTCTGGATACCTGTAAACAGGACCTGGTACTTTGGCAAACAGTGAAGACCCCCATGAAATGTGGCATAAAGCAGCTTTGCATCGGGTTCTGCACTATTTGCTTAGATAAAAACAATCTTCAAGGACAGAAATAAATCATTTTACAGAAATTTTGACTGGCACCACCTTAAAATTAAAAATGGACAATTCCATACTTATTGTATCAATATGTATGGGATAATCCAGCAGAATGAAACGGGTTAATAATTTATACAGTGCAATTCCTTTAAAACCTGTCTTAAGCAGCCACTCAAAAATAGACAAAACAAAGGTGTTAGTGACAAATGGTAGCTTAATGAAGGTCAAAAGTATTGCAGAATGCTCCCGTCGGAGCATTCCGCAATACTTTTGACCTGCATCAAGCGAAAATTGGTCTTGAAAACCAATTTTTGGTCTCTTTTTTGAGTGGCTGCTTAAGACAGGTTTAACTGTATGTTTGGAGTCCTTATAAATGGACCAATTATGTTATAAAGGGACAATTTTACAAAGGAATTATAGGAATAAGAGCATTCTATGGAGCCACAATGGGTTCATATAATGTTTTTTTCTTGCAATGTTTCTTAGCTTCTGTCTGGTGCTAATGAAAGCACAAAGATGATGTAAACAGAAGAACAACCACAAACTGTTCAGTCATGTATGCAAACAACACTGGCACAGACCAGCCTGCACATACACACATTCTGATCAGCGGGAACTCAGTGGTAGAGTGCTTGACTTGAGACAGAGGGGCTGCGGGTTTGAGCCTCACTGGCGTCACTGCTTTGTGTCATCGAGCAAGACACATTAATCTTAGCTTAGTACTGGTTCAACCCAGGAAGACCTGTCCTTTTATAACTGAAAGATTGTTGATGGCACGTAAAGAATCAAATCAAACAAAAAATCTGATCAGCACCTTTGTTATTTGCTTTCTAGAAAGTATAATAGCTGAACTTGCTATAAGCAAAACAATATTTCAGCCAATCAGTACAGCTGAGCAGGCGGGTTTGAGCCTTGTTTAGCTGCAAACTCTAAGGACAGGATTTCTTGTTTTTAGGCCCATTAAAAGGTAAATTTCATATTTTTATTCTGTTTCATTCTGGATATAGGTAAACAGGTACTTTAGCAAACAGTGAAGAGCCAGATGAAATGCCACATAAGGCGGCATTTCATCCGGGTCTGCACTGTTTGCTCAAATTAAAACAATCTTCAGGGACAGAAATACACCATTTTATAGAAATTCTGACCTACAACCCCTTAAAATGCAAAATGCACAATTCCATACTTATTGTATCAATGTGTATTGGATAATCAATGAGAATGAAAATGGTTTAAAAAAATCTTCATGTTTTAAAAAAAATCCAAACTTGTTTTAATTCTTTTCTTAGCCCCGATGACTCACACTGCTAATGGTAATACACCAGTGTGTTATGCCTGTGGATTGAACATATTTAGAGAACTAGCATTCCAGTACAGAAAAACTATCAAGAAAGAAGATTTACCAGGTAATATGTCAAGAATATACCAACAGAAATGGAGGCATAAAAAATTGTGTTGCAAGCTTGTAACAGTCATGCTTCAACCAGCACAAACTCATGTATTAACAACTTCAAGGCAATTCACATGCTGTTGATGCACGGATTTGGAACCTTAAATACAGCTGTTCTGGGCCACTACGCTAGAAACAAATGGAAACACAATAAACAAAAAGAGTTTGTAACTGATCAATAATGTAGGGGCAACTCGGTCAACTAGACACAAGAATCTAAATACCAATATTATACTGCTCTTAAATGCATGATCCCTATATTTTATTTGCAAAAGTAGCAGGTTGCAGAATATCAATTTAAAGCTGCGTTTACACTATAAGATTTGGCTCAGCGTTCGCTCTGCGTTTAATGATGTTTTGACATTTGTTGACATACGCTGCTATACCTTGAAGTTCGTTAGCTGAACGGTTATAGGTTGTTTTCAGTTCCTGAAGAACGTTAGCGTATGTTGTTTGCACAGAACGTTGAAGATTTTTGTGCATGGATAAATTTTTTCGATGTGTGCCAAAGAACGAACTGTCAATATGCAGAGGGCTCATTCACCGAATGCAATTTAACTGTTTATGCGTCTACAGTATGTTAACAGATCGTTGCTGAACACAATTTGAACGGTTTGTGCATCCACAGTAAGATAACGGTTCGTTACCCCAACGGTGGTACTCGTCAGCTTTAACTAGCTGAGGAATAAAAAGAAAGAATTTGAGGTTTGATTTCTCGTGTATATAACAGCACAGCACTGGATCGGTTTGGATACGCACACAATTTGCAGAGTGCACACAGAGAGTATGCACAGGAAGTTAAGCGTTCGGTGAGAGATTGTTTCTCGTTTGCTGTTGTTCGTTAGCTTGACGTTGCTCGTACACTATGAACTTGTTCTGGGTTCGTTTTTAATACGCTTTCAGTTTGTTATGTCAAGCCTCGATGATCACATTTCTGGGATTCTTCAGCCTATGTGTGCGTATTCGAAATTTTTCATATTTTTGCGATTCTTTGAGGAGTGTAAATGCGGCTTTAACATAAATGTACAGACTTTTGATATTTAACTCTTTGCATGATGGGTAATTCTTCATGCTTTTGTTGCCGTCTGCTGACTTTTTTTCAAAATCAACATTTTCAAAAAAATCTTCCAGGTACACTTTCAGTCTCAAATGGTTTGAATCCAGATCATGACAGACATTTTGTCGGTCCTGATCTGAGTCCAAATGTTTTGCAAAGATTATCAGCAGACAACAAAAGTCACCACTAGCAAGAAAAGAGGTTACACTAATATCAAAATATTTGAACAGGTCAATTTGAGGACTACAAAAGTAAAGCTAAACTTAATGTCTCAGTGATAGAGTGCTTGACATGAGAATAAGAGGTCCTAGGTTCAAGCCTCACAGTATGTATTTTGTGGTGTCCTTGAGCAAGGTATTTTATTCTCTTATTGTATCTCCAGGCCTCAAGTTTATAGAACTTTTTCATGCTCAACTGTACTGAATATAAAATATATCCTGCTCATAAATTTTAATATGCTAACACAGGATCAGTCTGAGCTGTGTCCTATAGTATATTTATACAGCAGACGAATTAAGCACTCGGGAAAGTCCGCCGCAATTCAAGAATTGTATCATGGCTCGGGTGTATGTAAGGAGCATTACCCGTAGTACTATGTACAAAAAAGCTCCATTTTGTTCGCCGGAAATGGCGCAGTGAAAATTACTTCTGTAGCATGTGGGTTCACCCTGTTAAAATCGATAATTCTGATTATCGGAGTTTTATCAACAAAATAAACGAAGCTTAGTTTTTTCGATACAAAATTGCTATAGCATCGTCTTTTTTACTACGTTTATTGTGGACTGTTGTAACCGTTTGTTTTGCTGCATTCAAACTTCTTGTTGTGTGGGCATGCTTTCTGTGGCGTCAACATTACGTTATCAAAGTCCATGAAAAGTAGACTCTCTATGTATGGCAGAGGTTGATTCCACGGAATAGGCCAATGTGCGTGCAGATTGATGAATTAAGCAGACAATATTTTCAGATGCATTTTTGTTGGTCCTTTTAGGGTTAATGTAATCTAGGATGTTTTCACTTCCTAGGAAAGATTCATAAATACACGCACAATCTTTGGATTAAAAGCTGTCACTGATTCAAGAATTTGTTGTTTTTAGAGAAAGCAAGAAATAGACCCGACTGCTACTGGGGCTCCAAATGTAGAACTCAACGGAACAAACCTCATCATGCAATGTAAGTAATTAAACACACTTCAATATAAGTTGAGAACTTAATCATTTTTCGGTCCTCAATACCACTGTGGTTAATTTTACACATTTTGTTGCCTTAACTGTTAATTATGTTCTATTTCTTGTTTAAGTATCAAAAAGTTATAAACATACTTTCTTCACAAATAAGTTTGAAAGAACAATGAAAATACATGTATTTTATGATGAAGGGTGAGTCAGAAATCATGTTTAGTCTGCCATGTTGGCTGTCTTTTGATTTGATTAAATTTTCGATTACACCGGTTGAGGTGATGAAACCAAAAGTGCCAGTGTGGATTAAACAGAGTGAATAATATCAAATTATATAAATACTGAAAAGCGTACCATGTGTGCGCAGCTGCTCCAATGGCTTTGAAACTTTGTATGTGCTTAGGCCATCGCCTGAAGATGTGAATGTGCTTTGGATATAATTATCTATTTGATTTTTTTGCGAACAAGATGATTAGATAAGGGTATTTTTGGATTTTATGACAAACTGAGACCGAATTTAAATTGCACTTACTCAAATATTATTTTTACAATTGTTTTTGATCAATACTTTGAGCAGACATAAATCACGGGGTCAATAATACATGGACACCGCTTTGAATTGTTGCAGATGTAAACACAGCTAACTATCAGTCTCAAATGCAAAGATAAATGTGCGCAAAGATGACCACTTCAATATTTTCTGGTGAGCGATTGCATCGAGTTTGATAATCTCATCATTCCCCCATTCAAAATTAAATGGCAATTAATACATGTACTATTTTCGAAATGTATTGCAAATACAGCAGGGAGTGGGGGATTGGGGGTCATTTTTTTTGCTGATGTTCAGACTGAATAGAATTTGAAGATTTCTCTAGCCCTGGTGTCAACCCTGATCAGACTGCTCCTAGGAAGCAGTCTGATCAGGTTTGACACTTTTTATCATTCCATCTCTACTTTGTACATAGAGCATCTTGTTGTAAAGTTTACTGGTCAAATTTTAGGAAAAGTTTGGTGAGGAAATTCGATTGTCCGAAAATTAAGTGTAAATACAAAATGAGCCACTGCATAACAGAAACACAAGATGACCTGTACGCATAGCAAAGACTTAAATCAGTCTCAGTATCAACACAGTCTGATCAGAGTCTTAACTTTTGGCATGGTGCAACCATGAGTACTTAGCTGCCCATTGAACACACAGTGAATACTTTGATCTGATTACATGGATGGCCAATCTGATCTGAGTCTTCACTTCATGCACAGGTCAATTTTGTATGTTTTGTCATGCTCTGGCTTACAGTAAATGTTCTTAAAATTTGAATATTTGTTGCCTGCCAATAATGAATAGGCTAACAGAGAATATCCTGATCAGACTGCAAGCACAGACCCAGATCATACTGCTTCATATGTAGCAGTCTGATCAGGGTCTTCCCTGTTGGCTATTTAGACAAGCATTTTGTGACTTCCAGCACTGATAACCAATGTTTTATATGTGAGCTGAAAAAGAAAATTGTTCAAAATTTTAGAGCATTTACCATATATAGTATTTTTCATGAGTGTAGCTGACAGCTTTGTATCATTCTATTTTTAGGAATTTTAACCATGTGTGTGATCAGACTAGACAGTACTAGAAATACCGGTGGAATTTAAAATGGCTGAAGATGTTGGAAAGAGAGTGATTGTGACCGTATTGCACTCAGAATGGAAAAGATATGTTATATAAGAGTTAATTGAATGGCAACAGTGTAGGCCCTGCATAGCAGCTGCTTCATTCACACGGTTTGCCAAAATAGCTTTTTACAGTTTTTCAGTCATAATTTGGTTGAAGGGACCATTCAAACATTTTTTGGGGAAAATCAACTGCTTTCTTGACCATTTCAGGGAGCGCAGTGGCTCAGTGGTAGAGTGCTTGTCTCGAGATCAAGGAGTTGTGGCTCGAGCCTCACTGGCGTCACTGTGTTGTGTCTTTGAGCAAGACACATTAATACTTACCCAGGAAGACACATCCTGACATATCTGAAAGATTGTTGACTGGGACGTAAAGAATCAAACAAATAAACAAAATTGACCATTTCATTGCCAGCTGAAAATACAGCTGAAAATGTCTGTGATGTCGTCTGCTACAAATTTTGCTTGAACAGCAGATTAATTTCAGCTGAAAATGAAACATTGTGGAGCCAGATCAGACTGCTCCAAATGGAGCAGTCTGATCTTGCTTCACACCATTTCATATAGAGACTTTCAAAATACAGCGGCAGTTAATCAAAGTTGTTAATGGCTGTTGAACAACTCTTTGTAGTTCAGAAAATCATAAACAGATACTCTGGCAAATGGTGAAGACCCAGATAAAATGTCGCATATTGTGGTATTTCATCAGGATGTGCACTGTTTGCTAAGACAAAATTGGTCTTCAGAAAAGAGATACAATATCTTTTGAAAACGTAACCGGTGACTCCTCAACATATATAATGGAACATCCTGACTTTATTGAATGAAGCTTTATGGAAAGTTCCATTGGACCGAAAAGGGGTTAACATGGATGAATTTATTATGCATGAACATTTTTGAACCGAGTGATTTTTTTTTACATTATTTTGACATTTTATTTTGAATCAATACATAAAGAGTCATTAAAAATAAGTTTATAACTTTGCTTGTGTGTGCTTTTTATGCTGCTCAGATGTACAGTGGAGTCTTACTTGAATCCTAGCCCTGGGGTTATTAAACTTTTTCATGCTCGACTCACTTAAAAGCATTAATTTAGAAATTTTCATAAATATCAAAATACTAAAAATTGAGATATATTTCTTGTGAATGTCAGTAGCCATTGTCATTTGTTCTGGTGATAAATTTTAAAATGCCAACAATTGTTGGCATTTTAAAATTAATGACCAGAACAAATTTTATTTTCATGCAAGTTGGGCATGAAAAAGTTGTGTAACTTTTGGGCCAGATATATAGCTAACAGTTCCCATATAAGTCAAGGTAAACCCATGATACATTGGTTTCAGATCAGAGGTTCTGTTTCTTAATACTTTAATTTGCAAATGGTTTATTGTTGGTGCTTGAAATAAATAATACCTGTCAATTATTCCCCATAAATAGGGAGTCTTCCTGTTTTTGAAGGCACTACCTCTCCTCCTCCATATTTTGCAAAATGCCAAATCTAATTATCTTAAGGTTGTCTCTTTATTTAGCTGTTTTTCCATATCATAGCTGTCATTTCCCCTTGGGATGGACCCATTGTGTAAAATTTGAGTTAAACTCTATTCTCTTGGCTTCATAGGTATAATACAGGTTGATAAATCTTGAGTCTGAAACAATGGTTCCACTTAGAATGATTAAGCTAACACAGCATTTAAATTCAGATGTAATTTATTTAGAATTATTTAAATGGTTAATGTTATTATTCATTTTAGAACATGTTTTAGACAATTTGACACACATTAGATTGATGTTAGAAAACATTCTTAGCAAACAGGTTTTAGCCTATTCTAGTAACTTATGGGTACAGGTAAAAATGTTCACTCTTTAGGACAACTTCTGTCACCTTATAACCTCTGGGAATAGTTAGGACAGAGGACATGTTCTGCAAAGTGTTGACCCTGATCCTGGACCTGAATGTTAAATACTCTGATGGTTTTCATGATTTTTTTTAAAGTTAATTAAATCATGTTAAATTGTTAATGTGAACATCTAAGGAAAAGCAGAAGCCTAAATTCTTTATTAACAAATGGGCCAGCCAAAATGAAAACATTAATTCTCTAATGCAGCTGCTATCATAACACAACATCTGATTGGATATCATTGGAAATTTGCAATATATATCTGTGATGTACTTTCGGAAATAGTTTGACGTTATTAATTATGTCACATTCCTTTGGATGACATGCAGCTTTATGTTGCTTGCAAAAGCTCAAATTTGAAACAAAATAAAGGTTTTAACAGTGAATAGTGCAGAATGGGGATAACCAAAAATGCTCAGTTTAGGAGGTCTATTGCCAGCTATATTGTCACTGCATAACTAAATTTCTGACCATCTATCTGATGATGTACCTTCCAAAATGAAAAATTTTGAATACAGTTTCCCCTAAATATGGATTAAGTCATTTTCTAAATGCACATGGAAGACAATCCAATGCAGCAGATAACTTCAGCTGTTACATGAGATTTCCAACAATGTGGTATGTGCAACCAGCACTGCCTCAGATCAACCTGCACATATAAGCAGTCTGATCAGAGCCTTTGCTAGTTACTTGAATGTTCTATGAGTGTTAAGCTACTGACTGATCATCATTTGGAGTTTCTAAGCTTTGTATAGGAAAACAGTGACCTATAATATAGGTCACTGACCATTGGTGTAGCTCCCATTAAGGAGCACAGTGGCTCAGTGGTAGAGTGCTTGACTTGAGACCGAAGGGCCGCAGGTTTGAGCCTCACCGGCGTCACTGTGTTGTGTCCTTGAGCAAGAACATTAATCCTAGCTTAGTACTGGTTTAACCCAGGAAGACCTGTCCCTATTTAGCTGAAAGATTGTTGATGGGACGTAAAGAATCAAATCAAACAAACAAAAAAAAGCTCCCATTAGACAGTTACGCAAGGGAGGTCACCTAATGTGGTAAAGTGATTTTCTATACCAAAAGGAACTGTTCTTAAAAGGATAGAATTAGATCCCCCTTAATGAGAAGTTCCCATTTTGAAAAGGGAAGCAATTGAAGAGAACCACGGCTTGATCCAGTAGTCTCCCATTGATGTGCGTAACTTTTTCAGCGTTCTGGCTACGCCATTGCTGACGATAAGTACAATGTACTACAATTCCATGTGATTAATCATAATCATGAAGCTTACAAAAACTAATGATTTGCATCAATTGCAACTGTTATATAATGAATACACAAGAAAACCGTTATTATGGCTGCTAAGTGCAGATTACAAATTCCTACAATGCAGTCCCATTTAATATCACTGTGATAAATATATCAATTTTCACAATGCAGCCATTCAAGAGATATCAATTTTCAGAATGCAGTAATTAAAAGTTTCAGCAATCTTCCATGAGGTGTTCGACCTGAAATAAAACAAAACAAGGTGTGAAGACACATAAAATTATAGACTTAATATGTTCATTGTTCACCCAGTGACCGTCATTTCAGTAAATGTGAAACTGTTTTTCAGCCAGAGAGGTTTATTGTGACATGTCACATGACTCATACACCCAGTGGCAAATCCAAAGAACATTCAGCGGGTTCAATTAAACCCACTCCCCACAGCCATGTTTTTAAATATCCAATGAAAATGAAATAATTTGGTCTCAGTGAGACCAAATTATCTCATGTCATGGGTTATTTAAGAAAAATGAGATAAAATCAGCAAAGGGAACACCCACACCTTTATATATATGAACCGAGAAATCCTTGATTCACCCTCTACACCTAGTTTTTCAACAAAATGGTTTTAGTTAAGCTACCTATATGTGTGTGTTTGTGTCATTTATTTGTGTGTGTTGCAGTCTCTCTCTTCCTTATGGTGCCATAGATTCCTTTGTGATCTGTGATTGTGTCATTTGCTTTTTTGATTATTAAAATATAATTGATTTGAACGCTCTTCTGCAACAAGGCATATCAGAACCAGTAGTTGACCATGACAAAGTTTATAATAAATTCAAAAGAATCCTAGCACAGCCAACTTGCCTGATTATTATGCTAATTAAATATAATAAAGGAGTAGGTTAAGATTTATCCAGTAAAATACATTCAAGGCCCCATGACTGATTCCCTGGTTGCTTCTGAAACTGTCCATTCTTATAAATATTTTGATGTAAGATCATTGTTTGCTGCTGCATGTATGTTTTTTTGTTTGTTTTTGGCACTGGTTTTATGGTTGGGACCTTTGCACAAGAAAACCCTGTCTTCGGGGTCTGTGAACAGCAAAGTCGAAGACCAGCCTACGCATCAGGGCAGACAGATCAGAGCCTTTATTATTGACTTATTGGAAAGTTTGATTTCTAGACTTGTTATTAGCAAAGTTTCAATTTTCTAGCTAGTCTCTGTAGCAAGTCTCGCCGAAGACAGGTTTTGTCATGTCAAGGCCCGTATGATTCAATCTTCTCACTGGGGAAGCGAGAAAGCTGGTTACTTGACTGGCTTTCATGTGTGTTCCTCATAGTGTCATTGAGTGGTCTATGATTTGTGGTGGCTTTTCCTCACTATATACTGTTTTTGATCCACAAATGAGCCTTCTAACAATTTGGCATTTTGACAGGAATAGACTCAGACGAGCCTGTGCTGCCTCCTGTTAAGCTTAGAAACTCCAAATGATGTTTGGTCAATAGCTTAACAGTCATTGAATATTCAAGTGACTAGCAAAGGCTCTGATCAGACTGCGCGTATGTGTAGGCTGATCTGAGGCTTTGCTGGTTGCACATACCACATTGTGTGGAAATCTCATGTCACAGCATCTGGCAACCCCAAATTGTCCTGGTCAAACTATAGTCTCATTATATGGGCATTTATGCGAAAAAAACCTATACTTGCAGTTTCCATAAAGGTCAAGCCCAAACCAGCCTGCTAAGCTACAAAGACTACCTAGAAATTCAAAATTTCCCAAGTAGCAAGTATGGATATGAGACTTTCCATTAAAGGAATAACAAAGGCGCTGATCGGACTGTGCCTTTATTATTTGCAAATCCGCAAGCTAGGTTTTCTGGGGTTGAGGACTAATTAGCAGTGACTCACCATTTTTACAGGGTCCTAAATGGTCGAGGAAAAGGTTATCAATGTAGCATCTTGCTCGCTCAAATGCACATCTAAAATGAAAGTAAAGTGCATATTTTATATGACATAAAAAGCACTACAATGACTACAAACGAAAAGTTAATTGTTTAATACAGGTTAAACAAATTACAATATGCCATATTCTGTCATTGTCACTCCAGTAACCATATTTATCCAACTGACCTACTTCACCATAATAAAAGTGAACGAGTCAAAAACAAAAGATATGACATCTCGATACTATTGTGACTGGATACACGTAAGTGTGGATGCTGAGCAGATTGTTTCCCTAAATTTATGCTGTTTTCATTAGAGGGTATAGAATTTTGAAATTTGCATAGAAGGCTGAGATCAGAGTTCGTATACCTTTAGTGATGTTTCCTTTGTTTATGGGAAACCCCTAAATGGGCAAATTTACAAACAGTGAAGACTCCGATGAAATGCCGCATAATGCGGCATTTCATCAGGATCTACACTGTTTGTTAAGATAAAAAGATCTTCAGACCAAAAAAATCAAAGTTTTTAAAAAAAATAAACTAACACCCCTAGATACATGTATATACAATGGACCATCGCAAGTTTATTAATATATCACACCAGTAGGAAGAACCCATTAGTATACAAAGTGTTAACATGGGCCTTGTTTTTTTTTGTTGTGTTGCTTTACGTCCCAAGTCAACAGCTATGGTCTTGGCGAACGGTCAGTTCACCTAACCACACTTTTTCCTGGGCAAGCTTGAACAAACAGTTAACCAGTACTTCATGCACATACTTTCGTTTGTAACTGACATCAACCCTTCTTGAATGATTCAGCTGAAGGGAGGAGAATGACCGTAGAAATTATTTCATGATCAATCTCCAGGAAAGTATGGGACCGGGCCGGGATTGAACTCGCGACCCCTGGATCTGCAGTCAGACTTGCATCTGTTGCCATAGACGTTACCTACTGCGCTACATGGCCCGGTACATGGGCCTTGTCACAAAAATGATTTTGTAACAGTAGATTAGTTCTATACACATGGAAAAAAGATTAAAAGCACCATTTCGGCTAATGTAAGAGTAAATTGTAGACAAGAACTTTCCTTCTATATGAAAATGGTCCATCAACTATAACAAGAAATTGTATAATCGTTTCAGCAACACCTGTGGTAGACAGCGGCCATCTTAGATACAGATTATTCGTTTATGATTTTATGACGATATTGACATTTCTTGTGATTTGTTCCTTCCATGAGGTCTGGTTGACTTTATCCTTGAACCTGACAGTCTGTTTGATAAACTTTGTTCACCATTGTTTTAGTTTTCTGACCTACTGACTGTTGACGGTAGAAGCATATTTAAGCGATGACAGATTTCAAAGCCATATCTTTTTGTCTATACATTTTGGAAGTTGTTAAATTTAGCAAGATATCGAACATGGTCTTTTAAAGCTTTCATAACACACAGTCTGGTCACAGAGGCACATCAGAATTATCCTGATTAGGTTTAAGGGTGAGGTTGGCGCCTTGAAACCGGTTTAAGCCATCCAATAAAATATTTTACTGACCGTTCCAAGGTGATACTTCTTTTGTGGATCATTTGTGTTATTTACGAGGGACATGTGGAAAGTTCTTAGCATTACATTATAACTCCAGAATTCGTTGATAAAATGCTTTCAAATAATACACTTTTGGAAACTAGAATTCAACGGCTACTTGATGGTTTAATTTTTGTCGAAAAGGAACTCTGCATGCATATGCAGCGCATGCTCAAAATGAGTAGGGTTTATACACTGGCTTAAATTTTAAGCAAAACATTTGTAAAAAACGAAGGAAAATTGGGGACCATATTTAGGATCATGGTTTGACAAGTTAAAGATTTGGTGCTAACTTGATTTTTATTAAAATATGTTATGAGATCACTGCTTGCACGACTTGCACCTTAACATTCAGAAAAGGTTGACTTATAGGTAAACTTTCAAAAATGGGACCTTTTTGGATTTTTCTTTATACTTTTACTTTAAATTGTGTCACTACAGGAGCACAAAAATGCCTATTGAGTATATGTTTTGCTTTATTTGTAGCAAACAATGCATGAAAATCATTTTGTCGCACAAAAAGTGTAGCTTGTTAAGTTCTGTATTCAAGAAAATCATTCTTTTTAACACAACCTTACTTTTCAAGAAGTGGGTGGGGTTACTTTACCCCTCACATTTTGTCTATGACATAATAACTTCTCATGGTATCGCGTTAACCATCACAAAATTGATAGATTTCTATTCTCAAGGTATTTTTACTTTTTTTTGTTTGCCACCATTTTCAATTGAAATGAACCAGAACATCAACTCATAGCTAAACTTACTCTGCCCCATGGGAAGATTATAAGAGTTACCGTCCCTTTGTTCTGGTTTACATAACTTTTTGGTTTCAATACAAAGGGCATAAAGTGTGCTTGACAAAAATACCAACGCACGTCATTTTTAAGCTACTTTTGTTTATATATTTTCAAATATGTGCATTGTGACATGCGATTTTTTGTCGAAAAAAAAATAGCGCATTGCTTAAATTTGCTTTCTAGAAGGTTTTGGTATTGCTGTTCAGTTATTTAGTTATTAGAAGCATCCAACGCGGCCATCAATTGTATAATAACTGTACCAGATTGTAGCCTACCAAATGGTACAAAATTATCTAATTTCATGAACTATTGTTAATGTTCTGCACACTTTTCAGAAGGTAAAATGTTATATTTTCCACTGAAATTTTGCATTTTCCAGTAAACAAACAGTACATGTATTCACATTGATATTATTCGTGTCTGCAGTATAATGTCCTCTTGAAATTTGTGCCAAAACATAAAGGATAGTTCTTTAAAATGATATCAAACATGATAGGGTTTGTAAATGGGTTACTGAGATAAAAGACCATGCTAAGAACTTTCAAAATGCCCCTCGTATGTCTTGTGTTGTCATGCTTTGGCGTCTGTTCATTGCTGCCTTGTGGTCACCTGCTGGGAAAGGGCTGACATCTTCGCTCTTGTTAGTGATGTTTAATTGTGTTTTTGTCAGTTTCCAATGTGGTATCCTGGGTCAGGTGTGGTACTGGATTGTATCAATTCCTGATCTTTGCCGCCTTCCTTACTTTAATCTGGAAATGATCAATGATTTCTGATTCCATAGAAATTAGTGCAAAATGTAGATTATTATGGCAAAGTGGTCTGAGCTAATACATTATGTTTCAATACCAAATTAATTTATTCATTTGTAACATGTATGGTGTTTATCTGTTTAATATGTTGTTTACTTAGTTTCTGTTGACCCAGATATTAGAGATATTGATAGTAAACAAGTTGTTGTAAACAAGGTATTAATTTGATTATAAGATTGTTCTAGAAGGATGGCTTATAATCTAGAAATTAAAAATGTATTGTCATGGAATCTTCTGGAAAAGTCCGGAATTCCCTAGAATTTTCTTTTCCTTGCCAATAGAAGCTTTGAGCAAGTTCTGGAAGTAAGTAGGAAGTTGTTAAAATTTCCAGAATGATTTAGCATATGATATAATAGTTGTTACCTGATTGTTCTGGAACTTTCTTAAACAATATATATATAAGAGTAAATTTTCATAAGGGCATCTTTGAATTTATTTCACCGTTTAAAAGTCTAAACCTTTTGTGCTGAATTCTAACCTGGAATAATTTGTGTTTAATATATAGATTCTGGATTACTTTGGATTATTCAGTTTTGGATTCTTCCTCACGGTGCCAAGGGGTTGTCTGCAGTTTGTGATTGTGGTATTTCCTGATCATACTCACTTACTATTTTTAGTGTTCATTTGGAATTAACTTCAAAATCTGGGGATCAGAAACTGTTGAAAGACTGGTGTTTATAAATATTCTGAGGGACAGTTTGGACAAATAAGGTACTGTAAATTAGACTTTCTTTGATTGTATGAATATTTTCCATTGCTTTTGTAAATGATAACTTTATTATTTTTAATAAACTTTGTTAAATTTTATGAGTGCTTTTTGCTGACTTTCCAAATACCAAATTTTAGTTTCCTGAATTCTTTTCTAGTTAGCTCCATTCTTACATTAAATGCAGTTTTTGCTTCCTAAAATTGTTTTCACAGGTGTGCTGAAACAGAAGGGCAAACTTACTTTCAAGGAAAGTATCATTATTTACGTGTGGCGTATTGCAGCCTCCATAGCCCAAAAACTTAATCTAATGGCTGTAACTGCTTTGCTTTGGCTGTAACTGCTGTGATACTTTGATATATAAGGTATAAAATCAGCATCGCCAAGCTATTGCAAGATTTTTCAAAACATTTCCTCAGAACAAAATGTGATGCTTAACTTTTTTCCATGTGTATATTTACTTACACATTAGAATAAGTAACACCGTTTGTGGCACAGTATGAAGTGGTTCCCTGATATGTGGTACAGTCCATGGCGAGAATATCGTTACAGACGAGACTTAAAACTAAATCCTGCTTTATACGCTCCACCTGACATGGTCCTGTCTGTTGTATTGTCACACTACTGTCATCACAATGAGCTTTCGTAAATGCACAACTAAAAAAGCAAGAACAAAAGTGGCCATCAAATATATGATCTCACATGAGTGCTCATGTTTTATTGTAAAATGTGAGGCTTGCTGAGCATTTTATCTCTTTCACAGCAAGTTTATAAAAATCAATAATACAAGAGCACAAATGTTAGATTCCATTTATCATATGACATTAAGATTACTTTGAAATCTCTTTTCTTGCGTAAAACGTGATTATTTTGTCAGTATGTGCGCAACATTGTTATGGACGTCATAACGTTTCCCCAAAATCTGTAACCACTATAGTGGTTTATCGATTTTATTGCATTGCGTTGTTTCACTCCCAGACGCGGCGTCATGTAAAATACATAGTTGGCCTGTTGAGCATTAGATGTGTACACCAGTGCTAAAGACAGTGCTAAAGAATAACAGTAAACTGTGCACTTTAGGTGCCAACAATGTGCGCAAAGGGTGTAAACTATAGTCATGGCTCCACATTGACTGTTCAGCTTGGCAATTTCTGTGAAGATGATTTGACGGAAACTGACAAACTTGACAATGGCAAATGCAATCAATGGAGTATGAATGAAAGAAAATTACTCACAGGAAATAAAAGGTTGTGGGAAATCCGTTTTGGGCAAGCAAAACAGTCGCAGGAAAAAGTCAGGGGGGAAAGTCACAGTGTTAAAAATCTTAACATAAGTCAGATGGGGTTGGATAAATCTAAACATTTGCCTTACAGATTTTAAAGTATGATTCAGATGTGATGAGAATAAAGACGACAAACAACATAGATAACGCAGATTCTCATTCTTCAGTCATAACACTTTGCGAAAAAGACGAAGAGTTTGATTTTTTACATTTTATTTAGAAGTGCCTATCTGTGAATTAACACTTTAAGTTTATAAATCCCTGTAAGAAAATCAGGAGTCTCTGCATACATGAGTCCGTGAAATATTCAAGGCTTGGCCCTCTAAAAATGCTTTTCTTACAACTATAGGCTCAAGTAAAGACATTTATTTTATACTTAGCAGTGAAATCAATGCACACCAAAAACAAATAAAAGTGATATCAATCACTAGTGAAATGATATGATATCAATCACTAGTGATTGATAAAAGCCTATATTTTCACTGCAGCGTTTTTTCACCTCTGACTTTTTTTTATTCACTTAATGCAGCTCACTTCGAAAGTTAAAACGCCAATAACTTTCTTATTTGTGAACAAAACATCAAGTGTGGGTAGTCATTTTCTTAGTTAGAACATGAGGAACATTTTGGTACCAAAATAATTCAGATTTGCTGAAATTTTTCAATTTTGAATTTTCAACACCTCCCGCTTCAGTGTGTTAGGCAAGGTTTGTAACCTATGCCACGCAACGTCATCAACAAATTATGACGTCGCTTATGACGTCACTTGTCCCGCACTTTGACGCTGAATAAATTTCTTTTTATCTGTAAGTCCTGATGACTATAGATCATGTAGATTGGTCCAGGTATTCTGTCACAAATACTCCTTTGTCTTCTTTTACATTATCGTGATTTGGCTTGAAGCATGGTTAACAAATTGATTAACAGTAAATCTTCTAAAATAATGATAAAATAAAAAGAAAATTTACTTTATTTTAGTAAATACCAAATATATTTCATCTCGTGAGTTGAAAACATCGAAATTTTCATTCGTGCTGCGCACTCACGAAAATTCTGATGTTTTCAACACACTCGATGAAATATATTTGGTATCACCTCAAAAAAGTAAATATTCTCTATATATAAATAATGCTAGGTAGTTATCTCACCAAAATGTATTAATTTGGGTAGACAATAACCTATTATATATTGATAACCAGGACTGGTACACACATTAATGTAATCATACTCACACGTATTGCTGAATAGGAGGACGACTGCGGACAGAAGGAAGACATGGGAGGTGGGGAGGAAGTACACGAAAACAAAACACCGGTAGAAATTAAGACTGGCATACATGAGAACAGGTTGACAGGAATATATGATATCAGTGTATTCATTCCCAGGGGCTCTACACTATACAGGACAGGTTGGCAGGTATGCAGGATGAATGGGATACATGGGAACAGTTAGACAGAAAGGCGGGAGAACTTGAATACATGGGAAAAGTTAGACAGGAAGACAGAATGTCTGAATTACAGGGGAATAGTTATAAAGGTGGACAGTTAGACGTGCCCACAGGTAGACAAGAATACATGATAATAATCAGACAGGTGGACAGGTGGAAAGGAAGGCAATATGACTTGAATACATGGGAAAAGGTAGAAAAAGGACTTGAATACATGAGAACAGGTAGACAGGTGGACAGGTAGATGGGTGAACAGGTAGACAAGAAGACAAGAGGACTGGAATGCAGATAGACAGGAAGAGGGAAGGACTTAAATGCATGGAAACATTTAGACAGGTAGGCAGGAGAAATGAAATATATGGAAACAGTTAGACATGCGGATGGATAGACATGTATACAGGGACACATCTAAAAAGATAGACAAGTAGACAGGGACACATGTAAATGGATGGACAGAAATACTGGGATACATGGGAACAGTCAGACAGGTAAACAGGAAGACTGGAATACATGGGAACAGTAAGACAGGTGGACAAGAGAAATGGAATACATGGAAACAATTGGACAGGAGGACAGGATAACTGGTAGGCCTATAAATGGGAACAATTAGAAGACATTAGAACTGGAATACATGCGTACAATTAGACTACGACAGGTTAGTGCTTCGTATATTATCAGATTTTTATGAAACTGTCAGCAGGTATGTTCTGGGACCTACCAATGTCTTTTAAAAAACTGATAATAAACATCACCATGTATATCTGTCTATCTGTTTACATGTGTCCCTGTCTACCCGTTTACATGTCCCTGTCTACCCATTTACATGTGTCCCTGTCTACATGTCCCCCTGTCTACCTGTTTAAATGTGTCCCTGTCTACCTATGTATATGTATCCCTGTCTACCTGTCTACACATTAACACGTATCCCTGTCCACCTGTCTACACATTTACACGTATCCCTGTCCACCCGTTTACATGTGTCCCTGTCTACCTGTCTACTGCCCCATGTCTACTTGTTCATATTGTATACCTATCAACCTGTGTTCATGTCCACATGTCTACATGCCTTCCTGTCTACATGTCTGTCTGACTGTTTATTTGTCAACAATCACAGCATAATAGATATTTAAAGTTTAGTGGTTGTGTCTTATTTTGTTCGTGTCCTTTTCTTTTAAATATTATTGATAGAAGTAAAACCAAATTACTTAATAAAATCGTCAGCATATGGATTAAACAAACTATTTGTAATATTGTATATCCTTATACACAACCAAAGTACTCTATTGTCTAAATTGATTTTGACCAAATTATCCAGTCAAATTCCAAATCGGATCTAATTAGATCATATTTTATACTTGATACCAACTATGAATGAAAGCACTATATAAACACGCTGTATTTGTGTTCTGATGTTGTGCTTGCCCAGGCTTAGTGGGGTTCAATTGTTGGATTTATTTTGCTCCAGTATTCAATTGTATGTACTGTTGAGTCCTTATCATTGTTTTGCCTCCTTTGTATGTACTAAGAGATGATGCATTTTCATGTTTATCTTGTCTGTTCCTTGCAGCGTTGTAATCCACTGCTGTGAAAGCACTGATCTCTTGGTGTTATTGTGTATTTTCAGTTTCCAAATATGGTGTTCATTGTCAGTTGTGGTACTTGATTGTATCGATTTTAGACCTTTGTCTTCCTTACTTTCAGTACCAGCTTTAATCTTCAGTATCTGACAGATAGTGCTAGTTTTCTCACCTGTAGATCAGGTACATACACCAAGTAATTATCAAGTAATTACTACCTCCCCTATTTATGCCAAGGGATATAAAGTTTACGTCTTTCTATTCATCCATTCGTCCATTTGTTTGCTCGGTTGGATTTCCCTCACGACACAGTTGTGGTAAAAATTCTCCAATGGTCCAGTAATCCCTGGAACCACTCATCATTTATATTTCTGACTTGGTCACATATCTAACCGACCATTTTTTACTTGGATAAAAGCTACCGTTTATAGTTGGCTTTGACTCGATGGCTTCAGACCCTAGGGTGGGGATAGAAGCCAATATATATGAATCTTATTCTTTTTTTCTCTCTTCTGTTATAGAAATAAAAATTGACTCTGATTTGCCTGGTTGCAAATGAGGTTTCAAACCAACATCTGTTTAATAAACAACCCTAAGTGTCTGCGCTACAATAGAAAAAAAAAGCTTCACAAACTTCCTTCTTTCAAACGCCTTGTTTATTAACTTAGCAGTCACACAATTATTTCTATTTTCGAAAACACCATTATTAGAACTTACTTTCACAAAAGGGGTAAATTGTGAAAAAGAATGCATCACATGAGCTAAGAAGGAATATATAGATATTGTATAAATAAATAAATAAATAAATAAATAAATAAATAAATAAATAAATAAATAAATAAATAAATAAAATAAAAATGAAGAGCAAAGAGGGCACGTGTTTCTTTTGCGAATTACATGTTGAAGCTACATCCGATATATGTCCAGAATAAATTTTCTAACCTTGTAGGCTTGTAATCAATAACAAAAGTTGGATACAATTTTTAGAATTCCAGAAAAGAGGCAGCAATAAAATTTGGGTCGCTAAATCTATCAAAAGACCTTGTATCGGTAGACGAACACTGAGTATGCGGAAGGTTATGTATGCTGTCTACTACATGTATACAGTTTATGGGCCTGCATTCATGAGTATGCAGTCAACTATACACGTCATGGGCCTGCAATCCACGTTGCAAAGCTAAGGGGTAAAACACCCAGGTGAACCGCATGTCTAGATCTCGGAGGGTGTTGGCTATCGGAGGTAAACAAAGGATTTTGAGGTTGGACATGGTCTGTATTGAGACGATTTTATTTCATTTAAATTCGCTTTGAGGGATAAGAACAACATATAGGTCGATAGTATACAGAATGATGATAACTCTGAAAACAATACATCTTTTTGAACTGAATCTGTTCGAGTTTAAATCGCATTTGAATTCGGAAATGCAGTAATTTGGACCAATATTTCGAATTCATCAGTTAATATTCATATCTTTTATTTTATTTTTACTTGATTCACAGCCACCGCTGGAATGTATAACCTCTCTTTGGAATGAATCAGTCAAATACAATTCAAAAATACTTGTAAAACACTTATTTATTTGCAATTTTATGACTGTGGTATCATGTTTATGGGTAGCTTTCCGTTCGGAGGTATGTTGGGTAGCTGTCGGAGGGAAGGCATGTGCATGTTAACATTGATTTCGGAGAAGGGCAAATTGATTATGCTCATTAAACAAGCTATCGCATACGGAAACAAAAGTTTTACACTCAAACACTTTCAAAAACAAGTGGTTCGATTGGCGAGGAACATATCAAGGGAGAAACAAGCTTAAACAAACCAATTTGTTAGAGTTTTTGTTCAACATTGAAGGAGTGTTTTTGTGCATTAGTTTGTTTTGTTTGTTTTGGCCTACCATATATATTTAGCCCTTTGCATCACATTAAAGAAACAATCTGGCAGTAACATAAGATGCAAAAGCATTATACTATGAAATGGGCACATACCTTTTGTGAAGGTGACAGATCAAGTAGCAATGCACCTGTATGGTCTAATCAGTCTTCACTAATTGCATAAATTTAACTACATGTAGGTGTTTTCGCATTTACACAACATAAGTTAACGCACTTTAAAGAACGGCCTTTGGGTTAAAACAAGTGTCAATGACCAGGAAATGCCACAATCCCAGACAGACACACGGCACCAAGAGACAGGGACACTGGAACACAGACAATTAAGGAATACGCACAAAGTCAGAATACAATAAGCAAAGCACTCAGCTGCCTTTAACTCAGTGAGAGAATTGCCAAACTAGAAATGACACAATATAAGCGTTTAACACGAAGTGCTAAACACGAACCCCCAGCAAATACAACAAAAATAGTAAGTGAGTATGGTTAGGAAATTTCACAATCACAAACTTCAGACAAACCCATGGCACCGTGAGGAAGAGCCACACAGCAATCACGAGGCACTAGGAAAACAAACTAAGCAAAGCAACCAGATTTCTCTTCCCCATCTACTCGCCCCCCCTCTCTCTCTCTCTCTCTCTCTCTCTCTCTCTCTCTCTCTCTCTCTCTCTCTCCATTCTCTCTACTCGCTCACCTATCTACTCTCTACCCCCCTCTCTCTCTCTCTCTCTCTCTCTCTCTCTCTCTCTCTCTCTCTCTCTCTCTCTCTCATCTCTACTCTATTCTCTTTGTCGTTCTCCACTCTCTATTCTCTTTGACTCTCTCTACTCTGTCTCTCTCTACGTCTCTCTCTACTCTGTCTGCCTCTCTACGTCTGTCTCTACTCTGTCTGTCTGTCTGTCTGTCTGTCTCTCTCTCTCTCTCTCTCTCTCTCTCTCTACTCTGTCTCTGTCCCTCTACTCTCTATATACTTTATTCTCTACTTGCACTCCTCTCTACTCTCTCTATACTTAATTCTCTACTCGCACTCCTCTCTACTCTCTTTTTCTCTACTCGCACTCCTTCTCTACTCACACTCCTTCTCTATTCTCTCTTTCTCTACTCGCACTCCTTTTCTACTCGCACTCCTATTCTGCTCTCTCCTTCTCTTCTCGCACTCCTTCTCTACTCTCTCTTTCTCTACTCGCACTCCTTCTTTACTCGCACTCCTTCTCTACTAGCACTCATTCTCTCTACGCTCTCCTTCTCTACTCGCACTCCTTCTCTACTCGCACTCCTTCTTTACTCACACTCCTTCTTTACTCGCACTCCTTCTTTACTCTGTTACTCTACTCGCACTCCTTTTCTACTCGCACTCCTTCTCTACTCGCATCCTTCTCTACTCGCACTCCTTCTCTACTCGCACTCCTTCTCTACTCGCACTCCTTCTATACCATCACTCCTTCTATGCTCGCACGTCTTCTCTACTCGCACTCCTTCTCTACTCTCTCTTTCTCTACTCGCACTCCTTCTCTACTCGCACTCCATCTCTACTTGCACTCTTTCTCTACTCTTTCTTTCTCTACTCTCTATCTTTTTCTTCTCGCACTTCTTTCTCTACTCGCACTCCTTCTCTACTCTCTCTTTCTCTACTCGCACTCCTTCTCTATTCTCTCTTTCTCTACTCGCACTCCTTCTCTACTTTCTCTTTCTCTACTCTCTTTCTCTTCTAGCACTCCTCCTCTACTCGCTTTCCTTCTCTACTCGCACTCCTTCTCTAGTCTCACTCCTTCTCAACTTGCATTCATTCTCTACTCGCACTCCTTCTCTACTCGCACTCCTTCTCAACTCGCACTCCTTCTCTACTCGCTCTTCTTCTCTACTGGCACTCTTTCTCTACTCGCACTCCTTCTGTCGAACTCCTTTTCTACTCGCACTCCTTCTCTACTCGCTCTTCTTCTCTAATCGCACTCCTTCTCTACTAGCACTCCTCCTCTACTCGCCTTCCTTCTCTACTCGCTCTCCTTCTCTAGTCTCACTCCTTCTCAACTTGCATCCCTTCTCTACTCGCACTCCTTTTCTACTCTCACTCCCTCTACTCGCACTCCTTCTCTACTCGCATTCCTTCTCTACTCGCGCTCCCTCTACTCGCACTCCCTCTACTCGCCCTTTCTCTACTCTCTTTCTCTGTCTCTCTCTTTCTCTTTCTCTGTCTCTCTCTCTGTCTATATCTTCCTCTGTCTGTCTCTTTCTGTCTGTGTCTATGTCTGTCTCACTCTCTCTCTCTCTGTCTCTCTGTCTCTCTCTCTCTCTCTCTCTCATGTATTTAAATATCATGAGCAATACGAGAATTTAATGAAATGATAGCGAGTGTATGACTCCCATGTCAGTTCTCCTCTGTCAAATTCCAAGTACGTCACCCGATCATCGGGATATGGGTAAAGGACTGTAATAACGTGCCAACAGGGAACATTTTTATCATGGAATTGAGAGAGGAGTTCTCTGTATTCCTTAACAATGAGGCCCTCTCACGTGTTAGGGTGTATCTGTACAAGCCATTTTATTCTAAGGAAAGGGAAAATGCCAAACTGAGGGGAACAATATTGTCAGAGAACGGGGAAATAAATAAAACATGAAACATGGAGACAAGTCAATATTTAAGAAGAACAAGGGAATATGTACCTCCTGGGTGGGCCTCTATTATAGATAATAGAACAAACATCACAACTATAAAATTACTAAACTTGATATGATTAAAAATATTGTACCCAAACTCTAAACTTTACAATCCGATTGTCCATCTCTTTCTGAAAAGGACGTCAGTCAGGTACATTTATTGAACTAAAGATAATTTAAAGTCGTACTGCAAACAGTTGCATAAAAATCTAATAAAACATTCGATTTTTACAGAAATTTTGATCGCCATTTGTCGCCAGTCGGGCGACACATGGCAATCGAAAAATCGGCGACAAATGACAATCGAAAACCCTGTTTCCAACGATTTTTATCTACGTTGGTCGATAGAATTAACGTTTTCGATTGCCGCATATCCAGTGTGAAACTTTTAAAAATATCTTAAAGATATACAACCCATCTTTATTGCTTCTTATAGAATGACAAATGAGCCGCGACATGTGATTTCCAACAATGTGGCATTTTGAAATGAATAGACTCAGACGAGCCTGTGTAGCCTTCTTTTAAGCTTAGAAACTCCAAATTATGTTCGTTCAGTAGCTTAATATTCATATATACTCAAGCGAAAAGCAAAGGCTCTGATCAGACTGAGCGTATGCGCAATCTGGTCTGAGCCTTTGCTGGTCGCACATACCACATTGTTGGAAATCTCATGTCGCGGCTCAAATAATATTGTTTAAAAATATGCCATTGTGGGGTTTGGGCTGCTGTTACCGGAATATGAGGACCTGGGCCCGGAATTACAATGCTTCCTTAAAGTTAAGGAAGACTTACTGAGTTAAGTATTGATTTTTCAGAATGCGAAAAATAACGTTTTAAACTGATTAAAATCAAAATTGTTTCACTTTTCTGTAGATCGCAATGATATCTTCGACCACAAGTACTGCATCGATCCAGGCAATTTATTTAGCATGTTGAAATATCAAAACTTAACTTAAGTAGTCCTTAACTTTAAGAAACCATTGTAATTCCGGGCCCTGTACTACATGTACTATGTAAAGTTTTAAAACGTCAAAAGATAAAATAACAGAACGGATTACCACTGAAACTGCAATATTTTCAATATTTTACGGGTATTGTTATATGGATTACTTTGTCCACCTATACAAATATGCAGTGAAGATCCAGATAAGCTTACATGTATACTAATACTTTTAAGAATGAACTGACAACAGACCAAAAACATAAATTGCTTTAAAATACGTGTGGTATTTTATTTTACTGTCGCAATGGCGCAAAGAGTACAGGTTTAAAACCTATGCAAACTGTACAGGGTTCATTATTATGTTTTTTATTTTATTTTATTTTATTCTTAACATCCCAGTCAACAATTTTTCAGTTATGTCAGGACGGGTCTTCCTGGGTTGAACTAATACTAAGCTATGATTAATATGTTTTACTCAAGGGCACAACACAGTGACGCCGGAGAGGCCAGAAATTCGAACGCTCACGATACTCGATAGCTGCGCATTCAACTAAGAGTAAGATGCGCGGATCCAGAGAGGGGGCGACAGAGGGCCCTGACCCCCACCTTGAAAATCGGAAACCTTTGGGGCTCTTTAGCAATACTGGTCCAGATCCCCTGGAAAATCAAAAGCTACCAAGCCAGAATTCCATATTGGGTAACTATCGGCCCGCCAGCGTTTTGCTGTTGGGCTGACGATGGTCCGCTTATTCCTCATTCCATTCATCTAAAAAGTGTGTCAGAGTTAAGTTGGACTTCGTCTGACAAAATTTCTGGATCCATGCATGATGAGATGTTTTGTTGCATTTTTCTCGCTAATATTTTACAAAACCGAAGAAAGCGTATCAGTGCAAAGCTACTAGATGACGGTACAAGACATGGACATACCCTATCCCAGCCAGCACACATTGTCGGGCAACCATCGGCCCGCCAGCGAAATACCATTCAAAATGTTTTAGATGTTGCATAGCAAAAAAGGAAGAAAGGAAGGGGGGTTGGGGACCGGCTTGAGAGCCCTGTTGAAACCCATTCAATGTTTGTGGTGTTTTTTGCATGTGTTGTTGTTGTTGTTTTTTACGGTTTGTAGGGGGGGGGGGGGTAAATTGTTGATATAGTTTGTTTCATTGAATAGAATCCTAAAGGGCGGTGCAACAGGAGGGTGTTTCAGTGGACTAGGTGAGATGCATGTTTCAATGGATTTGATCAGGGTATTTCAGTGAACTGAGTGGTCTGAGTGCTTCCCTGGGCTGGGCGGTTTGGGTGTATCAGTTGCCTAGGGAGTTTGGGAGTTTCAATGGGTTGGCTGTTTTGTGCATTTCAGTGGACTGTGTGCGTTTGGGTGTTCGGTGGCGATTCAGCAGACTGGTGGTTATGGGTGTTTCAATTGTCTGGATGGCATACATATATTTATTTTTGGATCAAAGGTTTACTAATCATGTACACGTGGCATCTTAACCAACAGTGTCCTTGTATTTTGACACTTCTTTTACACAACAAGATGCGCCTCAATGTGAACCTGCATTTTGTAACCCTGTTTATGTTGTTGATATACTGCATTGCCAGGTAAGATAATGAGTATAAGTATGGCACATGTTCTTGCCTTCTTTCAGGGACCATAACTCACCCCACCCCACCCAGCCATCATATCCCCTTCCTATATCAAGCATACTGGTTTCACCAAAAATGAATCAGTGCAGAATTTAAATAAATATGTTTTCCCAGACTCACTAGACAAAAACATGCATAATGACAGCGACTGAAGATGAGCGCTTTTCACGACATACCACAACTGTAAAACGTCTCAAATTCCCTTCTGTATTTCGCCCCCCCCCCCCCCCTGATAGTCTTCCATTTGTAGCATTACATATTTTTTTGTATCAAGACATGATTAAAATATATCAGATTCAGGCAGTTTGTATCAATCTCCGAAATCAAAACCACTGTCACTCCGATAGCAAGGATGCCAGCTGTCAAGTTACCTCTGCACATTTTGCTAACCACCAAAACGATATCAACGTAAGCAAATTTCAAATATTGATGTTTTAATAGCTTTTGAGATGCGACTCTTATAAATCATGCAGGAGAATGATATAGAATTGTGGCGACACAAGCAAATTGTGTCAAAGGTTGATGTAAATCCAGCTATGATCAAACGAATAGCATTTTTTCATTGAAAAATTCACAATCGTCGTTTGAAAGGTCGCCCAGGGTCCTACGGACATGGATCAAAAGCATTTAACACTTTCCGAGTCCTTATCATTCATTATAGAAGCAACCTGTTTGCTGCTTTCGTCTCCAAGAAACTTTCTATAGGACATAAACATGGATAAATACAGACCCTGTCCACCCATAATCGCAATGTTTACCTCCGATAGCCAACACCCTCCGAGATCTAAACATGCGGTTTACCTGGGTGTAAAAGTGATATTGCTTTAGTTTTCAGGGATAACGCGTCAAAAATCAAACAGTATTTTCCAAAACGATGACGCAAGAATGTACTTATAAAATAGTGAGTATGATCAGGAAATACCACAATCGCAACCTGCAGACAAAGCTATGACACAGCGAGGAAGAGCCACACAACAATCACGATACACAGGAAGACAAACTAAACAAAACAACCAGCTCTCTCTTCCCCATCAAGATGATTGCAAAAAACTAGAATGAACATAAAGTAACGTAAAACAAAACATAGAACAATTACAGACTCCCGCAATGGGAATTACAATAAACAACACGTTAACAACAACAGAACCTCCGCCTTAGAACGAACAACAGCCTAAGCCACCAGGGGGGGGGGGGGGGGGGGGCTAAAATGCATTTTACTGCTACCAAATCTTCGCTCTAGATTCTGCTGTTGTTGAAGTACAAAGAATGTTCAGCTCGCGTGGAAGCCTTCTAACTATTGGAATGTATCATCATGGAGAAACACTCTAATCAAGTAACACTCTATGATGAAACAAAGAAAAGGGCTCACGACTCACAGATAGTCAGAGCTTAAAAAAACCCTCAAGTTGAACCACGGTGGGACCAGCTACAGACAAGCATCAGACACCAACCCACCGATATAAGCTTTACGTCAGAGTCGTCTTTGAGTCTGAGGCCTGACCCTAGGTCGTGCAATTTAAGAGGAAACCATAGCTATAACTGTGATTGGGTTTAAAACCAGGCATGCATGACACATGACATCCAAGTTATATCCAACCTTTATACTCGTATAACGCTTGATAATCTTTTTGAATTGGTCACTAAAATTAGGTTTTCCAACAATTTGTTTGAAGCTAAATCACCATAAAATATATATAGGTTCTGAAATGCCTTGATACAGAAGATTTTTTAACCCAATGTTAATGGTCTTGTCCCATCCACCTCTTTTTCCATATATGGTCCCATGTGACTAGGTCCTATTCCCCTAGATATATACTCAGAAGAAAAAGTTTAGTCAGTATTTATGTTTTTTCATAAAATCAACAATACTGGATATATCATTGTCAAATTGTATACATGAGTCGTTATCGTAACTTTACATGTACCTGTTTATTATATGCCAAATAATGCCTCTATTAGATCAACCCAATTTTATCAACCAAATTTCAAAATACACGATGTGCACGTGCTGCGGTAAACTGGCAGGGTTATTTTCTCATATACTGTTCGAAATTGAAAGAGAGTTGTTCCTATTGCAATATAATCCGGAGAAAATTCAATGTTAGCAAGCTTAAGTCGCCGTTCAGGCTATCAACAAATTACAGGAATACTGCGTTTTGACTTCTTGAAGCAGGTACATGTGTTGCTGACGTGCTACGCAGTTTTGGATGTAATGAACAAACACCTTATCGACTGCAAACACGTTTTCGACAGCCTTGCAGTAAATTGACAAGCCTCCGTCAGGGAGACCACGTATAACGACGCCACTTGAAGTTAGGGTCATAGTGACGTCAACATGACGTAATCGCTTCATGGCCGCTTGGAAACCTCTTAAACATCTTAGACATGCGACAGGTACGAGAATATTCGTATATATTGCCAGAAATCGTCTGAGGAGCGCTAGACTGATTTTTTAGTTTTGAAATTTGAATTTTGATATTGACCCCTTTGTGTAATTTTGATGAAGAAAAGGGGTATATTTTCAGAATGGTTTGTTGAATAAGACATTAAATGAATTTCATGTCGAGTAAGGTTTTTGTCAATATTAAGACTGTCTTACCAAATCATTGCACACATAGTCTGTACCGACTAAAACGCTTTCTTCTGAGCATAAATATGCTAGCTTGTACAAAATATTCACGTCGTTTTTATGTGGGAAACACTGTTTTTAGTGCCTAAAAGAAAGGGTATATCACAAAATGACTATAAAATACATTCCAGATGTAGGTTAAAAGGATAAAATTGCACAAAATTCGATAATGAATATTTTAAGGAATTAGGTAAAAAATATCCTAACTTCTTCGTTTGTTACTGACTCTGAACCCAAAAGACACTACTTTAAGATCACCCCTCATATAGTACACGGATATATGTATTGAACTTTTTATATACAATAGGTGCTACAGTATTTACAGTCTGAGTAGGATTTGAAGAGATAAGATACGTGTTACAGAATTGTCTTTACAAAGTTTACGTAGACTTTCCTCTGAATCCATTTTGTATAAATTAGTAACCCTGCTAACGAACTCTAGTGTTTTCGCCTTGTCCGTCCGTCGGTCAGTCCGTCCGTCTGTCCGTGGTCACTCTAACTGAAGTTATTTTTAATCAGATTTCTTCCAAATTTCATATATGAATTGCTTCAATCAAACTCTAGTTCAAGTTTGAATACGGGTTTTGTCCGACGAACGATAAGCAAGATGGCCGACAAAATGACCACCGCTTTTGTGTACGCTATTGTGGTCACTCTAACTCAGTAATTTTAATCGGATTTCTTCCAAATTCATATATGGATTGCTTCCATCAAACTCTCGTTCAAGTTCGAATATGGGTTTAGTCTGATAAAGGATAACCAAGATGGCCGACAAAATGGCCACTGCCTATCAATTTACACTTGTGAACAGTGTCGTGGTCACTCTAATTCAGTCTTAAAGTTTTAAATCAGATTTCTTTCAAATTAAAAAAAACAAAAAACATTTGTATTGCTTCCATCAAACTCTCGTTCAAGTTCGAATTCGGGTTTTGTCCTACGAACAAATACTAATATGGCTGAGAAAATGGCCGTCGCCTATCAGTTTGCCATTGAGGTCACTTTAACGCATTCATTTTTAATCAGATTTCTTCCAAATTTCACGATTCGATTACTTCCATCAAACTCTCGTTCGACTTCAAATACGAGTTTTGTTTAATGAACGATAACCAAGATGGTCGACAAAATGGCCGCCGTCTATCAGTTTGCACTCGTGTACGGTGCTGTGTTCACCCTAAATCAGTCTTTTTTATCCGATTTCTTCCAAATTTTAACTATGGATTGCTTCCATCAAATTCTCGTTCAAATTCGAATACGGGTTTTGTCCGACGAACGATAGCCAAGATGACCGACAAAATGGTTGCACTTGTGAACACTGTCGTGGTCACGCTTACTCGTTCATTTGTAATCAGATTTCTTTCAAGTTTAATATATGGATGCTTCCATAAAGCTTCAAATATGGGTTATTTCCAACGAACGATTAGCAAGATGGCCAACTAAATGACCGCCGCCTATACGTTTGCTCTTGTGGTCACGTTATCTTAGTCATTTATTACTGAATGCTTCCACATTTCATATACACGGTGTAGCATCGACTCCGGAACTTGCTACCAGGCGAATCGAATGTCAACACAGACATGGCATGTAGTGGGGTGAGTCAAACGTTTTTTTTAGTGGTTTGTAATGAGCGCCTGCCTTCGAAGTGAATAGAATTCATCTTTAGAGAAGTCAAACACTTGCCCGTGCCCGCCAAAATGACCAATTCTTGCTGTATGTCACAAAACATCGCGAAACACTGCCAGCTGGTACCGCTAAAACAGCATGTCCCATCGAAAATTATTTGTTTCTGCATTGTTTAAAATCGTTTTCCACCTCATTTTCAATGCCAAAGTAATGGGCTTATTGGAAATCACGTTCGGTATAAGTTTTATTTGTAATGATCTTGATTTGACTGATATATTATCAAAAACAGAAAACGCTTTGAGTACGGCAATTTACCAGTCCGAAGTACGGCAACTTGAAAAAAACATCAAATTTACAGTACGGCAATTTGCATCGACATGCTTGTCCATGAAAACTCCCCAAACCACCATAAACGAACACCAAAACCAGCCTTTCCAGCTTCAAACAACCTCATGTCCCCAAACACATCTCACCAAGCACCACAGCACCAGATATGGGCCAGCACACGACACTTTGTTACTTATCGCATATTCGCAAAAGTTTATTTAATATGTTGACGCTGACGTAAATCTGAGAGCAGCAAAGGCCCTGGCGAGACTGCGCGGATGTACAGGCTTGTCCAAGCGTTTGGCCGCTCGTAGTACCCAATCTCATGTAGATGCGTATACTGATTAGCGAATTATGGCCATAAAATTTAGCGATTAGCGAATATTAGCCCTAAAAATTAACGATTAGCGATTTTAGGGTTAATTTGACCGAATAGCGGAATGTTAAGTGCTAGTGATTAGCGAATTTCGGCCTAAAATTGAATGATAAGCGATTTTTGGGCGAAAAAATACCCAAATTCGAAATGACGCGTTTTCGATGGAAAAAAGTTATTCCCGGGGAATTCGTTTTTATAATAAACCGTTACTGATAACCGACTTTGGGGGCTATTTTTTTTACAGATACTGAATTTTGGGTCTTAATTCTTCTGATTACTAATTTTTAGGTGTAAATTTTACTGATTAGCGATTTTTGGGTCTAAATTATACTGACTAGCGAATTTGAGCCAAAATTTTACTGATTAACGACTGTCGTGCCAACCAAGAGTGACAGTGACGTTATATTATGTTGTTTACAGTTGCTAAGTATATTATAGTACAATGCTAGTACAATGTTAAACATTAACTTGTACAGTACACCTCACGTTAGAAGATGCCGTTTTAATCCTATCCTGAAGGTTACTCTCACTGTCACCCTTAGCTGGCAGGACAGTAAATTATATTTGGAAAGGCTGGTTTAATGTGGTGGTTTGGTTAATTTCTTCAACCGTGGGTGGATATTTGAACATAATAGTTCCACTCCTCTTATTACAAATTGTTAAATTAACCTGTACTCTCGATTTCGACTTGAATTGTATTGTAAGTGCATCGAGATTAGACACCTAGTCAGGGTCTGAAATATGAATTGTTCAGCGTAGACCAAGCGTTTTTGTAAAAGTTTAAACTTGTGTTAGTAGTAAGGGAAATAATTAAGTGATATCCCACAACCACATAGCCAATTGAACTCAAACTTAAATCGAGTTCAAACGACTCTGGTTACACCAAGACGAAAACCACATAGGCGTAGCTAGGACGCTTTCGGGGAGGGGGTGTTAAGCCTCAATACTTGTGGGGGCATGATGTTTTGACAGAGGGGTCCAACTTTTACTTTTTTGATAGGGGACAGCGTGACGACATCGGGCCACCACCGAAACGCCAATGAATTTGCTGGCAAACCGATGATGACCCAACATTGAATGCTCAGTTGGCAACTTTGTGATTCTTCACTGGACCAGCATTGCAACTGAATACTATATTTCTGCGATTTTCAGGGGGATCCAGGGACCCCTGCCCCCTCCCCCGGATACACGCATGACTGAATACATGAACATTTTCAGTACAATACAAGAGGGTCCGTGGAAGCACCCCCAAACCTCCTCAAAACCATATCGGACCAGGCTCAACCGCAAACTAACCAGCACGTATTCCATACAATCTCACGACCAGGATAACCACAACCTTTAAAGCAGACTTTTGCGCATCATGCGTGGGCCTCTCACAGGGCGATTAATAGGGGAGACCGGGGCAAAGAGTTACATTTTTCAAATATTTCCCATTTTTTACAACATGAACTTATACACAGCCTTTTAAATGTTGTTTACATGAAAATACACATGTTTTTGAACTAATAACACCTTTATTAAAAGAATACAGCGCTATATTTACAATTCAGAAGACTTCATAAAAGGCTAGTGAATGTAACACTTTGCCCCCAGCTTTGGGGCAAAATGTTATAAGCCCAGGGGCAAAGTGTTACATGCCAAAATTTCATCCTCGTATAAATATTTGGGACATGGAAAACATCAACGGAAACACTTAGATACATGTACAGCAAAGGACCGAAAACGTATCAGTAGATCCATGCCAATAGTTAATATTCAGACACAAAGTTTATCAACTTTTAAGCAAATTTAACATGATAATGGCTCGATCAACTTAATTTTTATCAGAATAATCTGCAGACAAACATTTCACCTCTTGATACAGCAGTGCACTCTTCATGTGTCCATGGACAATAATTGTGCTCCCCTGATTGCAGATTTATTCTTGTTTTGTTTTGAAAAGGACTTAAAGATGAGTCTAACGATAAGCAGGCTGACATTGACGCTTTCAACACGACATCGATATTTGGATGATTTTTTTTCTAAATTTTAATCGGTTTATTAAAAAATATTCTCATTATAAGAAGATTGGTTATAACAGTAATGTATTGCAACAGGTGGTCAATCCAATCACGGTTGGCAATTATGCTTTCCTCTTTAATTGCATTCATTGTTCTACACATATAAGACAGCACAAATCTTCGTTGATGCTTCAACTTGCATTTCCTTTATGCTGGTTTCTGTTTCGTTGGTTTGGCGGTGTTGCTTTTGTTATTTTAGATCGTTTTGATGGTTTGTTTTCTGTTCAGCTTCTCTGTTGAGGTCGTTGGCAAAATTTTGATGTCTTCACACCAAAATGCAATTTTTAAGGTCATGTGATAAATAAAATCAAACCTGCTGCTGTATTGTTGAATTTATTAACTCGTTACAAAAAAGCTCACCAAGCCTCGTATTTTATCTCTTTTCCTCAACTCGTTTAATAAGTTCAATAAAATGAGCACTCATGTATTAAAGATCCTCTATTCAAAGGTCCTGCCCTAGAAAAATTGTGTGCAAGTATGAACAAAATAAAGCAGCACACGAAAATATTAAAAGTAAATTTTTGCTTCCTATTTTAGTAGCGGTCACATAAACCTTGACCATTGGTCGAAGCTAAGCTTTGCATAATCCTCAGACTGTCCTTTATGTGCACACCAAGTTTTGGAAAAGGGTTTGTAGTACTTTTTAAGTTATCGCAGGAAAATTTGTGCCCAGAC
The DNA here is from genome assembly GCA_964019695.1 of Loripinus fragilis. NCBI lineage: Eukaryota > Metazoa > Mollusca > Bivalvia > Lucinida > Lucinidae > Loripinus > Loripinus fragilis. The sequence goes on along the minus strand of OZ026525.1, from coordinate 51,692,307 downwards.
GAACAGACTGACAGGCAAATGGATATTCAGACAGACAGACAGACAAGCAGACAGACAGAAAGACAGAAATACAGATGGACGAAGAACAAACCTATAATCCCTTTTGGTGAAACTGGTAGGAGACTAACTATGCAAAGTATTTGATAAGAATGTGTTTTAGCTCTGCGCTAAATTTTATATAATTAGATCTATTGATATAAAGTTATACATTGGTCATTTATACTGGAAACGAAGTAAAAACTATATTTACAACTTGTTAATTACTTTCTGTAAGAAATAGCCAACAAGTGAGTGATAAACATGGCATGAATCAAACGGGGCAAAGTGTTACACTGTAACACATTGCTCCAGTTGACATGTAACACATTGCCCCAAGCGTACTCACCTAAGTTAAATACGTCTACGATAAAACCAGAGCTAGACTAATTCACAATCCTTTTTGCAAAGGTTTCTTAAATAGCTTATTTCATATTGACACCAAAGCAAAAGTACTAATCCAATAGTTATTTCAAAGTAAATCGACATTGAAAAATATTTTGAAAATTTACTTTCATGTCTGAAAAAGCTTTGACATCATGATAAATAGTAACAGTTGTTCTAATCTGCTTTCGATCAACAGGAAAACAGGGCGGGTCTAAAGCTTGTTTACTTCATAAGATTTGTGACGAAATATATGACGTCATGTTTTTCAAAATTCGAATGTAACACTTTGCCCCATGTAACACTTCGCCCCGGTCTCCCCTACAAGCTTTAGCCTATAGTTTTCCGTAAGAAAAAAAACCGGTAAGGGACCGTAGCATATGGACCTCTCTGTGAAATAAGCAGACGAAAAAAAAAGTGAAAAACTGGATCCGCGCATGCGCAAATGCGATGAGCACCAAACCCTGGTGCACTTAGACGTACATGTATGCCCAGTGTTTGAGTGTGTGTGTGTGGGGGGGGGGGGGGGGGTCATTTATATATATACATGAAAATCCCAAAAAATATTGAAATTAAAAGATTTTGAACCCCCCAAAATGGTCTGAGCCTACTATGTGTGAAAATATCAGAGTCCCCCCTCCCCCCACAAGTATGTTAGTACACGAGGCAACGGTTTGTCGAAGTGTTTCATTTATCTGGGCAAGTAAAGGGTTTGTTATTGAGTTGGTGTGCTGGAGTGTGTGATGGGACAGGGAAAATTGAAGTCAGGGTTGGTGGTGGTTTGGTGTTTTAATGCTGACCCATAAATAACATTTCCGATTTCATCACAAATAATGTCTTATGACATCACCTTTCAACGTCACGCTCAGTAACGTACGCGGCCCTAAAGTCGTCATAGCCCTAAGGTCGTCAGTTTTCTTTTGGCCTCGCTGTCTTCCATCCACATCATCGAAACTTCTTAGAGGGGGCATCATTTGAAAGGAAATTATCTGCCCTGTGTATTAATATATAAAGTACAGCCAAGGTATAAAAGGCATCCGAGTGGTAGGCTTTGAAATGGGGGTACCCAATTGTATGCAAAATTGGGAATCTGTCGACAGCTGAAGGTGATATTGATATTGATCCGGCGAAACGAAATTACTATACAGTACATCTGTTCCACATAAACACTTGTATTTTTACATGTACAGAAGATATCGAATTAGCAATAATTACATCCCTATGACCGATAAGACAATCCCTAATAGAAATAATAGGTTGAAAAGTGAGATGACGACTTTAGGTCCGACCTGCCGACTTTTGGGCTTCATAAAAATGGGTGATTTTTCTCTCTGTTAACTCACTTCGTCTGTGTTAAAACAACGACATTAACTCGTTTTATGCACCAGTCTTTCGTATATCCCGCCGTTTGAGGGCAATGCATACCGGGGATATAGTGGGGCTTAAGTGCCGCGGGTTAAACTCTGATGAGTCCTGGCAGTGCCGTAGATGTGCCAGGGTTTCATTTCCCACCATAATAGCCTGCGCACAGTCTGGTAAGCTCTTGTTTTCGTTGTCTAGATAGTATATAAAATGCTCATAATTGCCAATTCCCAAATTTCAAGTCTGAGTAGCTGAGCATGCCAGTTTAAATCAGTATACGCTGCAAATCCCTAAGACATGGTTACTCATGAAGTGGCTCATGTATGCCAACCACATTCAGAACGCCTACAGGACTATTAACACCTGAATAAAGACATTTACACGACCAACACTGTCTCTCGGGTATTCTGTTTAAGCATACACCGACCACACCACTTTGATCTACATATAAATGTACGCTCATACGTGTGTCCATAGGATCATGGCCACCTAGTATACATCCATACCAACATCGCCATTTGGAGCTTCAATACACATCGAGGACTACCAACTCCGCTAGTCAGGGCAACAGAATACCCTAACGACTAGTAGCATCACCACTCAGACCTTTAATACGTCTGTAAGCCCACCAATACCGCCAATCGTACCTTCAACACGTTTCTTAGACCACCGATAAGGTACTTAGACCTTCAATCACCTACAATGTCACTAAATTAGACAACACGTCTAGGAATGCGAACATTGCCAGTCCACATATACCTTCAGAGTACGCCCATATGACCACCAACGCCACCAACGAGACCACCAGTATGTTCCTGGGATTATCAACACCGACTCTCAGACCACCAGTGCGTCCCTTAGATGACCTCCACCACCACTTAGACATATAGTACACGCCTACGACTACCAGCACTGCCCCTCATGCCTAGCTCGCCCATAGGACCACCAGCACCGGTGCTCAGACTTCCAGGACGTCTCTGAGGCCAAACACACACACATTTAAATAAATAAGTGACACCACCTTAGCCCTATACTGCGCTAATAGGGTCACTAAAACACCACCCATCGCTGACGACCTTAGGGCCTAGTTACTGACGACTTTAGGTCTTGGTGGTCCTAAAGTCGTCAGGCAAACCCCTCATGACAAAATCGGTCTTTTAACGTTATTTTCAGGTAGTTTCGAGCCATTGTCTTTAGTTTATCCACTAGCTGGATGGTTAAACTACCATCTGCTAAAGTCTATTCTTAGTCAGTGAGTGCCTCTCATCTGGGACAATCGCCTAAATGCGTTAAGGTGACGACTTTAGGGCCGCGTACGTTACAGTAAAACCCGGGGACATCTGATTGAATACTTTCACAAATTTGTACTATGTATCCATAATAGACCATACTGGCCCTCTTAAATCATTACGGACATTAGTTGGTTCACAACGACAGCTTCTTCGAGTAGAATTCTATCATTTTCAAAATAAGTCGCCGTACTGTTCACTAGCAAGACGCCGTCCTGTGATTCTGTGTTGTGTCGCAAATTGCCGTACTCAAGTCATTGGAAATTTCCTCTTAATTATATCCAGCTCCGTTAGTTTTTGGAGAAAACTTTTGCTTCAATATATACACTAGTGATGTCAATACATGTGCATAATAGCGGATTGAATTGGCATCCTCCACTTACAAGATTACGAGGCGAGTTTTGAAGCTGACATGATTTTTCGCGGTACCAGGCAGCTACAATTACAGTAAAAAAGTCAACTAAAAATCACTTTCATATCATTGTTGGGTGTATATTTCAAAGATAAATATGTTCAGGTAAAAATATATCAATCTTAACGCATAACGCCGTGATAAAACAGTATAATAACAACTTTTTCTTACCGTCGTCATGCCTGCCATTTGTTTATAATCGATAAAGTTGGTAGCAAGTTCCGGAGTCGATGCTACACGGTGTATATGAAAAAAAATTACTTTATCGAACTCTCACCCAAGTTGGAATATGGACTCTATCCGATAACCAAGATGGCCACTAAAAAGTTGAAATATAGACTTTATTCGATAATCAAGACGGCCGCTAAAATGGCCGCCATCTGTCAGATTGCACTTGTGGACACTCTAACTTATTCTTTTGTGACCAAATTCCTTTTAAAAATATTTTTATATACTTTTTACTTTAACAAAACTCTCGTTCAAGTTCAAATATGAGTTTTGACAGACAAATGATAAACAAGATGGCAGACAAAATGGTCGCCACTTCTCAGTTTAAATTTGTGGACACTCTACCTTAGTAATTTATCACTTGATTGTTGTCAAATTTTATATATGGATTACTTTAATCAAACTCTTGCCCAAGTTCCAAAGTGGGCCTTGTCTGATAACCAAGATGGCCACCAAAATGGCCGCCAAGTGTCTAACTTATTAATTTGTCATCCAATTTTAACAAATTATTGTTCATGTCTGAACATGGGTTTTGTCCGATGAATAGTACATGTAATCAAGATTGTCGCCAAACGGCCGGGTATCCCCTTTTCACAGCAGGGCATTATGCGGGGCCCTTTGTCGGAGTCCGACTGTTCTAGTTTAAGAGTTTGCAATTTGAGCCGCCACATGAGATTTCCAACAATGTGGTATGTGCGACCAGCAAAGCCTCAGATCAGACTGCGCATACGCGCAGTCTGATCAGAGCCTTTGCTTATCGTTTGAATATTCTGTAAGTGTTAGGCTACTGGATGAACGTCATTTGGAGTTTCTAAGCTTAAAAGGAGGCTGCACAGGCTCGTCTGAGTCTACGCTTGTCAAAATGCAACATTGTTGGAAATCACATGTCTCAGCTCATTTGTTGTTACATGTATGTATTTAAACAAAGAAATAAAATTTAAACCAAGTTATCGCTTTTACTTTATTTAATTTTTTGGACTCTGATTACATGTAAATGGACTGATTTGAGAAGCAGTATAAAACAAAAAGCATGATGAGTGTGGCACCGTAAATTAACACCTGGCGTGTATAATAATTGAGCCAGTGCATGAGATTTCCAACAATTTGATATGTGAGACCAGCAAAGGCTCAGACCAGCCTGCGCATACGCGCAGACTGATCAGAGCCTTTGCTGGTCGCTTAAGTATTCTATGACTACTAAACTACTGACGGAACCTCATTTGAGGTTCTAAGCTTAAAACGAGGCTGCACAGGTTTGTCTGAATCTACACTAGTCAAAATACCACATTGTTGGAAATCACATGTCACGGCTCAACTATTATGAGAAAGATACTTACTGATTTACATATGTAACGCCGTTTGAGCCACAGAGGGAGCCACTTCCATGCTGCGAACAATTCACCTGAGAGAAATATCTGCAGAACCCTGAATCTTCAAATACAAATGATTCACCTTGATGAAGCACTGAAAATCAACAATATGTTTTATATATACACTTGCCCAAAGTTCTAAGCGGTCACCTTAAAATCACCATGTATTTGTCCTTTTAACACGGGCATTTGGTTCTTCATTAATTTCACGTGAAACATCACCGATACAGATGACAAGAATGATTGACATTTTTTCGAAAATTGAGTTCAAAATTCAAATTAGTATGCAAGTGAGTTTCCTACATCGAGAAATAATCACAGAGAACATCTATAGTGGAGTAAGCTTATTTCGCCAAGAATGTATTTTCGCAAATTGAACATTCCCACCGTTTTCTCACTTGTGTGAAGTCACAGGCTCATTCTGAAAAGGGGATTTCCAAGGACAGAAGAAAAGCTGTCTGTTAAATTGTTAAGCAGAAAGAAAATACTTATCTGAGTGATAAAATAATGGTCACTTGCCTGCATCAATGTTTTCCCGCCATTTTCACTAATTCTTTTTAACCCCAATCTTTAAATTATGATCCTGATATGTTAAATTCGGTAAATACATCGCTTCCCCCATCTTCATTTCCGTTGACATCCCCACGATGGAGGTAAGAAAACTAGTGAAGTATTGGGGTCCCAAGTGGGGAAATCATTGATTTTATCATTAGGGGGTTCTTATTAATGTTAAGGCTCAGAAACATTGGTCTGGCTAATAAGCAGCTGTATTGACCATATATCTAAAGATTGTTTGAAGAATTATATCAATTTTTCACCTGCAATGGCTTGATGTATCCCTAAGGTACATAATAGTAAGTTTTTAAGTCTACTTTTTCATTTACAGTCTGTGTGGTAGCATCCCAATGAACCTAGGGGGTTCAAATCAATCTGAATTTGAATTGAATATTGAAAAAATAATGTGACTGAAATGTTTTTGATTACAATAAAATAAATCATAAAAATTTAACATTTTTTTTTGTACAGTGAAGGAAAAAATGGTTTGTCTCATAACACCTATTGATTTTTTACCTTTCCAACCCTTAATGAGGCCGCTTTTTTCATGTCAACAAGAGTTGTCGAACTTAGATTACTTTTTTCAAGATGGCGGAAAATGGTGCACAAACAAATCAAAGTTTTTGAAAATTAAATAACATATTTTGATGGTCTAAGGTATCACACATTATTATAAAAGGTTGAAATTTCATGATAAAATCATTTTCTGGTCAGGTTGTATTTTGTTTTGCTATCCTCAGAGCCATATCTGCTTACGTTGGCGGAAACTGATTATCCCAGTATACTCCTCATCCGCTCCACTAAATTTCAACAAAAATAAGAAAGACAATAAGGAGGCAAACATTTTATTCACATGGGAACTAACTTCATAGATCGATGCCCGCGTTCCTTTTGCGAGCATATGTACGGGAATCTTGGTGATGTTACCTTTAAAAACATAAGCGTTCAGAGCGACAAAAATTAACCTTCTTGCTTTTCCAGGCGGAATAATTTACATATCTAGGAACAGCAGGGATGACATTGGGCAGACGGAATTGTCACTTCGATCCCTACAAGATTGATGCATATTTTAGATTATTATCAAAATTCAAATATCTTCAATGTCCCACACATTATTAAGCACGACCAGGTGTAGGATTATGGCGGACAACAGCCAGAACTCCTTTCTAAAACTGGGTCCATAAAACTGGGTCCATAAAACTGGGTGTATTATGTGCGTTTCAAATGTTCGGCGGGGGGCCACGGTACACCGTCATAGAAAATTCATACATATTTTCAATATATATTAGTTGTTATGAGCCGATGAAGTTTAATGCACAAACGAAATGAGCATGAGAAAAGACTTATAACCCTTGGGTCTGATCTTTTCAACACAAAATGATCAAATTTCGGATTTCAGATATTTAAATCTTCAGCGCAGATAAACATTATATTCAGAGTTCGTGCGATAAGAAATGACGACCAAAAGTAAAATTTATATATGGCAAATGTTAATTCCATGTGCCAACACACGACCTACATGTGGGTGCAATTACAAGGCGGCTCAATGATAAAACATGCTACTATTACATACCTATCAAGAAAATAATCACGATTATGGACGCCGCCATCTTGATTTTTCCATCTCGTCATGTTGGAAATGACCGTATTTGACCTCTACTCTAACAAAGATAAAACGATCCTAACTTTCAAAGAACGGTAGACATGTGGTTAAAGCTTATCTCTTCAAATGTCAAATGAATAATACAATTTTCTAAGCGATACATAGATGCTGTGAACATATTATTTCTAACAAAATGATTTGATCCACGATTGGTGCAGATATGGGAGTCCTTATTCTTCAATCATTAAACCTTTTAAGACCAATGGAATTTTCCATAAACTTACATGCTATGAAATTAGGATGGTCTATTGTTTATATTAAGGTTTTAGTTTAGTTTACAGATTTAATAATGTACGTGTTTATTTCGCTGACGACCAATTTGTCTTAACAACCACTGCAGATCCTGATTAAATGCATTTCATCCGGATCTTTGATGCTATTGTCATTTATAAATTTAGCCAGTGGAAACTTGATAACAGGATATCTTGAAACCTGTTATAGATAGGAGCTTCCTATTAGGTCAACTGATTTATGATGATGAGTAGTAAAGCTAGAAAAGCACCACCTTTGAGGACAAGCAAACGGTTGGTGGCAAAGTGTTTCATAAACACAATTTCTAGTTTTAGAAAAAGCTTGTCACACGAGAATATACGACTTTTTCATGCTCAATTCAAATAACCATGGAATTTAATCTGCTCATAATAAAAAAAAAATTGAAACTGCCCTAAATTTATGAAACAACAACAACAACAACAACAACAACAACGACGACGACGACGACGACGACGACGACGACGACGACGACGACAACAACAACAACAACAAACAAGCATGATTAGTTCAAATATGAGAGATATTTTAAGAAGAAAATAAAGCATTGTTTCTATGTCATTCCCTTTGGTCCTTTATATACTGGAAACCATGTGGCAAACAGAGAGGATACAGTTGAAATACCTTAGAAAGCGGCACTTCATCGGAATCTGCATGGTTTGCTAAGATATAAATATTCGGGGTCTGATCCATGAAGTACATCTTAATTTTGCAATTCTAACTGGTATACCATCGTAGGCTCATTGTATTAACCTTATGAAGAATAATGAACTTTCCCTTCTGGTATGACACTATGGTTCTGTAATGATTGTATGTAAACTTAAAGATAGCATAGATAGCTTTTAACTTTTTGCATGCTGGGTAATTTTGCATGAATTTTTTTCGTCTGCTGATTTTTCAACTTTTTTAAAAAAGGTCTTTCAGGGATATATTATACCATCAGCGTGTCAAACAGTTTGGATCCAGATCAGGCCCGACGTTTTGTCGGGCCTGGTCTGGATCCAAACTGTTTGCAAAGGTTATCAGCAGACGACACTAGTATGCTAAGAGTTAACTGTCCACAATCTTGGTATAGTCATGAAATGAAAATCAGTTTGTTAAGGCAGCTTTGATAAGAAGGATATAATGGCGGGCATTGTTTCTCTAGTACTTGCTTTAGCTGGTGAGAAATATTTTAGTTTTTTAATTTAATAAATTGGTGGGGATGACTCTACATATACGTGAACAACCAATTACAAAATAAAGTTGGCCAGGAAATACATTGGGGCGTGCTCATGTTGAGGTTTGGTACATTCAACAGGTCTATAAGCTACCCATATTGAACACACATTCTGAACTATCCAGCGAGGAGAAGGGAGGGCGTTGGGGCTGCTAGTCAACCAGTCAAATAATTGAAGTACTCTTTATTAAACAACAACAACAACAACAACAACAACAACAACAACAACAACAACAACAACAACAACAACAACAACAACAACAACAACAACAACAACAACAACAACAACAACAACAACAACCAACAAACAAACTAGAAATGATTGATAAAGTTGTGAAGTTGTGACCCATATATACTGAACTACTAAAGAAACCGGACACTTTTTACTTGCTTTGAACTCGTAAATAACAAATTATAGAGCTAAGCCGATATGCCCTTTTTAATAACAAGGCATTAGAAAGTAATCTTCGAAAAAATATATTGATCAAATATAGAACATGACGTCACGACATCAAAAATACCGTTTTTATCACTTTTACCTCGGGAGTGAATGTCTAGAAATTTTTTTGATAACTTTTTTTCAAGTATGCAAGGCTTATACCAGTACAGACAAAGGTGCACTTTAAAAATTTGCAATTTTTTGCTGTGTCGTATGATATGGGGGTTTTAAGTTGTGCTTTCGACGTTGTCTAAACGGACTTGTTTTTCCCTTTGTTAAAGCAACTTCTAGAAACTGAAATGACTTGGAGTCAACCAATCAATGTAAGAGGATGCATTTTCAAGAATCAGAACTTATGTTTCACATCATATCAAGGTTAATAGCGGAATAAACCAAATTTAACGTCAATTAAGAAACGACGTAAACTAATGGATAATAAACTTTTTTTTTCTTTGTCAACGTATGTCGCCGTTTAGTGTGTGCTGTCTACTTTGTTATAGTGCCAATTGGCTACACTTTACTTTAAGCACGTATGAATTTCAAGCTTTGCAGTATACACATATCAGTATGTAATTGTAACAATTGACGTCGCTAAATGGACGTAGGCGGAGGCTACGGTGTTCAAAAGCATTGAAACATTGTCAAAATGCGTTTCAAACATGATACAAAGTGAAAAAAGCTGATAAAGTGGCAGTGCTTTTTAAAAGCTTTTAAGTGCTGATAACCTAAAATTGACGTTAAGAAAATGAAAATAGGCTTTTGGGTTGATCAATGCGTGCATGCTTTATTTGAATGCCCAGAAAATGTAAATTAGATAACAAAGAATAACACTAAAGCGGTTTCTGGTGAATTTTGCTTGAATTCCTTGTTCTTGCAAAAATTGATTTTAGGGGTTACGCGACGTTTTGAAAGCTGACGTCTAAAATTAGTCCATCTTTCCAAATAATCTCAGTGTATCTTAGTCTACCTTTGTTCAACTTTACGCAATGGAAAGACAAGTATGCATCGTATTCATTTACTACCAAAATATTGACACACAGTATGTGTCAGGTTTCTTTAGTAGTTAAGTATAAAAGGGTTTGTGCCGGATAAAATATTTAATAAGCATTTCTCAACATAATTCGTCTCAGTTTCTATTTATTTTTGCAAGCGATATTCAATGGTCTCGGTGCTACATTTAAAATAATATCTTTGGAGCCAGACTAAAAATCTCACTACATACATGTATCTACTTTCAGTGGTGCCGGCGTTGGTGTTAGGTGACTACTGCGGTTACATCAGACAGAAGGATTGTTATCATATAGCAGACATTAATAAAGTCTGTGGTACAGACGGAAACACGTACAGGAATCAGTATGTATAGCAACTTCTGCTTTAGATTTGGATTTAAAGTTGGTTTTGTTTGGCGAGGTGCGTACTGTTCTGCCAGCCAAGAGTGACAGTGACTTCATGATTTGTTTACAAAGTTATCAGGGACTTATAATAGATAAATCCCCTGTGTATTAATCCTATCCTCAGGATAGGATTAATACACAAGTGATCTATCTATTCGCGTTAGCTCAAGTGAAGTGTACACGTTAGTGGTTTACTTAGCAATTGTAAAGAAAGTATTACGTCACTGTCACTCTTGGTTGGAATGACAGTAGCTGGCTTAAAGTTCAAAGTACGGGTTCTGTGTTTGTCTTTGTTTTGGTATGCATTTCTTTGTGTCCTTTCTAGTTTTGCATCATCTTGACGAGGAAGAGAGAGCTGGTTGCTTTGCTTTTATTGTCTTTCGGATGTCTTGTTACTGTAAATGGTATGTGGTTCTTTCTCATGGAGCCTTGGGTTGGTCTACAGTATGTAGTTGTTGTAGTTCCTGACCATACTCACTTTTTGTGGAATCAGAATTAAAGCTCTTATGCAAATGAACGAAACGAGAACATTTACAAACAAAGTAGTCCCAGATACAGATACCAGATCTTCGTCTGCGCTGTTTGCCACGATAAATTGACTCTTGATAATGGTGGTTAATAAAATATGACCAGAATAAAATCAAATATGATTCTATTCAGGATATCTTCACTTTTCGTTAATGACTGGTTAACCCTCAAATGGGGTCTAGGAGGACATGATACCCAGGAAATTCTTGACAAACTTCGATTCAATGGAAATAAACATTGCTTCTCCGCACACGTTTTGTACACGCATCTTCAAGAAACAATCAAAACTAAAATACAGTGTAGTATCCCATATTTTGGTTCAAACATTATGCAAAATTGCTTTTTTGCGTAAAGGGTAGATAATCCCGGGAAGCCAGCAGCCTCTAGCTGGATCTACAATAACAAAGAAGCAGTCAAGTCGCAACGGCTAATCTAATATGAATGTTTCACCGCCATCGTCACATGAGGGTTACATGTAGCCCTTTTCATTATGGATACCCGCACAAAAGGTGCTTTGGCAAACAGTGAAGACCAAGATGAAATGCCATATGTAAAGGCGACATTTCATCAGGGTCTGCACTGTTTGCAAAGATATATACACAATTTTTTATGACAAAATGTAAAAACCTGCGATCCCTTAAAATACAAGATGGGAAATTCTATTACCTTTTCTATTAACATGCCTTGGGAAAATCCGGTTACCTGATAAGAGAAAATGAGCCATATTTTACTGATAATTATAATTTCCAAAAATGTATTGCATTTCTTTCTCTGAAGATCGACTCCGTCTTAACAAACAGTGCAGACCCTGATGAAATGCCGCATTATGCGGCATTTCATCTGGGTCTTCATTGTTTGCCATTGCACCCGTTTTGGGGATTCTGGTCTACAAAGGGTTAGTTTACCAATCTACTGAATTCTGGTCTAGAAAGGGTTAGTTTACCAATCTACTGAATTCTGGTCTACAAAGGGTTAGTTTACCAATCTTCTGAATTATGGTCTACAAAGGGTTAGTTTACCAATCTACTGAATTTTGGTCTACAAAGGGTTAGTTTACCAATCTACTGAATTCTGGTCTACAAAGGGTTAGTTTACCAATCTACTGAATTCCGGTCTACAAAGGGCTAGTTTACCAATCTTCTGAATTATGGTCTACAAAGGGTTAGTTTACCAATCTATTGAATTCTGGTCTACAAACGGTTAGTTTACCAATCTACTGAATTCTGGTCTACAAAGGGTTAGTTTACCAATATACTGAATTCTGGTCTACAAAGGGCTAGTTTACCAATCAACTGAATTCTGGTCTACAAATGTTAGTTTACCAATTTACTGAATTCTGGTCTACAAAGGGTTAGTTTATCAATCTACTGACTTCTGGTCTACAAAGGGTTAGTTTACCAATCTACTGAATTCTGGTCTACAAAGGGTTAGTTTACCTACTGACTTCTGGTCTACAAAGGGTTAGTTTACCAATCTTCTGAATTCTGGTCTACAAAGGGTTAGTTTTAGTTTACCAATCTACTGAATTCTGGTCTACAAAGGGTTAGTTTACCAATCTACTGAATTCTGGTCTACAAATGGTTAGTTTACCAATTACAAATGGTTAGTTTACCAATCTACTGAATTCTGGTCTACAAATGGTTAGTTTACCAATATACTAAATTCTGGTCTACAAAGGGTTAGTTTACCAATCTACTGAATTCTGGTCTACAAATGGTTAGTTTACCAATCTACTGAATTCTGGTCTACAAAGGGTTAGTTTACCAATCTACTGAATTCTGGTCAACAAAGGGTTAGTCTACCAATCTACTGAATTCTGGTCAACAAAGGGTTAGTTTACCAATCTACTGAATTCTGGTCTACAAAGGGTTAGTTTACCAATCTACTGAATTCTGGTCTACAAAGGGTTAGTTTACCAATCTACTGAATTCTGGTCTACAAAGGGTTAGTTTACTAATATATTCTTCTTACAGATGTCTGTTAGGAAAGGCATATTGTCAGGACAGTACCATCGGCAAGGCAAGCGACGGAGCATGTAAGGCTGGAACATCTACCGGTACCACACCAGACCCAGTCCATGGTAGCGAGGTGGTCCTGGACATCTTATGTTTGGACATTTCTTATTTCACCTGCCAAAGTACAGGTCCAGCTGTTTGTGGGTCCGATGGAGTTCGATATACAAACATGTAAGTGAACCCTATATGTAAAAAGGATTCTTTCTTCTGGTTTAATACAATACATTCTTTGGGATGGTCCATTGCATACATAGAGGAGTCAAAGATTATAAACTTCTAAATAATTTTGTATTTCGTTTTTGTCTCAGTGTAAACTCAGATGAAATACTGGGGCATTTCATGTGGGCAATTACTGATTGCAAAAGTACTCGCATAAGAGTCACTCTAGATTTTAAATGTCAGAAATGTTTTGGGTCCCAGCGTCTATAAAACGGTTTCCACATTCAACTCACACAAACATGACATTTGGTACCTTCATGGTGTTTGCTATCTTCATTCCACAATTGTATAAAGGGCAAATCTACTCATATATCGGATGGTAGTAATTTGGCAATTCTGAACTGAGGACATATCGAAAATCTGGCGGTAATCGCCGTTCGCGGTCTAAACTTTTCAACATAATGTTCAGCTTTTTAGAAAAGGACACGTCTGCATATTAGCAGCATAAAGCAAGTGAGTATGGCCAGGAAATGCCACAATCACAGACAAATCCACGGCGCCACGTGGAAGGGACATAGAGCACTTACAACCAAAGGACAGCAAAACACAAAGTAAAGCGACCAGCACTCTCTTCCTCAGTGCAAAACTAGAAAGGGCATTAATTACTGCATTATGAAACAAGGACCAAACACTAAACCCCCAATAAACAAACTACAACAGAATCGCCGCCTTAGAACGGACAGCACTCGAAACACTGGGGCTTACATTAATTTTACCATGTTTACTGGCCAAACTGCTGTTGTTGAAATATGAAAATTGTTTAGCTCGTTTTGAGGCTTCCAAACTTATGTAATGCATCATCAAAGGAAACAATCAAATAAACATACTGTGATGTGGCGGTGAAAAGGGCTCTTAACTCACAGACAGAGCTAAAGAAAATCACTCACCTGGGCATTGGCTGAGTGTTCGCGATGTAATAATTACAAAATTATCTTGTGTGGGCTCAAATTTCAATTTAATTTGACTTAATCTATTGCAATAATTAAAAAAATATATAATGATAAAAAGTAGAATGACCACAAGACAAAATACGTTATTGTTTTAATCGTAAATCTACAACTTTTTTCATGTTTTGCAGGTGCGAGTTTGACAAAGCAAAGTGCTCCCACAGACAGATTCAGCCAAACGCCACATGTACATAAAATACATCGGATAGATCACATCTGTTCTGTTCTATTCTTTTGAAATGATACAGCTAAATCTGAAAAAATCTGTTTTTGTGATTAATAAATGTATAAAGCATCATCTAGAATGTACACTTTAGATTTATTTAACGTTTAACCCATATTAGCTATAGCATAGCACCCTTTTTGTGGGACAAAGACGAACAGTATGTACAAAATCATTTTGTAATTTCGGACATTTATTTTTCAAACGTCCCAACTTTATAAAATTAGGATGTCATATTTAAGACGAAATGTAAGGCCCGTTGCTGTAACTTGTCAACGTTCTTGTTTTAGCTTAGACAACGGAGGAAATGATAAGGGGACTTATAAGTTAATGTACCCACATAAAACACGTCAACAAAGATGAGCTGTCACGCTCAAGGACCAACTTGTGGTTTACGTAAACGTCGTCCAAAACGACCCCCTGGAACACGAGTCAGATTGTGTTTCCTCGTCAATCGTCGCTTGTTAAAGAAAATAGACTTTTGCAAATGACCAGTTACAATATTTTCAACCACGTTGCAAAGCCATAAAGTTCAATTATTACTCAAATGTCATGGAAAACAGTACGTGGGTAAGTCAATGTCTGAACATTATAAACGCCTTTTTGTAGTAAAATGTCGTTTCTTGCAACGTTTAGTATCTGGAAACGAAGCAAAAGTAGTTAAAATCCTATGTCATACGAAATGATTACCCCTATCTCAAACGAGATGAAATAATCTTATAGCGGTACATGTATTTTATTGACTGTTGAGAGGCTATGATGCACCAAAATTCAAAACTGTTCAGTCTATGTGTTGAGGTTTACATCCAGGTGAAACGTTTCAAATTGACGTCAGTATAACAAACTATTCCTTTTTTATATCCCCGTTTGACATGCCTATTCTATAAACAAGCTGATCTACATCAACTGGCTGTAACCTTTTTTTGCTGAACTGACGGAACGACCCTTATGTTTTTTTTTTCTTTGTGTGCTGATAAATAATTAGGCATACTGATCAAAAGTTATAACCAGCCACTGATTTTTTTTTAAAAAATCTTCACACTGCATAGTTACAGATTGGCAGGTACAGGCCAAATATATGAATTCGTTATTAACCCTTATTCTGCCAATATAATAATTGAGCCGCGACATTTGATTTCCAACAATGTGGTATTTTGACAAGTGTAGACTAGCAAATTTAAAGGCTCTGGTCGGACCGCGCGTAAGCGAAGGCTGATCTGAGGCTTTACTGGTCGCACATACCACAAATTTGGAAATCTCATGTCGCGGCTCATATATTGAGGAGCACAGCAGCTCAGTGGTAGATTGCTAGACTTGAGATCGCAGTGGTTGCTGGTTCGATACTCACCAGAGGCACTTTGTTGTGTCATTGAGCAAGACACCTTATCCTCTGCTTAGTATTGATTTAACCCAGGAAACTTCTTGGCATGGACTGGGGCATAATTCAATTTGAAAATGTTGTCTGCTTTTTTACGTTTGTTGTGTATATTCAAACGCATTTCAGACCGGTTTGTGAAGCACAGGAAGGGGTGGAGTAAATATTTATAGTTTACTCCGCCCCTTCCTGTGCTTCATAGCCAATCAGTTTGCACAGAAATTATTTTTTTAGCCAACTTAATCACATAATTTGTCAGTATTTGTAACATATATTAAGTGAAATTATTAAGTCATTAAGTAAATCCGTTAAGTGGTACATGCGACCATTTCCAAAGGGGCTGTCAGAAAATGGGAGAAGAAAACTATAAGTAGGTCATAGATCATAATTATATTACAAAAATAATGACATTAAGTGGTTCACTGCTACGCTCGTTCCCACTTAATTACTTTAAAATCGTAGTATATGATCTATAACCTATACGTAGTAAACATCAACTATTTCTAAAGTACAGGTGCCAAATTAAAGTTCACAAAGTGAATTTCAAGGCAAAAAATAATGCTTATTTTTAACACTTATAATACTTTAAATCGAAAAGAAAATATTTACAGCATTCGTAATGCTTATGTTTGGATACATCATTATCTTCCCTATCATTACAAATGTTCAGAAAATTTTACTCCATACTGGAGGTGGTTGCCTAGCAACAAGACAAAAATGGCCAAATTTGCCCTATGTAGTTCATTAAAACAATCGCCATGGCAACCAGACATTCAATACTTACTTGAGTTTATGCTATAAGATGTAGGACTTATTGATGTATTTATGTGTGGTTTTATTTTAATTTCTATCAATAACAAAGTACAAAAATCAACATTTCTTTATAAAATTGATCGCAAAAAGGGTGAATTTTAGAGTTTAATATAAAATACCGCATTTTTGTTTCCATGACAACATCATTTTGAATGCATCATTCTAACTTTTTAAAGACATTTTATTGACAAATTATCTTTGTTTTAAAGTCTGAGGTATAACTTGAAGTACATGTGACTTTTAAACTTGTGTAATTATTAATATTTGTCCACCATACCCCCATTTTAGGAAATTTGAATCTTGACAGATTTTATTATTTTTTTGCATTTTATATTGTTTAGCTATAAAAGAAAGACTAGCAAATAACCTTTTGATGGTCAATATATAGAAAAATATGTTGTCTTGGAGTAGCATTAAAAATAATATTGGAAATTCATTCCTTGTAACCATGGCAACCACCAAAATGAGCATACTAGTGGCTTTTTAGCTATTTTTATTGGTTGCTAGGCAACAATATGCAAAACAGTGAACAACATAATTATATTGTGAATATTTGAAGGCTTGCTCCTATCTTCCCATTCATGTATTTGGCAAGTCCATATTATGGATAAAATTGAAATAAAGAAGAAATAAAAGTCTAAATTTCCCATAAATTTATGCACTTTTTTAAGTTTGTGAACTTTAATTTGGCACATAAGTGTATGTCTGCACTGTACGTACTGAACAGCAAAATTATCTAGAGTAGCTCTACACAGTGCTTAATAAACAAAGCATCTCTCTAAAGTAGTTCTACACAGTTCGTACTAAACAGCAAACTTTCCTGAAGTATCTCTACACAATGCTTACTAAACAGCAAATATTTTACAAGTATTTATACACAGTGCGTACCAAACAGTAATTTTTAATAAAGTATTCCAAAACAACAGATTTTATTGCTTGACAACAATTACCTGACACTCACTAATCTTCGACATCATTCGGTCACGTTCAGAATGTCTTCGAGATTTTAATTGATTAATCAATCTAATACTGCTGATGTAGTGGCGTAGTGGTAAGATTCGGAATGCCAGGCCAGGTATAGCTAAATTATTTAAGCATCATTTTTAAATATATATACATTTTAAGTTATGATATTGTTTTATGAAATAGTTCCGGTGTTTTTTATATTTGATGTCTTGCTATATATGTTTTTGTATTGTTTTTTATTCTATGAAATTTATTGTCTTACAATACAATGACAATACAGTTCACTCAGTTTCACTGGCTGTATCTATAGTGCTGTCCACACTCGCTTTTTCTGTACTGCTACCGTCGTCTGAATCAGTCAGTACTTATCGCATATGCGCAACTGCCAATAACAAATGTCCATATTGGCAAGCTAGAGATCAGGGACAGTTTGAAATTCTGGACAGTATATTCACATAATTTATCAGTTAAAATACATACTTGAACTGCAGGGTTAAAAGATTATAGTGACTTCGTGCCTGAACATTTTACCCTTACCATGCTAAACCCAGATATATCAGGTTTTGAAAAAAGTGTAGATCCGGATCAGCTGGCTTTAGCCAGTTGATCTGGATCCACGCTGATTTTCATTCTACTTGTGATACATGCTAGGACCCGGAATCATGTTAGTTATTGGGAGGAGTCTAGTTCATAGCAGCATCCAGCATGGCAAGGGTTAAAGTAGGTTAGATCCATGCATCCTTGACGTACTGCAGTGTGCAATATACATGTACTGTCCTGCTAGCCAATAGTGACAGTGACGTCATGTTTTGTTTAAACGTTATCAGGGACTTATATTCGATAGGTCAATTCCTTAGGATAGGTTTAATACACAAATGATCTATCGATTCGCGATAGCTCAAGTTGAGAGAACAAGTTTATGCTTTACTTAACAATTGTGAACAAAATATTACATCACTGTCGCTCTTGGTTGGCATGACAGTACTTGCAGACACGTAGGTGACTTCGCAATAAAAACTTTGTGTTAAGGATAATAAGGACAAACATAATAAAAGTTTCAGCGAAAATGTCTTTCAATTTTACTGGAAAGAAAATTCTTATAACGGGTGCTGGTAGAGGTATCGGCCGAGCTCTCGCCAAAGAGATTGCTGCAGCAGGAGGTGAGGTCTACGCGCTGAGTCGTACCAAAGAAACACTGGATACTCTTGCGGCAGAATCTGATCACATCCGTCCGATCGTAGCCGATCTTAGTGACTGGGATAAAACCCGGGAGTTGTTGGATGAACTGGAAGTCATGGATGGGGTGGTAAACAATGCTGTTGTCAGACCGAACCAGAGTGCCCTCGCAGTTGATTTTCCAAAGGAGGAGTTGGAGAGGTGCCTAATGGTCAACACATTGGCAGTGGTCAATGTTATACAGAGCACTGGGAAGAAAATGGTGGAAGCAAAGAAAGGAGGATCTATCGTCAATATTTCAAGGTATATCCTAGGCAGCATGCAAATTCGGGCATTTTGCTGATGGGCCGATAATGGCCCGAAACTGTTTGCTGACCGAGCCCATGCATATATTATATTTCTATGCTACTTTTCAATCGTTGCGCCCGAACTGTTTTGTCATGATGACGTCTTATCTGCGTATCATAATACATCCAGTTATTTGCCCAATAATATGAAATGCTGCCTGGTAAAAAAGGAGTGTTTACATTTTGATGTGTGTGTGTGTGTGTGTGTGTGTGTGTGTGTGTGTGTGTGTGTGTCCGTGTGTGTACGTATTTAATTACAATGTTATTAAGGTGTATTTTACTGTAATCGAGGCGCGAACATTCAGAGATGTTTTCGTGAGATTAAGTTCTATTATGGGAAGTTTGGTTTAGTTGATCCTTCTTGATACTCTTGATCCTTCTTAGTTGATACTTTTGATCCTTCTTGATCCTTCTAAGTTAATACGTTTGATCCTTCTTGATCCTTCTAAGTTGATACGTTTGATCCTTCTTGATCCTTCTAAGTTGATACGTTTGATCCTTCTTGATCCTTCTAAGTTGATACTTTTGATCCTTCTTGATCCTTCTAAGTTAATACGTTTGATCCTTCTTGATCCTTCTAAGTTGATACGTTTGATCCTTCTTGATCCTTCTAAGTTGATACGTTTGATCCTTCTTGATCCTTCTAAGTTGATACGTTTGATCCTTCTTGATACTTTTGATCCTTCTAAGTTGATACGTTTGATCCTTCTTGATCCTTCTAAGTTGATACGTTTGATCCTTCTTGATCCTTCTAAGTTGATACGTTTGATCCTTCTTGATCCTTCTAAGTTGATACTTTTGATCATTCTTGATCCTTCTAAGTTGATACGTTTGATCCTTCTTGGTCCTTCTGATTGATACTTTTGATCCTTCTTGATCCTTCTAAGTTGATACGTTTGGTCCTTCTTGATTCTTCTTAGTTGATACGTTTGATCCTTCTTGATCCTTCTAAGTTGTTACGTTTGTTCCTTCTTGATCCTTCTAAGTTGTTACGTTTGTTCCTTCTTGATCCTTCTAAGTTGATACGTTTGATCCTTCTTGATCCTTCTAAGTTGATACGTTTGATCCTTCTTGATCCTTCTAATTTGATACGTTCGATCCTTCTTGATCCTTCTCAGTTTATACTTTTGATCCTTCTAAGTTGACACTTTTGATCCTTCTTGATCCTTCTAAGTTGATACGTTTGATCCTTCTGGATACTCCTGATCCTTCTTGATACTCTTGAGTTGTTTCATTTCAGTCTACTTGGTATGAGCCCAATGAAGAACGCATTAGCCTACGACGTATCTAAAGCCGCGTTGGACATGGTGACGAAGCAG
Source organism: Loripinus fragilis (assembly GCA_964019695.1). Classification (NCBI taxonomy): domain Eukaryota; kingdom Metazoa; phylum Mollusca; class Bivalvia; order Lucinida; family Lucinidae; genus Loripinus; species Loripinus fragilis. The sequence continues at coordinate 51,671,758 of OZ026525.1, read as the reverse complement.
TTTGCACTGGAACTAGGACCACACCAAATAAGAGTGAATTCCGTAAATTTAACGGGAGTTTTAACGGAAACGGTGGTACGTGACCATCTGGACTCGGATCAGACCAAAAACCTCATATCAATAACACCGATGGGGAGACTCTGTACTTTGAAGGAATCTTCAAGTTCGATTATGTACCTTTTAAGCGATCAGTCTACTATGGTGAGTGGCACCAATCATGTCGTGGATGGTGGATTGATGGCACATATTCCAGTATAATGATAGACCCTTATCTGGACTGGATGACATTCAAATAATAGAACTGTTATCATCACGTCGTGGATTGCGGATTGGTGGCACATATTCCAGTCTAATGATAGACACTTATCAGGTTGATATTCACATAATATAACTGTTATCATCACATTGTGGGTTGTGGATTGATGACACATATTCCAGTTTAAGGATAGACAGTTATCTGGTTGACATTCATATAATAGAACTGTCATCATCTTGTCGTTGATTGTGGATTGATGGCTAATATTCCAGTCTAATGACTAATGACAATTATCTGGTTGACATTTATATAATAGAACTGTTATCATCACGTCGTGGATTGTGGATTGAATGTTGGTTGGGGTGTGTTTATAAAATTCCTCATATCTCAGCTATTACTTATCCGAGAGTACAAAACTTAGTACCAAGTTAAAGCGTAGATATAGGCTTTTAATCCAGTTGTCACATATATAAATTATCTACTTTACATATTCATATTCTTTATGACAACGTTAAACATGTGATTCAGGAATGGAAATATACGTACAAAAGCAATTATATCTCAGCTGCTACTTATCATAGACTACTAAAATTGGTACAAAATTAAAGCTTAGACATATGCCTTTTATTCCATGGTCAAATATGCAAAAAATCTTTTTGCATAATTTGCGTATTCATTAATATAAATATAAACATAAATTGGTTGATACATCCCCATATTATCGTCGTTGCATGCTTTTATATCATCAATGATACGCTTTAACAATTCCATTCATCCAGTGGTCCTATATGATATTATCTCATCTGTATATTCATAAAGAGCGTGAAAATCACGTAAAAACTATACCCCAGCATCCAATTTAGGTTATCTTTAACCCCAGGGCAATTTTTCATGGGTGCCAAATTGTTAATTGGGACCCCCTGAATGCAAAACGAAGTTGTAGTCAAAACAAATTGGTATGGGCTATGTGAAAGTGCATCGTTTCCATGCCAATTTGAGAATGAGGGTTTGCCTACAAAATTACTCATATCTCAACTGTTATTTATCCTAGCCTACTATACTTGATACCAAATTAAAGCTTAGACATGGGCCTAGTGTCCCCTTGTTGCATATGCAAATTATCTAATTTGCATATTCATAAATATTCATGAAAATATTAAAAATGTGATTTACGAATGTGGTATAGCTTATTTAGATATGTACTAAATTAAAGCTAAGACATAGGCCTTTCATTTTATGGTCAAATATGATTACTTTGCATAAGCGTATTCATGAATATTAATAAGACCGCTAAAAATAAGGGCAATTTTTAACTTTTGCCAAATTGCTTAGTGGGACCACCTGAATAGTCCTAAAAATTATATGTTTGGGCTATGTGAAAATGCATGGTTTCTATGGCAACCCATTATTTTTAAAAAAAAAAATTGGATAGAAATGTTGCCCTCAAGATGTTCAGTTTAATAGGAAAGTAAGTAAAAGTTAACACCAAAAGGGGTGGCAGCTCAGTTGCCAGCTCTTTGGTGTTAACTTACACGTATTTTAGACAACCACGAAAAAGAGCTGATATACTTTTTTAATGGAAAAAGAACCATTTAAAGGTTTCATTTTTGGTGGGTAAATTAAAAATCCAGCACAGCTAGGGGAAATCTTGTTTGTTAAAGGCGTTTTAACCCTTAAAGCGCCACCTATAATTTGCAGCAGCCGACAATTTCAAATTTTGCCGCCTTTTCGAAAATTACAAATAAGGCATGCTATTTCATGAGAATTGTCTGCTGGCAGACGATTCTCATGAAATATCATACCTTATTTTTGTAAAAAACTAGGAAGGATGTAACATAATTTGTCGTCTGCTGCAGTCGTGATTGGCGCTTTAAAGGTTAAAGTGTGCAAAGCATGCACATATATAAGGGTGCAGAACACATATACTGCCATGCACACTGTTTGCTCCGGAAAGTCGTGATAGCCAAACACTAGAGAGGCCAAGTCCAAGCCAGTCTGACTGCAGTCTTTTTTCACGCCCCTTGGGGTTTTGTATGCGCAAGTACTGCCATTGTTGTCACCCAGGAGAAAAATCAAATAACAATTTCTAACACGATGGATGTTATAGAAATCTTGATAATGAGTTACAGAATAATTTAGATTGACATTTTGAGCGGCGAAGCGGTTTATTAACAATTTAATTCCGTCGCTCTTTGAGTGACAGTTGGGAAAATAAGATTGGTTTTGTATGGTAATATTTGAGCTGCTACGCATCACGCTGGAAAACTAAAAGATGTTTTTTATAGATATTGTGTCAAAGTGTCAAAGTTTGGCGGATTCAAGAACTTCAATTCGGCATAACGGTATAATGGCCTTGTCGCAAGAATACCTGAGGCGAGTTCAATAATGCGAGTGCTCGCCGAGCGCTCGTTGATTGGTACCTATCTTTATTCATAATGTGTAAAGCCGGACATCAGTATAACGAGCGCCCGAGAGCGCTCGCATTATTGAACTTGCCTCTGATTTTGTTACACGCGCTATGATCAGCTTAATAAGTTGTTATTTCATTCGTACACCGGATAGGCGGCAATCGAAAACGCTCATAACAATTGACGAATGCGGATCAAAAATCGCTAGAAACAATGTTTTGATTGCCATTTGTCGCCGGACATTCGTCGATAGTATTAACGTTTTCGATTGTCGCCTATCCGGTGTGTTTCTGCTAATTATAATAGAGTAAACTAGTCTATTCTTAACTTCTAACAAAGAAAACAAACACAGTTTGCATGTTGGCGCGCTTTAATGTGAGCAAATGAGCAGCGTGACATGGAAGGACGTTGTAGACCTTGATGAGATCTATTTAAGAAGTGCTTGTAAAAGCCCTGCCAGTAACACAACTTACTTAACCCTTAGATCTTCTCATTGCCGAAGTACCTGCCGTCCAGCCCACATGACACCAAACTTTCTATTTTTTGTTTGGCGAAAACTTGCTGTGATTTAAACAGTGCAGTATACCACATAGCAATGACGACGTGCAAATCAACACGGCAAGATCTCTTGCTCGAATCTATACAAAATTTTGTGTGTTGCTCACATCTGTGAAGCCGCCTTAGAACTGATTTTTCACGACACTTCGTTCACAAATACCTGATTATTCTCAGTCCGTGCATGACGACTGAGTAATAATATACTGCACAACCTTTGTTAATGCTAGTACCGACTAGACAAATATTCTGCTCTATTCGATGAAACGAGCAGAATGTTAATTCTAGGTAGTGTGTGCAGCATGACGACAGAAGGTCGGACCTGATCTGGATCCAAACTGTTTGATACTCTGATCGTATTCCTGAAAGAATTTTACGAAAAAGTTGATTTTGAAAAAAAATCAGCAGACGACAAAAAGGCATCAAATTTCCCAGGGTGCAAAGAGTTAATCAAATACTTTTCTTTTTTGATGGACTCTGAGTCATCGGTTTGTTGCTTTAATCCAGTAAATTATATTTGTCATCGTCAAGCTTCAGCTTTCTTGGTGTCAATCCTAAAAGGTTAATACGTCATTGTCACTCGCGTCCCGTTAATGCGATAGGGATTTCCTATTTCCATTTAACTGACCCTAATCCCTTAGCGCCTGATAATCGGTCTGCAAAAATATGAATCATCATTGGAAAATGTCCTTGTGATAAGATTCAGCTAAACTACTTTTTTTCTCTATGAGACAGCTTTGCCATTGACGTCCATGGTATAGCTTGGTCAAATAGAAAACGTGCACTTTACTAATAATATGGTCAATTTGGCCATTTTGTATCTGCAGCAAATGCCAGATAATGACGTTATTGTCAAATTATTTCAATTGGAACAATGAACACATCGGGACCCTTGCAAAGTTAACGTGAAACTATCGGGTCTCTTGCAAAGTTAACGTGAAGCTATCGGGTCTCTTGCAAAGTTAACGTGAAGTTATGGACGTCACGTTAACTTTGCAAGAGACCCTATATGTTCATGATTTCATGAACAGACCAAAATTAAATTTATTTCTTACATTTATATTTGATCAAAATTGAATTATCTTATTAATAGCAATTTACGAAACAAAAAGTTTTGTATCTCAGCTGCGAATTATTTCAGGCAACCACTCTTGGTACCAAATAATGCCAAAGCACTGCACTTTAACTAAATTGTCCATTATGTAAATCTTCTAACATTCCCACTCATAAATATTTTTCAAAATATTAGAATTAAGAGCAAATTATGGAAAATTAAAGGGGTGTACTTACAAAATTATGCAATTGTCAGATTAGTTATCCTATTCTTCTAAGCTTGTTCTCAAATTTAAGCCTAGAACTAATTTTTATCTTTCTGTGTTCTTCTTTCTTTTTAATGTTTCCTTACAAAATGTATATATTCTTGAGTGTGCAAACGAGATCATTTGTATATTCATCATTGGGTAAACGAGCTATATCAACGTTTATTTGGTACCATGTTTGGTAGTCCATGATATAAAGCAGCTGAAATATAGGTTATTTTGTAGGTTTAGTTTTCTCTTATTTTTTTACTTATTCTTATGTGTTCTTAAATGTTCATGAATATGAAAATTAGATATTTCGAATACATAATAATCATAAGGTCGCATACCTGTATCTCAACTTTTATTTGGTACCAAGTTTTGTAGTCTAGGGTAGTAAGCAGCTGGCGTAGAGGTTATTTTGTAGGGATACCACCTTAATTATTCTACCAATCCTGGCTTATTCTTATGTTTACATGAATATTAATGGATATTCAAATACGATTATTTGTATATTTAATCATTTTTATCATATTAAAATGTATCTTTTATTTAGTACCTAGTTTTGAAGTTAATCATAGTTAGCAGCTGACTTAGTGGTTATTTTGAACGTATACCACCTTTATTTTTCTACCACTTTCCTCTTATTTCTTAAGTGTTCGTTAATGTTCATGAATGTTCAAATTAAATAATTCGTATATTTAATCATTTTGGTCAAAATACAATGTCTCAACTTGAATTTGGTACCGCATTTTTCAGTCTACGATATTTGGCAGTAGACATATTGGTTATTTTGTAGGTATAACCCCTTAATTTTTCTTCCAATTGTCACTTATTTCTTATGCTTTCATTTATATTCATGAATGTTTAGATTAGAAAATTGGTATATCTTATCATTTTGAACAATGTCTCAACTTTTATTTGGTACCATGTTTTGTAAGATATAATAGTTAGCATCTAGCGCCAGGGTAATTTTGTAGGTATACCACTTCAATTTTTCTACCAAATTTTGTCTTATTCATTAGGTTTAAATTAATATTAATGAATATTTAAATCAAATAATTCGCATATTTAATCATTTTAGTCAAATGGTTTTGTCTTAACTTTTATTAGGTACCAATTTTATAGTGTAGGATAGTTAGCAGCTGGAGTACAGGTAATTTTGTAGGTATACCCCCTCAATTGCTCTACCAATTTTGTCTTTTTTCTTATGTTTACATTAATATTCATGAATATCTAAATTAGATATTTCGCATATTTAATCAGTTTGGTCAAATGGCAATGTCTCAACTTATATTTGATACCAAGTTTAGTAGTCTAGGCTAGTAAGCAGCAGACGTATAGGACATCTTGTAGGTATAACCCCTGAAGTTTTCCACCAATGTTCTGTTATTTCTTATTTTCCCATTAATATTTATGAATATTCAAATTAGATTTTTCGTATATTTAATCATTTTGGTCAAATGACTATGCCTTAACTTTAATTTGGTACCAATTTTTGTAGTCTAGGATAGTTAGCAGCTGGCGTACAGGTAATTTTGTAGGTATACCACCTTATTTTTTCTACCAATTTTCTCTTATTTCTTATGTTTACATAAATATTCATGGGTAGTCAAATTAGATTATTCATATATTTAATCATTTAGGTCAAAATTCATTGTCTCAATTTTTACTTGGTACCACGTTTTGTAGTCTACGATAGTTAGTAGTAGACGTACAGGTAATTTTATAGGTATACCACCTTAATTTGTCTACCAATTTTCACTTATTACCTATGTTTTCATTAATATTCATGAATATTCAAACTAGATAATTGGTATATGTTTATTATTTTGATCAATTGGTTATGACTCAAATTTTATTTGGTACCAAGTCTTGTAGTATAAGATAGTTGGCAGCTGATGTAGTGGTAATTTAGTAGGTATACTCCCTTAACTTTTCGACCAATTTTCTCTTATATCGTATGTTCTAATTCATATTCATGAATATGCAAATGAGTCATTTCGTATATCTATTCAGTTGGTCGTTTAGCCAATGTATCAACTTTAATTTATTAAAACAAGGTTATAGATATCATAAAATTAGAAAAGCGTTTTCTAAATTCTACCATAGACACTCAGAGTTAATTGTTAAATACAACATTGGGTTAAAAACTCTTCTGCAACAAGGTATATCAGAACCTATATTTTATGGTGATTTAGTTTATAAATTCAAACGAATTGTTGGAAAACCTAATTTTAGTGATCAATTCAATAAGATAGTAAAACGTTATATAAGGGATGGATATAACTTGGATATCATGCGACAGTCTGCATGCCTAGTTTTTTAACCCAATAACGGTTTATAGCTATGGTTTCCTCTTTAATTGCACGACGGTGGGTCAGGCCTCAGACTCTATGACGGCTCTGACGTAAAGCTTTAATCGGTGGGTTGGTGCCTGATTCTTATCTGTAGCTGGACCCACCGTGGCTCAACTTGAGGCTTTCTTTAGCTCTGACTATCTGTGAGTCATGAGCACTTTTCTTTGTTTCATCATGATGAGTAAATTTGATTAGAATGTTTCTCCATGATGATACATTGCATTAGTTAGATGGCTTCCATGCGAGCTGAATATTTCTTGTACTTCAACAACAGCAGAATCTAGGGCGAAGATTTGGTACCAGTAAAATGCATTTAAGCCCCCCCCACCCCCCCGATGGCTTAGGCTGCTGTCCGTTCTAAGGCGGTGGTTCTGTTGTTGTTGAATTTTTGTTTATTGTTGCTCCCATTGTGGGAGTCTTTAATTGTTCTATGTTTTGTTGCACGTTGCTTTGCTTCCGTTCTAGTATTGCAATCATCTTGATGGGGAAGAGAGAGCTGGTTGCTTTGCTTAATTTGTCTTCCTGGTGTCCCGTGATGGTTGAGCGGCTCCTCCTCGCGGTGCCACATGGTTGTCTGCGGTTTGTGATCGTGGTATTTCCTGATCACACTCACTTACTATTTTTGGTACCAATTTTCGTATTCTAGAATGATAAGCAGCGACATATAGGTAAATTTGTAGGTGACACCCCTTAACTTATTCTACATTTTTTTCTCATTTCTTATGTTTTCATTAATATTCTTGAATATGCAAACTAGATAATATTATTATCTTATGATTGCGTCATATTGCTGTGTCTGAAATTTTATTTTATCTATTCAAGAAAGAAAGACTTGATTTTCAAACATATACGTATCAAGTGTATTGGAAAAATGCATTAAAACATTTTTTTTCTGCACACAGGATTGCAACTTTAGAAGCAAATTTCTGAGCCGTCAGGCAAATCAGGATGTAGAAAATTATGTTTTTGAAAAGCGAAAAGACTATTGTTTTAGAAATTAATTATGAAGTTTTACGGGTTTTGATTATTTTTAACGATATTATATGAGGCAAAAATTAAATTTTAGGGTAGTAAGAGTTATCCCTCAAAAATACTATGTTCAAATTTATAAAACACAATAAAATTCACACAAGTATAAATGACAGTAAACTTGATTTAAGAAAATAAAAGAATTTGATAAAAAAGAATGATTTTTGTCTATAAAAATCAGTTTAAAACCGTACTTCACGTTTCCGATTTTTGCAAACATTGATTATCTCCCCATTTTGTAATATGATGCTACCATTTTTTGAACGTACAACCAAATCAGAAATAAAGTGGAGTCATTTATTTTGAACTTAAGACCTGTTTCATCCATAAGGACGATGAGGTAAGTTTTTTTTCGAAAATTTGAATTTCAGCAACGCGCCTAATAAATCCTCCCTGCCCAGTACTGGTTACTGCTTAGGAAAAAGGCAACAAAAAGTTAAGAATTGGTATAGGAAATAAGTGTTCTTTATTAAAACGCTAAAACACCTCTATATAATTTTTTTAATATCTAATTTATCAAAGGCAGAAGTGGACTGTTTCAGGATTATCTCAAAGATCCTAAAACTGTCGAAGAGTCAATATCTACAACAGAGACTGTCGCTAATATCTCTTAATTGATTTGCTGGTAGATAATACCTGAAATATAATTGACAGCTCTTATCAGTCCAATGACCATGACGCTTATCAGCTAATTTAGGGCCGAAATTACAATGCTTCCTTAAAGTTAAGGGCGACCTTAGTTAAGTATGGAAATTTCAACATGGTATTTTGAATATCAAATAAATTGCCAGGATGGCTTCAGAACATATGGTTAAAGAAAAGATGTCATTGTAATCTACTGAATACATGAAAAGATTTTGATATTAATAAGTTTGAAATATTATTTCTCGTAACCTAAAAATCAATACTTAACTAAAGTCGACCTTGCCCCAATAATCTGGCAATAGATAAACTATAATCTCATAAACATATAGAAAGCCACTCTCCTGCCAAGTCATCCTGCCTTCAATGTAATGCCCTTAATATAGTATTGCTATTTAGTCATTCTGTCAAAGACTGATAAAACAGCAAAAACAACAACATCAAAATAAAACATCAGTAAAACATAACAACAACAAATTAAAGGGAAACAATCCCCTACTTATCAACGTCGATATTCGTACTGTTACATGAGCCTACACTATAGTCACATAATGTTTTAACAGAAGATGAAAGTTGACCCCAACCCAATCAAAATTCCAATCGCGAAATAAATAAATAAAAGTAAAAGTACCCCCTTCCGCCCCAACCAACAAAAAATCAACAAACAAACAAACAAACAAACAAACAAACAAACAACTTATAACCATAACAAACATGATGAACACCCTAACAAAAAACAAAACGTTTGAAGAATGGTATCAGCCAACTCACGAGCTTTTGGTACTTACAGTAAAGCCTGTGTAAAACGGCTACTCTAAAACAATACAAATTGTTTTTCAAGACCAATTATCGCTTAATGCAGGTCGAAAGTATTGCAGAATGCTCCCATTGGAGCATTCTGCAATACTTTTGACTTTCATTAAGCTACCGTTTGTCGTGAAGACCTTTGCTTTGTTAATTTTTGAGTGGCCGTTTTACACAGGTTTAACTGCATTGCATACGTCACCAGCCCAGCTATGGCTCAGACGAGCATGTGCATCCACGTAGTCTCACCCAAACCTGCGCTACTTGCACACACTGTAATGTAGTAGATAAAGCCTATAGCAAAAGTTGGGAGCGCATTGGCTCAGTGGTAGTGTATTGACTCGAGACCGAGGGGCCACGGGTTCGAGCCTCACCGGCGTCACTGCGTTGTGGTCCTTGAGCAAGATAAATTTATCCTACATTAGTACTGGTTCAACCCAGAAAGACCCGTCCCTGTTTAACTGAAAGATTGTTGATGGGACGTAAAGAATCAAATCAAACAAAACTATAGTAAAAGTTAGATCAACCATTTCCATGCTGGATATTTTATGTACTACACTCCTCCCAAATTTGTATTTTGTTAAATTGCAGCCAGAGTGGAAAACTGTTAGAAACCTGACCAGTTGCTTCTTTATCTATGATGATACTTCGAGATATCGTAGTTCTAGAAACGAGAATAAATCCTAACAAGCGTTTGATAAAAAAAAAGAATGACATTGCGGTGGCTTGTCGTTGTACTCTGGCTTGTTACTATACTCTCGGACCCAGTTTAAACGGACTGGTCACTGACGGAAATACAAATTTATGCTGTCGAGGCTTTTCGTATTTTAGCGCTATTTCAAAGTACTTCAGCCAATAAATTTGATTCTGAACATACACGAGATTATAAGAGGTTACTCCCGGTATGCGAAGCTGAAATATTACGATGTACAGTTAAACGAATTGAAGTTTTCTCATCTTTTTATGTTGATTTCTGACGATTTTTGGCTAAAAGTGCCGAAAATAGCTATAAAGAGTACCTAGGTTTCTTGCTGATGTTCATAAAGACGGACAGATTTTCAATAAATATAACAATACAGACTTAAAGATAGTATATTGAACCATTGCTTTTTGAAGAAAATTCAAAGATATGCAGAGAAATAATGGAGATATGATTATTTGATCTTCAACATATGTCAGTTTTGAAAGCTCATCCAATATTGAGCCACGACAACGTATTTTCAGTTTATACATTATTTTCAATATATACATTTACCTGTATGTAAGTGACTAGTCCGTGTTTATTGGGTCCGAGCTATACTTAAAACATCCATACACAGCTATCTAATGGGGATAAAGTCAAATAAGGCTTGAGAAATAACTCAATTCAGGGGACAAAAATATTTCAATATTGCACTTGTCCTGCAGGACGAGTGACTTACAATTTTCACTCGTCCTGCAAACACATGCACGTGTCCTTCAGAAGCGTACGCAATAAAGAGCATTAGGGAGTAATATGACTTACTTGAGTATTTATTCACAAAGCACTCGTCCTATGGGACTAGTACTTCGGGAAGAATTACTTGTCCTTTCTAGATTTCACTCGTAATTACGAGTGGATGAGCGGAAGTTTTGTCCCCTGCAATTCCATAACAGTGAAGACCCTGAGCCTTGGCTGTTCGCAGATGCGATTCGTACCAAGATCTCATGTGCTGGCTCAATTAATTTCAGCGGACTGCGGAAGGCCAACCTGGTCCCAAACCACCTTAACGTTATTGACAAGGTCGTCAGTAAATGGTTCAAGGCTGTGTTCGTCTATGTTCTCTGTTCCACGCTGGAACATGGGCTTGGCAAATTCATTTCGGTAATGAAACACGAGTGACTGGTTTGTATCAATAACATGTCGTTTCTGCTGGAATTCTGATGGTCTTTTCTCAATAACATAGTGAAGCCACAAAGTCTGGGCGCATTTCGTGTGAGCGATATACTTGGTCTTCCATCTTTCCTTAAACACATAGTTTCTTCTTCTCCGATGAAGAAGGGTTTTTAGATGATATTTCTCCGCTAGATCCCTATGTGGGAAATCTTTGCTGGTCTGTTTAATGTCTGTCGGAACCAACGTATTCCGTATCAAGTATTCGCATGCTTCTGGTTGTTTATCGACTAGTTCTCTGAAGTTCTTCAATCCTTGCATCGGTACAAGGAATTCGTCCAGATCCACGTTAACGACATATTCAGTGCTCCAGAAAACCCTGTACAGAAAATCATTGTGCATCGCAAACTGACCCGCAGTGTGTAGATCATTGTGCTTGGCCAGATTATAGTGATGACGTTTCGGTATGATGTGTTTGGGTACATGCCACTGAATGACATCAAGGTATCCTTGAGCTACGTAGTTATTCAACACGCTGTCCGTTAATGGATCGGAAGTAAAATTGTATACAACGAAGTGGTCTACGCCCATCAACCTATAATATTCAACCCACTCTACCAAATCGTAGGCTATGGTCCTTTTGAAGTGAATGGGCCGCAGGTTGAGAGTAAATGTTCGATTTAACTTCGGGCTGACCCTGATCCTGAGTACGTTCTGTGAGTCTGAGACACTGTAATTCTTTAGCTTTATCGTCACCGCAGTAGCGTTGTTTACAGGAACTGGGCAGGTAAAAATGACATTTCTGTGCCTGTGTGCAAAAAAAAATCGTGATATTAGATCTTTACACATACTTTAGTTGTCGTCTGCTGACTTAAAGTAAGTAAGGGAGCAAAGATCAGGAATCGATGCAATGAAGTACCATTAAAGCGCCAAGAAAAAAATGCATCTGAAAATCGTCGTCTGCTGGAGTCGTCTGCTGCAAATAATTGCCTAAAATTACTGACGTATTTAGTATAGAAGCAAACAGTATGGACACAGAACAGACTGCTCATAGGAGCAGTCTGATCTGGGTCCACACTGTTTGCCATAGAGGCTTTAACATTTCAGCAGACGAGAAAAGAAGACGATTTTTGTTGCGATTGGCGCATTAAGGGTTAAAAAATGTAATCACATATAATTCAATTAGAAACATCATCAAGAAATCGACTGCTAATCAAATTCCCCCCTGTCCACCCCCTCTTATTTAGATGACTCCTTTAGGGAAGTAGATTCAAACAAGTCTTAGACTTATTTCTGTATCCCTTTCAATTGTATTGTTTATATGATGTGTCTGTTGTATCTAGATGTACTTTTTATATATTTGAATAAAATATTGTTTACACTAAGGGTTAAAAAATATTTTAGGAACACAATTAGAGTATCAAACGGTTTTTGATCCAGATCAGGCCTACGTTCTGTCTGTCCTGATCTGGACCAAAACTGTTTGCAAAATTTATCAACAGACGATAAAAGTTGCCGTTAGCGAGGAAAGAGTTAAAACAATTAAGCTGAATGGACTTTCTGATCAATATAAATTGGATGAGTCCATTTCAATTTTTAGGGTTCATGTCTCATTTTTTAAAATATTTATTTAAATTTCAATAGAACATTTTGTAAGCTAACAGTGAAGACCCTGGTCAGTTGCTGCGTTCTGTGGCAACTGATCTTTGCGTGTTCCATCAAGAAGGTAGTTAAGACTGAGACGATTCTTTTGAGTACCCACAACATAGTTTTTGGTTGAGAACTAAGTGAGCATGTTTAGAATCTGTAGCATAGACGACTGTGTGACATAAAGGATAGCATACCTTTCCGAATGAAATGGCAATATCTGCATAGTGACGATGGTTTCATTCAAAATAATTGGGTTCATATTTCCATCCCAAAATAGACACCGGAAGTTTCCTAGTGACTGATTGGACCTGGAAAACCCCATAGCACGGATCCAGTTGGTTCTTGTTCCATCTATATATGCATTAAAAACCACATGTTTCCCGTCTTTTGTTATATTCCTAAAGGTGTCTTCAGTTACTTCAAGTTTCTGGCCAGATGTGTTGTTCTTGGTTTTCAGTCTTTCTAATTCATCCAAAGTTCCTTCCAGTCCATCAAGCACACTGAAATAGCCACATCATAATATAGAGATACTTTAATAGACCAAATAAAAAAGTGCCTGTGTTTAGGGTAACCCGACCCTACCTAAATTTACTGGTAAAACCAACAATTATTTCAGGTTTTCTGGAAAAAATATCGTTTTATGCATTTTGAAAGGCAAAGGAGTTCTAGCGATAAGGCTTATATTTTCCCTAGTTGACATGATTACAAACACCAAATTTTCAAATTGCTAGCTTTAAAAGTAAAAGTGCTTAAATGTTAAGGATAGGAGTGCTCTTCATTTCCCAAACCTAGCCGTATTCCTTCTGCGCATGCGTACGATATCTAACTAAAATCGTGACGTTTGTCATTGGAAAGATGAAACTGGTGTCTTTCAGTTTATTTTAGATGCTTTCCCCCCTAGACTCAAGATGGCCTTTGGACAACGACATGTCGCTTTAAGGGGATATATCTTTCAAAAGCTCTTACTTGCATTAAAATTTTCCTGAAAACAAAAAAATGCTTTTTATCAAGGAGACGGATACCTTTGGCCACAATGTTGTATGAACCCTTTATACATCTCACATATACTAAAACAAACTACTAATCGGTCACCATAGATTTTTACACTAGTTCAGAAAGTGAAACATAGGGTATACAAAAGTAATGTTCTTTTAAGTGAAGCAAATACTTTTCCAAGTCTCTGCAAGTTATTTCATTTAAAAATGACATGTACTTCTTGCACGGACGAAGATAGAGAAAAGGTACCCGTATTTCAAAAAGTCACAATTTTTCTACGATATAAACCATAACACAAGTTAACGTTTTTGTCTGTTTGAAGAAGTTACTGGCTAGCGTAGTATAAGAAGAATAAACCGCAAAAGTTTTGTTTCCATCGGACTCGTCGTTTTTGCTACTCAACAACATAAGACAAACACTTTTAGCAGGTTTTTCATTGATATTCAGCTTTAAGCTTGCACTATACATAGAGACTTTGCACTGCTATGTACGCTATATTATCAGCGACACGGCACTGAAATTTTCAGCGATTATTCATTATCACCAGACGTCACCCCCTTTTTTGAGAATTTAAAAAAACAAAAACAAAATGCTACCAAATCGATTTTTAAACTCTCACATTGAAACCGGAAGTGTACAGTAGTCGTAAAACTTTAACCGCCAAAAATGGCCTAATCAAGTTCTACTGTGTTTGGCCTACAGTGTTCAAATTTAACAATTTTACCAGGAAATACTGGTGAAATTCAAAAATCTCGAAAAATTTTGAAAAATGCCACATTTTAAAAAAGCGTAAAAAATACACCATAAGCAAAATTTCAATTGTTTGGTGTTTTTCCAAGTCGGACAGACCAGTTTGTAACCACCTAATTGTAAATTTTATAAAAAAATACTCTCAAAACCATTTTTTCTTTAAAAAAGTCGATTTTTGCATTTTAACCCAAAAAACTTTGAAGTAAAAGAAAACTGTCCAAAAATACTGCTACCCGTTTACCCATTTAAATGCACATATATAGGCAAAAAAATCATCTCAATTTTATTAGGGTTTGGTCAGAAATAATGAGTTTGAAAGTGACCGATTAGAAGTTGGTTTTAGTATAGATCATTTTACGTCCGCATCATACAGCTTTTGAGCAATCGGCAGCATGCTTATCAGTCTTTTTAGAGTTACTTCCTGGGTTGATACCGTTTGCGATATTGTGACACCAGGAAGTGACTCTAAAAAGACTGATAACTTTTGCTGCCGATGGCTCAAAAGCTGTATGTTGGGGCGTAAGTGATCTTTGTTGAATAAATTGTTCATTACAACAATGTGGCCAAAGATATCCGTCTCCTTGAGAAAAAAAAGCATTTTTGTTTACACAGGAAAAATTTCATGCAAGTAAGAGCTTTTGAAAGGTATATCCCCATAAACGACACGTCGCTATAAACATTTACAATATATGTAAAGGGCATTTTGCAGATTATCAATTTTACAAAAATAAAAACCAACTTCAATAATGACACTAGCAGCAAATATGCTAAGCATTTATTTGGGTGAATAAGAGTAAATAAGATATTGCCTTATAATCTGTCGGCTGGACCTGATCATCATCCGTGTGTCTGTAATCCAGTTATAGTTCACAATATTTATAGGCACAAGACCAAGTACAAGAAGAAGAAATGCCGCCACAAGTTTTCCTAGTTTCATCCATGCCGCAAGTTTTAAAACGCATACTGGTAGGCACGTAATGCGCCGTCTCGAAAACATTTTTCTTGTGCGATCATCAGCGCTCCACGAACAAGTATTTAAAAATATAAATGGGCCTCGCCGCGAGAAAATCTCCTTTCGGGGTTTACGTACAGTTATGGTGCAATGAATTCCGCTCAGCTACAGAGACTGGCTAGAATATCGCAATTGTGTATTTAGAAAGTTTAGTTATGAAAAAAAAACGAGAAAAAAAGTGTTGACAGACTGCGCCGATGCACAGGCTGGTCTGCACCTTTATAGTTCGCATGTAACAAACTCAGAGTTCCAAGCCATTCTGCTCAGCTACATAGACTAGCTTCTTTTAGAACATTGAAATAGTGCATGCAACAACGTCAGCTATTATACCTTTTTGAAAGGGAATAACAAAGACGCTGAGGCGTAGTAGGGTCTGAAGCTTTGCTGTTCGGATGCAACTAACTAAGATTTTCACGCGGCGCGGCCCAATTATTGACTCCTTTCCTTATAGAAGTAACATACACGTCCCTAAACAAGCAAAATTTTGACAAACAGTTTATGGAAATCATGTATGTTTTGGATTGCCAATATAATTGTTTCAATGATGCAGTTCTTTTAGTATAAGTTTCATGTATAGGGAATCAATCTAGGGTTAATACTGTCGACGAACGTAGATAAAAACCCGATTGGAAACAGAGTTTTCGATGCCATTTGTCGCCTGACTGGCGACAAATGGCAATCGAAAACACTGTTTCTAGCGATTTTTATCTACGTTCGTCGATTGTTAATATCGTTTTCGATTGCCGCCTACCCGGTGTGCTAATTCGCCCCTCTCATATGGAGCCCTGAAAATGACAACTAAAATCAACACATTCCATGTTAAGCAAAATGGAACCCCCTGCATACACTCGAATAGGCATCTGTTGACGCAATTACAAATCATGGGGTGTAAATAAAAAGCACAAGATGCCATTATCGAACGGACAAAACGTTGTAAACACTTGCGTCAGCACGTTCTTACATCGTGGTAAACATGTCTTAACCATTGACTGACTTTCTTAATCACAAGTGAAGTTTATATTATGGTTCGTATATATGTACGGTAAAATAATTCACGAGCTTTATCGAATGGATTATCTCCCGTACACACGCACAAATCATACGATAACTTGCTTATTGCACCAGTATGTATGTGCAATTTGAACATTGTGAATTACATTTGAAATTAAATCATGAAGTATATGAATATTTAAAATCGGACAAAAAATCGTTCAGGAGCATCACTGTAAAAATCATAACCAAAATGCATCAAAAATATTTACATTTCCAGATGAAACCTAACATTTCAGATGTTTGCATTTCTCGATGCATAATATTGAATAATCACGTGATCTGACACGAGGCTTGGGCAGACTAATGCTAATGTCAGCCAATGAGCGGCTCTGCTTATCGGTGTTTGTGTGACGTAATTATCGTACCACCATGACGTTATTAATTGTGTACAAGAGTTTCGTTGGCTGGTTACAAATAAAATATTTTTTGAAAAAAGGGCAACAAGCGGGGCTGTACGCATTTTTGATTGATAATATACAATGTAAATACCAAGATTGCTAATGTTTTGCATCATCCAGTGCAAGATAAATATCTGCAATTCAATCCTTAAATAACGTACTGAATCTTTAAATGTAATTGAAAATTATTTCAATGACTTAAATCAGTTAATTTACAGCTTGATAATATTCTATACGTTACTACATAATGAGATAACTGAACGCTAATATAGAAAGACCTGAAAATCGCATATCATTAAAATTTGGCCATTTTAAATCGCTTACGATTAAATATTTGCCTAATCGATACAATTCACATGTAAAACAATGCCCGTGAGCAAGCAATTTTATCATTAATGCTTAGTGCCAGTTTCATGTACCAACCAGAAAACATCCCAACATGATTGAAAAGGTGTTGACTTGGTCGAAAGGCATCAGTTCATCAACAGTCATGGCTGCTTTTTGTACAAAATCATTTCTATAAATTGTCTATGACTGAGGAACTCGCTAAAACTCTGCAACTATCTTTTTGATATTTTACGCCACCCTAATTAATTATTTATAAGGTCGCATACTACACCAGCCAAATGAGCATCACTCAACTGGAATATAACAAGTTTCTTTTACTATCTTATAGTTTAAGTATACGCCAAATCATTGTTTAAATCTCGATTGTCCCCTGCTAAAGGCTGACGTCATATGCTACAAATTAATGCGCTATTTCATCGGACAGTTGACCTTGGGGAAACATGGTGGGTAGCAAGTGTGTTTGTGCTGGAATTCTAGGAAAACTTTTCGATATTTCTTACTAGTTTTGATACTTATATGTCTAAGATGGTCCAATCAACAGAACATTATTTTGATTTGAGCAGGTGGAAGTTGTATTTTCATCCAAACCATCAAAGAATGTTTGCAATTGATGATGATTTAGTCTTATAACATATACTTTTAGAGCAAGTTGTACGTGACGAAAATTGTTATGGGGGCTTACAGCCGACAATATCTTGAAAGTTTCCACCATTCAAGTTGCTTCAGTTACTCTTAGCAAAGATGTTTTCTTTGAACGTGAATTACTAAATACAAAAAATGCATTATTCCACCCCAATTCACACGCTAAAGTAATGGCTGTTCTTTAATTGAAAACTCGCCTGGTTTACTCATGTGTTAATCTGGTTAAGGACTGCTCTCACGAGGCTGCGACATGTGGTATAGGGTAAAGTCATGTAACTTCGGACATCAGATAATTCACAAACAGTGGAAATCCAGATGAGCCGTCTCATTAGAATTTGACTGTTTGCTTAGTTAGTTTATATTTTATCCCAATAATTAAAATATGAAACAAACAAGGTCGCTGTCCGCTGGTTGTCCAAATTTACCTGACTTTGCCCTAATTGCAGGTCGAGGTTAAATTCAGTCCCAGGGAGGTCTTCAAGCAGTCTCAGCAGCTTATCACAACAACAGACGTATACCCACCTTGAGGTCGGTTTCTTATGTGTGTGAGTGTGTGTGTGTGTGCGCGCGCGTTTCAAGCAGAGTAGTTAAAAGCTGGCAAGTACTGTCCAACAGGTCCTATACCACTTCTACTTGCTGGATCCTTGTTCAACTACCTTTAGACAGACATTAGCAATACTTACATTATTATATCACTAATACCTAAAGCAGAATGTTATAATGCATTAAATGGTAAACCAAATCCAGGTTCTCTTTAACTGTTGAAAGTAGAATATGGCCATATTAGTCAAGTGAGTTGTTTATCCGAAGAACACAATATTTGAAATGTTCAACAAAAACTAAGATACTCAACAAGTTGACAGTATTCAAACAACAAATATAAACAACCAACCAACCAGCCAGCCAACTAGGCAGCACAGAACACAGACACTTACTCGACAGCTAGACTAAAATTTTAAGGTAAAGTAGCATGCAACCAGGACTCTCTTTATCAGCGCGATGATTGCAATACTAGAAATGCGACTAATTCAAAATTGGGAACATCCAGACATGGAGTAAATACACAATATATGAAAAAAAGAAGTGAATATAACGTAACAGCTTAGCAAATGTAGTAATTTATGTCACTGTCTTTGGTAATGGGAATAGTGCAGATAGTACCAGTGACTTTGATGGACAGTATTATCAGAAGAAGTGGTTGGGTGCCAACACAGGTAGTATGTCTTGTCAGGGCATTTGGTTGTGGAAGCAGTGAAGAAAGCACCAGGGGCTTTGATGGACATTTTTGTCAGTATAAGTAGTAGGCCACCAACACAGGTATTATGTCTTATCAGTGCCTTTGGTAGTGGAGGCAGTGAAGATAGTACCAGAGGCTTTAGTTGACATTTTTGTCAAAGCAAGTGATAAGGGTGCCAACGCAGGTAGTGAGTCTTGTCAGTGCATTTGGTAGTGGAGACACCAAAGTATCATGTTTAAGTAGGTATTTTCAGTGCCTTTTGTAATGTAAGTTATGAAGATAGTACCAGGGGCTTTGATGGACATTATTGTTAAAGTAAGTGGTAAGGACATCTACACAGAGAGTAAGTCTTGTCAGTGACTTATGGTAGTATAGGTTATAAAGATAGCATCAGGGACTTTGATGGACAGTATTATCAGAAGAAGTGGTTAGGGTGCCAACACAGGTAGTTAGTCTTGTCAGGGCATTTGGTTGTGGAAGCAGTAAAGACAGTACCAGGAGCTTTGGTGGGCATTATTGCTAGAACAAAATGTAAAGGCGCCAACACATGTAGCAAGTCTTTTCAGTGCCTTTAGTAGTGTAGGTTATGAAGATAGCTAGTATCATGTTTTAAATAGGTCTTGTCAGTGCCTTTGGTAGTGTAGGTCATGAGGATAGTACCAGAGGCTTTGTAGGACATTATTGCCAGAACATGTGGTAAGGACACCAACACAGAGACCAAGTCTTATCAGTGCCCTCAGTAGTGTAGGTTATGAAGATAATTGAGCCGTGACATGTGATTTCCGACAATGTGTTATTTTGACAAGTGTAGACTCAGACGAGCCTTTGCAGCCTCCTTGTAGGCTTAGAAACTCCAAATGGTATTCAGCCAGTAGCTTAACACTCATATAATATTGAAGCGACCAGCTAAGGCTCTAATCAGACTGCGCATATGCGCAGGCTGGTCTGAGCCTTTGCTGGTCGCACATACCACATTGTTGGAAATTTCATGACGTGGCTCATATTACCTGTAGCTTTGTTGGACAGTATTGCCAGAACAAGAGGTAAGGGCGCCAACATATGTAGTAAGCCTTGTCAGAACAAGTAATAAGGGTGCCACCGCAGGTAGTGAAAGTAAGAAAGATGGCAAAGAACAGGAAAAGATACAATCAAGTACCACACCTGACCCAGGATACAACATGGGAAAGTAACAAAAATTCAATAAACATCACCATCAAGAGCCAAGAGGTCAGCCATTTACCAGTAGGTGACCACACGGCAGCAATGAACAGACTCAAAAGCATGAGAAATACAAAACACACAAAAAACACAAATGATCCACAAAAGAAGTACCACCTTGGAACAGTCAGTAAAATATTTATTGGAGGGCTTAAACCAGTTTCACAGCACCAACCTCACCTTTAGTTCAGATGTGGATCAAGACGCATATATGTTTGGTTTGCGTGAAAGACCCCCAACTTATCAATGCATCATCTCCTAGAACATATAAATCAAGATATATAAAGGAGGTAAAGCAAAGACAAGGACTCAACAGTACATAAAGCTGAATACCTGAGCAAAAGAAATCCATCAGGCTAATCCCGAGGCTTAGTGTAAACAATATTTTATTCAAATATAAGTACATCAGGATACAAACGGATCATATACACAATACATTACATTTGGAAGGGATACAGAATTAAGTCCAAAACTTGTTTAAATCTGTTTCCCTGAAACCAGGGGCTTTGATGGACATTTTTGTCAGTATAAGTAGTAGGCCATCAACACAGGTATTATGTCTTATCAGTGCCTTTGGTAGTGGAAGCAGTGAAGATAGTACCAGAGGCTTTAGTTGACATTATTGTCAAAGCAAGTGATAAGGGTGCCAACGCAGGTAGTGAGTCTTGTCAGTGCATTTGGTAGTGGAGACACCAAAGTATCATGTTTAAGTAGGTATTTTCAGTGCCTATTGTAATGTAAGTTATGAAGATAGTACCAGGGGCTTTGTATGACATTATTGTTAAAGCAAGTGGTAAGGACATCTACACAGAGAGTAAGTCGTGTCAGTGACTTATGGTAGTATAGGTTGTAAAGATAGTATCAGGGACTTTGGACAGTATTATCAGAAGAAGTGGTTAGGGTGCCAA
Source organism: Loripinus fragilis (assembly GCA_964019695.1). Classification (NCBI taxonomy): domain Eukaryota; kingdom Metazoa; phylum Mollusca; class Bivalvia; order Lucinida; family Lucinidae; genus Loripinus; species Loripinus fragilis. The sequence continues at coordinate 51,650,342 of OZ026525.1, read as the reverse complement.
CACAGAGACTAAGTCTTGTCAGTGTCTTTGGTAGTATAGGTTACGAAGATAACATCAGCGACCTCGTGGACAGTATTATCAGAAGAAGTGGTTGGGTGCCAACACAGGTAGTTAGTCTTGTCAGGGCATTTGGTTGTGGAAGCAGTAAAGACAGTACCAGGAGCTTTGGTGGGCATTTTGTTAGAACAAAATGTAAAGGCGCCAACACATGTAGCATTTCTTTTCAGTGCCTTAAGTAGTGTAGGTTATGGAGACAGTATCAGGGGCTTTGTTGGACTGTATTGTTTGGGCAAGTGGAAAGGGCACCAACACAGAGAGTAAGTATTGTCAGTGCCTTTGGTAGTGTAAGCTATGCAGATATTACCAAGGGCTTTGGTGGACTTCTTTTCAGACAAAGTGTGAGTACGCAGACGAAGGTCTTGTCAGTGCCTTTGGTGGTGTAGGTCATGAAGATAGTACCATGGGCTTTAGTGCACATTATTGTCAGACCAAGATGAAGATCGCCAGCATAAGAAGTGAGTCTAGTCCATGTTTTAGTAGTGTAGGTTATGAGGATAGTACCAAGGGCTTTGGTGGACACTATTGTCAGAACAAGTTGTAAGGGTGTTACCACAGGTAGTAAGTTTTAGCAAGTAGTGAAGGCAGTAAAGATAGTAACAGGGGCTTTGATGGACATTATGATAAGAACTAGTGATTAGGGCGCCAACAGAGAAAGTAAGTCTTGTCATTGCCTTTGGTAGTAGAGATAAAGAAGATAGTACCAAGATCTTTTGTGGACAATATTAACAAAACAAGTGGTATTGCGACAAACAGGTTATACATCTTACCAGTATCTTTAGTAGTAGAGGAAGTGAAGAAAGTAGAAGGAGCTTTGAGGGGAAATATTAACAACACAAATGGTAAGGGCGCCAACACAGGTGGTAATTATTGTTATGAAGATAGTACCAGTGGCTTTGGTGAACATTATTGTCAGAACAAATGGCAAGGTAGTATCTCTTGTCAGTGCCTTTGGTAATGAAGGCAGTAAAATACCACAGGAGCTTTTGTGGATATTATTATAAGAATAAGTGGTATGGGGCCAACGCAGGTAGTAGGTCTTGTCAGTGCCTTTAGTATAGGAGGCACAAAAGATGGTACCATGCGCTTTGATGGACATACTTGTCAGAACAAGTGGTAAGGGTTTGGGTCAGGTAAAATCGACACAGGTAGTAAGTCGTGTCAATGCCTTTGGTAGTTTATGTTATGAAGATAATACCAGGGCTTTGGTGGACATTATTGTCAGATCTAGTGGCAAGGGCATCAACACAGGTAGTAAGTCTTGACAAAGCCTTTAGTAGTTTAGGTTATGAACATAATACCAGGGCTTTGGTGGTCATTATTGTCAGAACAAGTGGTAAAGGCGTCAACACAGGTAGTAAGTTTTGTCATTGCCTTTGGTAGTTTAGGTTATGGAGATAATACCAGGGCTTTGGTAGAAATTATTGTCAGATCAAGTCGTAAAGGCGCCACAACAAGGTAGTTAGTCTTGTCAATGCCTTTAGTAGTCTAAGTTTTGAAGATAGTACCAGGGGCGTTGGCAGACATTTTTGACAGAACATGTTGTGAGGGTGTCAACAAAGGTAGTAAGCCTTGTCAGTGCCTTTAGTAGTGTAGGTTGTGAAGATGGTACCAGTGGATTTGGTTGACATTTTATCAGAAAAAGTCGTACAGCATCAACATAAGTAGTAAGTCTTGTCAGCGCCTTTGATGTCGGAGGAAGTGAAGATAGTACCAGGAGCTTTGAGCGAATTTATTAACAGAACAAATGATAAGGGCGCCAACACGGGTGGTAAGTCTTGTTAGTGCCTTTAGTAGTGTACATGTAGGTAATGAAGGTAGTACCAGTTGCTTTGGTGGACATAATTGTCAGAACAAGTGGTAAGGGCGCCAAAACAAGGTAGTAAGTCTTGTCAGTGTCTTTAGTAGTGTAGGCTATGAAGATAGCACCAGAACCCAAGTTTATGAAGCTTGAGTACAGTCTCAAACTCAAAATAAGCGCAATAGTTGGCTGCTTGCGGACACATGTCCGCAAGCAGCCAATCATAGCGATTTATTTTGAGTTTGAGAATAAACACAAGTTTTATAACCTCTGGGGCCAGGGGTTTTGATGGGCATTATTATCAGAACACGGTGTAAGGGTGTCAACACAGGTAGTAAGTTTTGTCTGTGCCTTTAGTTGTGGGGGCAGTGAAAATAGTGCAAGGAGCGTTTGTGGAGATAATTGTCAGAGCATGTGGTAGTGCGCTAACACATGTAGTTAGTCTTGTCAGACTGAGTGTTATTAGTAGTGTAGGTTTTGAGGATAGTACTAGAGGTGTTGGTGAACATTTTTGTCAGAACAAGTTGTAAGGATGCCAACACATGTGGTAAGTCTTGTCAGTGCCTTTAGTAGCGGAGGCAGTGAAGAAAGTACCAGGGGCTTTGATATATATTATTTTAGATTAAGTGGTTAGGGCACCAACAAAGAAAGTAAAACTTCTAAGTGAATTTGGTAGAGGTGGCATTGAAGATAGTACCAGGGTTTTTGGTGGACATAATGGTCAGAACCAGAGGTAGGGCGCCAATACATGTAGTAAGTCTTTTCAGGGCATTTGGTAGTGGTGGCGGTGAAGATTTTTTTCAAGGGCTTTGGTGGACTTCATTGTCAGAACAAATCGTACAACAGATATTAAAATTACAAGAACATGCCACAGTCATACACTGAAGGCAAATTCACGGAACCATAAGGGAGATACACAGAACACTAACAGTCATAAGTCTTGCTTGTGCAATTTGTTGTGAAGGCAGTGTTAGACATTATTGTCAGAACCAGTGGGAAAATGGACAAAACAGGTAGTAAGTATTGCTAGTGCAATAGGATATGGAAGCAATGAAAATAGTACCAGGGACTGTGCTGTACATAGTTGTCAGAAAGAAAAGGGGTAATGGAGGCATAACATGTTGCTAGTTTTGCCAGTGCAATGAACTATCATTTCTCTGTGGCAATTCATTAGGGGTGCGGATTAAGTGATGGCATTTTCCCTTATATGTTTCTTGATCTATGTAAGCGTCCCATACAAATGTTAATCAGCAAAAGGTATATACCAAGATGAGTACAATATCTCTTTGGGGTATGTACTATTTGCTTTCATAAAGTTAGAAAGATGGCAAAGATCAGGATTCGATACCATTAAGTACCACACCTGACGCAGGATACCAAATGGGAAAGTGACAACATCATAATTAAACAATTAGACATATGCGGTTATTCCAATGAACACCATTCCTGCGTCAAAAACTGGGGAAATGGCATGACGATGTTTACTCCTACTCTCTTTTGACCTTTTGCGAATTCAGATCAATACTGGTTTCTGATACTGTTCTATCAGATCAACGTTCTTACATTTTCTTGACAAACAAAGAAAATAAAATGTGTCAAAATTACTAATGACCAGAAATGATTAAAGCAGTCCCCAAAGACAGATACAGAAGATATAGCAGTCAAAATGAAGTGATGTACAAACTTTTTCAAGTGTTAGTACTGATTTCATCGATAAAAGTGTCAAAAAGCGGATTTCTCATTTTTTTGTATATGTTCATTGTGAGCCAAAGAGGACTCGACTTTTTAGTTTAGTGGATAGCGTGTCAAACAATGAGGCTAGAGTACATTGGTTGATTCTGGATAGGGCGCAAATGTTTCAGTGTGTGTGTTTTTCTTCTTTTTGCGTTTTAATGCTGAATTATTTCATACTAGTAGAATGGAATTATAAATGACAAAAATGGTCATTCCAGGTTTTTTTTTATAGATTTTTGCTTAAAATCTTATTTGTAAAAGGTAAAACGAAAATTCATGAAACCTGAATAAAAGTTTGTAATTTTCAATGTCAGATTTTTTAATATATGATTTACTTTTCCAAACATTTATTTTCGAGGAATTGCCAAAATGTATCATGCAGTATCTTGTCACAGCATGAGATATGAAATGCCAATGATGAGCAAGGATAGAAACCGGCTATAGATTACAACAAAATTGTATTTTAGCTTGGTATTTAGGACTTGCTTTATCTTTTCATCTGTTAATGCTGATAACCTCCATATGCGATGATGAAGAACTGAACGGTGACATATCATTTTTATTACATAAATGGATAGCCAATGTTTACACAAAAGATGTATGAAACGTTTTTGACAACCTTTCTACAAGCGACTGCTTGTAATAGAAAAATAGAGAACTCCACTACTGAAGAAAATGTTATGGGTGAAATATTAAGTTAGTATAAATGGGTAATTTAACTTTTTTGTGCTCTATGTCAGGAATTTATAAATTAATTTATAGCATTATGAAACATTTTCTTACGACCCTTGTTCTGCTTCATTCTTACATTAAATGCACATCAGTCTACCCATTTGTCCAGTATAATCAGTGTCATTGTTGACAATATATATTTTAGCTACATATACATGGTTAACTTGGGTGGATCCAGAGGGGGAGTTCTTACAGCGTTTTTTAGTCATCAACGTATGTAACAGAGGGCCGTACGGGCCTCTTTCGAGAAGCAATTGGACCAATTTTTCTTTTCAAAATTTACAAACTTTTACATCTTTTCAATAATTTAAAATGTATTAAATTGAATATCATAACATGTCAGTTTCAAAAAAAGTCCACAGATTTTATTTATATGACAGAATTTTGGTAAAATTCATGAGCCATAACAGTCTGCGTGAGCTGTCAATGATTATTGTTTAATCTGTGTTTTTATTGTGATCGCTGACATACATGTATTAACATGACTTGTTAAATATCAGAGTTGCTTAATTTTGATCGAATCTCCCCATAATTATCGGCAATAAAGTTTAGAAACCAGACTTGAAATGTTTGTATCAACTTGTATGTAAATAACGCATTAATATTGCAAATATCAATTTGCTTGAGTGTATAAACTTGCGTGTTAAATGCTTTTTGGGGTGTAAAAAATCCTAAGGTAAAACCCTCATGATGATTCCCGAAATCCATAGGTTTCGGGCAAAATCCCCAGGTACATTTGTTCTTATCCTCAGATTGGGCCGAAAAAGAAGCAAGAAATAACTTTTAAAAATATATTCCGTTGCATTTCACTATGGAATTTGTTTTCATGCCCATAAGTATTGTTCTTTGTTTCACAGGGTCATCCAATTTGGGAAAGTATAATTGATACTGTTATAATGCAAACATTAATGTATATTCCTGATTGGTTAAAATTAAGACAATTAAAGTGATATCATAAGGCTGCAAGCAGCCTAAAAAGGTATCACGCGTACGAAATACAGAGGGTATAGAGAGTTATTTCTTTTTTCACAGAGTATAGCTACAGTATTTACACAACAGAGCGAACAACTCAACACAAAATAGTACTTGATCGTTTTAAGATTTAGTTACACAAAGGAAATCTCTAGTTTGTCAAATAGGCCCTAAAGATTTCAGATGTTAAAATAATATATTTTTCAAATGTGTTTCGTTGTTAGATCACACTTTCTGCAGGTCTTGTCCGCTAATAACGTTCACAAAATGTTTGGACCCAGATCAGGTCCAACAAAATGTTGGACAGCGTCTGGGTTCAAACTGACATTTTGACAGTAATCTTATTTTAAAAAAAAATAGCAGACTAGAAAAATACATGCAAAAATAACCCATGCATGCAGAGAGTTAAAGAGGCCCAAGCTACCAATATGATGAAAGGGATAACCGCACGCTGGAACCAAAATGACCTTCCCCTGTCCACTCTGGAGCCTGGAGCTATTTTTAACCATTTCATGATTTTATACTCTGTGTTATCCCTTTTACCTGGCGATGGTTGTTGTACAATATGCGCACTTTTAAAGTGCAATAAGACGTGGGACGACTCAAAAGTAGTTTTGAAATGATTTATGTTTTGTTTTTTCTTATCCTGCTTTTGTCGTCTGCTGATATCCAGCCCTTTGCAAGATCAACACATCGGGGGCAATCTGAATTTGAAATGTTTGACACTCTGGTGGTATTTCTGAAAGATGTCTTGAAAATGTTAGTGCAGACGACAATAACGTATGTTAAATTAACCCAGCATGCAAATATTTTTCACATGATCGGTCTAGCTTTCATCCACCAGTCTATTCTGATTAATAATAAGTTTGCTCTTTTCATTAGCAGTAGATGTTAAGCTTGGAATGCTGAATTTATCATATGACGTCGCGTCTGAGAGTGAAATAACACCATACAATAAGATCGATAAACCACTAGTGGTTTATAGGTTTATGGAAAACGTTATGACGCCCATAACAACAAAGCGTACATAATAACAAAATTGTGACGTTTTACGCCAGAAATGAGACTTCAAAGTGATCTTAATGCCATATGATAAATAGAATTTAACATTCGTGCTCTTGTATTATTGAATTTATTAAACTCGTTGAGTAAAAAGAGATAGAATGCTCGGCAAGCCTCGCATTTTATCTCTTATCACGGACTCGTTTAATAAATTCAATAAAACACTGAAGCAAGATCCTCTATTTTCTTAATAGAATCATCCAGCTGATGATCTTAGTAGATAAAACTAGTACGTTCTTACTTTTTTTTTTATCGCCCCTCGATATCATGTTTTACCTGTTGGAAATATTTAGCGATCGGACGATTGTCAGGTAAAAGTTACAAACTTTTTTAAATGCCAAGGAGACCGTGTTAATTTATTGAAAGACGTGTTTACGTCACAAATGATCGAAAACCGGGTTCCATGGTGTTTTTTTTTTCAATATGTTTTAACAGCATAGTTTTTGTTGCCTTTGATATATACTACAGAAAAAAGATAATATGCCACGTTTGCTTTAAATGTGTTGAAATAGTCAATGTCCTTCTGAACACGAATTTGCTACATGTTGTTTTTAAATGGTGTATCTCTAAACCATGGGATCGGACGGTACTTGTTGTTGATTCATGATTAGTTATGGAATCCTGCAGCCATGCTTTTAGACTTGTGCTGTCCATTCAGTTAGTTTTTGTTTATTTCATGTATAACTTCTTCTCTCAAATACCCTATCTAACTGACTTTTCAATTAAAACAGTATGATAAAAATCTGCTATCTCAGAGGGAAATGAGGTGTTATTCTTTGGTATTTGGTTTCAGATAAAGAATTGCCTATATTGTTTGGGCTCATTCCAGTCTACCAGTCTTCAAGCAAGTTCGTATAGTAGGATATAAATCACTTCAGCAGGATAGGGGTTTACATAGTGCGCGAAAGCGTCTCTGGCAGGGCAAGATACTGTTTATGCTTGAAGCAGGGTGGGAATAATGCTATAGTTGTTCTCTGTTTTAGTTTCAGCAGGGCCCGAGGTTATAAATCTTTTTTATGCTCAACTCAACTGAGCAAGAAATTTATCCTGATCATAAATGTAAAAACGCCAACAATTGTTGGCATTTTAACATTTATTAGCATGATAAATACATCCCCTGAGAGATTAAAAGCAAGAAATTTCTTAATTCGTTGGTATTTTGGTTTTTGTGAGCAGTTAAAATTTCGTGCTCAGTTGAGTTGAGCGTGAAAAAAATATAACATCGGGGCCTGGACTGGATCAAGTTAAAGTATCAAACAAGGGTTTGAGGGATTTAACGTCGATATTAATACCCGACGCATACTGCACATTGTTACGATGCAAACAGTATATTTGATTAAAAATATGAATTTCAAAGTAAATATAAGAACAGAACTTCAGATTACACCATAGCTATTTTAACAATGATTTATATTTCATAAAAGGCGAGGTGTAGTGAATAAGTCACTCGCTCCATCAGTATATATTGTACCCCCGAATTTTACGTTATGTCGCGCTTTATATGAGGAATAACATAAAGTAGTTTTAAAACTGTTTTCTGGCGTTTCCGTACTGGTAATTACAGCCAAGGAAAAGCCAGAAAAAGTTTTAAAAATACTTTATGTTATTCATCATTCAGTGCACTCTCAAGGTTTGAGTTGCAATCATTAACTTCATGCATGCCCGACACTACATGAAATGCCAAGCCCTACTTGTCCTTGACAGGAAACACTAATTTTCAAAACTGTCATCTGTTTCAATCATCGTCGGTTGTATAACAAACGTTAAAATAAGGGCATATCTTATATAACGCATATAAAGCGTGACAGCACGTATAATTCGGGGGTAAAACTCCTGACTATCATAATCGTCTATGTTGTATGTTCTTTTTGCAGGTCCTAATCTCGGCATCAGATTGGCAAGAAAGAGGAAACCTTTCCTCAGAGACAGCTTGAGAAATGACAGAGGTAACCATTACTGACGCAAAAGGAAAGACACTCACTTTGTTTGAGATCGATGGCTACAGAACGTCATTGTTCGGTAACTCGATAGACTACATGAAAAACGTCTACAGAAATCTACACAAATTCAAATTCCGAGATAATGACATATTTCTAGCGTCTTATCCTAAAGCTGGATGTGTGTGGACGTTCGAGATAATAAACATGTTGATCACAGGCCAAGCTAAAGCGCATCATTGTTACGATAAAATGGCTACTATGCTGGACGCCAGGACTGCATGTGCTCTTGACGCCATCCCATCACCAAGGATACTCAATTCTCACTTACCCATTGACATGCTTCCACCCGACCTGATGAAGACGAAGCCGAAGACAATCTATGTAATCAGGAATTATAAGGACATAACTGTGTCTCTTTACAATTTTATAACATCCCTACAACACTACAACTACGATGGTAAATGGGAAGACTGGTTAGAATTGCATCTTGACAAACAACAGCACTTACAGGACTACTTTTCATATGTTCAACAATGGGAGGATGTTATTCAGAATGGTGATCTGCCAATACACGTCGTGTATTACGAAGACCTGAAATCAGATACGTGCAAAGAAATAAAGCGTATTGCAGAGTTTCTAGAAGTCGATCTATCTGACTCTCTTTTAGAGGAAATTACAGAAAATAGCAAGTTTGATGCCATGAAAGCGAAATATTCCAGTGATGCGCTAAGTACTGTGGTATTCAAGAAAGGGACAGGGTTTTTTCGTAAGGGCGAGGTAGGAGACTGGAAGAATTGGTATACTGAGGCACAGAACGAGAGGGTAAATGACATTATACAGAAGAATATGGAGAACCACAAGACAAGTATTCATTTTGGTGGTAAATATACAATGGCGTAAAAACTTGGTGGAATTACATCAAGTTTTGCAGTAGTGATCATGGGATAATCAAAGTTGTTTGCTATAAAAAACTATCCTATACAGAAGTCTGGTTCACTTTTGAAGAAGGAATTTATTACAATCGTCTCACAAAACATTTATAATACTGGTATTATTTTAACAGAAAACAGTTATATCGCTGGCTTTTCAGGACTGTGTACTGTAGAAAAAAGTAAGCATTGACATGAGGTGTCCAACAATGTGATATGTGCGACCAGCAAAGCCTCAGATCAGCCTGCGCATACGCGCAGTCTGATCAGAGCCTTTGCAAGTCACTCGAACATTTTATGACTGTTAAGTTACTGATCGGACATCATCTGAAGTTTCTAAGCTTAACAGGGCTGAATATAGGCTCGCCTGAGTCTACATTTTTCAAACTGCCACATTGTTGGAAATCACATGTCAATAAATTACTTAAATGTAAATGTACATGTTCAAAGCCCAAATGAGTGTCACTCAGAGCGATCTGTTCAGAGCCTAAGTGCACATGTTGATAGTGCTCACTTTTCAGACTATAAAAGACATGCTACATCTAAACTCATACCCCCTACTCCTCCTAATCCTCCTCTACATATTTAACACGCATTTAGAATATACGAGGCTTGTTCAGAAGCTATAGAGACAATCTACATTTTGTCAAACCGACTGATCAGTATTTTAAACAAAGTACATATAAGAGCATCATCCAAGGGGACGTGGGCTGGATTATCTTACAGTAATCTTTAATTGCTATGGTGTAATAGCTTTTAGATGACGGATACCACCATCACATCGGAGCACGCCATATAACATTTGCGTTCATTGTGCAGTGTCTATAATAATATCACTCAGGTAATTAAGCTACAATGATAAATTGACAATTTAAGGATTCTTGGTGCATACACGATTGAAGTGTATGTCTGCATTTGCAGAATCAACTAATTATCTGTAAGGACTTTGGAGATATACGGCATGACTTGTGAAAATCCGAACATTAGGCTGAGGAAACCCACTGATGTGGGCATGTCAAATTTATTTTTGATAGCAAAAAGCGAACACGCTGAATAATCCGTTGATAGGTGTTTCAATCGAACACTTTTACCGGCTGAAAATAAAATATAACTTAACATTTGGTTTTAATTCATTTCAAAATTGTATTTAGGCGTTGCACTATGTAATTTCGTTTTTGGTGCTCCACGTTATCCACTGACGTCGTAATTTTGACATTTGAAATTCAAGAGTATCATTGAATAGGTGTCAAATACACCATTCGATTATCTGTAAACATTACAAATCTGTTATCAAATGATGCACATTGAATGGCAGTTTTGGTTGAACAATGTTTGCAAAATATTTTACTTAGATCATATACGTCATGGTGATTGTAAAATTGAGTATTTCAAGTTCTTAAAACGTTTTTGGCGTGCTCAAGTAATTGCTACGTGTGGATACTAAGGCAAAAAAAAAAGAATGGAAGTCGACGCAGTTAGTCCAACATTGTATAGCAAAATAACTTTGCAAGAGGACAATAATACTTCTGAGCGAATTTCAACGGCCTACGCTTAAGATTGCATGTTAAAATGCATGTGTCTCAATAGTTTCTGAACAAGCCTATTGTATTAATGATAGAATATAATATTGTATATAATATTAATAATAAAATATATACGAGGGGTGATCAGAAACTTCGCGGAAAATAGTTGCCATTTCTACATCGTTTGATCAATAGAGCTGGAATAACAGCACATATTACTGCAGCACATATGCAGTTAATCGGTTACAACATGCTTGGTGTTAGTCATCTACGTGCGTTACAGCTGTCATCAAGGCAACGCTATATAGCGTGAACCTGCCCATTTTACGCTGTATTTTGACATTATCAATGCATCATCTCACAGAACACACTAATCAAGATATAACAAGGAGATGAAGCAAAGATAAGGACTCAACAGTAAATAAACCTAAACTGAATACGGGAGCAAAAGAAATCCAACAGGTAAACCAAGGTGGGCCCGACAAACAGCCAAAGTATCAGGGCCCTACCATCTCATCAATAGATAAGTCTTTAAGTCTGAACCATCATAGAGTCTGAAGTCTGACCCACCGGCATGCAATTAAAGAGGAAAGCAAAGTTGCCAACCGTGATTGGGTTAACCGCCAAGCATGCAGTTTGTTGCAATACATTAATGTTATAGCCAATCTTTTTATATTGGGAACTAATTTTAATGAACTGCGCTGAAAAATTATTAGAGCCAACAATCTTCTTCATCAATTTATACACCAAGCCACCATAGAATTCAGGTTCCAAAAGTCCTTGGTGCAAGAAAGATTTCAGCCCAATCTGGAATTTAGATATCAAATCATAGTATTGCCTATAAAATTTAGACAATGTTTTTCAAAGTTTATGATACCAATAGCCTTGTTTAAGAAGTTTCTGAGATAACAATTTATTGCAAGTGTTGAAGTCAGCAACATGGCAAGATGCTCTAGCAAAAAATGAATTGAGATATATAGACTCCATAGGAAGTAGAGCGAGGAACATTACCATTAAAAACGAGAAATTGACAATTTCAAGACAAATTAGATTAAATGGGCAGTTAACAAACTATAACTATGAATTTTGTGATGATTTAAGCCCTTGAAGAGCGCAGTAAATATGTTAAGATTTTCACAAATTTAACTGCATAATATTTATGAATAAAACACAGCGCACAAAATTTGAATTCTGACAAGAAATGTCTTTTTAAGAAAAGTTGTGTAGAACTGAAGTCCAAAACGGGTCTAGGCTCAAGAGTGAACGTCTACAACAACACAGCACACCAGGTGTTCTACCCTATGACCAAACAAAGTCAGTCACCCTTGTTGATGCTCAATAGACACAGAGTGTTCAGAGATCGAATCTAGTAGCTCTCAAGGAGTTTCCTGTTAAAATTCTGTAAGAGTTTTCCCCCTACTCATTCTCCCTCCTCTTTCTCACTACTTTTCCTCTCCCTCCTCCTCATCCATCCTGCTCCAGCTCCTCCCCTTACTCACTACTCTCATTCTCCCTTCTCCTCCCCCACCTCTTATCTCCTCTTCTTCCCTCCTCCTACTTCACCTACATCCATACATGTGTATGTTAAGACTCATTTACTTGATGAGCCAATTTCTTTGTTCCTTATCGCATATGCGCAAATGTATCTACTAAATGACCAGGCATCTGTAGAATAAACTGATACTTAACCTACATCCAGAAAAAAATAGTTAAAACTCATATTTTAAGAGAAGAAAAACATGACCTTACAGACTTTTTTATAAAGTTATTTAATTCTAAAAGTGGGAAATGAAGCTTTAAAAAAATCTCAAAAATATTTTTAACAATTTAACAAGAAAAACACATATTTTACTGAGAATACACTACTTGTTACTGGCTATTAAATGTAAAAAATGAAAAAAAAAACAGTGAAAAAAATATGCATTTATCTTATTTATTTAGCTAATACCTATTTTTAACCAAAAAAAATAAGGCCAAAAAATCATTTACATGTAGAATAAATGTGTCAAATTATGTAACAACAGTAGCAAAAAAGGATTACTTTGAAGGGATTTTATAGTGACTTTTATTTATTTAAAAAGGATATGTCACCATGTTCGTCTTTCTTTTTTGTTCTTTTCTTTCTTATACCTCTAAATTAAGAGCATGTGTGGATTGTCATACCTGTTTCTCACTAATAGTTACGCTCACATGTCCAGCGCTTTCAATCTCAACGGTTGTTTCAACAAAGGAACGACGTTAGCAAAACTCTGTGCAAGAGAGTAACTAATAGTTTGGTCAATGGGCGTAAACAATCATAGATTAGAGTTTAATCAGAAAGAAGCAATGTTTGTTTGGGTTGATTCGAGGGGCATTTAGAAAGTCCATAACATGGTCTTTTATCTCAGTAACCGATTTACAAACCCTATCATGTTTGGTATCATTTTAAAGAGCTATCCTTTTTCTATGTTATGGCACAAATTTCATGAGGATGTTATAATGCAGACACGAAATTTATTATTGTGAATACATTTACTGAATGTATACTGAAAAGCAAAATTTCTGTAGAATATATAACTTCTTACCTTTTGAAAAGTGTGCATATTATTAACAATAGTTCATGAACTTAGATAGTTTAATACTACCATTTGGTAATGGTAGGCCACAATCTTGTTCAGTGATTATATAAATGATAACCGAGTTGGATGTTTCTATTAACTAAATACCTGAACAGCAAAACCAAAACCGTTTAGAAAGCAAAGCAATGCGCTTATTTTGACAGCTTAAAATCGAATGTCACAATGCACATATTTTGAAAATATATAACTGACAGTAGTTTAAAAATGCCCTGCGTTAGGATTTATGTCAAGCGCACTTTAAACTCTTTTTGTATTGAAACCAAAATAAATTTGTAAACCAGAACAAAGAAAATATAACTCTTAAAATCTTCCCATTAGGCAGAATGAGTTTGGCTATGAGTTGACGTTATCGCTCATTCAATTGAAAATAGAGGTAATTAAAAAATTAAAAGAACAATGACAGTGAGTACATTGGGAGTAGAAATCAATCAATCTGTAGATGGTTGAAATGATACCAGGAGCTATTCTTATGCCATCGACAAAATATGAAGGGTTGAGTTACCCCACCTAATTCTTTAAAAGTAGGGGCAGTATTATTAGGAATATGTTTCTTAAATGCAGAACCAAAAATATTTTTATGCATTGTTCGGTACAAATAAAGCAAAAAAATAGGCAGTTTTCATGCTCCTGTAGTGACACAATTTATAGTAAAAGTATAAAAAAATCGAAAAAAGTCCCATTTTTGAAAGTTTACCATTGCTCTATTAGTCAACATTTTCTGAACGTAAAGGTGTAAGTCGTGCAAGCAGTGATATTATAATATATTTTAATCAAAAAAAGTTGGCACCAAATCGTTAATGTTTCAAATCATGATCGTAAATAAGATCCCCAACTTTCCTTCGTTTTTTCCCTAATAATTTGCTGAAAATTTTCTCCAGTGTATAACCTCTTCCCCTTATAAGCATTCGCAGCACTTGTACGCCAAATCCTTTTTTTTTGGCAAAAATTAAACTATCAAGTAGCCGTTTAGTTCTAGTTTTCAAACACGCTTTAGTTGATAGTATCTGATCAATGAATTGTGGAGTTATGATGCATGCTACGAACTTTCCAAATGACCCTCGTATTTTACGTTCTAGAAAAACAAAAATCAGTAATGTCAGGATGTTTTCTCGGATGCTAGCTAGTACAGAGCAGTCAGGATAAAGGTCTTGATAAAAAACACAAACAATAACTGCATAAGGCTCAAATCAGGAACTTCTCGATCTCAAAATGAGCACTCTACCATCGAGTCAATGGGTAAAGTGGGTATGATAAGGGAGTTTGAATATTATCATATAGGCGATTATTGAATGCCCAGACAAGCGCTCAATTGTGTATAGTCATACTAGAGCATTCACAGCTTACATAATCAATACAGTGTGATTTTCTTCATATTCTGGTCCTTGTGAATATTGGGTCCCAACAGAAAGCAGAATGCCCTCAGGGCAGTGCAAGGATACATGAAATTTGTAGTATATACATGCTAGCTCTATTAAGTTAAGTAAGTGCTCAGACACAAACAACATTGAAGTCCTACTGGAAAACCCAAACAAGAGCTAAGGCATACCCCAGCATTCAGCAAGTGTTTTCATAGTTCACATTAGGTGGCTCTTGGAATTAATCTAAACTACAAAAGGAAGCCCTCCCACACACGACGTCATCTTTACCAATGGACATACTCGTAAGGAGTGCAGTGGCTCAGTTTGTAGAGCGTAAGACTGGGGTTTGAAGGGTTGCTAGTTCGAGTCTCACCAGAGGCACAGTGTTGTATCCTTCGGCAAGACACTTTAGATGCTGCTTAGTAATGGTTCAACCAAGGCAGACTGAAAACCCAACATGACTTTTGTTAATTGGGGCGTAAATCATCAACACAAACAAACAAAGCAAATGGATGTTAACCAGAGTACCCGCTGATTAAACATCACATATACGGATAGGCATAAACCAGAGACTTCGCTCACAAGACGATTATCCAGACAGCAAAATCTTTGAAAAGTGTGTGTATGTGTGTGCCTATACTGGATTTGGGTTGTCCATCATTCCATTCCATCTGTCTTTCCATCAGTCCCTCTGGTCGTCCATCATAATTTCAATTCCGCTCAATATTCTGAGAACAAATGGACATACTTTCACAAAAGTTTATCTGTGCATTCATATTAACAAAATCTAGGTTGGGATTGTTACTTGTCAATTTTTGCTTATTTGTAACAGAGTTATTGCCATTGATTGAGGTCTGAATTTTCTTCTTCTAAATATCTTGAGAACAAATAGATAAAAAAAAATATATGTAGATCTAAATTGGGATTGTTACGTATTATTTCTTGCTTATTTGTAGCAGAGTCCTGGCCCTTAGTTGATGTCAGAATTCGATTTCCGCTCAATATCTTTAGAACTTGGTTTATAAAGCAAGAAAAGTGCGCGCTACAGCGGGGGCAGTATCGTCATAGTCCTTGACAAAGTAAGTAAGGGTGCAAAGATCAGGAATCGATTAATTCAAGTACCATACCTGACCCAGGATACCAATGGGAAAGTAACAAACTCACAGCAGACACCACAAAAGAGAGCCTAGAGGTCAGCCCTTTCCCAGCAGGTGACCACAAAGCACATATAAACAGACGCTCACAAAGACATAGCAAACTCAAGACAGAACAAAAACATAAAAGATCCACAAAAGAAGTACCGCCTTGGAACGGTCAGTAAAATATTTTACTGGAGGGCTTAAACCGGTTTAACGCTGCCAACCTCACCCTTAATTCAGATGTGGATCAAGACACATAGATATTTGGTTTGCATGAAAGACCCCTAACTTATCAATGCATCATCTCCTTAAACATATAAATCAAGATATAACAATTCTAGTTCTTTTGTTATTGCCCGCATATTGGTTTGATATAAAACCTACAGTAAAACACATCCCATACTAGAACGACGTACACTGTGAAAACAGATGGGAGAGCAGATGCATCGATCAGCCTACACGTATGTGCAAGCTCATCAAGGTATTTACTTGCCCTTAAATATATTATGGAAATAGCTTATATTTTCACAGTCAGTCGACATACTTTATTTTAAACGACATGTATGTAAATCGTGCGTAGCATGCTGAGATATTGTATAATGGACTATAATCCAATTAAGATGTTACATTTCGCTCCGATGGATGTGCCAAACGACACTGCTCAAAATATTTAAAAGAATATCTGATATTTCCAATAGACAAGCCATGCATTTCACTAGACAATAAGACAGAAACCCAGTTACTTTCGCTATATTTGCAAAGATAGTCAAAGTATCGGATCAAAAAAAAGTTTTTGACAAAACAATCGCTGCTCTTGTTCATGGCTCAAATTTTGTAATTTTTGATTTTCTTGAAAATGACGATTTTTGCTGGAACTCTGTAGAACTTTCGGAATTTGTTAAAAGCGTTAACTTATGATTTCTGCAACATTAAAAGGCTAATGAATATACAGAAATGATGCCGTTATGGTGTTTGACTGAAAGTATCGTGTTAAAATTTGGTTTTGAAAATGGGTATTTTAAACAAAATTCCATTTTTACATAAAGCGTTCCATGGAGATTTCTGGAAAGGGATTGCTTCATTTTAATAAACAAACATCATCTTTGATGGGTAACCAAACTAATCACAGGACAAAAATGTTTGCCTTATTAATCTAACTCTTGCTATGAGTCGGACAATGAGTGGCAAAACACGTAGTGTTCCTTTAAATATTTTGAGCAGTGTATATAGTCATGCTTTAACTCTTTGCCTACCAGTGTCGTCTGCTGATAAACGTTGCAAATTATTGGACCCAAATCAGGACTGGAACCTAACCGTTTGACACTCTGATGTTTTTCCTGATTTTTTTTTTCAAAATAGTTGATTTAAAAAATGAGCAGACGACAGTGCAGCATGAAAAATTACACAGTAGGGAAAGAGTTAAACATGCGTGCTGACTATTTTGTTGGATAAATGTCTTATTTTAGCATTAATTTCTTTTACAATCCTTTATTAATATGTTTAAGCAGCGAAGGCTCTGGTGAACCTGCATGGATGCGCAGGGTCGTCTGAACTTCACTGATTGCATATGCAAGAGGCATGATTATAATATACCAAAATAACATTGACCCAAATTAGCCTAGCGTCCTTTTAATGGGACATAGGCCATATCAATGCGGTGTCTTATCAGGATTTTCACTGTACAGAGTGTTCTATTAAGCTTTAACAGTAATAATAACGAAAATAAATGCAACACAACATCCCTAAATTGGAAATGGGCTCGTCCTACTGATAAGGGTAGGCACGTCCATTTAGCTTAAATGGGTTAATTGGCTTATGTTGCATTCATAAATGACTGGGATGGTTTCCTTAGGGGCAAGACTGAAATGTAATATTTACTGATCCTAAGTTTTTTTTTAGTTCTGGCCCCGAGGTTATAAAAAAACTTTTTTCATGCTAAACTCATGATCATTAAATTTATCATGCTCTTAAAAGTTAAAATACAACAATATTTGGCATTTATGATAAATGCAACTTATAAATGTTAAAATTCAATCAATTTTAGAGCTGTAGATAAGAAATACCTTTAAACGACATCTCATGAACAACTCGTCCAAATTCAAAATTATTGCATTAAATATTTGTTATAATGCCCCCTACCAGAATCTTACAAATGGTTCGGCTACGTCCATTAAGAGGGCGACCAGAGTTGTAGATAAGAAATACCTTTAAATGACATCTCCTGACCCACTGATCCAAATTAAAATTAATTTCACAGAAATGTACCACATAACGCCCTCTACCAAAAATTGCACAAATAGCTTTTTGTGGATCTTTTATGTTTTTTTTTCTTTCTTTTGTTTGCTATGTCTTGGTGCGCGTCTGTTTATATTTGCTTTGTGGTCACCTGCTGCGAAAGGGCAGACCTCTTGGATCTAGTTTGTGGTGGCGAACTGTGAGTTTCATTCCATTGGTATCCTGGGTAAGGTGTGGTACTTGATTGTATCGATTCCTGATCTTTGCACCCTTACTTACTTTGCTCTGTCTAACACAAGGGCTACCAGAAAATTAGGTAAGAAGTATCTTTAAAAGGCATCTCTTCCTGAACCACTGGTCCAAATTTAAAATATTTTCTTATAATGACCTCTATCAAAATAGCACAAACTGTTCTCCTCTGCTGAATAAAAAGGCCACCAGAGCTTAAAATAAGAAAAAAAGTTTTAAACGACATCTCTTCCTGATTTACTGGCCTATATTCAAAATAATTTCACATAAATGTTTCTCAGTATGCCGTCTATCAATTTTGCACAAACGGTTCTGCTCCGCTGGACAAAATAGCCACTAGAGCTAAAGATAAGAAATAGGTTTAAGCGGCATCTCCTACGGAATCACCGATCCAAACTCAAAATAATTTTATAGAAATGTTCCAAATAATGCCCTTTACCAAAATTGGAAAAACCGTTTCACTCCGCTTCACTGCCTATCAGAGCTAAAAATAGAAATATCTGAAACGACATATCCTGAACTACTACTGGTCCAATTTCAAAATACTTTCACACAAATGTTCCCCATAATGCTCTCTTACAGGAATTTGCTGCCAGAGCTTAATAATTTGATTTAAACCCCATCTACTCATGAGCCAGGCCTCGAGGTTATAAAACTTGAGTACAGTCTCAGACTCAAAATAAAGCGCAATGATCGGCTGCTTGCGGACACGTGTCCGCAAGCAGCCAATCAGTGCGCCTTACTGAACTCAAGTTTTATAACCTTGAGGCCTGGTTAAGGTGAGCGATTTTGGGAGTTTCTCTGTTTGGGTTAGAAATCACGTATACGAGCTATATATGTGTTTGAACTACAACAGAACCTAGGGTGAAGATTAGGCAAGTGAATATATTCAAGGACCCCTCCCTCACCCGCTCTTTCCTGGTGATTTCCGTCGGTTCTTAAGCAGCAATTATGTTGTAAATTCTCTTTTGCGTTGTTTCTCCAAAACCGATGTGTAGCTAAGAGGGTGGTTGTTGTGGTGTACATGTTTAGTAATGTTTTAATATGTATTTTTTTTTTTTATTATTTATTATTTATTTCTGAAACATATATATTATAAATACATGCATATTTCATATATGAATATGACATATAATGTACGAACATCATATCAATGTAATAAGATGACTATTTAAACACATACATTTTACAGTCTATACGCTAATGTTATGTTTATTCTACAAATTAGTTTCAGAAATAGTTATAAATAAAAAAAAATGTTATTAAATAAAGAGAAAAAAACAAAGTAGTAAAAAAAATAAAGCGAAAAATATAACTAAATATGCCAAAAAGGATGCAATGAAGCACCCTGGAATCGTCAGAAATATGTTGTTTTCTAAGGTATGTAATATGGTAAGAGAGAGAGAGAGAGGGAGAGGGAGAGAAGGAGAGAGAGAGAGAGAGAGAGAGAGAGTACTGTCGCCTTTACGGTACGAGCGTGTTTGAAATGTTACATTAATTTTCGTTTTTACTCCGTTAGTGTTCTAAGGTTTCCCCATTTTTTGTTGAATTGGGCAAGTCTGTCTTTCTTGAAATAAATGTGTTTTTCTATATTGATTCGATGTTTTAGATATAATTTGAAATGAAATAAATTTGGGTGTTGTTTTTTATATTTGTTTTTGAAAATGAAATGTTTTCCAAGTAAAATTATAAAATTCTTTGTTTGAACTTCTGTTTGATTTGTTCCTTCCGTTATACCAAGCATTATGTTTCTTAAGTTAAAATGAATGAATATATTATAATCTTGCAAAAGTGTTGATAAATTTGTCCAAAAAAGCTGTACATGAATGCACTCCCAGAATAGGTGGTCAAGTGTTTCAATTTCCATGCTGCAAAAATCACATAAAGTTGTATGTCCAATGTTACATTTTAATAGAAATCTGTTTGTTGGAATAATACGCATTAAGAACTTGTAATTAAAATTTTGCAGTTTTATGTCTTTTTTTGCCCGGAGGGAGGATGTGTAAATTTTTTTCCAGTTAAGGAACATCGTGGAATTGTTCAGCCCATTTCGTCTCTGACTTCTTATCTGGATGTTTTCTCTTTTTCTGAAGTAAGTTGTATACATATTTATTGGTTTGTTTTGTGTTCATTAATTGTCTTAATGTGGTGTTTGGGTTTGGCGCATTTGTATTTTCATTTTTAATATTGGTTTTCCAAGAGTGTGGTATACTATGTGTCAAAGTTAGATATTTTAAAAAATCACCTTCGGGTAGATTGTAAATTTCTCGTAATCTACTAAATGGGTAAAACTTCTTTGAGGCGTCATCATATATGTCTTTTAAAACTTTTATTCCATTGTGGAACCAATTTGAAAACATAATTGTATTTACACCTGCCTTAACATTACTGTTATTCCACAGAATTTCATGTCTGTAACTTTGTATAACAACATTAGATTTGCATCTGCACCACGATAATAGAACATCATTTAAAAACCTATTTTGAGTTATTCTACAAATGTCGTCTTCGGAGATATTACATTCAAACAAAAGTTTTCCACCAAATGAGCTGAGACTGTTAATATATATTTTGTTTAAAATTGCGTCATTTTCAGCTTCTATCATTCGTTTTATCCAACATATTTTTAGCGAATTTATAAAATTGTCTAAATCAATCATTTTTAAACCCCCGCTTTCATACCCCATCGTGAGTATATCTCTCTTAATTTTTTCAGGTTTGCCATCCCATATGAATTCGTACATAAGTTGTTCAATTCTTTTTACTGTTTGAGGGGATGGGTTAGGTAAAGATGAGAGTGCATATATCAATTTTGGCAGAGCGTAATTTTTTATCACTGTAATTTTACCCATAAGCGTTAGTTTTCTATGTTGCCATTGTTTTAAACATTTTTTCAAAAAGAACAATTTTGGGTTCTAAATTTGCTTTGTATATGTGACTATTGTTAGTGCAAAAGGTAAATCCGAGTGAGCTAGCTTCGCTAGAGCTCCACTTAAATTTCCGTTTTTTCAAGTATACTACTTCATTATGGATCATACTGCCTATTCGCAAAACTTGGCATTTTTTTTGAATTTAGTTTTAATCCAGATATATAGCTATAGTTATCTAAGACATCAACAAGAGCTTCAAACGATTTTATTGAACCATCTAGGATAAAAGATGCATTGTCAGCAAAAAGAGACTTTTTAAATTCGTGTTTCGAATATGTAATACCTTTTATATCTTCAGTAGTTGTTATCTTATATGATAAGAGCTCGATACATATAATGAAGAGATAAGTGGACAGGGGACACCCCTGGCGGACACCTCGCACAATCGGAAAGAAGTCAGACAAATATCCATTGTTGGAAACACAACTCTTTGCATCTTTATAGAATAGTTGTATCCACTTAATAAAATCTTCACCGAAGTTAAAATGTTTTAGGCAATTTATTATATATGTATGGTCAATGCTATCAAACGCTTTTTCAAAATCTGTGAAAAAAATAAGACCTGGTTTATTTTCTTCTTCAGCGTTATCAATTATTTCAAAGAGCAATCTTTTGTTTTCGCCTATATATCTACCTTTTATGAATCCGGTCTGTGAATTATGAATTATTTTAGTAATGACATGTTTTACACGGTTTGCAATAACTTTAGTTGCGATTTTATAGTCTACATTCAATAAACTTATGGGTCGCCAGCTATCCAGTGATGTCAGATCTTTGTTTTGTTTAGGGATAATTGTAATTATGCTTTGTTTTTGCAGTTCTGTGAGCAATCCAGTTTGCAATGAGTAATTTATAGAGTTCACGTAAAATTCTTTAACGTTATTCCAAAAGAGTTTATAAAATTCCACTGTAATTCCATCAGTGCCTGGACTTTTTTGATTTTTCATAGATCTTAGGGCATTTATACATTCAGATTCTGTTATTTCTCCTTCACATTTAATTTGATCAATATTGCTTAATTTGTTTATTGACTGGTCGAAAAAGTTATATTTTGAGTTGCTCATTTCTCTTTTGTTATATAGATTTTTATAGAATGTTTGTATTTCTGTTAAAATTTCTTTTTGGTTTGTACTAATTACGTTGTTGACGCATAACCTTGAAATCAGTTTTGTTTTAGACCGCTTTTTTTCCAAGCTGGCGAAATATTTGCTGTTTTTTTCGTCATGTTCGACTATGTTAGCTTTTGATCGCAGAATTAATCCGTTTAGCTTAGTTTCTATTAATTGTTCAAATGTGTTCTTTTTTTCATTAAGATCGTTTTTTAATACCTCTATTACATTGGCTTCCGTTGATTCAGAAATTTTGTTTTGCAATTCGTTTATTTCATTTGTCAACTTTTTTTTCTTGTTTATTAGTTTCTTTCTTCTTGTATGTTGCATATTTTATTGTTTCGTTTCTAATTGTACCTTTAATCAATTCCCACTTTGTATTTGGGTTTGCTTCTTTGTTTATTTCAGCTATTTCAGCTATGCTTTTCTTAACTGTTTCTTGATAATCCTTATCCAATAATAGACTGTTGTTAAGTTTGAAATAGCCAGGCCCACGGGTAAGGTTTATTAGGTCGATGTTTAAGGAGACTTTACTGTGGTCCGACTTATACCCAATGTTGTGTTTGCAGGAGACTACGGAATTCCTCAAATTTTCCGAAATCAAAAAATAATCAAGCCTACAAAATATTGGTGGTTTGTGATGTGAATGCCAAGTAAATTGTTTTATGTCTGGGTGCATGTCGCGCCAAATGTCAGTTAGGCTATATCCATCAATAATATTGTTAATAACCTATCTGCAACGTTTGTGTGAGTATATCCTGCCATTTCTTTTATCAAGGTTTTCATTCAATACGGTATTAAAATCGCCACCTATTATAAATGTTTTTTCGTCGTTTTCTTTTAAGTATTTTTCTAATTGTTCGAAAAAATTGCAGTCATCATTATTTGGACCATAGATGTTAATAAAATAAATTCCCTTGTCATTTATTATTAATTCTAAAACTTGCATTCTACCCAGGATTAAAACTGTGTATTTTTGAATTGGGTATGAAACTGTTGGATTTATCAAGATTCCTATACCTTCACTGTTGTTGCTATGTCCACTCCAGAACGCGTCATTTCCCCATTCCTGTTTCCATGAAGTGTGAGTATTTTCTCCTGAATGAGTTTCTTGAAGCATGCAGAGTGTATGATTGCTTGACTTTAGCCATGCGAATATTTGTTCCCGTTTAGATTTATTGCCCAAACCTCTAACATTGAAAGAGCAGCAGGAGAAATTCATTTAATAGTCTTGTAAAAAGCGTACATGTTTCGTATACAAAAAGGCGACAGTGAAGAGTAAATAAGAGGAAATATATGAGCGTGGTTTCTAGATAACATCTAGTTATTCAAGGTGGTGAACAGGTTTGCCATGCATAATGAATTATGAATTAGGTACCGCATCAATATCGTACCCGTATATATACTGAACAGCAAAAGAAACGCCTATTTTGCATATTTGGTATAGTGCATAAATCGGGGTTTAAATACTCATCTAATGATATGTAATTAATACCTGATGTATGGAACATGTGTATAATCAAATGCTGTTTTGCGTTTTTTTGTATTAATTAACAAAAATAATAATTAACTGTGTAATGACAAATAAATGGTCTTGAACGAACGCATGAGTCCGTTCAAACATCTTCATATCATTTAGGGTAAAATTTGATAAGGGTTTCTGGTATTAAATGGTTATTGTATAATATGCGTTTCTTTTGCTGTCAAGTATATGTGTAATGTTTATGCTGGTACTTATATACTACCGAACCTCATTTATTCGAACTTCGGAGGATCAAAGCTTTTGTTTAATGTTTTTTGTATTATACATAAGAGATTTGTTTCCACTTTTTGTCTAAAAAAAAAAAAAAAAAAAAAAAAAGCAATTTACTTGCCGCTCAAGGAAGGGTCTCACAGGGGCACCTCCTTTAAGCGGCCTGACCCACTTAGGTGTGATGCGGGAGATCCAGAGTTCGAGTTATCGAGTTTCTATTGTGAGTGCGTATGCCAGGAAGTTCATTTTATGACACACACACACACACACACACACACACACACACACACACACACACACACACACACACACACACACTGGTTGACTTACTGAGAGGTTGTTTTACCCTTCCCCAGGTCTTTTCGAAACGAAAACAAAAGTCGAGGGGTATGGGAAACAACTCTCGCAATACCGGTTTTCCGCTGGACATAATTCCTCATATTATAAAACCTTTCGGTCACTGTAAAGGCAGCACCTCATGTATGCGTAACTAGGACTGGTCCACCCCGGACACAGGCAAAAGCCGAAATTGGGGCGTAATTCCATCCGGAGGTAACTATATTGTACCGATGTGTAGCTAAGAGGGTGGTTCTTGTGGTGTACATGTTTAGTAATGTTTTAATATGTATTTCTTTGTGTCCTTTCTAGTTTGTAAAATATCTCGTTTAAGAAGGTTACTTTGGTTACTTTGCTTGAGTCTCTCTTGTTGTATGTGTTGTCTTTGTTTGTTTCTTCTAGTTGTCATTCCAATTGGTGCTATGCGTTAGTCTGCGGTCTGTGATCATGGCATATCAACTTGACTTTAGCAACTAATACCCACTTGTTTTAAGCGAAGTAGGGCAATTAGTGATCGAGGGACGACTTAGCCATTTTCTTCAATTTAAGTTTAATTTTCATATTTTTCATTCGTTTACTGTTCGCACACTCAAATATTCATTCAGTTCCATGCCCGTTTTTCATCCTGTGCTTGAAAATTAAGTAGTCGCACAAAAAGAAACCAAAAGCTCTAAGTGATACGCCACCGCAGAAAGCAGTTACACAATGACTACCAAACTCACCAAAATATGCTGTCAGATAAGCCTAGCCAAACATCGTAAACCCTGACCAGACTGCTCCTTCAGTAGCAGTCTGACCAGGGTTTTCGTTGTTTGCGATTCACGTCACCTCATTGAATTGTCAAAATGAACAAGTTCAAATTTTAGGATAGCTATGGTACTGAAGCTAGGTCTCCGAATATTGTGAGTGGAAACGGCAATCTTTCAATTGTTTTATGTGACAGTCTATTTTACGTCTGACCTCAACTGAATGCTCTCATATGATCTGTTTTGGCAGTCATTATGTCCGATATAATCATGGTTAGGTTCTCATTAACTCCCAAGAGACTGAAGATTCATTCTCGGAATGAAATGAATGAGATCGAGTCATCTTAGAATTATTTCTCAAATATGTTGCTTTTCTTTTATGTCATGTCAGATAGGACTACAAAGAAACAGAGGAAAGTGTCGAAGTGTCGAAAGAGTATACTCGGACGTTACGCAAATCTTAGCAAAACTCACACGTCTTGAATTGCAAGCAAATGTGAACACACACGCACACACACGCGCACGCACGCAAGCACGCACGCACGCACACACATACGCACGCATGCAAGCACGCACACACATGTACGCACGCGCACATACACTCGTTTGCTAATCAAGGGATTACATGCGAACTTTAATACTGGAACCATCACACTTTGCTGCAACTGTAAAAGTACCATGCATATGTATATTATATTATGTTATTAAATATGTTCTTAAAAGGGTATCCTTTGGAAGCAAAGACTGCACTAAAGAACTGAAACTAGAGTGTGCATATTTCCTGGGCCAGGCCAGCTAGTTTCTGCCATCAGTGACACTTTATTTTATTTCTGTATAGTGGTCGTTATCATTGAAAATCAAGCTTTGAAATGTGAATGCTAACCTCTGAATAAGTGTTGGCCCATTAGCATGAGCAGGGTATGTATTCATAGCACTACAATTGTAAAAAAGGGCAGTGATTGACTTAAAAATTTGGTGGAAGCTCAGCACAATGTTTTTAAGTAGCCAGGTGTTTCATGATTGGTCAATAATAAAACTGGGAAAGATATTGTATTTATTAGACGGGTATATCTTTGCTGCACTTTTTGAAACAACATCTCATTGCTTTTGTTGATTCAGTTGGCTGGTATGGCTTAGAAAAAAGAACCTTGCATTCTGGTATTTTTTCAGTAGAATTTTCCTCTCATGTAAGGTGCTCACCTTCAGGGGCAAAAAAGTGGTCACCAGGGTATCTCAGTATTGTTTATTGATTGAACTAGGTCAAATCTGTAATTCTATGGCAGCCTCATTGTGTTTGAGAGTTATGAGGACCACAGCCTACTTAAAAACTATGATTGAGGTCTATGGAAAAACAATTACAGGTCTGGGCCCTACTAGCAATAGACGTTTCCATGCAACCCCCAGAATTGTCACTAAAAAGTCACATGATAGTGTATAATTGGCCAATGCAACGATGACTTAGCACATGACATAGTCCCACAAACGAAATCGCACGCGTGCAATCTCACACAGCCAATCTGGGGTCTATACTTACAGTTACATATATACTATGTTTAACTCTTGTATGCTGGGTGTTTTTATGCTTTTTATCGTCTGCTGATTATTTTCAAAATCATCTTTTTCAAAAAATTCTTTCAGGAATGCCATCAGAGTGTCAAACAGTTTGGATCCAGATCAGGCCCGACATTTTTGATCTAGGCCCAAACTGTTTGCAAAGGTTATCAGCAGACGACATTAGTAGAGAAGAGTTACATGTAAAGTAGGTGTGGTTTTTGGAAAGGTGAATTAACATCCCACTTAATTCAACATCCATATAACCTTAATTGAGCCATTCAACTGCGTCCCAAATCAGCCCCATTCAAGCAATATGGACTATAAAAGAGTGAATCAACAGATTAAATAGATTAAATTAATTGACAGTCTAGTTCATTCTTGAGATGAATCCCATTTTCTCGCGAGATTTCATCCGCAATTATTTCCTGACGGAATGGAAGAGAATGGACAAAATAATCGTAAATGCGGTCCGATAGAGGAAACCAGTTGTGAAATTGACCTAATGTCATTAGTGCGACCGAATCGATCTTAATGAACCAACCTCACCGAAGAGGATTAAAGTTGTATTAGTCACCCATTTAAAATCTGGAATTGTCATAAACGATGAAATATCACCGCATATCGGAAGCGGTGATAATAAATCTCTCTTTCATTTCTAAGAATGATGTTTTTAATCACGTGCCTCTACTTCCTATCATTATTTAGGCTACCCAAGCTAGTTTGGAATACTTTTGAGGGCGTATTTCTGAATTATGTTCTTTTCTCCTATTGCTAGTGCTTAGTGGAATCGTCACGTTGAAGTGATTCTTTTAAAATGAACAGTCATGTAAGATGTCGCAAATATGAAACCTGTGCAATCATGCACAGGCATGCGCGGGTCCCTGGAAAATAATAAAGTTATAGGGTTCCTTAGCAAATCACGAAGTTACAAAGCCAGCATTCAATGTTTAGTTGGGCCATTAACTGCCCGCCAGCAACACGCGATTGATATGTCGCTTCGCTGGTGGGCCGATGATGGCCCGAACAAAGCGTCAGAGTTGACCCCTCTGACAAAACTTCCTGGATCCGCGCATGACTGTCAGACAGGTGTTATAGTTTGCACATGACTTGCGATTGTAACAACGTGTAGTTTCCACTGTAAATAAGGCTCATCTATCCATATAATGGAAGTAAGACATGTAATGGGAACCACTTTGGGGTGGCTCTCATTACTACTAGTTATTGGACATCGTATTTTTTATTACAGAATGATGACAATTTTCATACTTCGGCCGCGGTTTGATCTATACAGCATTATTTGTGTACATTTTTCGTGGATGTGGCCGTCTCATCATGACCATAGCTGTTGACTGGGACGTAAAGCCTAAAAACAAAAATCAAAAACAACACGCTTTATTAGTTTATCCTTCCTATTAAAAAACATGAGCGGATCCAGAGGGAGGGGTAGGGGCAGGGGGTCCGGACCCCCCTGGAAAATCACAAGTTGCTATGTTTCCTAAGAAATTCTTTACAATGCTTTACGGCGAAAAAATAAACAGTGTGACTCATAAACTTTATTATGGTATCAGAGGAACAATGGAAAAATGATGAAATATCGTTCCAAATGTGTGGGGGCATAGGAAGTCTGTAAATCAAAAGATACGAGAAGTTCTCCTTACATATTGTGTTAGTGACATCTTCTTTCAAGGGTAACCAACACCCCTTAAAGCTGCATACTCTGTAACTATGAATATTTTTCGAAAATTTTTATTTTCTTTTGAAATCATTTGTAAAAGCTGAATTAAGTTATGTTTTCACAATAAATCTGTTCACTAGAGCGGAAAACTGCACGGAAA
Source organism: Loripinus fragilis (assembly GCA_964019695.1). Taxonomy (NCBI): domain Eukaryota; kingdom Metazoa; phylum Mollusca; class Bivalvia; order Lucinida; family Lucinidae; genus Loripinus; species Loripinus fragilis. The sequence continues at coordinate 51,621,730 of OZ026525.1, read as the reverse complement.
AGTGAATCATCCTATAAAACAGATGTGTTTTACTCGTTTCGATAATTATTTGCGTCCCTCCAATAATTATAGACAGTTAATTTTAATATAAATGCTGTTGTTTCGATACTGATAATTTGTTAAGATTTACGAAATTGGTAAAATGTATACCTGCAATTTAGTTTTTTTACTGTGTTCTTGAAAAATAGAAACATTAGTTCTAAAATTAAAAGCTCAAAAGTTACAGACTATGCAGCTTTAAATTAGAAATGGACACGTCCTACTGATAAGGAGGCCAAGTCATTTCGGCTTAAATAGGTTAATTTAATTAAGCGTATAATCCAGGCATCAACCAAAAGTATCTAAGACAGCGGGAACCAATTCCAAACTAATATTTATTTTAATCCCAATAATATTTTTTTCTGCGAGAAATCATTTCACTACAGACGTTCATTTGCAACATTTCATCCGTTAAGCCCTTTAAAAATGCATTAGATTTCGCGACTTGAATACTGTGGATCTGAAAATTCAATTATGGCACGGGAAATTAAACACAAAGTGATATCAAATGATTAGACAAGCGTCGGATGCATCTGAAGATCGGCAAATAGACGCTTATGAACATATGCTATCTATCACTCAGTGTCTGAACATCTCACATCTTTTACATCGAATTCTTTTTCATTTCGATATTAAAACAAAACTATTTTCATGTTGCCTGCTATAGTCATCTGCTGATAACCTTACTCAGACCGGACCAAAACGTCAGGCCTAATCAGGTTCTAAACTGTTTGACACTGAGTGCATTCCTTAAAAAACACCAGCAAACGACAAAAAAGATACCAAGTATGCAAAGATTTAAAAAGACTACCAAACAGAACAACAACAGTCGACGCAAATGGCTAAACACACTCAAAACCGAGTCTGCTGTTTTCTCATATTGAAGGTTCTCTCTATTTCAGAAGCAGTTTTTCCAGATTATACAATAGAACGGCTCTATCCAGTTGGGACAATATGTTGGGTCATGCGTTCGAAACTTTGTCGTTTGTTTTTGTTTGTTAAAGTTGATGCTTTAGGTCACAGTCAAATTCTTTCAGTCATGTCAGTCATTTCCTGAATTCAACCAATACAACTTTTCGGATAATCAGAAAATGGATTTTTATAAGGCTGAACGCACATGCCACAGATCTTATGTTTCTTACGACAGTTCCGGCTACACTTGTAATACAATGTAACTTTTTTTGTACATAGAACTACGCGTAATGCCCCTTATTGATTTGATTCACGAATTGTGCCGGACTTTCCCGATTGACTTAATGGATAATAAGAGCATATTAACCGTGTTAATAGCTCATATAAACCTCGCATCCTTGACAAACAGTGCAGACCTAGATCCGACGCCGCATCAGAGTCATCATTCTTTGCATACAGGATGCTCTATCAAGTTTTATACATGTAGCCAGGAAGATAAATATTATCCTAACCTTATTAATTGGATCAGCCTTCCAACTTAGGTATACAGGTATGTTCTTAAACTTCACATGCATCGAAATGCTGTACTCAAATCCTTATCGTTCTGTGGCGTCTGGTCCAGTTCTGCACTATTTGCATAACGTTCCCTTAATAGGACGAGCTTATATAGGTTAAATTGTTTGTAAGCGCCGCTTTAACGACGACGACATCTAACATGTTCCTTTATCTACAAGAGTCATTTGTCTTGTAGTCTGGAATTCTTGGAATTTCGTGTTCTTTTTCAGACTGTTAAGCTTCTGAATGATATTGATAAATGCTCAATTATGTCAAATTAAATATTACACTTTCAGTGCCTACCTTTGAGCCCCTGTTTATGTAACAATTTGAATATTTTGTGAAATAACAAGACAGTCAAGATGGCTCATGGGTGTGGTCAAACTGACCAGAACTTACTGGACAAAAAAGTAAGTGAATACCACGATAACACACTGCAGACCAGCCAACGGCTCTGTCTGGAAGTCACAGAACACTAACAGTCACAAGACATCAAGAAGACAACTAAAGTAAAGCAACAAGCTATCTCTTCACCATCAAGATGATTGTAAACTAGAAAAGATCCTAAATACTACATAGCAGAACAATGAATCAACAACAGAACCACTTACTTAGAACGGACAGTAGCCTCAGCCACTGTGGTGGGGGAGGCTTAAATGCAATTTTACTAGTACCGAATCTTCTCCCTAGATTCTGCCAGTGTTGAGAAAAAAAATATCTAGCTAACGTGGTACAAAACATAAATTGGTAATAAATTGGTAATATTCTACAAAATTCTTAATAATCTAACTGCTCTTTACCTGCAGGATTTTATGCCACCACTTGTTCAAGAGGCTAATCCCTACAAACTCAGACATTCTACAGATATCGGCCAAATTCACGCTAACACCAACATGTATTATATCTCTTTTTATCTTTCCACAATACGAGACTGGAATAACCTACCCCAAGAAATTAAATAGTCCAGCTCAGCTGCATCATTTAAGTATCAACTCAACAAAGACACACAGAGGCGAGCACCAGCAAAATTCTTTTCTGTTGGGTCAAGGCTAGGTCAACTAGTTCATGCAAGAATACGAATGGTGTGTAGGTTGCTCAATTCTGATCTTTTTCGAAAACATATAGTTCCCAGTCCTTCCTGTGCCTGTGGGGGGTTTGAAAGTGCTTACCACTTATTCTTCATATGCCCAGATAACAATGTAACACGAAAAAGATACTTAGAAGCCCTTCTTAGAAATCATACAACTCATGAATTACTTTTTGGCAAGGATACATCAACTGATGAAGAAAATGAACCTCTCTTCCTTAAAGTACAGGACTACATACTAAAGTCTAAAAGATTTGTTCATTAAGTTGATACATATTGGCAAACTGTATTGCTATCCACTTCACTTCTCTATATAACATGATAAGATATCCTCTATTTACAGTAAAACAATCCAAAGAATCATCTTGCTAGAAGTAGATAAATACACATGATAGGTGCGCGGTCAACAGCTCTCTGGCTCTCTCTCTCTCTCTCTCTCTCTCTCTCTCTCTCTCTCTCTCTCTCTCTCTGTTTTTTTCTCTATAATGAAATATGCATGCATTACTCTATTACTTTCATAGCGCGAGTTTCTTTGAAGCTTTATAAGCTACTCACACATATTATACAAATTATACCTGTAACAGGAAATGAATTTCATATAAGCTTTTAGCTTACTGTCAAATCCTGCATCCATTGACAATGTATATATTGCATGAATGTAGAATATCTCAATAAAATATTGTTTAAACTATGAATATCTAGACCGCATTGAAGCTTCCTAACTTATGCAAGAGAGAGAGAGAGAGAGAGAGAGAGAGAGAGAGAGAGAGCTGGTTGCTTTACTTTAATTGTCTTCCCGACGTTTTGTGACTGTTAGTGGTCTTTGGCTCTTCCTCACGATGCAGTGGGTTGGTCTGTAGTCTGTGGTATTTCCTGATCATACTCACTTACTTTTTAAACCATTATTGTATTCAAAAATCAACTCTGAGTGTCTGTGGTAGAATGTAGAAAATGCTTTTCGAATTTGTGATATCGATAACCTTGTTTTAACAACTTAGCAGTCAAATATTGGTTTCTGTTGTTGAAGTCACTATCATGAGAATATACTCTCGCAAAACGAATAAACTGCGGAATATATACGCCATAGGAAGGAGGGTGGGAGGGCGCAAGGAACATCTCCATCAAGAAATGGGAAATTAACTATTTCAAAATTAAAATCATCCTGTTTATCATACATTGAAGTTGAAACTATGGCTGTGTTTCTTTGGCACCCAAACGGCATACGCCGCTGCCTTGCCTGCACCTCCGGCTTACGCCAATCACATGACCGGGAATGGGTATAGTCTAATCGTTAAGAGGCGAAACAGGCCTCGCCGCTTCACGCCTTGGTTGAAATTTGGCGAGATCAGATCAGCTTACGCCGGTAGTGCGGCTATCAGGTGAGCCGCCACTTGATCCAAATCAATCGAATAACCAACTGGTCATAGACTACAACCGGCTTACGCCCTGCGAAGCCAAAGAAACGAACCCGATGCCACTGGTCATTCGTTATGGTTTAGTCCGAAAAGGCTTCAGTATCTAAGACCTGACATTTGTATAGGAATAAGAATTATTAATATTAAGCAAATCATCTAGATATTCTGAGGTAGAGTTAAGTGCTTCAATGACATCAGCTTGATTATTGTCAGAAAGAGACAACATGAAATCTCTCTCATAATAAAATAAAAACAAATGTGAAACAAGAGGAGCACAATAATTACTCTTTGGAAAACATACAAGTTTGTATTTACAATTTTGAACCAAACCTTATAAATATATTGTCAAAAATTAATGGAGAGCATCAATAATATCCTTTAGGTTGTGCAGAACTGAAAAGAATTGTGTTTCTCATTAGATGCCAAATAAAGAGAGTTAAAAGTTTGTTCATTAGTTCAGTTAGTGTTTCTTTGATTGAGAAATGCGATATTGCTGTATAGAGAATAGAGAAATCATATATAGACAAACTAGAAGCCAGAAAACCTTTAGATTTTAATTTATCTATTTAATGAATCTTACCTAAATTTTTAAAAGACCAAAATAGATTTTTACCATTCCTTTCACAAAATCTTTCACAATATTTCATATTATATCTATTAATCGCAGTAAGCAATAAGTACTCAGTAGTAGTACTTGAACAAGAATAAGCAGTTAACGTCACTGATTGGGTCTTTTATGAAATTAAGGTAATCAGGTTAATGTAGGAAGCTTGCTATGATTTTCATCAACAAACGTATAAAATTTAGCAGCCATATGACAACGATGCCCATCAATGACAGACTTCTGATCAAGCAAATTATGCTATGCTACTTTGGCAGTGCTAAGTTCTTGCTTTAGGATGTTAATGTAGTATAATTTTAAATCGACTACAACATTGTTAGCAGCCTTATCTGTAGGCGCCAAAACACACTTCCTATGGAATTTTTGGACCCCAGTCTTCAAATTTCTAAAAGGAAATTTGGGTTTAGGTGGAAGAGGATCACAATTTTTGCAATAAAATGAGGTTATATTATCATTAGTATTAAAAATGCTTACTTTCTAAGTATTTAAAGCATTTTATTATCTACTATGTAATGAAATACCGGAAAATATTGATTAAATATAATGCATATATTTCACAGCCATGAAAATATAAAAACTTGAATTTTCACAGCAGTGAAAATACTAGATTTAATATTTTCACTGGAGAGAAACCGTAAGATTGGAACTACTTTTTTCTATTTTCTCAATATGGTCTAAGGGAAGCAACTCTTTATGGAATATCTGTTTCTTTTCTAAGGGAAACAAATATTGGTGTTTCCTATTTCTGTGGAAATGTAAACAGAGTCGCTTAGAAGCTTAATAAAAGAAAGAGCTTTTATAAATTTGTCTGCCAAACAAGAAAATCAAAACAAAAGCTAATGTAAAGTTAGATTCAATTATCTTTACCTTAACAGATTATGGGAAATTTGTAGATAATAAAAAGAAAATTCAAATGTTTTTTGTTAAATATGTCTTTTATTTCAACTGTGTAGTGGACAATAATTATATTACATTCGTGGCTTCGCCACTCATGAAATATAAATATTGTCAACTTCACTCGTGAAATAAAGACATATTTAACAAAAACATTTGAATATCCTCTATATAATAAACATGCTCTCGCTTACACCATCACTTCCCGAATTCGTGTAAGGCACCAGCAATTTCTTCAGGACATTTGTTGAAGTCTATTGGCGAAGGAACCTATCTCTTAGTCCTTTACAAATAATAGACTGAACTCTTGAATCAGTAATTAGTTTTAAAGCTCCCTTGACTATATGACCAACAGATTACTAGCAATATTTAGAGTCTTTACAATCTCAAACATCAGGAATAGTAGTTACAATATCAAGTTCAGTTTCTAATTTGTTAATGATTTAATACAGTACAACGAATATGCTTACTGTAGTTATAGCAAATAATAGGTTATTTCTTATTTTCAAAATAAGTAGGAAAAGAAAGATAATAGATTTATCTTTTAATATTCTGGGTAAGTTAATGAATTCAATCCCTTTGTTGACAAAGTGAATTTTGATATTTTATAAAATGCCTAATATGTTTAATTTCAGAGTCAATACTACGCCAAACAGCTTGTTAAGAAATCATCAAATTTTACCAACATATTGCATGCAACAATTTCTAAAGATAAAACATCAATAACATCAGTTGATCTCCAGTAAAGATCAGAATTAGTATCTACAGAAAATTGTCTGCACGTTAGATTTAATAGTGGATTTTACAACAAAACTGTTTACAACGGGTACACCTTATGGTATTGCACTTGGAAATAGAAGGATGCACTACACAACTTCTATGCTTACTCCTTGAGTTCCTTAGTACATGTGACTGAAGAGGAGAAATGCAAACTTTTAAGTGGTTTTATAAAAAGGACATAGCCAGAAGTCCATGCAAATTAACTTTGGTAACCGAATGACGTTTTAGAGGTGAAACATGAATATAAGGTAATATTAGATGAATGCCATTGCTGATACATGTATGGTAGTTAAAGTGATAAGTTGAGTTATTGATACCAGGCCCTGAGGTTATAAAACATTTTTCATGCTCAACTCAACTGGGCGTGAAATTTCAACTGCTCATAAAAACTATCATACCGACTAATAAAGAAGTTTTTGGCTTTAAGTCTCTCAGATGCTGATAAATATTAAAATGCCAACAATTGTTGACATTTAACATTTATGAGCAGGATAAATTTCGTGCTCAGCTGAATTGAGCATGAAAAAAGTTTTATAACCTTTGGACCAGTATTATAAACTTCTTTAACCCTTTACATTCTGGACAACAGCAAACAGGTATTGGCAAACAGTGAAAACCCAGATGAAATGCCGCATAAAGTGGCATTTCATCAGGGTGTGCACCGTTTGCTAAGATATAAACAGTCTTCAGTGTGCTAGGGGCGTGAGAATTGTTGCACTTTCCATGAATTCTCATGAACCGACTCTATAAAACCGAGTATGCTGTTTTCTCCATTTCTCTCTATTTTTTTTGGAAGAGGCTATTTACAGTTGACTGTCAATAGCCAAAAAACGTTAAATGGCTATTTACAGTTGACTGTCAATAGCCAAAAAAAAACGTTAAAGTGGCTATTTACAGTCAACTGTCATTAGCCAAAAAACGTTGAAATGGCTATTGACAGTCAACTGTAAATAGCTATTTTAACGTTTTTTGGCTATTTACAGATAAATCAGATATTTTCATTGATGTTGACTTTATATTCGAACATTTGGTGGACAATTTCAAGTACAGATGAATATTAAAGTCAAATGAATGTGTTTCTTCCATAATTAGTGCATGCCGTAAATCGTATTTGAGCCTGGCATGTGAGTTTTGGGTATTTGACGCATGCAAAAAGTTAAGAAACACGCAAACTTGTGCATCTACACAGACGCTCCATTGGCATCGCTGTTCGTACGCATAAGTAGAAAATGATTCATATAAGAGCCAAACATCTCAAAAAATGCACAAGTATGGATTGGCAGTCAGGTGAAAGGCAGTTATTCTGTGATTGTGTCATTTCCTGATCAAGATTATAGAGCTCAGACTTCTTACGTGTAACATATATTCCAAGGTTTCCTGATCAGACACCACATTCTGCGAAATCTGATTTGGATCTCGACTGTTAGTCTATATCCCATGGATGTATATATAGCTACTTTGACTTGTTTATAGCACAAGCTGTTTTTGTTCCTCGTAGTTACACGTACATGTACTAGGTCCAGGGCCGTAGGAATGGGGGGGGGGGGGGGGGGCACGGGGGGCCCCCCCCCAATAATTTGCACAAATATGCCCCCCCCCCCCCAAAAAAAAAAAAAAAAAATCAACCTATGAATCACCCCCGTAATTTTCACTTCCATGCCCCTTAAAATTTCCACAATTGTGCCCTACTATGGTTTCCATATCTGTGCCCTTGATTTTATAGTGCAAATACTGTATTGCTCATTACAAAGGTCTGTCATTTTAAAAAAATTTATGTGTGCCCCCCCCCCCAAATCTGTATTTGCTTCCTACGGGCCTGAGGTCAGATTATGTCTGAAATAAGCAACGCATTTGAACATTTTATTGTTTTATTAATGAAATCCGATTCACATTTTCTAAATAAAGGCAATTCATGTATATCAACTAACAGTACATGTATGTACATTTTATTATATAGCTCAGTTAATTCAACGCCTGGAAATTTAACACCGAAATAGCCCTCAGAATTTCTCTAATCAGTTTCTAGTCATATGACGTGGTTACTTAAGAGAAACATCTCAGTGATACGATTCATTTAAGTATCCACAGCATATGCTTTTTGCTGTCGTCTTCTCGCCGAAACCATTAAGCTTTAGTGAGAGGCGACGATTCGGTAAGCAAAAGAAATAGAACGACCAACTGTACTAATAAAACTTTGCTGTTGCTGAATAAAGGCTGAACGTCTCGATGAGACGGTTCCTCTGAGTAACTCCAGCATATCCTGTCGGCAGAGTTTGAGTCTGTATATGCATAATTAGTACATTGATACTGTAAACCAGTGTCCCGAAATTATACTCCCGCGATGTAGACTTTGCAATATGTAATCTCTCTGATACTGTATTTGCGGTTGATTATAGTTGGGGGGGGGGGGGGGTGTTCGAGGGACATCTGTATTAAACGCTTAAGTTATTTGTGTACGGTCTTTAAATACCTTAAATGAGACAGCGGTAGATAGATGTTCCAAGCTTTTTGAAACTCTGGTATCATTTTTTTCGAAAAAAGTAAATTGTGGAAAAACCTTTGATATGAGTTTAGACAATGTAGTAAACAATTGTCCAATAATTGGGCTTAGTCGTGAGAAAACCGGATTTTGTTGCATGCAGTCTCTTCTGGTGATAAGGTTTTCAAAACTATTGGACCTAGATCTGCTATGATGAAATGGTGGTCCTTATTTCGATCTACACTGCTAAATACTCCGATAGTATGCCTGAATGTATTTTTCGACTCATAATCACACGCTGGATAGGAGGCAATCGAAAACTCTAATACTGTCGAGGAACGTAGATAAAATTGTTAGAAACAGTTTTCGATTGCTATTACCGTCTGACTGGCGACAAATAGCAATCGAAAACACTGTTTCTATCGAGTTTTGATCCCCGTTCGTCGATTGTTCAGAGCGTTTTTTATAGCCGCCTACGCGGTGTGATTTGCATGAAATCTTATTTTAAAACTCTACTCTCTTTATAGTAAGTTGTTTTTCAATTAAAACCATAAAGACCAGTGTTTTATGAGGATTATGATAAGACAACAAGCCCCAGGGTTTATTTTCACACCTAACCATCGCATATCACCGCGTCTTTCCGGTAAACAGCCGAAGTCTATCGACTGTCACCAGCTTGAGACGGGTGAAGTGTCGACATGGCGAAACTATGGCGGAAAACTCAGTCCGCATTTTCCATCTTTCAAGATTATTTTCCATCTTCCACCTTTAAAACTTATAGCTCATTCGGATAATGTAAAGCATTAGAAACACCCATGGATGTTGCATTAACAAGGGTTTTCAAATTTAATACCAGACCGCGCAAGTGCACATTCTGCTCGAGAACCTTGCATATGGCCAATGATGCCTCATTAAAGTCTCCTCTCCTGAATAAAGGTTGTCACACCTCTTAATCCGACACGCGTTAAGCACCACGTGGGGTTTATTGCCTCCCGGTGAAGTACACTAATGCTGTTTATTGGGACAGATTAAGCCTTTGGGTGATACTTAAGTGAAAATAAAAATAGATTATATGAAAAGATTCTATTCCACTGATAAAACCGTCCAATATCACCTCCACCGCAACCCCCCCCCCCCCCAAAAAAAAAAAAAAAAAAAAAAGAAAGTATCCGTTTATCTCGAAATTACAAAAAATAGTCTCGAAAAATGTGTAAAATATGAAACCTGTGCACATTGCACAGGTTTCATTTCATATTTTGCACATTTTTGCACAGGTTTTATATTTTGCACATTTTTCGAGACTAAATGTTTTTAGCAAATGCCTTTTTGTGTTAACCTTTTACAAAATATAAATAAATTTCAACAGGCCGAAAAGAAAATTAATAATGAAAGAAGAATAGAAAAAAATGGATGGCTGTCTCAATGAAGAGCATGTTAAATATACCACATAGATCCTCTCTGCGAGACATCCATACTTTGTATAAGGGAGTAAAGAAGGTTCTGACGAGTCATCGCATATGCCGACACGCCTTCACTTTCCAGGCTCGAAAATGCGTGAAGTATAAAAAAACAACAAATCCCTGTACTGGCCCTCGTACATAATTTTGCGGACTGGAACTAATTGCCAAACCCTTAGCTGTCTCATGACAACTTGCATGTACACAACATCAACAGGCAGTATAGATCAGAATCAGACAGCTCCTATAGGAAATATCTGTTATAATCAGATCATGACTCACTCTTGTTTGATATATAATTAGTCAAAAGCAAACTATATAATTAGTCAAAAGAACGGTTAGGATCATGAGTTTGACGAATAATTGAGTACACGGCAGACCCAGATGAGATGTTTATTAAAGTAAAGTATTACTAAATGCCAACACGGAGCCTATTTTGGATCCGTGATGCCAAATAGTTTCATTCAAGATCTGGACGGATATTTTTTTAAACAAAAAAATTGTGAAAAAAGTATCCAAGTCTTAAAATCACCAACAAAGACAAGGCTGCTCGTGTCACTCAGGAATTCTTCTTACTTTGCACTTAAAGTCATATCAAAATAATGCTAGGACGCTCAAGATTAACTGCTTACCACATCTTTGCAATTAGTATGTTTAATGTCTTGATTCTCTTTTTCCGCTAACGGAGCGGGAAGTCGTTGATTCGAAGCCGCACCATCATGAAAAAAATATGCTCCAACAAAAGCCAAAATAGGATTTCAGCTAAATAAATGGATAAGTAAATAAATTTGATATAACAAATAATTTCCCCCTGTATCCCAAATAAATAACGACACTGACTGTCATTAGCCAAAAAAGTTAAAATGGCTATTGACAGTCAACTGTAAATAGCCAAAAAACGTTAAAATGGCTATTGACAGTCAACTGTAAATAGCCATTTTAACGTTTTTTGGCTATTGACAGTTGACTGTAAATAGCCATTTTAACGTTTTTTGGCTATTTACAGTTGACTGTAAATAGCCACTTCGATTTTTTATACCGGGCCGCGTAGCGCAGTCGGTAACGTGTCTGGCTACAGATGCGTATCTGACTGCAGATCCAGGGGTCGCGAGTTCGATCCCGGCCCGGTACCATACTTTCGTGGAGATTGATCATGGAATAATTTCTACGGTCATTCTCCTCCCTTCCGCTGATTTATTCAAGAAGGGTTGTTGTCAGTTACAAGCGAAAGTATGTGCACAAATTACTGGTTAACCGCTTGCTCAAGCCTGCCCAGGAAAAAGTGTGGTTAGGTGAACTGACCGTCCCGCAATGACCATAGCTGTTGACATGGGACGTAAAGCAACAAAAACAAACAAACAAATAGCTCTCTATTTCTGAAGGGTCTGTTTTTCCAGATTATTCAGGGACAGAAATGCACCATTTTATAAAAAATGACTGGCAACCCCTTAAAATACAAAATGGAAAATTCCATATTTATCCAATCAAAATATATGGGAATAAGCCATCAGATCAAAAATGTTATTATATTGATAGCTAGTCTAGTTACTAGAGAAATAAATTCAATGATGAATAATAAAACACTTTTCATTTTTTTTGTCAGAGATTAAAAAAAAAATATTGATAGCAAGGAATTTCAATTGAAAATAAGAGCTAGCATAATAGTGCTTTTGGCCGAATTTAGATGTGAACGTGAGTTTCCAGACCACCATTACTGGTAATAATTACGTACAGTATTCGAAAAGTCGAACGCCGTTTTGTCAAAATACTCGCTTATTCGAAAAAAGATGTGGGGCACGCTGCACCTATTTATGAACTATTTGAATAACTGTCTATAAAAAACGTATGTTTTGGGTGCTTTAAAGAAACGTCTCCTTGCGACGTTTCTTTTATGCGCTCAGAACGTTTGTTTGATAGGGGAAAATTGAAAATATTCAATTTTGGGGGTTATATACTTTTATGTCTACCTCCCTATAATTTCATTTTTTTGGTACTTCGAAATAAAACTTCTAGTCCGTAGATTTGACTGTATTTACGAAATTTGACTGTATTGTTTAGTGTTGGTTCCAAATCAACTTCTTTGAAGAAATAATACAGAACTCTATGCCTTAAACTGGAGTAAAAGTAGATTTAAAATACAAAACAAAGGTGACCACAAGGCATCAATAAACAGACGCGCACGAAAAAATAACAAAAACAAGACAGAAATAACATAAATGATCCACAAAAGAAGCACCGCCTTGGAACGGTCAGTATAAATATTTTATTAGAGGGCTTAAACCGGTTTAACGGCGCGCTAACCTCATCCTTAGTTCAAAACTGATTTACTCTGTTTTGAATGTATTCAGCATCAGAGTGGACACAACGTTTTTAGGAACTTTAAGGCAGTTATACATGTACACGACTGGATATGAGAAAAATGTCCTCTCCTATTGAATAGATAGCGCTATTTGAAGAGTTTAAAACTGTGACCTTTAATTTCTCTAGATTGACTTGTCAATTTTATGTTGTAATTTATATACCTTGACAACATCTGCTCTAGTCGTCTATGTTCGATGGGTATGCACTTAAAAAATTGGATCATAGCACTACACGTGTTTGAATAAGCCTAGATTCACCAGTGACATATTTAGACAGGTGTTCTCAGAGATATTTTTTTCGAAGTGTGGGCACTTTCGGGGCATAAGGTGCCACTAGGCTTATCAATATAAGCAAACACTCCTGAACTGATTTTGCCCTGTTGCCCAAATGAGATACCCCAAATAAGGTCACAATAGGGGGTCAAAGGTCATCAAGTGCATTATATTGTGGTGAGTTTAATTTGAAATTTTTGTATTTATATTTATTTCGCAAAATAAACGGCAAATTGGTTTATCGAACTCGGCCAACATTCCTTGAATAAACGCGTCCAATATAAAAAGTATACTGATCCTACACAAGGTCACAAAGGGGTCAAAAGGTCATTAAGTGTAAATAAAATTTGTGATTTTATACATATAAAATGACGATTTTGACTGACTTTGATGGAATTCGTTGTGTCTGATCGATATCAGTGACTTTATTTTGATTGGTATATCATTTGTTTTAATTCTTATGACCTCATAAAAGGTCATTATGAGGGTTAGGGTCATCAAGTGCAATTTCAGAATCATCATCTAAGTGTTATTATGAATTTATGTTTACATTTTTATTAGATAAAACCTACCTGGGCTTTAAACAGCGACCAGTTTCAAAATGACCTTTTCTTATTTTAGAGGCTAATGGCCTCATTCGTATTACTGGGGTCAAAGGTCACACGGTGCATTTTTTTGTGTGACCAGGTCCCTATTTTTAAAGCACCCAATTCAACTTTCACATGTATAGTTTTAACAGGAAATTGACCGTAAAATATCTCGAATGTCATTTATAGATTCACAATTGAAAACTGATATCTTTCATCTCTTATAATAGTAACTTATTAATAAGTGTCCTTCTTTACAACTCATTTTCATTATCTGACTCTTCCACAACATTCAGTGGATTGCCACATGTAATAGAACCACAGCCGCAAGTCGGAAGTATTTGATATTACTAGGATTAGATCTACATTTGCACCATCTTGTTGCACGCACTTTGCAGCTGCATTGCGACAACTGCGTATAAACTTTAGGTATAGGTTCTACAGCAACAGCTTTGGTTTCAATTGGTTGCTGTAGGGGTCTCGCAACCATGCACAAGTTTTCGGATCAATGTGCTCTGGGGACGGAACTGTAACATTCGACCATATAGTTGTCTGATAATGGGCTCGTCTTATGTGGAGTTTTAATGCACCAGATATAGAAGGAAGCCTACCTGGGCCATTTTTCCTTATTAAACAAAAACACTCGCATTTGGTCAATATTTGTGATCCGATTGATGGGTCAAATGTTTTGCAGACAACCGTTTCATTTGTTAGCTGCCCATATCCAAAACCTGTCGGATACTGCTTCCTTAAGTAATTTCTGGGCTACATGATACATGTATAACAGACTCTGAAATAAGCCCGGTAGTTTTATTCAGAACCGACTTAGATTCTTGGCTTCCTGATGGTTCATCAACACTTTTCTTTAGAAGTTAGACTATTTCGCTGACTGATTTCAATGGAAAAATTCAAAGCGGTTCACGCCGGATTCAATTGTGGAACAAACTGTAATTTCCCTAGTATTTGAGGTTAGATTGTCTCGATATGACTCGGATGCTTCTCCATAGCAAGGAGCAAATCGGTGTAACACTTCCATAATGTTTGCAATGTATAAATTTCTAGATTTTCAAAGCCAAGCCTAATTTCAAAAGCAATTTTCTGGAGACCTATTTTGTGGGGCGAAACATCCTCTGATTCTCTATGTTTTCCAAAACGCCTATATAAACGTTTTTTACATGTAGGATGGTAGAGGCAATCTTCTACGGCAAAATCATACATTGTTGCTAGCCTAAGTAAGTAAGGGTGCAAAGATCAGGAAGCGATACAATCAAGTGTCACACCTGACATAGGATACCAATGGGAAAGTGACGAACTCACAGTTAAACACCACAAACGAGAGCCAAGAGGTCAGCCCTTTCCCAGCAGGTGACCCCAAGACACAAAAAAAACAGACACACACAAAGGCATAACGAACACAAGACAGAAAAAACATAAAAGATTCACAAAAGAAGTACCGCCTTGGAACGGTCTGTAAAATATTTTACTGGAGGGTTTAACCCGCATCTGTAAATCATATTATGACTATGACATAATCTATTCTGACTTAGGTAATGTCAGTATTTGGTTTAAGTCCTAGGCAAAGATGCAAAGTGATTTATCTAGCGGTGATAATGATCGCCTAGACGGCCTAGAATCGCAAGAAGTGGACGCCTCTTCTGAAGTATCTGTATGCCTCTCAGTACTTAGCTTTTACCTAGCTATGTGGAATGCAGACATGAAACTTGAAAAACAAGGTCTGTGAAAACCCTCTTCATGCGCAATT
Source organism: Loripinus fragilis (assembly GCA_964019695.1). Classification (NCBI taxonomy): domain Eukaryota; kingdom Metazoa; phylum Mollusca; class Bivalvia; order Lucinida; family Lucinidae; genus Loripinus; species Loripinus fragilis. The sequence continues at coordinate 51,606,508 of OZ026525.1, read as the reverse complement.
AAGGTGTTTGAGGTCTACCAATCTTACATGTCAATTACATAAATGTTGCCGTATTCCCAGCGCTCTCATCGGTCAGAAGCTGCTTGTAGCAGCTTGTTACACCCATCCTCACCAAGAGCAGACACTTATTTGCTTTTAACCAATGTTTTGCAAATTATGCAGACCTGTTCATTGAACGAGCTGTCTAGGCCTGTTGCAGGTCGTTTCAAATAAGAAATAAGTAATCTTGCTTTTGTGGGCCGTACCTCAGACTATGAAGGTTCCGACTTAAAGACTTATCTATAGATGAGATGGTTGGGGCGTGATGCTGCGTCTGTTGGCGGTTCCTCCAGGGTTTACTTGTTGGATCTATTTTGCTCCAGTATTCAGGAGATGATTCATGGATAAGTATGGGGCCTTTCATGCAAAGCAAACATCTATGTGTCTTAATCCACCACATAATTAATGACGAGGTTGATACCGTAAAACTAGCTTAAGCCCTCGAGCAATTTTCTTACTGATCGTTCCAAGGCTTTGTTTCTTTTGTAAATCTTTTTCTTAATTTGTTATTTTTGTTCGTCTTTGCCAATACTAGATGTCTCTTTGTTGCAACCTTGTGGTCATCTGTTGGGGAAGAGCAGACCTCTTGGCTTTATAAAATGTGATGTTGTCTTGTGTTTTTGTCACTTTCCTATTCGGTGTCCTTGGTCAGGTGTGGTACTTGGTTGTATCGATTCCTGATCTTTGCCTTCTTCCTTACTTTTAATAAAAGATGATATTGACTGATTTTAATTGATCAAGCTGTATTTGTGATTTCACAGAAAGTCACACAAAAAGTGTAATTAGTTTCGTTTTCTGTGTGTAAAAGATGCATTTGGTGCTCAGTGTTAATCAACATCAGATGCGCAGCCGATGTCAATAAATACAGCGCACCAAGTGCAGACTGATCAGTGCACAGTATTGCGTTTCCAAGACAGCTGTATATATCATTCAATAATGTTAGATTGAATTATAAAGACTTTTATTATGCGCTTTTTGCGAAAAAGTGATAACTGTCACAAATGTACATAACCATATCCAGGCACTATGCAGTACCTGTACATGTACATACATACAGACGAACAGACAGCTGGGGTTGTGATCGCAGATGATACAATTTCAACGATTTATCTTACTAGACATCAGTATTTCAGTTATTTGAAATTATTTGCAGCAAAATGCCAGTGTTTTTGATGCTTAAGTGCTGCGTTTAATGCGTTATACATCATTTTGCACCTATTGACCTTTGACCTCATTTATTGATCTTAATAATGATCTTTGGTTTGGGCAACAGGCAAAAAATGAAAGAGGACATGTCCCTTAGTAACTTAGGCACTGTTGCCCTTCATGCCGCAAAAGTGCCCACAAACGTGTTTTCTAGCACTCTTATTTGCATTTTAAGGCTAGACTAATTTTCTGCAGAGGTTGCCTTGGGTTCCCAGATCCATCTGTAGCTTTCACTGATGTTTTAAGCCGAGAATAATAAGTTGGTGTAGATCCTTTGCTGGTATTCTTAGGCAGTTTAAAAGGAATCCAACATAAAACGAAAGACAATAAGCTTATACTGCTAAAAGGTAAATTCATAATACCAATAATATCAAGTCAAGTGTTCTTGCACACCTAATGCCATCTTTATATATTGTACACATATGGGCACAGAATAAGATTCACCGTGTCCCTAAAAAGTCACAAAACTTCCCGTATAAGTTAAATCACCTGATGAAGACTCATGAAAATATGGTCACATTAGGAAAATATTAGCAAAATCGCATTACCATAAATCACAAAGAAACCATTTTATTTTGTAATTGATATATGTTCCTTCCCTCATGAAGGTAAGTAAGGGTGTAAAGATCAGGAATCGATACAATCAAGTACCACACCTGACCCAGGATACCAATAGGAAAGTGACAAACTCACAGTTAGACACCACAAACGAGAGCTCTTTCCCAGCAGGTTACCACAAGGCACAAATAAACAGACCCCCACAAAGGCCACAAAGGCATAACAAACACAAGACAGAGAAACCCTAAATGATACACAAAAGAAGAACCACCTGGGAACAGTCAGTAAAATTATTTTACTGGAGGGCTTAAAACGGTTTCACGGCGCCAACCTCACCCTAAATTCAAATGTGGATCAAGACACATAAATATTTGGTTTGCATGAAAGACCCCTAACTTATCAATGTATCATCTCCTAGAACATATAAATCAAGATATGAAAAGGAGATAAAGCAAAGATAAGGATTCAACAGTAAATAAAACTGAATACCGGTGCATAAAACATCCAACAGGTAAACCTCGGTGGGCCTGACAAACAGCCAAAGCATCAGGCCTCTGCCATCTCATCATTATATAAGTATTAAAGTGGGAACCCTCATAGAGTCTGAAATCCGACCCACCGTCGTGCAATTAAAGAAGAAGCAAAGTTGGGTTGACCACCATGCATGCAGTCTGTTGCAATACATTAATGATATAGCCAATCTTTTTATAATGGGAAATTATTTGAATGAACTGCGCTGAAAAATTATTAGAGCCAACAATCTTCTTCAATTTATACACAAAGTCACCATAGAATTCAGGTTTCGAAAGTCCTTGGCCCAAGAGAGATTTTAGTCCAACTTTGAATATAGATATTAAATCATAGTATCGTCTATAAAATTTAGAAAAAGGTTTGCGAAGTTTATGATACCGATAGTCTTGTTTAAAGGGTTTCTAATTTAACAATTTATTGTGAGTGTTGAAACTTTACAAAATAGAAATAAGATACTGCAGCTATTCCTAATATATGTTTTATGTTTTTTATGTTTTACGACCTTATGTTTTCTAATCCATCCAGTAGTTTAATTTCATCATTACTATGGATTCATTGTTTTGATGGAATACATATAGGTGTAGATCCTGATCAACTGACTTCTGAAGCCAGATGGTCTGGCTCTTCACTTGTTTCATGTAGCTAGCTGATCTGGATCTACACTTTTTCCAGTAAGCTAGCTGATCCAGAACTTCACCAATTCTTGTAAATCAGCTAATCTACAACTTATTTGAAAGAAGGTATGGATCTAAAAGAAATGCTCACCAGCATATATAAATGTGTTTATTATGTTGTATCTGATATGAAATCACAACTAAAAAATAAAACGCTATATATTTTCGTCTTATCTGTATACTGCTTTACACAATTATTTTATGCAGTTGCTGATCTATAAACTAAAGTACACATGTGTTACACCCATGACATGTAGTAGCGATTTGTTCTTTGCCAATGCAAAAACTAATCGATGGATATATTGGTGGCAAAATGTCTCGAATTAAGATGACTGGGGATTGACAGGTTTTATCCTTAGTGACTAATTTCAAACAAAAGCTTAAATTTTGAAAAGCATCTCTCAAACCTTGACTGTCAACTACAGTGATTCCCAATATCGTAGATATACTTAGGTGTGTGGACATAATGGGTCCACGTAAATAAGCTAATATAGTTCGTATGACAACACATAATTTTCAGGAAACGCAATGTGTATTTGCTCTGGCTACTGATAAGGCAATGGTGACTTTGTCTTCTTCATTTAAGTGTTATTATTGGTCCTTTCAAGATGATTTTTCCTGAGCATATTTGAAGTAGATAGATTTAAACTTAAAGAAGATTGTCATCCGCCCATTTAAGCTGAATGGATTTTCCCATTATATCTATGTGAGAGTCCATTTCAGACATATGGTGATTGGGTGGTTTCTTCACTTTTAATTAAAGAATAAGAGAACATTCTGAAAGCAAACAACGAGAACCTGATCACCCGTATCAATATGCAGGGTCTGATTTAGATCTACACTGCTTGCCTGTATGTCCTTAGGTATACATGTGTTAATTAAAAGAAACCTAGCCAAGAATCGATTGCTGAAATGTAATTGAAATGTCATAAACTCCCAGCTTCAAAAACAGCAGTTTAATATTTAATTCAATTAATCCCAAAGTAAACACAGAGAGAATTTCCTCGATTTCCTATACATGGAATTGTTGCATGCCTATCCATACTGAGCTAATCACAACAGTTGTTTACGACACATGAAAACAGACATGTTTTCTATTCAAAAAAGTACATCTCCGTTGACTCAAAGTCCAAGCAAAAGATGTTTCATTTTGAATTATCAGTAGTTTGAATACTTAGGAACTGGTCTGCCATCAATGTGGAATTTTACATGAATGGACTCAGACGAACCTGTGCAGCCTCCTTTAAGGCTTAGAAATTCCAAATGATGTTCGGTCAGTAGCTTAACACTCACAGAATATTCAAGCGACTAGCAAAGGCTCTGATCAGACTGCGCGTATGCGCAGGCTGGTCTGAGCCTTTGCAGGTCGCACGTACCACATTGTTGGAAATCTCATGTCGCGGCTCATATTTAAAAAAAACAACAAAAAACAAAAACAAAAAAAACCATTCATTTATCTCTGTCGTACTCTTAAAATTCCCTGAAACGACTTTTTTGAACACACGCTATAGAAATAAGAAGTAATTGAGAAATAGGTTCGCGGATTTAGCTCGAATGTATTCCAAACGTATATTGTCTATTCCACACAGGCCACGAATCGCCAACTTTTTTTTCTTATTCGGGGGGGATTCGTTAGGTTTCAATATTTTTATCCAATCGTCATGTTCAACGAGTCAGTCCTGATTAAGATACGATGTCGTTACGAATATTCGGGGGAATCGGCTCAATTCGCCTGGAATCGTGCAAGAATTCATTACGATTAGCAAAATAACATTAGAACATGCTGCACGAGAGTTAAGGAATCAATTACGAATCAGTTAAGAATATGCCGAATGCAGCACGAATTGGGCACGAATTGACTGAAATCCGCGACGATTCACCACGATTCGCGAGATTTTCTCTCACGATAGTTATAGAAAAAGGCTCATACATGCTTCGGGGCATCCGTTCCAAAATGACAGTTCCTCGTAAAGTAGCAGTAGAATTGATCCTGCAACTTGAGTGTTGAAAACGGCTTCTTATATAGCTAGAAGAAAAACAACTACGTTAAAGTCGAGAGGCCCTCACCCAGACTCTTTGACTTGGAAAAATATGGCAGTTCGCCATTGGCAAAATCACCAGCCAGGAGCTACTGACTGATTCTGATTGTGCTCTAGAATCTGCCAAATCTGTTTCAACTTCTAGGACTGCTCACATGCGCGTGACGGGGTATTTAATCTTAGGGAAAATCCTTCTACTATCTCTTCCTTGGTTTTATTGTGGCTTAATCTCCCGATTCACCACGAAAGGGCTAAGAGTAGCACGAATGCCCAAAAACGCCTCCGAATCGATTACGATTCAGTTACGATGTCCAAGAATGCCTTAACAATTTGGTACGAATCACGCACGATTTTTAGAATCGGGGAATTCGTGGCCAAAGTTTTGAACAGTTCAAAACTTTTGAGCCGAATTCCCGATACACCTACGAATTGCAAGAACTCACTACGGACTGTGCGAATCAGTTAAGATCTTCACGAACTTAGTACGATTCAGCCACGAATCCAAATATTTGTCAATTCGTGTCAATTCGTGGGACTCGGGGCCTGTGTGGAATAGGGGTATTAAGCAGACACTACGAATGATCAAGATTAGAGTTATCGAAAGTCAATCGCATTGTCCATTACTGTGTACAATGCATGTCCGAAGATTCGTATAATAATAATAATAATAATAATAATAATAATAATAATAATAATAATAATAATAATAATAATAATAATAATAAAGAGGCTATTCTGATGTGCACCGAATCAAACGTATTCTTGGAGAAATCATAAAATATTTAGAAAAACACATAAATCTATATATGCTGACATTCATTGTTTCACTGAAATTCTTAGGGACTAGCGTTTTTTTTATTTGTATTATCGGGAGTTGGTACGAGAATGTTTAAAAATATATCTACTGGTGATTTTCGATTTTCATGGTTTAATTCCTGTCAAATACATGTTGGAATGTTCGTCAGAAACACTTAACAATTCCGATGCCATTATAAGTTTATCATGACAAAATCAAGAAAATATTATACCGTTCAACTTTTATAAACAATGACAAAAACTGAAAAAGAAGCGAGCTAAAACATATTGTAAATATCCAGGGTTATTGCAGGAAAATTGTATGTTTATTCCGAGGCCATTTAAGTTTATCATGACAAATTAAAGTAAATACTTATATCATTTAACTTTTAAAAAATGAGGGCATAAACTGAAAAAGAGGTGAGTTAAAGCTTACGTAAATTTTCGGAGTAATCGCAGAAAAAAAAATGGCATAATGTTATTTGAACTGCCCTAGACTGATCTTTCCAATATAACGTGCACTTTCAGAGTTGCTTAATGCGAAAACAAACATCAACACCGCATGTCTAATGTCCCTTTTCGATCGACTCGTCTCATAAAAGATATGATTCCGAACATTACAAAAACAATCTGTTGTCTCCATGAGAGCATATAATTGGTAATATTGGCTTATAGTTTTATCAGAGAGCGTATCGCCAGGCGAGGACATTGGCAACAACTGTCAGGTTATAGTTGCTGCGATTACATCTAGTGGTTCTGAGAGGATATCTATTGATCTGCAACATGTAACGGCGGATATTGCATAAAGCAGTTGGACCAGATCATCAAGTTTTGGTTCTTATCGCATATGCGGATAAACATCCTTGAAACAAGCATGCACAGATATCTAGATATTGATTTTGTCAAAAATCAAACTGTTTTAACATGCATTTTAAAAACAGTTTCTTTTGTTGACAATGTTAACATGTTAATAAACAAACTAATTTTAAAATTTTGAAAATAGTTTGTTTCTTGACAATGTTAACATTGTCAAAAACAAAGTTTTAACATGCATTTTAAAAACAGTTTCTTTTTTTGATAATATTAACCATGTTAACATGTTAACAAACAAACTAATTTTAAAAGGGGTACTTGCATCTGTGCCCACGCATGGATTTTCTTTAAACTTTGCATAATAATGACTCATCATATACAAACTATGAAAATGTATGTATTGAATTAGATAGTTATCGATAAGGCTTAGGAAGCAACCCTGACGTACTCCACCTTTGAGGTGGCACCTGTCTCTAAATTTCCATGTCCTAAATCTATAGTTTTGTTTATTTCTATGATTTGTCATCTAGATTGAATCCAAAAGACCATATGCATTATATCAATACCAGGAAACCATTTGGATAAATTATGGTTTACGTTTTCTGAAGAAGTGATAATAAAATTTCAATATTTTTTTTCAAAAATTTACAAAACATTCAACATTAAATTTAAAAGATAGATATGTTCTAGTCTTTGTCAAGATATCATATTATCACAAAAACATGCAATATATATCCTACTGATCTGAGCCAAATTTCATGATAATCCAAAACCGGTAACTATGTCATTTCCTACCTCTAATGGGTATAGGTCAGTTTTGGCAAAATTAATTATTTAGTTGAAATTAATCAATAACTCGACAGAAGGAGGTTGTTTTTAAATCTACTTCCACTTTTCGTAAAGAAAGACGTGTTTAGACAATTTCAAATGATTCAATGGCCGGAAATGCCAAACGTCATGGCCCCAAGTCATGTCACTATGGGGCCAAGACAATGTGTATCACTTCCTCAAGTCCTGTATGATATTGTTTAAGAAACATAATATCCTATCAATAAAAGTGTGAAAACAAGAAGACCAAATATTTCTATACATCCCAACTGAACTAGAGTAACCACATTTTGGTGCCGTGACCAGGATTAAGTGTAACAGAGTCATATCAAAGGTATCATAGAACAGTGTTCTACATGAATAAATGAGGTCGAGGAACGAAACTGTATGCCTGGAATATACAGCCAGCCAAAGAATAAATGTTGCCATTTGATGGATATCAGCATCAGTTATACAAAAGAGAATAAACAGAGAAGATTTAAGCATTAATTTAGCAATACCTTTGAAGCCAAGAGTTCTCTGCGACCAAAATGGTTAATTTTAACCAATAGGTTTGACAGGGGCTTATTCCTGTGAACTAGGTTTATTATTGAGGCTTACAATTATAAAACAATAGATATAAGGCTCTTCTCCTGTATGAACAATTGACGTAAGGTTTCTCTTCTGTATGAATTAAAATTCTTAATAATATTACATATTGAGTGTAACATTGGTTAGATGTCGTTTTAACGTTCGAAACTAAATGTGGTATGTCCGTCGTCACCATATTGTATCGTTTTGGATAATATTATTGTGTAAGCACTTCATTAAATAAGAATCATGGCACTTAATACCAAAGAATATTGATTTTTCTTTCTTTTTCCAATCAGTAATAGGGAAAGCACTGAACATATCAACTTCTACCAATAAACGTACTAGCATGGTGATTCAAACTAAGCAAGTATTTAAGTATGTTTTACACTGAAACATAATTATTGTATTTTTTACATTTCGATGAATTAGGGCCATGTGTTTACATCAAGTTGAAAAAAATATGTTACCGGTCCTTGAATTTCATTAAATTTTGTTTACATATTCTTAACATATATGGAAAGTTTATATGTTGAAATGGTATCTTGACAAAGACCACAACATGTAAAAATTTTAATTCCAAATTTGACTGATGCAAAATATACAGTTGAAATTTGGGGTACCATCTAATAAAAATGAATGCCCACCCGCTATCCTAATACATACAAAGTCATTTATAGTATCAACGAACTTATCAATGATATAGTTATTTAATAAAACATTTCTGTGCCCGTAACATGATATGTCAATTACTTTAGAAATGATTATAACTGGATACCCTAAGGTATTGTAGTGATATCATACATGACGTCATAAATTAGCAATGGAATGACATAAAAACTCAAATGCACCATAAATATAAAAGTCATACCCCAGACAATTAATAAACATAATATTATCAAATTCCAAGCGTGGGCAGACTCCCATGTTAATTTCCCATACCATGAAAGAGCCCCTTTTAAAAATAGTTTACATTGTCAAAAACAGACTATTTGTAAAATGCATGTGTCAGGTCTATTTTGCTGTCGAAATGACAGAAAAAATACAAATAATGAAAACCTTTGAAAAAATACACAAGTTTGTACTCGTTTAAATATCAAATATCCCTAACCGGTGTGCAAGAGCAAAACAATCATAATCTCATAAAACGACGCTGACACCCATTTCCGATGAGTAATGGGCGAGACCATTAATATACCAGTATAACAAACCTATACGTTAAATTACGCCGTGGTACCCGTCATAAACAGCTTCAAGTCTATCGAATTTATCATTTAGCTCAACATGAAGTTTAGTGATTCGATTTGTGAATATGAATTAGTTTGGCAAGAACTTTGCGATATTGGGATATCATGTTGCATATAAATCAGGAGATTATAAAAGTAAAATGAAAATATAGACAAAGCTAAGTTTAACCTATCCATAGTGAACGTTTAAAACGCCACCCAAAATTTCGGAGTAGACGGTAACTTCAAATACGATGATTCAGTACTACACACTGTGCAGAAAAACTTCCACGCCGTGGACGTAAACAAATACAGATACATACAGACTCCCATTGGATTATTGATTTTTTGAGAATATAGGTCATGTTTACACTGTACAATGTGAGGTACTGGATTGCCATAAGAAACCAAAACAGGTTAAACATTATCCCTGTCACATGCAGCAGATAATTTAATGTAATACGACGCCTTGTCCCACGGAGATGAACAATGGTATCACAAAATGTGCCATCTACTGTGGTTGGTGATTCAAGTGGAAGCCTGACTTTATTGCATGTGAACATCAAAGGCACAGACTAGACTGTGTTATCAACGCATTTGGTATTTAAATGACAAATGAAACATACACATTTTTATAATTTTAGTAACTTGATCTGGCGTACTGTATCACGTCGATCGCGAGTTGATAATGTCATACCATCGGATCACCCGAGACGCTTGCTTATTATGTACCTTTTTTCCTGACATTATTCTGATTTTATAAATTGTTTTCGGTCTTTAATCCAGAAATGATACAACTTTTGAACTGTCTGTTTACTGGCCATCTGATACAGAAAACCGGGACAACGAACTGAGCTTTTCTGAATCCATATCACTATCCATTAAAACGAGGCTAACGTCGGTTGCCTGGTTTTGCGGCGACGTTGCATAAAGTAAATTTCAAGCATGGAACCAGAGACGGAAAATATGATGGTGTAACGTCAAGAAACGAAACGTAATGACAAACGTCCCCACACTTTTTCTGGATTAAAGAAAATAACAATTGAAAAAAAAAACAACAGAATAATGTTGGAAAAAAGGTATATAATAAGCAGTAACTTTATCTGGCGTATAGTATCACGTCTCGTAGATGAGGTCATACGATCGGATCACCCTCGGCGATCCGATGGTATGACCTCATCAACTCGACGTGATACAGTACGCCAGACCAAGTTATTATTATAATACTGTGTATGCATCATTCATAGGTATATAATCTACAGTTTGCACTCATTAACTCGTATTCTAATAACTCGAAATACCCGTTCATGTTGAAGTATATGTTCGATTTATTTTGACTAAGAAATAACAGTTATCGCCATGTCAGAATGTTGGATTCCTCAGACACATTGGCGACCGGCCTAAAAAATCCATTGGTCAGTTGTATATTATCAGGGTCTTTCTAGAGAGTCCCTGGTATTATGAGCTTTTGTCTCGTCACAGCTATTAAACATAATTCGATTGCTTCTCTGTTCTCTGACCACAGGCTTCATATTTTGTATATTTCACGCGGTTATACACCTTTTAATTACAGCATTTCTTTAGTTCCGAAATGATAAAAATCTATTTTTTCGATAATACTTGCAGACTAACGACATTTTGTTACGTCTAACATCTAAAAGTGAACACTAAGATCGCACTAACTTGCCTTCAAGTAAATGAGAGAGGGCTGTATTGAATATTCATTACATGTAATTGTTTGCTTTATTGCGTTATCCTATTCTGCGAAAAGATCTGCATGTGCTCAGAGTAGAATTGTTTTTCAATGAGAGGCTTTGCAAACCTAATACAGCAATGACCAACTAATGGAAATCTATATCACAGACAAGCGGTATTGGACAAGCAACTAGTCCAGCGCATTTCGGCACCAACAACAAGTTATTCTCAGACTTGCTGCCTTTGGTTTGACAGAGCACTATTGGAAAAATGGCATATGTGCGTGCAATATGAGCCGAGAAGAGGCAGTTGGATTTCTGTAATTGTTAGATTTATATCATTAATTACTTGTGATGGTTTTCGGAAGTACTAGTTGAGTGGTCCTAATCAGACTTATTAAGAATAGCTCATCATGCAGCGATAGCGTAATTAAGTGATTGGAGGCCTGCGTTTGCGAATGTGAAACATCTCGTGCAATGTAACATTTACTTAATGCTGTTTTGCGACTAGAGCAATTTCCAGAATCGAGCACAGCGTAGGGCACTTTATACTTTCTGATTTTTGAAGGAAGCAATACATAACAGAGATTTGGAATGTAGATAGGTTCGATATCTGGGAAATAAATTATAGAAGATTTTGATGTGTTATTATATGTAGCTTTCTCTGTGGTTCTAGTATTATAATGAGTGATAACATCAATCATCGGACGCAAAATAGTTAAACTAAAAAGTAAACATTTCAGAAATAGTTTGTGTTTAAAATGTAGAAGTGATTTTTCTGGATGTTCATACAGAAAAATGGATTATTTAAGTTATCTACAATGCATAGTGTATCTTAAACATACTGATTTCTGAGCCTTAATATTTGCAGGAATATGAGTACAGAAGTGTTAAATTCAAGTGTAATGATTTCAGCGCATGGGGGAATTAATTAATGGATGCTAGATGCAATCACATTGGTATTACAAACACCTAGAACATGCGTTCGTGTTCATTACGAATAAAAAAGTGACAAGTGGAATCACATTGCCATGTGAATCATAATGTGCTATAGTTGAATTGTATATCCACAAAAGAATCATTATATTTTAGTGACATCTAATTAGGGGAAGACATTACAATGAAGTTCCAGATTCCTACCAATTAATTCCAGTTATTCAAAGTGCAATTGCCACTGCATTTTCGGCTTTATGAGTATACGATGTTGACGTATGTTCATTATTTATGGATACTGCTTTCACTTTTGATAGCGATCACATGTACGTACTGTCTCCTACAGCCGGAATGGTTTGTACACCCAGATTCTGTACACGCTTTCGGTGTGTACGCATTTTGCGTGAAGGACTCCAGACTGCATCGAACATTTCGGCATTGCGATTTCTATGGTGGACGTTTCGGCTTCGGTAACATTCCGTCTACGCCCTGGCAGGCGGCGTGCTTGTTGTACGGGGGAGGGTGCTTGTTTATGTGCATAGCTAGTGTCTGCTCACTTGGAACTATGTGTGTTAAAAATGGTTGTGATAAGACTTTGGTGCTTCTAACGAGATATCTACAGACTGCTGCAGGTATGCACTTGACACAATAAGGCCAGATTTTTTTTATTTGTTGGTTTATGAGATTTTTTTAAAATCAGATTTAGGGTCGGTAGGACGAAAAAATAAGCTCTGGTCATTTTCAGAGCTTTTTTAATATCTCCAGAACAAACAGTAAAACTAGTAAAGTGCAGTCTGAATTAAATCTTTAAATATTTCATAAATTTTCCTACATAGACAATCCCTTTTAACAGTGGCACTCTCGAAAATACACAAACAAAACCTCAAAAATATATCAATTTTTTCAACGAAACAAATAATGTTTAGAGCCGGCGGATAAAATATCTAAAAAATAATTTTTGAAATGTTTTTTTCTATTTTCGGGAAAATTACAGTATGAAGGTTCGTTAATCAACTAGTAAAATAATTCTGGCCTTACCCCCTTTAAAGCTACCCATCCATTCCAGCTTTTAACCCTTTTCATTGGTAAACAGTGTAGATATTGTGAGATGTTATAGAACGTGCAATCTTATCAGGGTCTGCACTTGTTTGCTAAAATGAAAAGACTTCAGGCACCATGGGTTCGCTTGAACTCCCTTTGAAACAAAATTATTTCATTTTCACGGACATATTTAAGCACAATGCGGTAAAATCATCAAATCGACCCCTTATTACATCTGAAACCTCCTTTCCAGAAATCCTCTTATCGCACACTGTAAAAGTATGTGTAAGTTAACACCAAAAGAAGTGGCAGCCGAGCCGAACTTACACTTACTTTCCTATCAACACATCATTTAAAAAATATCTATCTGTAATTGTTGTTGTTACAAAAATTGAGCCATGGCATATGATTTCCAACAATGTGACCTTTTGACAAGTACAAGTGTAGACTCAGACAAGCCTGTGCAGCCTCTTTTTAAGCTTAGAAACTTTAAATTCTGTTCAGTCAGTAGCTTAATAGTCATGGAATATTCAAGCGACCAGCAAAAACTCTGATCAGACTGCGTGTATGGGCAGGCTGATCTGAGGCTTTGCTGGTCGCACATAAACATACTGTTGGAAATCTCACGTCATGGCTAAATTATTTTCTCCGGATCAATACGATAAAACAGAACATGGCTTATGAAGCAGTTGGAAAGATACACCATGACCAGTGGCAGTTCAGCTGCCACCAAGTCTGGTGTTAAGTTAAACTTGTATTTTTCAATGGCAGAGAAGTAAAAGCTCGAACGTTTTTGAATTGTCCAATTCAAAGATATAACATCACACTTAAGAGCGAGTAATTCAAGATTGGAGACATTAATTAAATTATCGGTGAAGCTGAAATAAAATAATGAATAATTGAAACTTAGAAGACAAATTGGTACACATTAGCAGCCCAGTATTTCAAAGCCCACACAATTCATATACATTGAAGTCCAATTGGTACGGATAAGCGGCCCAGTATTCCAAGGCTCACCCAATTCATATACTTTGGGGTTGAAAAACAATACCTGACAACATAAAATGCGGATCTATACAAAAACTACATATACTGTCCTACAAATTTTCAAAGCTATCCGTTTAATAATGATGACCACCGAGATAAATGTTTCAACATGACTGAAATTGTTGACTGGGACGTAAAGTATCAAAGCAAGCATACCTTATATAGAATCATACAGCGAGGGCCAGATGCAGAATCAGTTTTGGCAACACAACTGATCGAGGGCCAGGTGAGACTTGACATACAAGTAAACGGTATTTTGTGTGGTTAAATGGTATACACGGTTCAGCTTCTCGTGTTAGTATTCAATTGATTAATTTAAGGACATACATGTACCATGATCAATTTCAGAACTTACAAAAGGACTCTTCTTTTTGCAGACCCAGCATGAATGCCCCTGGGTACTATAAAGCATGAACCAGAATACATAAAGCTAGTTTACACGATATGGGCTTCGACGCGAGAAAACCTGTCTTCGTGGGTTTGCGAACAACAAAGGCGCATTCACTTATTGTAAAGTATCATGGCAAAACTTGCCACTAGCGAATTTTCAATTTTCTAGGTCGTCTCCGTGGCTGAGGAGACTGGTTTGAGTCTAGTTTTGTCGGAAACCCAGAAGACAGGTTTCGAGGCCCATATATACTAGGCCAAAAAAGAAACGCCGCTATATATGAAAAGTGCTAACTGTACCAGTTCTGTATTTCATAAAAAACACGCAGTAATTAGAAAAAAAAAATAGAGCAAAATGTTGCTAGAAAATGCTCTTTGCCAGTTTCTCGATTCATTAAGACGTTGGTACTACCACGGGTTCCTTAATTTGGCATAAATACTGCACCAAAGTAAAGTTCCGTCAAACGTTGGGAGGTCGGGTTCTTAAACAAATCTCTTGAAACGATTTCTCACAGTTGAGCCCTGATTTTTGGATTATGAGTTCCTTGGGATGTCCTAGCTGTGACTGACTCCAGATGAAATCGATTGCACAAATGAGACGTCTGGATGCCGCGATCTTGACGTCGCGTCGGCACACGTCGACGCCCTGGACGCGGACGGTGTGACGTTGTCCCAATTTGTTGGAAACGGTTTTTAAGACGTCCAATCGTCCTAACATGGCACCGAAATCGTTTGGCTACCACCAATGGCGTCACGATAGCTTTTAACATTCCTATTGCACGTTCACGTTCCACATGTGCCGACTTTGTCACAGTAAATTAGCAATGTGTAATCTTAAATTCCAAAGTTTTTAAATATTTTTAGACAATTGGGATGTTCGACTAGAGATTTCAGTAGTAAGGACACATGTAAATCTAAATGGGCTGAGTGTGCACGTGAAAAACAGGAAAATGGAAAATCGGTCAGTACACTGGTTTTGATTGACTCACCTCCATAAATCAATGGGGAAATTGTACGGAAGAAAAAATAGCAAAACAAAGACGTATGATGAAATTGTGCCACACTCATTTAACACACAATTTTTTTAACTATTGTATGCGGCGTTTCGTTTTTGGCCAGTATATGTTTGTGCACATGTGCATGGCAAACACTTCGTCTAAATTGAGATAAACACTGCTGATTATTCCCATATGTGGAAACCATATAAGGTAGAACATGTTCTATCATTACGTATTTTTCCATTAGGCTTTTGCCCAATCAGAAGAGAGTTCAACGAGGTTAATTGCTTGTTGCAACCTCAGCAAGGCCTGGAAGTCCCAAAATATTGATATCAGAGCTTTCTGCAAGAGATTTAAACAAACCTTAAACGCTGCGATTGCGCATATGCATGCTCAATAAATGGCAAACAAACTGGAATCATTAGCATGTCGTCAGTCTCCATTCTTATGTTTTGAATGAAAATTCCAGGTAGATGGCATCTCTGCATATCGTATAAACATAAAACCATATGTCCTTTTTTCATATATACGCACAAAAATGCCCTAAATGCTGCCTTAATTGCTGTTATCAGACATTGGGTGCACAGGCGCTGATATAGTCCGACCAATTAAGAGAGACTGGGCGGTTCTTAGCAAAGACACACCCGTGGACATTTCCATTTAAAAATCGGTAAGACAGAGTGTATTTATTCACCTGTGAAACGCTTTACAGCTGTATACCTGTATATACCTGTTGTAGTTTTGAACCTATTCTGAGAAAAAGGCATCTCGAATTAATTTGGAAAACAAGAGAACTGACTAGTCTAGATTTATGCGCTCTGACAAAGTTTCAAAATTTCAACTATTCAAATTATAATACTGAATAAGAAAATAAAATAATGGTCTGCAATGAAAAATTAAAACTATAAATTGGTCAGCACACGAGATGATGGTTCTTATTACACCTGCGTGTGGCGAAGGCTCCGGCGAGCCTGCATGTACACATGACCTCGCCAGGGATTTCGCTTCTCGCATAAACAAAGTATGCAAGTTGAAGAAGACTCCGAACAACTTTTAGACATCTAGTCTCTCTGGACACGCCAGAATGAGCGATTATAAGAGGTTTTTCGGATATGCGATAAGACCAAACGTTATGTTTGTATGCCCTTTTCTCATGATCTAGATACTTAACCCTAGTCCCGCTTAATTATTAATATTGTATCACGCTTAAAAACCAAACCAGTATTGCCATACTGACAGAATTTGAAGAAAGTGCAAACCTGCCCTCCCCTAAAACTTTCACAACATATCTATCCCGGGAAATGAAATACACCAGGTCCCCAGCAGCATACTAAAGATAAACGTCTACCAGGCATGCTAACGTATAAAGTTAGTCACCCTTGTCGTCTGCGCTTCAGTTGGTTGCACGAGTAAAGCGTACATAGGCAATTACACCTGATTTACTGTAGACTAGCCTTATTTGACAGTGTATGACAGCCCTCTGTCTGACACGCCCAGTCTCTATTAGCTGGACGCACTATACACAATGGACAAATAACAGAGCTTAGTAGATAAATTCATTTGATTTGGAGGGATTTGACAGCTTGTAAAATACATGTATCTTTAAACATGGAGACTGGAAAATTAACCATTCGTATACTGATCAAGAAAAAAGATGGCCAGTACTATAATTTTGGCTTGAAAATATATACCGGGCAGAGCTGAATAAGGGGGTATTCTTTTAACGTGCATACGCAGCTATCTGGCGTATCTTGAAATGTTAATTTAGACCCAGCCTTAATCTTTGTTGCTACTTTGATTATGCGAACAGCGAATGGCCTGACGAGACTGAACAGAAACGTAGACTCGTCTGGCCCTTCGCTACTCGCATATGCGATAAGTACCAAAATTTCATGACTGGTTCGTTTGTTGACCGATCCCTCAAGACTAGGTTTCGTGAGCACTTTCGTAAAATGAAAAAGCCTAAAAAATTTGACAACTTTCTTTATCGCCATTTCAAAAATAATGGTCATTCACCTAGTAAAATTGTAATTCAGCCGGTTGAAAAAATTATATATGATCCAAATTCATCAAAGAGATTAAAAACATTAAGAGACATGAAACTGAACTTAAATGGATTAAATTTTTGCAATCACCTTTTCCTTTAGGCTTTAATGATAATATATACCATGAAGGTAACATTTCTAAAATGCCAGATTTTGATGTTTTTTTCTGTTTTGGAATTTAAAAAACGTAAAAGTAGATCTCATGGTAAACGTAAAAATGGCAACATTAAGCGCAAAATTTGTACTGAAAAACGCTTAAATACTTCTCTAAAGGATCTTTCTTTGGCTTTAACTAATCATGGTCGACATGGCTTATTTTCATTTTTAAGTTCCTTGCCTATCTCAGTTTTACGCAATTTAGAGTTAGAGGCTAATACACTTTATGATAGAGCAAACAAATTATATAAAGCAGCACTCCTTACAAGGTATTATGTTCAACATTTCCTTAGTCCTTATATCGATTCTGAGGTCAACCATAAACGACATTTTATCAAAATTCCATTCATTAACAAAGGTATTGAGTTTATTGATTTACATAGTATCTTCAAGGATAATTCAGTGAATTCATCTATTCCAAATTACTTTAATAATTCTGAAACTCCTATCATTTGTTATAAATATAACAAACCAATAAGGTCTACGATAATTAACTTTAATTAAATTGTAAATGATTTAGATATAGATTCCAATACTCCTGCCTCCTGAGATTGTAAAAAATCAAAATATTTATATCCCTCTGCAGGGCATGTTATTACCGGTAATCTAAATGTCATTCCTGACGCTAGAGTTCACAATATCATTTCTAAAGGTCCTAAATATAGATTTCCCTCTAATATTGATTTCTCTAAATGTCGTAGAGAGATCGCTGCTTCTTTAAATGACTTCAGTAATCGTTGGTGCAAACGGGAAAATGTTGAACCTGATGCTTTGAAGGAATGGAAGATTAACATTTTTAAAATTATTGATACTCGTATTTCCTTTTACTCTCGTAATACACATCTTTTGCCCCCTAAACCTAAATCTTCTTTTCGTCATCTTAAACGAGGTATCCAGGATTTTCATATAAACTATGTTTTGGTTCCAGCAGATAAAGCTGCTAACAATGTTGTAGTTGTTTGACGATTGTATTATATTAATACTCTTAAGCGTGAGCTTGTTGACACTTATGCCTATAAACTGCAGCCTTCTTTAAGTGAAAGGGTGATTGTTGATGGGCATGGTTGTCATACAGCCCTACAGTTTGGTGTCAAAGCTAAAGAAAATCAAGACAAAGTTCCTACGTTGTACTGGTTACCTAAACTCCATAAAAAAAACCCCCTATAAAGCAAGATTTATTGCAAATTCTAGTTCTTGTACGACAACAGAACTTTCTAAATTGTTAACCTCGTGTCTTACAGCTGTTAAAAAACATGTTATCAAATATTGTGAAAAGGTAAATGAGAGATCCGGTAAAAACCTATTTTGGTCGATTAAAAATTCAGGTGAAATTTTAGATAAACTTAAAGCTAGAGATTTCAATGCGACCAGTTTGTCTACTTATGATTTTTCTACTCTTTACACTACTTTACCTCATAATTTAATTAAAGATAAACTTATTGATTTTATTGAAAGAACCTTCCAGAGAGAAGGCTCTCCTTACCTTGCATGTAGTGACAGAAATGCATTTTTTACTTCAGAAAAACCTAAAAAATATCATGCATGGTCGTGTCAAAATGTATGTAATGCGCTGACCTTTTTGTTGGACAACATATTTATTCGATTTGGCACCAAGCTCTATAGACAAGTAGTTGGGATTCCTATGGGCACTAATTGTGCTCCGCTGGTTGTAGATTTATTCCTGTTTTGTTATGAAAGGGACTTTATGATGTCTCTTTCTGATGATAAGCAGGCTGATGTTATTGATGCGTTTAACACTACTTCCAGATATTTGGACGATATTATAAATATTAATAATGTTTATTTTGACAATATGGTTTGTCAAATATACCCTTCAGAGCTCCAACTTAATAAAGCAAATGCCTCTGATAGCGAAGCCGCATTTTTAGACTTGCATTTGTCCATTTCTAATGATATTGTTTCTACCAAAATTTATGATAAACGTGACGACTTTGATTTTGAAATTGTCAATTTCCCATTTTTAGATGGTGATGTTCCTCGTTCTACATCCTATGGAGTCTATATCTCTCAACTCATTCGTTTTGCTAGAGCTTCTAGCTATGTTGCTGACTTCAACACTCGCAATAAATTGTTAACTCAGAAACTTCTTAAACAAGGCTATCGGTATCATAAACTTCGCAAAACATTTTCAAAATTTTATAGGCGATACTATGATTTGATTTCTAAATTCCAAGTTGGACTTAAATCTCTCTTGCGCCAAGGACTTTTGGAACCTGATTTCTATGGTGACTTGGTGTATAAGTTGAAGAAGATTGTTGGCTCTGATAATTTTTCAGCGCAGTTCATTAAAATAATTTCCCATTATAAAAAGATTGGCTATAACATTAATGTATTGCAACAGACTGCATGCTTGGTAGTCAACCCAATCACGATTGGCAACTTTGCTTTCCTCTTTAATTGCACACCGGTTGGCCGGACTTCAGACTCTATGATGGTTCCGACTTAAAGACTTATCTATTGATGAGATGGTAGGGGCCTGATGCTTTGGCTGTTTGTCGGGCCCACCGGGGTTTACCTGTTGGATTTCTTGTTGGTGAGGTTGGCGCCGTTAAACCGGTTTGAGCCCTCCAGTAAAATATTTTACTGACCGTTCCAAGGCGGTTCTTCTTTTGTGGATCTTTTATGTTTTTGTTCTGTCTTGTGTTTGCTATGTCTTTGTAAACCTGTCTTAAGCGGCCACACAAGAAGACCAAGAATTGGATTTCCAGACAAATTATCGCTTAGTGAAGGTTTTAAGTATTGCAGAATGCTTTAAGGGTAGCATTCTGCAATACTTTTGACTTTCTATGTGTCTTGATCCACATCTGAATTAAGGGTGAGGTTGGCGCCGTTAAACTGGTTTAAGCCCTCCAGTAAAATATTTTACTGACCGTTCCAAGGCGGTCCTTCTTTTGTGGATCTTTTATGTTTTTGTTCTGTCTTGTGTTTGCTATGTTTTGTGCGCGTCTGATTATATGTGCTTTGTGGTCACCTGCTGGGAAAGGACTGACCTCTTGGCTCTCCTTTGTTGTGTCTACTGTGAGTTTGTCACTTTCCCATTGGTATCCTGGGTCAGGTGTGGTACTTGATTGTATCGATTCCTGATCTTCGCACCCTTACTTACCTTGAAATATAGTGCACTAATTGGATTGCTCTTTTTTGTAAAATCAATGTCCTAATTGATGATTAAAACAATGATATCAAGTGTATATTTGATGATTTATATAGGATGAAAAATGCTCAATTTTAACAAATATAATGCGTTTTAACAAGCAAAATCATCCTGGCATTCTACACCTGAAATATCCCCGTACGCACCTTAATCTAAAGAACACGTGTGTTATGATCACGATTATGATCAAATCTTTTATAAATCACAAATTCGCAGCAAGAATCAGCGATAGCGCCAGAGGAGTTCCTGCAGGGGCCGCTGAATCGCATGATAAGCACATAGATTAGCACCTAATGCATTTTATATCCTTTATTTTTGCACATTACAAGTAACTGATTAAATAAAGACCCATGTTATATCTGATTGCTAAGTCGTTTTATCCGGTTTACGCAAAAATGGCTCGTCAAACAGTATGGAACGACTTAGCATACATGTACGAGCCAGATTATGAGATTTTGCTTCTTATCATAAATGCGAGCAGCGAAGGTTCAGACGAGCCCTGCGCATCCGCGCAGTCTCGTCTGAACCCTCGCTGCTCTCATACATCGTCTATGGAAGTAGATACAGGCTTCGACCAAATTTTGGACATCTAGGGTCACTAAGTAGCTGTGCATGCATGTTAGAAGAGTCATATTACGCGTATGTGATTACACGTAAGTACCAAAATCTCTTAGGACATTCCTTTATAGTTATATCATGCACGGATCCAGAAACATTTCGTCAGGGGGGTCCTAACAACCTTTTTTTAGTGTCATCAACGTATTTCACAGAGGGTCGTACGGACCTCTCTAGAGAAGGAATTGGACCCGAGGGATCCATTGCTTCTCGGGGGGTGGGGGTGATCCGTACATATATTTCTAAAGAAGCCTTTAGCCACATTAATTTCCAGGGTGGGGGTCTGGCCCTCATGTCTCCCTCTGGACCCGCGCATGTATATGAAGCGGTACTGATAACATAGGCGACATGACATTGCACACTGTAAGAGATGCGCGTATCTTTACACCAACTTTAATGGTAGCTGAACTGTCACTAGTTTTGCTGTAACCGTTCCATTGCTTTAAAAACTATGTTTTGTCCGATTGTATTGATGTAAGGTTGTTCACGTTTTGTCTTCTTAATGTAAGTGAGTTTGACCAGGAAATCTGCATGAGTAAGAACACAGACAGTCACAACACAATTAAAGAAAAGTACTCTCCTACTTGGAGGATATAAAGAAATCTATCTATCTATCCTCGGCAAGATACATGTTAAACAAGACAAATTCGTCGATTTTTACCCCCTGGCGAAGGATTATTTTAGAGAAAAGAGTAAATCACCAAATATAAATCCTATTTCACCAAATATAGTAAGTGAGTATGATCAGGAAATACCACAATCACAAACCGCAGTCAACCCCGTGGCACCGCGAGGAAGAGCTGCTCAACCATCACGAGACACCAGGAAGACAAATTAAGCAAAGCAATCAGCTCTTTCTTCTCCATCAAGATGATTGCAATACTAGAAAGGACATAATGTAACGTACAACAAAACATAGAACAATTACAGACTCCCACAATGGGAGTAACAATAAACAAAAAGTCAACAACAACAGAACCACCGCCTTAGAACGGACAGCAACCCTAAGTACACCTATCATAACTAAAGTCTGTCAGTTATGTAGTACACCCTATGTTTAAATGTCAGTATGCTTGGTTTAATAAAATACACTTATCCACACAATTTCAATATCTGACCTTTTAACCCGACCCAAAAGGTCAGGGTGATTGTGTAATGTCAAGCTTTTTGCTTGCATGTTGGGCTACACTTCTTTCCCTTTAATTTGATATGCAACTTGACAACTTTCAAAAAACTTTTTTCTGCTATTGACCCCACCAGGGGCCAGGGGTGTGTACGGGCAAATATGTGCTAGTATGTTGTTGTACGCTTCATTCCCTTTAATTTGATATGCAACAGGGATACCAAAAACCACACCATAAAACAAGGACACAACACAAAGCCTTAACACGCAATGGAAGCATCAACAACCAATGAATAAACAACAACAGAATCAAAGCCACAGAAGCTTCGCATAGTTTTTTTTCAGTTCCCTGTCTAAGAATTTTAAACTTATAATATCCAGCAACATTTTTATATTTCTTCATTTATCTATTGTTCTCAGTCAAAACCAATAGTCTCTTAAACCATTCTTAATCCAAAACTACCACAAAATATAAACAAATCTCTAAAATTCAATATTAACCCAAATCTAAACCAAATATAACACTCTCACACTCGACTTTATCGTATATACCATAAAGTAACGTGATAGAAGCCGACCTCAGCGCCATCAAATGGCTATCAACCAATTGAAAGATACAAAGGTCCAACTGAGCAGTTTCTGAAAGTTAAGATGTTTGCATGTGTGCCAAATCCTGCCAATCAATGTCGAACTTGACATGACCTATTTATTTAGCTGAAGCAATATTACTAAACAAAGTAATATTTAACAATGTGATCTTTCAAATGTCATTAAACATCACATCAGAATTGGCAGGCTTATCACTTTGACCTTTAAGAAACAATAACAAGTTGGTGTCAGATTTTCCAAACAAATCATATACATGCAAATCATAAGTGTCAGCACCACCCTGTTGCGCACACCCTTTACTAAGCAGTTAATTAAACTAAATAAGCATTCACAAATATTGTAAATCCCCACTGGAGAGTGCACAAACATTGTGAATCATCACAGATGAAA
The DNA here is from genome assembly GCA_964019695.1 of Loripinus fragilis. Lineage (NCBI taxonomy): Eukaryota > Metazoa > Mollusca > Bivalvia > Lucinida > Lucinidae > Loripinus > Loripinus fragilis. Next base: position 51,583,019 of record OZ026525.1, on the reverse strand, counting down.
CTACTATTTCATATTGATCTGGAGAATATCTACAACAATAACAGAAAGGAATGTTTAACATTTATCACTGGAGAACTGTTGGCCTCAAATGAGCTTCATCACACTTTAATGGTCCTTAGCGAATTTACTGAACTTACGAGACATTAACGTCAGAAGCGATAACAAATTTACGTGATGTTTTAGCTGCCAATTTATATTGACGTCAGCACTTTTTGGTCCTTGTTTCTGTCTCCTATATCGAAACTGATTTTACTGTCGAATCTTTCAACATCATTTGGTGACAATGCAAGGTTCAAATAAAAAAATATATTTATGAATACAAACACTCAGCTTGAAAATGAATAGACACACATTTTAACCGATGCAAATATTTAAATTGGAGCACTGAAAAAGGATAAAAATGTATACTCGTATATTAGATATAGATTAAAATATTTTAAACTTCAAACAACACTTATTTCCATGATTTAGTTTTCAGTTTTATTTTCCAAATCTTATTATATCAGGTTTTTTTATCTTTGGTCATGTGCTGTACTTGATTGTATCGTTTCCTTATTTTTGCCCTCTTTCTTTCTTAGTAGGAAAGTAAGTGTAAGTTTATACAACTTATAAAAAGGTGGTGTTAACATTCACGTTTTTTGCAAAGTGCTCATATGCTAACTTTATCTCATGACACTGCCAAAGTTTTACACCAACTCCATGAATCATTCCTTTGATATTTTTGTTTTAAACGTGTTAGTTTTATAAGATTTTTACCAACCGACATCTGATGGCAACCAGTTAACAACCATGTTCGCAACGTCGATGCTAGTTTTCAGAAAATTGTAATAATTGAAATGACTACATTTTTGTAAATAATTGTAATTTTCATTTTTAAACCTTTTACTGACATTCGAATTTATTACAGGTGGCCTGTATTACAGTATTGGGCACTGTCCCGCATGACTGCTGCCTTATATTATACAATTATTTTTTCAATGAGGTAGGCGTGAGAATTTAGTGATGATTCACTGGGGCCGCTAGGCCGAGGTGAATATCACTTTTAAGGGTAGATAAATCTTTATGTCTACCGAAATTGAAGTCAATAACTTTTGTTATGTGACTTTTCAACTAAGAATGAAAATTTTCTACTTTCACTTTTGAAATGTATATTTATTCTCTGAATGGGGAATGTAAAATTTAATCATTAAACTTTTTTTACATTTTGTTTATTCAAACAAAGATAAATGATTGATTGATTGATTTATTTCGGTATAAAAGATCAACAATACACTAACAACAACAATGCGATAACAAATATACATGCTAAAACATATACATTGAAAACTTATATTTAAGAGATCATGGTTTGCTATTCAATACCAAGGATAACACAAAAGAAAGTGATTTCTCTTATTTCCATTGCGGTCCTTAAGTTTTGATTGCAAGTCATAGTGAGGCGCGAAGCGTAAAATTGATTCAGGAAGTAAAATTCTAGTACATGTTCATTAAAAAAATAATAATAAGACGAACCAGTAGACTACTGATGCCCTAAAATGTTAAGATTTCCAAAAAAAATTAAATAAATAGTAAAATGACAAAATGGGTAATTCACATTTAGAATGTAAGACAAAACTATTCTGGAAGTAATTTTTAAAAATGCTTTTTAACAGTCATTTTAAAATCATAAATGCTTTGTTTTTCTTTTATATGACAAGGCAGGTCATTCCATAAGATGCATCCATTGTAAACAAATGATTTCTTGCCAAAACTTTTCACTTTAGGAATGGAAAAGTTCCCACTTTCCCTAAACCTAGTGTCATAAGATCGTACTGAACTTGCTTGTATACATTTTTCAGCCATATTATGGGCCGACTGCCAGGATTTGATTTTAAAAACATGGTTTAAAATGATCTGATCAACCCTACGTGAAACTGGCAACCAGCCAATGGACTTGAATTCATTAGCACCTATATAATACCTTGGATCCATTTTAAAAACAAACCTGATAATCTAATTTTGTGTAACCTGATGTCTGATTTTAGCAATTTAGATATTCCCATATACCAGGAGGAACAGGCGTAATCGAAATGGCATTGTATGAGGAACATTACTAAAAAAATTTTGCATGAAAATTTAAAAAATTCTGTTTCCAGTATTAAAACTTAAGTCTGGCGTTAGCTCTCTGCAAAATAAAAATTACCATGCTTTCCCCTGAAAAAGGTTTGATCCAAAATAGCTCCAAGGTATTTAACTTTGTCTTTGGGCTCAATTTTACTGCCTTTGCATTCAATATTTAAGATTGACCGTGGTCTGAGCCTTGGTTTAGAGCAAATTAAAATAGACTCAGTTTTACCCAAATGTAATGCTAATTTGTTATCAATCAGCCACTCACTTACTGTCTGGAGATCTATTTGTAGAGAAATTTCAACAGTAGATATATCCTTATCTGCTGCCAAAACTGCAGAGTCATCTGCATAAAGAAGAAGTTTAATGAGCAAACAAAACTTAACAAAACAATTGTTAAAAATCATGAAAGTCTTTATTTTACCTGTTGGGATGTGAAACAGCAAATCATGTCAATTTCATGCAGCACTTGCTAGATTTATACTCATCATGCTATTTTAGCTCTCCAGATGGTGATATTAAAAAGTGTCAAAAATATTAACTTCTGGAAACTAGTTTGAGCTTGTTTTCATGCAATATTAACTTGTAAGCCAGTTTAGACCGGTTTTCAGGTAGACATAGATATTTATAAAAACAAATTGAGCCAATCAGGAAGCAGATTTCTCTCCAGTCATATAACAAACTATTTTATGTCATGACCTATATAAATCAGGTGAATACTGTCAGCAATTGCACACCTCATAAGAAACATTTGCACTACTCATGACTCCGATCATTCTGTCTGGTAAGAGAACTGAGGACTCGCGGCATCTACAGTTGGACAGAGAAAACTCTGAACTGACTGAGCGGATGTCCAGGCTGATCTCAGTCTTTTCTGGGTGTACATGCCATTTTGTTGGTTTGTCACGAGATGGCTCCAATCACGGCTGCCGATAAACAGGAATATTAATTAAATGTGTCTAAACGCGTCCTCTTTTTTCTGGATGTACAGTGCCTTTGGGAATTGGTTTCCGTATTTTGAAGTGCCGTTAATGTAATCTGTTCTTCTGACATTTTCGGAGGCGTAAACAGATTGCCCTCAAAAAAAGCTAGCAACCCATGGAGTGCAAGGAATGAAGAAATACAGAAAATTTAAATACACAAAACTAGAAAAGTCGTTAAAGGGAAAATTAACTTATGCGCACCCCCTATCCAAACGTTATTTGCTTAAAAATTACACGGGATACAACGTAGGAGTGTTTTAGTGACGATCATGTCACAAACTAGAACATGTGTTTATAAACAATGTGCCCGCCTAAACCTTATGCTTGTCTAAAAGGATGGTACTCTTTATTAAGACAAGATTCATAAAGCGCCTAGCTATACTAATCATTATCCTCTATCAGCTGACCAAGTCTGAAGTTCATAGTCATAGTAATTTTCGAGACATCTTGATGGTCAAAATTGCAAAAAGCAATAACATTAAAAAAAATAGAATAACTTCTTAAAGAATTTCACAAGGTGAATTTATCAGCTGACCAAGCTTGAAGCTTCAGCTGTAGCAATGTTTAAATTATAAAAAATACCGGGTATTCTACACATTATCTCCTCTAGCTGACCAAGTCTGAAGCTCTTAGCTTTAAGAGGTATTAGAGAGTCTCAATACTCAAATTTGCCAGGGCAAAAAATTGGAAAAAATATTAAAAAAAAAGAAGAAATACATTTAACGGTATAGTGCAGACCCAGATGAAATGCCGCTTGTCCTGCATTTCATCAGAATCTGCACTGCTTGCTAAGACAAAATCGACATTGTGAGAAAGTCATAGAACATTTTATAGAAATTAAAACCTGTTGTCCTCAATATGTACAATGGACCATCCTGGCTTAATTGTATGTAGCTTTATGGGTAAATACCATAAGTCTGGAATGGGGTTTCCCCTGTTAACCCTATTATCTGGAGTCCCACAGAGACCATGCCAGCGTAACCGCTTTGACAACTGAGGTCAGTGAGTGCACCACTAAAAGACATCAATATCTGAGCACCGAGCTTATTAAATACATATCAAGCACATTAAGTAATTTGAACTTCAATACAAATGTTGGCATTATTTTTAATAATTTGCTACTGAAGTAGTATTGACTCTTTACCTACTAGTGTCGTCTGCTGATAACATTTGCAATCAGTTTAGACCCAGATCAGGACCGACAGAAGGTCGGTCCTGATCTGGATCCAAGCTGTTTGACACGCTGATGGTATTCCTGAAAGAATTGATCGAAAAAGAGTTAATTTTGAAAAAAAAAGCAGACGACAAGAATCATGAAAATTTATTCAGTAGGCAAAAGAGTTAATTGTCTTCTGCTGATAACCTTTGCAAACAGTTTGGACCCAGATCAGGACCGACAGAACATCGGCCCTGATCTGGATCCAAACTGTTTGACATTCTGATGGTATTCCTGAAAGTATTTTTCGAAAAATTTGATTTTGAAAACAACAACAGCAGACGACAAAATGCATTAAAGTTACACAGTAGGCAAAAGAGTTAACCATCGTCTGCTGATAACATTTTCAAACAGTTTGGACCCAGATCGGGACCGACAGAACGTCGACCCTGATCTGGATCCTAACTGTTTGACACTCTGGCAGTATTCCTGAAAGAAATTTGAAAAAGTTGATTTTGAAAAAACAAACAAAACAAAAAAAAACAAACAGCAGATGACAAAAATGCATGAAAAATTACCCAGCAGGCAAACGAGTTAACCCTTTACCTACAACTGTCGTCTGCTGATAAGTTTTGCAAACAGTTCGGACTCATAACGGGGACGTCGGTCCTGATCTGGATTCAAAGTGTTTGACACTCTTTTGGTATTCCTGAAAGAATTTATCGTAAAAGTTATTTTGAAATAATCAGCAGACGGCAAAAAGCATTAAAAGTTACCCAGAATGTAAAGGGTTAATCGTACATTTGACATTCTGCCACTATCAGTCTCCCAGGTGATTTTATAGAGAAAGATATAAAGCTAGCATTACCAGGAGTGCAATATTTTTGCGGTTAGCATTGTTTGTTCACATGACGACGCGCTGTGGTGATATAACGTCATTATGATGCGGTGTCTGATCAGGATCCTCACTGTTTGCTTACTGAATATTCTATTACAAATTTTGAGAAAAAAACAACACAAAAACGAACAAACAAACAATCAACACCTTAAGAATGAAGTAAGCTTGTCCTTCTGATTAGTGTAGACAAGTCCATTCGGTTTAAATGGGATAAATAGAATTACAGAATCTGTAATGTTTTCTAGATAAAAAATCTACCGCATACAACAATCCGCCCATCCGGATTACCGTTTGTCACCATTCGGTCAGTCTTGTGATTCCAACGGTGATCCTCAGGATGAATGTTTCTATATTTTAATATTCAGTTGCTGTTTAGGTTAAAATATGTGAAACCCTGCCTTGGTTGCGTATTAAACCAACCATCCAAACAAAATCTATTCAAGTGGCAAAATATGACATAAAACAAATAATGTTACACCCTCCGTTGTTGAACTAGTTCCATCATCTCAGGGAATAGGCGGCAATCGAAAGTATTAATGCTATCGACGAACGTAGATAAAAAATAGTTAGAAACAACGTTTTCGATTGCCAAATGGCAATCGAAAATACTGTTTCTAGCGATTTGTGATCCCGATTCGTCGATTGTTACGAGCGTTTTCCATTGCCACCTATCCGGTGTGATCATACAGTCGCTCCTTCCCACAAGTAACTCATAATCAAGTGAATTGATGTTGCATATACCAACAATCAACGGCAAATTACAGTTATTTACTACATTAATAACACGTGATTTATTCTGCGATTTCACAGAATTGTGGCCATGAATTAATTGATATGTCATGTTCTTTTTTCCAGTATTCCTGATGTTTTCCGGTCTTGTAGTTTACCCAGTGGGCCTTGGATCACAGTACTTCCGGTTTTATTGTGGCGATTCAGCTTCTGACTTCCGGTCGGGTGACTGCCAGATGGGATGGACATACATGTTAGCAATAGCTGGGAATGCGTTATCGATATTCTGTCCAATTTTCTCTTATTTAAGTGAAGTAGAAAGTGGTAACTTTATTGCAAACTATACAAGTACAGAAAAGGTTTAGCATATACCATAATTGAGCCAATGCGTAACACAACCAACCAAATGACCAACTCGCTCAGCGAGGCCTCAGATCAGCCTGAGCATCAACCCAGTCTCATTATCTCCTTCGCGGTTCGCCCAATAGTTAGCTAAGGCCCAATGTTGTATGTGGACAGCGGAGACTCATGTTAGACTGGGTGAACCCCCAGGTTGATCTAAGTGTCCGCTGTGTTCACATTAGATTTATTTTGATATTGAAATGAACTGGTCTAAATCACTGTGCTAACCATAAAAGCGCCATTCTAATGCCCTTGCAAATGTAACGCGACGTCTGATTGGATAACGTCAAAAATTTGCGACAGTATATTCGGAAATAGTTTGACGTCATTAATTACTTCACATTTCGTTGGATGGCATGTGGCTTCATACGGCTTGCAACGTTTCTATTTGAGACTAAACTGCAGAAGTGCATTTGAATGGGGATAACCATATTCAAAATTTTCATTTGGGGTGGTATATCGTCGGATATACGGTCGGAAATTTAGTTTTACGGCGGCGTTTTACAGGCGATATCAAAATAGTCTTTTTCAGACCAAATTAACACCACAGGCGATATCTAAAAAGTTGTTTTCAGACCAAAGTAACACAACATGCGATATCAAAATATTTCTTTTCAGACCAAATTAACACAACATGCGATATCAAAATATTTCTTTTCAGACCAAATTAACACAACATGCGATATCAAAATAGTTCTTTTAAAACCAACTTAACACAACATACGATATCAAAATAGTTCTTTTCAGACCAAATTAACAGAACATGCGATATCAAAATAGTTGTTTTCAGACCAAATTAACAAAACAGGCGATATCAAAAATAGTTCGTTTCAGACCAAATTACTATTAATCTTTCATTGGAGCGTCTGCTGGCAGGAGTTTCACATGCAATATGGCGGCTATTTGCTGTCAGTATAAAGCATGAAGAATCTCACTTTCTTCAGGTGCAGTCATTAAATTAAACCCTTATTGCGCCAACCGCAAAAAAGTCGTCTGCTTTTCTCGTCTGCTGAAATGTTTAAGAAGCCTCTATGGCAAACAGTGAGGACCCAGATCAGACTGCTCCTGTTCTGGGTCCAGGCTGTTTGCTTCTATACTAAATTGGTCAGTTAATGTTAGGCAATTATTTGCAGCAGACAACTTCAGCAGACGACATTTTCAGATGTTTTCTTTCTTGGCGCTTTAAGGGTTTAATAGAGTTTTTTTAAACCAACCTTATGCCCACCAGTAACGATTTTATCGTCTGCTCCTCTCGTCTGCTTATGCTCTTAGGTATTCTATATTTCAAACACTATTGACCCAGATCAGACTGCTCCCATGGAAGCAGTCTGATCTGGGTTTGTAGTGTTTGCTTCCATGAAAAAATCTTGGCTGCAGTGCAGACATAAAAAGCAGACGACATTTTCAAGGACAAAAATAGTGGAGGGATACGGATTAATCGTTTATTTAGATCTAAATAAGTTTATTCTGTTATTAAAATAGATATATATTATTTATTAATTTATTGATCATGCAGTCTGTTTTTCATTTCATTGCATTAAACTGTTTTACCGTGTTCATTTTAAAAGTTTTATGTTAAATCTGAGACCTCAGGGCCCCAAATTACAATGCCTCCTTGAAGGTAAGGACGACTTTAGTTAAGTATTGAATTTTTAGGATACGAAAAAAAACATTTCAAACTTATTAAAATCAGAATTGTTTCATTTATTCTATAGATCACAATGATAACTTTTAACCATATATACTTTAGCTATCCTGGCAATTTATTTAATATTTAAAATACCATGTTGAAATTTCAACAATTAACTAAGGCCATCTTTAACTTTAAGGAGGCATTATAATTTTTGGCCCTGGGTTTGATGTGTAAGTATAAGTAATGATATGTGGTAACGGCATGCTTTTGAAGCAAACTAGACTGAGATAAAATCTAGATAACTTTGGCTTAATTTTGCGATTTGCAGGAGTTAACCACCACCACCACCACCACCACCACCACCACCACTGATACTACTACTACTACTACTACTACTACTACTACTACTACTACTGATACTACTACTACTACTACTACTACTACTACTACTACTACTACTACTACTACTACTACTACTGATACTACTACTACTACTACTACTACTACTACTACTACTACTACTACTACTACTACTACTACTACTACTACTATAAATAATAATAATAATAATAATAATAATAATAATAATAATAATAATAATAATAATAATAATAATAATAATAATAATTTATTTATTTAATTAATGTAATATTCAAATCCAACGTTAACTCCTCAACCATTTACTGCAGTGGGAGATCAGTAGGTCTAAGTTTCCAAACAACGTTAATTGTAAACAGATTTACTGGTGCAAGCACAAATATAATAGGCATAATATTGTGAGTTGGAATAATTATGTTACATACAATATATAGTAATACCTGTGTAAATAGGCCACTCTCAAAAAGACCGAAAATTGTTTTTCACGACCAATTATCGCTTAATGCAGGCCAAAGGTATTGCAGAATGCTCCAAATGGAACATTCTGCAATACTTTCGACCTGTTAAGTTTAGAATTGTTATCAAGATCTTTGTTTTGTCTATTTTTGAGTGGCTGTTATACACAGGTTTTACTGCACGAGGGTCAATTTTTTTAAGTTTATAATATAATAAAGGTTTGCATCACCCCTTTTGTACGTCACAAATAGCCATGGTATGGCGGAGCATTCATATAACAACAAATGGTGCAAAGTACCTTTCAAGTTCCCGTATTTACAAAGTAATCTTCGTACAAAGCATTGTTGCTACTGTAATATTATGAAGATTACCCGTTTAAAACGAGAAATGGACCAGTTTATAAGATTTTGCTACTTATTGCATATGCACAAAAAGCCTCCATTCAACGTCCACCTGGTGTATCCAGTTGGGCTAGAGGCATTACGTTTTTCTGGGTCTTCATCAACACCCATACAGTAAAAACCTGTTTAAAACGGCCACTCAAAAATAGACAAACATAATTAATGGTAGATTATTTAATGAAGGTCAAAAGTACTGCAGAATGCTCCCCTTGGAGCATTCTGCAATACCTTTGACCTGCATTAAGCGACAATTAGACTTAAAAAACAATTTTTGGTCCTATTGAGAGTGGCCGCTTTACATAGATTTTACTGTATTTTGGATAGCTTTAGATGCTTGGCTATATGATAAGTTCCGAAATCTCATGTTCTGGCTCAAACATATAATTATCATGATTATGTATAATATTTATTAAGTGATATATTTTATAAGAAATCGAGAATATATAATAGTATTTTGTCAATGTGTTTTGTTATAGAATAATACTATTAAACATGTGTTGGTGAGGTGTTCAATTTTCATTTTCTTTTCATGTAAAGCTAATCGGGGCCGCAACCTTTGAATGTATGCCAAAATGAGGGCTATGGTCAGCCAGGCAGAGCTGATCATGTTTTTTTTTCTGATAAACATATGGTAGTCGATTAACAGGTGACTGTGTAGGAATTATTCAGCTATTAGGTGACTGTATCGCCACGTGGTTGTAAAGCTAATGGAGATAGGAACCAATTGGGGCGTGGCTAGACAGTGACCTAATAGTTGAATAAAACAAAAATGAAATGTGTCGCCTGAGGGGCACGTTGATTTTGATTCACGGCAGTAGTATGTGCGTCTCTTTAGCGCCAAGTTCGAAAAAAAGGTCCCTTGTGACCATACAAAATCGTGTAAGAAGGTCCCTTCTTTTACAACACAAACGAATGTTGTAGAATTATAGCATCAAGTTCAAGGTCACTCTTGTAATGACGTCATTTTCTATTTTTAGTAACTGACACGTTCAGACCTGTTTATCTATATTTAGACATTATGACCTCTTACACTCTGAGCCCTTTTCTTCTGACACGTATTCAGACAGCTGTGTGGTTATGGATTTTTATTTTCTTGTCCTTTTGCATGCTGCTTACTTTTGTTTTTTTCTCATCCTGTTTCTGTCTTTTCCTGAGACAAATCTTGGCAGAGGCAGAGAAGGCTCTGTCAAAGACGAAGGTAGACTCCTCACAGTTTGTGCATATGAAAATTTAACGCTTTAGGCCTGTATATGGTATAGGAGATTTCAAAATCCGCTCAGGCAGGCCAACATAGAACAGTTTAAGGCTAAAGTAAATGCCTATGAAGGGCAAGGTTTTACCTTGGAAAAAGCTATCCATTTTGCTGCCAATGGTAAATTGCCCTATCTCCGTAAAAGACTCAGACAAGAGTACACCCAATTTCTAATTGGTTTTTATGAGTTACAAGAGGACCCTATTCAAGAGCAAATACTAGAATCGACGAGAACGATCAGAAATCAACATGATATGAATCAGACTGACTCTATCAGACAAGCCATCAAACTCAGAAAATACTTTTTATGGACATATGGCCAAATCATAATATGGAAGAAAGGAGCCTCTGAAGAGCAATATACAACGTAAGAATGATGTGGTACCATACAAGAACAGGAACAATGGGGTCAATCGAAGTATACGATGCTAAACAAGAAAAATGGGTTCCCTACGTGCCAGACTACAATGCATGGTATCAACATTTTAAAGACTTGAGAGATGGATACGTCCAGCCCAACCATATGGGAAGTTATGTCGTGGGCAGTTGGAAGAAATACAGAAAGCTAAAAGAAATAGAAACACGAGAAAAGGAAATGGAAGCGCGTGAAAAACAACTTGAAGCACGTGAAAAACAAATAGAAGCACGAGAACAAAAAAGTCCTACTTTGAAACAAATCACACCTGTAGCTCAAGGGATCGAAATAGCCAAATCAGAGATTGAGCGTAAACGAAAAGAGAATGATAGTCAGAGTATAACAGGTGGAAATCTGCAGCGTATGAAATGCAAAGCAACTGTGGACTGAAATTCATTCAGATATTAAAAGATGAACAGCAAACAACTGTATGATATGCTGCTTTGCTATCCAGTCACAATATGCACTGCAGATCAACTTAAAATACAAAGAGGAAGATTCTTCATTTCCAATACAGACATGAGCCAAGGTCCAGGTGAACACTGGGTGGCATTTTACTTTCCTAAATGTGGTCCTTTCGAATTTTTTGACTCCTTGGGACACATGGCAAAAGACTATGGAGTTGGATTTGAAAAGATCCTAAAAAGGAAATACCTCAAAACGTTGGTCAACTACAGCAATCTACATCCAATGTGTGCGGTCTATACTGCGCATACTATGTTATGAAGAGACATCAGGGGAAAACGATGAAAGATATTGTAAACAAATTAACGACAACAGAAGAAGCGAAATGATCGCTTGATAGTGACTGAAATGATGAAATTGTGTACTCTTAAGCGTCCAGTGCAGAGGAAATAATGTCATAATGTACAATTTATGTAGTGCTTGTTCTGGGTTCTATATTACAATAAATGTAAAACACATATACCAGTTTTTGCGTTATTTTTATGCTTTCTCGATAAATCCTCCCACCACCACCACCCACCACCACTGTACCCCTACTGGTACCCACTTTACCCCACTGTACCCCTGCTGTACCCTGACTGTACCCCTGCTGTATCCTCCCTGTATCCTTACTGTATCCTGGCTGTATCATCACTGTATCCTGACTGTATCCCTATCATTATACCCTTTATTATCGAGTGCATGACGAATGGCTATTTGCGTTTTTTCCACAATATCATACTCTATTGTAAAATGTTTGTTTGTATGTTTGTTTGTTAATGCGCTGGATCCTTGTAAAATAAATATAGAAAAGTATACTAATGTTGTGTTATTTTTACGCTTTCCAGCTAAATATTGACCGAACTACAGCCGTACCCTCACTTGTGCGTGGGTATGTTTGTCTGTCTGGCTGTCTGGCTGCATGGTTCTCTGCATTAGTGTGTGTGTGTGTCTGTGTGCGTGTGTGTCTGTCTGTACGGTTCTCTAGGGAGCGCAGTGGCTCAGTGGTAGAGTGCTTTACTCGAGACCGAAGGGCCGTGGGTTCGAGCCTCACAGGCGTCACTGCGTTGTGGTCCTTGAGCAAGACACATTTATCCTAGCTTAGTACTGGTTCAACCCAGGAAGACCCGTCCCACATAACTGAAAGATTGTTGAGTGGACGTAAAGAATCAAATCAAACAAAACAAATGTACGGTTCTCTGCAAAGGTGTGTGCATGTGTGTGTGTGTGTGTGTCTGTACGGTTCTCTGCAAAGGTGTGTGTGTGCGTGTTTGTGTGTGTGTGTCTGTCTGTCTGGCTGCATGGTTCTCTGCATAAGTGTGTGTGTCTGTCTGTCTGTGTGTCTATCTGTCTGCATGGTTCTCTGTAGAGGTGTGTGCGTGTTTGTGGGTGCTTAAATGCATGTTTTATGCACGTTAAATAACAGCTAGCCTTAGCTATAGAGGGGATATGGTCTACCTTGGTTATTGTAGAAAAAATAAACCCGCCTAAAATTGTCTTAAAACTCGTCAACGAAAAATCAATAAATATTTAGTGTCAAAAACTGTTACATTTTCCCTATGCCTACCTCCTGATTTCGCCCTTTTGATTCGTATAAATAGTATTATATTTTGACTAGTTCTCATACTACTGACAATAACCATTAAGTATAAGTATTCTATTGATCGAGGTCAGTGGGTGAAAATGCTCATCATGGGTCGTGCACATTATTGATTCATATAAATGAATTTTACATACTGTTGTAAAATATTTTATGGGCCCTGTACAAGAGTGAAACCCCAATTATTGTTAGGGTCTAAGAGAACAACTGTATGTACACAGGCAAGATTTTTGAACGTGAGTTCTGTCCCTTTGATTTTTCTTAGCAGGTGGTGTTCGCTAGTACAGTTCCCATAAAATAATTGCCAAAAATATTATTTTATGGTGGTCATTAAAAAATTGATTTTCTTGCTAATGAGAATTAAGTACTTTTTGCATGCAATCCTGACTTGCCGTCGGTCCTGATCTGGGTCCAAACTGTTTTGCATAGGTTAACAACAAATGACAAAAGTCGCTGCTAATACGTACATGCGCAGGATTGAGTGTTTTCACTTTAATATGAGTAATTACCTGATCTGGATCCAAATTGTCATTTAAAAAGACAATCAGCAGACGACAAAACAGCAGAAGCAAAGAGTTAATGAACTAAGAGCTATCTTGATTCGAGTTAGGGGATTCAAGTTATCATGGTTTCAACTACAACCGTACCCTAGCTTGAGTGTGTGTCTGTCTGTGTGTTTGTCTGTCTGTCTGTCTGGCTGCATGGTTCCCTGTTAGGGGCAGTCAGTTCAGGTGAACTTTTATCATGTCAATGAATTTTCACTTTAATATGATTAATTGGGCAGGTGAAGAGAGAGAGGTGAATGACCATAGATATTATTTCGCGATCAAAGAAACAGTAGCCAGTAGCCGCAGATAAGATACAGGTAAATTTGCTTTTGAGCAATTTAAGAAACATACAGGCCCAAAGTGTTAAAGCTTCATATGTACAGTCTGTGAGGAGTCTACCTTCGTCTTTGACAGAGCCTTCTCTGCTTCTGCCAAGATTTGTCTCAGGAAAAGACAGAAACAGGATGAGAAAAAACCCAAAAGTAAGCAGCATGCAAAAGGACAAGAAAATAAAAATCCAATTGTAAGAGGTCATAATGTCTAAATATAGATAAACAGGTCTGAACGTGTCAGTTACTAAAAATAGAAAATGACGTCATTACAAGAGTGACCTTGAACTTGATGCTATAATTCTACAACATTCGTTTGTGTGGTAAAAAAGGGACCTTCTTACACAATTTTGTATGGCCATAAGGGACCTTTTGTTTCGAACTTGGGGCTAAAGAGACGCACATACTACTCATGGCATTTAAAATTTAGATAGGTTGATGCATGTCAGGCGCGTTCCTGAGGCATTTAATAGAGTAGGCCGAAGACCAAACTTGGCTTTCATGACCTATCATCGCTAAATGCAGGTCAAAAGTATTTCAGTTGTGATCATGACCGATTATTGCTTAATGTAGGTCAAGAGTATTGCAGAATGTTCCAATGGGAGCATTCTGCAATTCTTTCGACCTTCATTACGCTATTTTTGTCATTAAGATCTTTTGTATATTTGGAGTGGCCGCTTAAGACAGGTTTTATTGTATCTAAAAAAAATATACTTGTTGCGTCAAGTTGTATGCACAAGGGTACTTGCGTACTCATATATACGCGCCTACATGTAAGAATGACACTCTAACCATACGAGTATCGCTAAAATTCCACTTTCTCAAGATGTGCCAGACGCATTCCCAAGGAAACAAACGTATGAGGGATACGAGTCCTTGGAAACGTAAATTGACCAAATTATGAAATATGTTATGCCTTTTGGATGTTGTAACCATTTTACAAAATAATCCACTCTTCCATGTGTCATTGGCCGCCTAAAACGATTGCTGATTGTGCTGATTCAGTCACCTTACCACTTGGTTATAAAACCTTTTACAGGCCCTACTCATATAAGCATAAAGTTTGTTCTGGTCGAAATTTATGAAATACTAGCAATATTTGGCAATTTAGTATTTGTGATCAAAAGAACTGATATTTTCTGCTATTCTGGGCTAGAAAATTACCTTCAAAGTAAGAAAGAGGGCAAAGATCAGGAACAGTTAAGCATCACACCTGACCCAGGATACCAATCGGAAATTGACAACTTCACAATTCAAGTCTAATCTGCAGGCCAAATAATTAATATGGTACACTACTAAATCCTGATATTTTACCATAGGCAATAATGTCAACCCCCTGTCCAATAGACAAACCATACACTTCACTAGGCAATGAGACCAAAGTCATGTTTATTTTGCAATGTTTGTCAAGAGGACTAACGTGTTGAATCAAATAATCATTTTTAGATAAAACAATTGCTGCCCAAGTACGTGTATATAGCTCAAATTTTGTAATGCTTTATTTTCTAAAGTGAAAATGAGGACTTTTTCTGGATGTCTGTAGAATCTTTGTAATTTGATCATTATAGCGTTACCTAACGATATCTGCTACGTAAAGTTGCAATGAAAAGTACTGAAACAATACTCCTATTTTGTCTTAAAATTTGGTTTTGGATAAAATATAATTTTCAGCAAGTTCCGTTTTTGCATAAAACATTCCATTACATGTACATAAATATTTATGGGAATCGATTCTTGCAGTTTTTCAATATCCACCATCCTCCATGGGTCATCAAATTAATCACAAGACAAACATGTATCAATCTTTTATAACTAAATCTCGGTGTAGGCAAGACTATACGTTCATTTACATAGACAAATGGCAAAAGCATGCAGTGTCTATCTTCACGTACACATACATGTTCTGTACAAGCAATGATAAACATAAGGTCGCCCAATGCTTTATCGTATAAAACTAATCTTTTATTCTACCGCCTGCATCCCTTTAGCAATGATTATTGATGAACCATTGTCTCGAAAAGTCACCCAATCTAGATAACCAAATAAATGTTAGGGCAAATCTAATAACTTCGGGTGAGAAAATTATGTTTTCGACAAGCCAAATAACCAGGCCAGAATACCAATCATAGTAATTCACTAAAGGAAAGTCGAGACCGAGGGATACAACGTGCATTCGATCTTAGTTGTGTTACAAACTTAGTTTAATCATATATGCATCGACGCGAGAAAATTTGACTTGTTGCATGTGAACAATAAAGCGTAGACCAGCCTGATTGCGCATCCAAATTGTTCAATAGGAGCTCCTAAATTCAAAATAATTTTGTCTTCAAAAAATATTTATTAAGTTAACACACATGGTTTCCATGGTAATATAATGCAATTCAAAAAATTGGACATGAACCTACTATATACTCACATTTTACCAGCAACTCATTCTAGAATACAACACTTCATACCAAATTAATGTTTTGGCATAGCATTTTTACCTAATGGTCTAAAATGCAAATTTGCATATTCATGAATATTAATGAAAACTTAAGGTATGAGAGAAAAACACAGCAAATCAGAGGTATGTTCCTACAAAATTACGTATATATATATGCCGCTAAATATCCTAGACTACCAAGCTTGATACTAAATTAGTGCTAAGACGAGGAACTCTTACCCAAATGGTCTAATATGCAAATTACCTAATTTCATATTTATGAATTATAATAAAACATTTGAAATGAGTGTCCCAACAAAATTGTTCATATCTCAGTTGCTAATTAAAATGCTCTAGAGTACTCAACTTGGCACCAAATTAATGCTAGATTAATGCACGTTTACCCAGTGGTCTGATATACCTACAAGATCACTTATTTGTCAGCTGCTAACTATTTTATACTACCAATGTCGGTTAAATAAAAGTTGTTTTGTCTTAGCATTGGTACCAAGTTTGGTAGTATAGAACGTATAGAAGCAGATATATAGTTTTTTTTATTAGTGCGTTCATCTCAATTTTCTACGTTGTTTCCTTTCTTCTACTGTCTTCATTAATATTCATGAATATGCAAATTAGATTACTTGCATATCGGACCATTAGTTAAAATACATTATTTATTTTGGAACTACGTTTAGTTGCATAGGACAATAAGCAGCTGAGATATATACTGAACAAAACTTCTAAACCGCCAGTCTGTAACTTTTGATCTTCTAATTTTAAAAAAAAATGTTTTTATTTTTCAAGAACACAGTAAAAATACTCAAATTCATGTAAACATTTTACCATTTTCGTAAATCTTAACAAGTTATCACTATCAAAACAACTGCCTTTATGTTAAGATTCAACGGTCTAGAATAATTGGAGGGACGCAAATAATTACTAACAAGAGAAAAACACACCTATTTGATAAGAAAATTCATTTTTCCATGCAGTTTTCAGCTGTATTGAACATTTTTATTGTGAAAACATAGCTTAAATCTACTTTTACAAATGATTTAAAAAGAAATTTTTTTTTTTCGAAAAATGTTCATAGTAACAGAGTATGCAGCTTTAACAAACATATTTTTCAATATAGCTCATTTATTATTAAACTGTTTGAAATGATATTTGACACAGTATATTTGAGCACATGTATCTCTCGATTGAACACAACAAAGTTTGATTCGATAGATATGTTCATTTATGCGTAACGATAGAGTACTTATACCAGTTTTTGCACTTGGCACACGGTGCTAAATGTTTTTCGCCTTGTGTATTCTTGTATTTTCATCGTCAACTATCGGGCAACTTTATTTTATCACAAAAATGCCAACGTTTGGGTTGTATGAGTATAAAGTAGAGGGGTCGGGCTGTGGGTTCAATCAAAAACGGGGCCTCACTGAGACTGATTCATAATTTATCATAAAGTTTGACATGTTTTGATAGAGCTGAAAGTTTACACCACAACCTGTCGGTCATTTTTAATTTTTGCACTCCTATGACGAGAAAATCGACAAAAAAACTGAGTATTACGCATGTCATAAAATGTCCTGTATAGTCCACCATACTTTGGTGTGGTGATGCACAAATGTTGCATTGGAACGTCGGAAGTGTCGAGATTGATGTGCAGTACTGGTTAATGGGTGACGGATGTTTCAATAATATTGTACACAAAAAACACTACATCACCAAAAACACATTTATGTGTTCTTTTAGGCCATATGGGCCTCCAAAAGAGCACTGAATTACAAGAAAATTGCTACTTTATTACAAAATAAACACGATAGTGTTCAATAATGTCCAATTACAGCTCCAGAAAGTTTCAATAATATTGTGGACAAAAACATGTCATCTCCATAAAGCATTCTTGTGTTGTTTTATGTCATATGGGCTTCTATAGGAACACTGTGGATTACCTGAAAATTGCTACTTAATGAAAGCAAAACCCAAAAATGTTCAATAATGTCCGTTTATGACACCATAAAGTTGGTGTTTTTCACTTTAGGTCCCTTGAATACTCGATTTTAAGCGATGAGTTCAAAATCTAGCGTTTGTGTGAAAATGAAATGCGATGGTGCCTTTATACAGTCTATCAATTGAGCATGTTATTTTCAATTTATGAAAATAAATTTTGACAGGTTATGTTTAATTGAATTTTACATATTGAGTGTAAATTGTAGCCATGTATGTATCATATATGTTAAGATATATGAGAAAATATCGAGTGGCGGTTTGGAAGTTTCGCAGTTTTACAGGTACGTGTACCCCCACTTAATTTGTTTTGCATTTTTCACTCTCATATCTATTGTTTTTATTAGTATTCATGAACAAACAAATTAGATAATTTGCGTATCTGACCACTGAATAAAAGAAATATGTCTAAGGTTTACTTTGGCACCATGTATAGTATTCAATGTTAAAATACTGCTGAGATATGAATATATTGGTAGGCACATCCCATTCTACAGAATCGCATGATGAGTTGAAATGGAAACATGCAATTTCATAGATTTCAAATGTGTTTATTTTTAGGACAATATTTTGTACTAAGGCGGTCCCACTAAACAATTTAGCATACATGAGAAAATGGCATAGGGGTGAAAGGGAGGTCTAATTACTAACCGCCTCCCTCTTTCTCTTCCTCCCCAGGTCTGTATTTTTTGACATAAATTTTCCCTCATTTTTTTTTTTAATTTTCATGAATATGCAAATGATATGATATTCATATAGGACTACTGATTGAATGGACTACTGGCGATATAACAACCTGCCAAAATATAATATTGGGATAAAAGCTTATTTATGTTTTTCATGATTTCCCTTTGCTTTAACGTCTATTTATTAATAAATACGACAATTATGCAAATAAGATTATTTGCACATTTGACATGGAATTAAAACCTGTGTCTAAGCTTTTATTTGATACCAATGTAAGAATTATATGATATATAGCAGCTGATATATTATTGATGTTGTAGGTATACCCACTCTTGAATCACATTTTTAATATTTTCATAAAAATTTATGAATATGCAAAATAGACAGTTTCGATAATTTGCATATGCGACGAATGGATAAAAAATCTATGTCTCAGCTTTAATTCCATACCATGATTGGTAGTCTAAGATTAGTAGCAGCTGAGTAATGAGTAATTTTGTAGGAAATATGGATTGCCATGGAAATCATGCATTTTCACATAGCCCAAATAGGAAGTATGAAAAAATCTGTAGGCACATTCACATCCTTGAGTCGCATTATGGGTGCCATCGAAAGCATTCAATTTTAACATAGCCCAAACATGTTTATTTTTAGGACAGCTTTGTTTCGCATTTAAATGGTCCTAATGAACAATTTAGCACCAACGAAAATTGTCCTATGGGTGCAAGGTAAGCTAAATTGGCCTTCGGACTATTGACTTTGTGCCCGTTTATGACTTAGAGCAGCCTGGAGATCTGCACCGTCTTTTAAGAGTATTGCCTGGCTCATGAAAAACGCTTGAGTTACAAGCGACTAATTGGTCCCATGGCATAGACTCTGATTAGTCTTAGCAAATTCACAGGAAGATCTGAGTCTAAACTGGGCATAGTTAAAAGGATGTACGAATTTGATCCTGTCTACCGAGTAAGAGTACAGGCAATATACCTCTTGCCAAAAGTTAGATGCCGCGATGTTTGGCCTCCTTAGAGGCCCTGAAAAAGACAATGAGAAAGTCTCCGATGATTGGATTAAAAGATTGAAACCTTGTGTATCTGTGAAGGATTGAGATAAACAAAATGCAATCCCACCTTCAGTTGCCATTTAACATCATTGGTTGCATTGCTTTTGATCCTACCTTCGTATCTAAATTAATGTAACTTCGTATACGAGAGTGACGGAGACACTTCAAATTGCTTTTAACAAAACTGTATTCTTTGAGAAATCGAAAACGCTATGTGCTGTATCATGATTTGACGACAATTATCGCCTTAAGTTTACTCGGGAATATTTTTGTATTGCCCGTTGGCAATCTTTCGCGGAGGCTCAAAAGTTCGCACTCCTACAATGTACATAACCCTGCTCCAGGCAGTATCCACCGATAGCATTGCCATAAACTCATATGGGCCTCGTCACGAGAAAACCTACCTTCTGGGTGTCCGACCAGTTAAGACTCAGACCAGCTTGTTCAGCTACTGGGACTAGCTAGAATTTTGAAATTTTGCATGTTGCAAGTTTAGATATTTTACTCCAAAGAAAACGAATAATAAAGGCGCAGACCAGCCTGTGCATATGCGCAGGCTGGTCTGCGCCTTTGTTGTTCGCATGCAACAAAGTCTGATTTTCTCGCTTTTAAGTCCATATTATATCATGGTTCGAATTCGCTGCAGTCTATAGCTTGTCATTCTAGAGATTGCAGGCTAAATAGAAGTAAGACAAATTGTGGCTAGGAATAGAACTGACATTTTAGATAGGAAATTACAAACAGCATGCGAAAACGATACTCTTGCGTGGGATAAGTCGCTTTGAATGCGTATCCGTCTGCTGTTGACCAATGATATGCATAATTGAATATAAAGATCAAGTAAAATTCTAGCCACGGTAGTGATTACGTCAGAAGGCTATTTATATCATCAAAGATACAATGCTATTATATCGCTTCTTATAAGAACAATACATATATACAGTTATTGACTTCAACAAGGAAGACCTGTGGATTTATCTACCCGAAAGAGGCCACACTAACTTTTCAACTATGAATGTACATTTTCTACTTTCACTTTTGTTGTTGAAGTAATGTTCAACACACTAGTGCAAAATATTAACTTCTGGAAACTAGTTTGAGCTTGGTTTCATCCTATATCACCCTGTAGGCAGTTTAGACCAGTTTTCAGGTAGACATAGAGATTTATGAAGACAAAGTGGGCCAATCAGGAGACAGGATTCTCTCCAGTCCTATAAAAATAAATTTATTAATATTAGGTGGATAAACACATTAAGAATTGATGCCAATTCACTATAAAACAATAACTACAATGTAGTGTAACTTTACAGCAAATTAAGTGGCAGCTAAACTGCCATTGATCTTGGTGTAACTTTTCAACTGTTTAAAACGTAATAATGAGCCGCGGCATGAGATTTCCAACAATTTGACTTTTGGACAAGTGTAGACTCGGACGAGCCTCTGCAGCCTCCTTTTAAGCCTAGAAACTCCAAATGATGTTCAGTCAGTAGCTAATAACTCATAGAATATTCAAGCGACTAGCAAAGGCTCTGATCAGACTGCGCGTATGCGCAGGCTGATTTGAGGCTTTGATGGTCGCACATACCACATTGTTGGAAATCCCATGCCCTGGCTTATTTGTTTTATTAGATTGATCAGGAGAAGACATACAGCAATATTAGGTAGGAATTTTTTAAAAATTAATGAAGAAATGGTGGCATATAGTAGGAAAATACGTGTATGTTTATACCAAAAGGGGTGGGAGCACAACTGCGATTAACTTACAAGTATTTTACAGTGTATGGAGACCTGGCCCGAATTATAACTCTGAATTGAATCAAACCACGCAACCGCGTTTCCTGCCATTATTGCGAGTTTCCTACAATGAAACTTCAACACTTTCAAAATTCAAAATTGCTTAAGCGCGAGATTCCCTTATATGGACAGATTTGCTCTTCTATACGATTCTATAGCGGAAATCCAGATGAACCTGACCACTTTTAAGAATAAGCTGACAACATTTTTATTCAAGTATAAGTTTTTCAAAAAAGCTTGCCATATTTTAGCACTTAACTAAAGTGAGTTGTTGTCTACTGATTAAAAGGCACAGGAGCCATTTGAAAGCTGTCTCAAAGAAAAGTGATGAATTTATTGAATGGCACACCTATCTCATCGCCATCTCCGTGAGCGGAGATGGAGATGAGCTGGGTATGTCATTTAAATATTTTGATACCATGAGACAATACGTACAGATAATTTCCACGGGAAGACTATCTCATGCTACGCCACTTAAAACTTGTGTAACCATACAGATTGCAAGCCATGGTCAATTAGATATGACATTTTTCTTTAAAGATGGCAAAACGAATCAGCAAAGAGCGAACGTTTTATTGTGCAAAAAGGACAGCGGAAGACTACTATATTGTACTTATATTCTCAGATGAAAGATAACTATTACATGTAAATGCTGAAATTCAAAATCATCTAACTGATTTGCCATTCGGCTTCAAAGAAAAAAGAGCACAATAGATTGAATTTTCGAGAAGAATCAATTTTAGATTGCAAAGTAAACGAGAATAACCTAAATACTGCACATCTATTGGCTTGAACTGGCTGGTGTACAGAAATGATATATGGTTAAACTGTTAAAATTGGAAATTGGCATCTTTTGAAATTTGTAAGCATGTAAAGAAAGATGCATGGCGCTGGTAAAGATTCGCTTAACAACAAGCGACTATGATAGGACACACCACAATCATTGGTCAACTCATGTCACCAAGAGGAAGAGACATAAGAATACAGACAGACAAAGACACTTTTAATAAAGGGGACGACAACCGACAACATTGAAAGCCAGTACATTTTATTAAACTTTACAATCTGACGCAAACCCGAACAAAATCGAGTGAAATATAAGAAAGTTACAGATGTTTGTATAGTAGAGAAATGAATGTTATGGAGGGTGAGTAACGTCACAAAGCCCTAAGTCTTTTCTTAACTTCTAACAAAGAAAACAAACACAGTTTGCATGTTGGCGCGCTTTAATGTGAGCAAATGAGCAGCGTGACATGGAAGGACGTTGTAGATCTTGATGAGATCTATTTGAGAAGTGCTTGAAAAGCCCTGCCAGTAACACAGCTTACTTAACCCTTAGATCTTCTCATTGCCGAAGTACCTGCCGTCCAGCCATCATGACACCAAACTTTCTATTTTTTGCTTGGCGAAAACTTGCTGTGATTTTAAACAGTGCAGTATACCACATAGCAATGACGACGTGCAAATCAACACGGCAAGATCTCTTGCTCGAATCTATACAAAATTTTGTGTGTTGCTCACATCTGTGAAGCCGCCTTAGAACTGATTTTTCACGACACTTCGTTCACAATTACCTGATTATTCTCAGTCCGTGCATGACCACTGAGTAATAATATACTGCACAACCTTTGTTAATGCTAGTACCGACTAGACAAATATTCTGCTCTATTCGATGAAACGAGCAGAATGTTAAGTCTTTTCTTAACTTCTAACAAAGAAAACAAACACAGTTTGCATGTTGGCGCGCTTAGAAATTACAAATGTTAGAGAGCGACAAAATTTTGTATAGATTCTAATTACGTTTTCATGTTAAGTCACATAACAATGTCTCACATAGACTTGACCTCTGTAATGTTTAACATTTCGACTCCAAACTCTTGAACGTACATACCTGCAACAAATTAAAACAAATAGCCATTTACAAATAGCCTTATTGTCAATACATATTATTCTTATTTTCATTGCAATCATGCTGAAATCTAAAATTTATTTTCCAAAAATATCATTGTTTTCATGCCCATTTGCATATAATACTTTGATTAAAATGACTGTATCTGGTACTCATTTTATTTACTTATTTATTTACTTTTGTTTTGCTAAATGTACCACCTATTAAAATTAGATAATCAGGTGCAAACGGCTGGTCTGAAACTCTTAAAGTACAACAAACTGCCATATCTATTATACTCAACATTTCCCCTCTGCTAACTCTGATACTGAGCTAATAATCAGGCAACTTCTATACTGGGAACCCATCTGGAATTAACTTATTTGTATCTACGTTATAATACACACTGAACTTGTCATTTGTTTGTGATCCCATATATCAGTCAATTTAATTTTCTTCTTTCTCTGACTTAAATAAACGCATAGCTTATTAGAAATATACCATATTCATTTTTTTGCCATTTTAATTTAATATTTCACGTAAATTACCACCATGGCGATATTTTGAAAATCACCTTTTCTATAATCCGTTTCTTGTTTACTGTCGTGAGTTGGTTCTCGGTACCGTTAGTTTAACAGGTGACTGGGCCCAGGGCGACGACAGTAAACATGATTCGCACTATACTCCCGATTTCTCTTATGAGTGAATTCATGTTCTTGTTATTGTAATAAACATTGACCTCATTTTTTATCTTCTAAATACTGCTCTATACAACCATATTTACTCCTCCATCTTTGTTCATATAGAGGACATTTTTTCTCCCAAAACCATACTAAAACCAAATACTTCGTTGTTTGAAAGTATACCCTTATTTTCATCTGAGATTTTTTTTTTTTGTTCATTGATTTTGCTCTAAGGGACTTTTGCACCTTTAGAAAATTAAGACCTTCAATCTGCATTTTCAACCTGACTTCCGCTTCCGGGGAAATCTCAGTTATTATCTGTTAACAGGTAAATAACTTTTTTCCACTTCCTGGGAAATCTCCACTATTACCATCTACCAGGTAAATACCCTTTTCCACTTCCGAGAAATTTGTTTCCACTCCTGGGAAATCTCATTTGTTACCAGGTAAATACCATTTTCCACTTCCGGGGAACTCGTTTCCACATCCTGGGAAATCTCAATTATTACTTTCTACCAGGTAAATACCACGTTCCACTTCCGGGGAACTCGTTTCCACTTCCTGGGAAATCTCAATTATTAACTTCTACCAGGCAAATACCACGTTCCACTTCTGGGAAACTCGTTTCCACTTCCTGGGAAATCTCAATTATTACCTTCTACCAGCAAAATACCACATTCCACTTCCGGGGAACTCGTTTCCACTTCCTGGGAAATCTCAATTATTACCTTCTACCAGGCAAATACCACATTCCACTTCCGGGGGAACTCGTTTCCTCTTCCTGGGAAATCTCAATTATAACTTTTAACCAGGTAAATACCATTTTTCCACTTCTGGGGAACTCGCTTCCACTTCCTGGGAAATCTCAATTAGTATCTTATACCAGATAAATACCTTTTTCCACTTCTCGGGAACTTCATATTTCCACTTCTGGGGAATGGACATGTGACCTAGTCACCAACCAATTTTAAAGCTCTCTTATGAGGAAAGTTTGCTTTTCCCACAAAAATCTATTGCTACTATGTTATGTTTTCTTACCTTTGGAATTACCCTTCTACCAGGTAAATACCTTTTTCCCACTTCTGGGGAACTCATTTCCACTTCCTGGGAAATTTCAATTTTTACCTTTTACCAGGTAAATTCCCTTTTTCCACTTCCTGGGAAATCTCAATTAGTACCTTATACCAGATAAATACCTTTTTCCACTTCTGGGGAACTTCATATTTCCACTTCTGGGGAACGGACATGTGACCTAGTCACCAACTGATCTTAAACTCTCTTATTAGGAAAGTTTGCTTTTCCCAGATAAATCTATTGCTACTATGTTATGTTTTCTTACCTTTGGAATTAACCGTCTACCAGGTAAATACCTTTTTCCCACTTCTGGGAGAACTCGTTTCTACTTCCTGGGCAATCTCAATTATTACCTTATACCAGATGAATACCTTTTTCCACTTCAAAGGAACTTCATGCTTCCTCTTCTTGGGAAATAACATGTGACCTAGTCATCAAACGATTTTTGAGCTCTCTTATGAGGAACGTTTGCTCTTCCAACATAAATCTACAGCTCCTATGATATATATTCTTACCTTTGAAAATAACCTTCAATCAGGTAAATTCTTTTCCCACTTCTGGGAAAATCGTTTCCACCTCCTGGACAATCTCAAAATTACCTTATACCAGATAAATATCTTTTTCCACTTCTGGGGAATTTCTTGTTTCCTCTTCTGGGGAAATGACATGTGACCTAGTCACCAACCAATTTTTAGAGCTCTCTTATGAAGGAAAATTTGCTCTTCCCACATAAATCTACTGCTCCTATGATATATATTCTTACCTTTGGAAATAACCTTTGAAATTCCATTTCTGGGAAAATCAATTACACTGCGAGTGTATTTGGATTTTTTTTTTTAAATTTTGTCTCACTACTTATAACATTCTCCATATCTGCATAGCCAACATAAGCATCACCGTTTTTCGTTTGCAAATAATTCAGAATCGAATGCAGTATTCTCTTTCAATACTCTGACATTAGCTTTTAACGACTACGCCTTTAAAACAACTGACCCCTGTTCAAAGGTGAATGACTCATTTTTATTCTAACAAGCATACCTTTAACTGACATGTCTCTAACATCTATTCTACTGTAGATGCAGCGAATTCTGCTCGTACGCTCTGATAACTTTATGTTTCTAATTGAAATCTCCTTTCTTTGATTAACTTTTACATTTTCTCCATCTTTCAGCATACATAAACCTACCCGTTTTCAAGCAGAAGAAATGTATGAATCATTTTACATGCACAAACGGTTCAATTGATAATTTTCTTCAAACAGAAGAAATCCAAATTTAATTAAATAAAGAAAAAATCGATATCAGGAATAAGGGCTGCATATGAGCAAAATTTAAATACATACTGCGTTATAGCTTTGATTCCACATAAACAGTCATTTACAAATGCAGTTATTCTTTGACCGTTTACCACTGTAATAACATCACTGTTAAAACTTTCCACAATATTTGACCAATGCTCGCCAATTCCAGTAAAGAATTATGTATGTAAAATGCTTCCTTACCTGCGTCTGACAATGAGAAAGCTGAAACCGTTCCATTTGACTGAGCTTTATCCATGTAATTAATATAAGACTCACCATTTTCAAATTAGCTCATGAAATATCATTTTGAAGTTGTTGTCATGTTATCTTGTAACTTTTTTTTTTTTTTTTAAACTTTGATTTATGCAAATTATTGCTTATGCTATTACAATCCAGTACTAATCTATGCTTTGTGCCTTGTTATTTTTACAGTATAGTATTAATAGCATGAGGCTACTTTTCAATTTTAAGAATACATTTCTAAGATAGTAATAAGTGGATCTCTTCGTTGTCTTATTACTGTAAGACCCCTTTACATGGCAGAAATTTCCATCTTTTATTTATTTTTATTTTTAAGATAAACACTCTCTGGCAAAAACAACAACAGTATTTGTCGCGATCAGTGCAGCAAATAGATAAAGTGTAATCCTCTTCTATAACCAACGTAAAGTACTAATATGACCATGCATCTATTTATATTTAATATTTAACCTATTTCATGGGGATTCATCTGTACTTTACTCTCTGCAAATCCACCCACCTTCGTTATCGTCTCTCATGATCTAACTGATCTGTACTACCAACCTAAGTATAGCGCCAAGATTCCCATCTTAAAAAAAATTCTTTATATCTGAAATGTCTTTTTGATGAAAACAAGAAAACTGATTTCTATACTTATCTTTACATTGTGCTTTAGATATGGACTTTCAAATTTCCAATGCCGACTTGGATTGAGCTCTTCAAATGTGTATCTCATCTTCCTCATCACTGGCGACCTCCAGATGTAAATAACCGTCAACTACTTTCTAGCCAATGTGGGTTCTAATAACCTGTCGTTGTTTCAAATATTGGAAACTGAAATGTAAGAACGTTAGATGTAAAACTGTGATTGATTCCATCGTTGACTTAACAATTTTATTTTATTATTATTATAACTATTATTATTACTATAAATTTATCTTCTTTGCAAAACCAGGAAATGCCGCCCAATTCATGAGGATGTATAGCCTGCTCTTGACGCCTATATTCGTAATTGTGTTTGAAACTATGATCGTGGTATCCCTGGTATAGTCTTTCACAATCTGTATGTAGTGTGTTGCGTTATTTTTTATTTGCTCTATATTTTACAACATTCTCCGCATTTGAGCGTTTCAGATAAACATGTGTAGCCTGCTCTTGACGTCTATATACGTTAACATGTTTGAAACTATAACCGTGATATCCTTGGTATATTCTTTCTAGTGAGTTGCGTTATTTTTTATTTGCTCTATATTATACACCATACACCGCTTTTGAGCGTTATAGCCTGCTATTGACATCTGTATACATGAACGTGTTTGAAATATGATCGTGTTATCCCTGGTATATTCTTTCATAATATATATGTAGTGTGTTGCGTTATTTTTATTTGCTCTATAGTATACAACATTCTCCGCTTAAAGGCGTTTCAGATAAAAATGTACCTTTCGCTAAATTCTTCATCCTCATATACCGTTTAATAATGGTTTAGATTTCTGACACAATCATCTATTTTTTGAACATGCCATCTTCTACACATTGAACGCATTTACCTTTTGAGTTATAATCTGCAGATGCGACAGACGCACTTTTGCTACCTAAAATTCACAAAATAAGTTTTTGAGTGTCACTTATCTTTTAATTCTGTAGAAACCAGCTTGTTCATCTCGTTCTGTCTGCTGTTAGTACCCTAGGTCGATGCCATGCTATCTATTTACTCCGGAAATATAGACAAACGTCCTTCGCTTTTTGTGTGTTGCTCACATCTGTGAAGCCGCCTTAGAACTGATTTTTCACGACACTTCGTTCACAATTACCTGATTATTCTCAGTCCGTGCATGACCACTGAGTAATAATATACTGCACAACCTTTGTTAATGCTAGTACCGACTAGACAAATATTCTGCTCTATTCGATGAAACGAGCAGAATGTTAATTAAATATGCATAAACAGAAAAACTATTTTCCTGCTATTCATTTAACTTTTTTGCATTTTTTTATAGATTCTTCTGTTGAATTGGTTGATTTAAAAAAAAAATCTGAACAGTTTGCATTGAAATTTGGGATTTCATTGGCTTTTATAAATTAACAGTAAGTTAATTAAATATTCAAAATGGCGGACAACCTTGGGTCATCAGAAGTCAGGTTTTTGATTTTCGGTATTGCTATAACTTTCTTATTTTACATCCGATTTTATTGGGCTTGTGCTTCGGATTCACTTGCTTCCAAAATGTTGCTGCCCCCTTTAAAGCAGGAACGCATTTTGCCTCAGCGAGATGACCGGCGAACTAGAAAGGGCACAAAGACTGACTATATCACAAAACAAGGACTAAACACAAAACCCAACAAACAACGGGAGCAGTAGAACAACGTTAAACCACTTACTGTAAATGAGGAAATTTTCACAAGGATTACTTTTCACGAAATTCGCAATCAGCGAAATTTCGTGAAAATAAAACCCTCGCGAAATGGCGAAATCACATGCTGTCGTTTACTGCTGTAGGTATATCTTACCCGAATTTTAACATGCCATATATGTCATGTAATGCTTTTTACGAAAATAAAATTCTCACGAAAATTTCAGAATTTTCAGTAACAACAGAAACGCTGCTTTAGAATGGACAGCAGTTTTTTAGGATCACAATGAAGGTCACTGCTGACACTCTGGCAACGTTTGACCCGAAATATAGATTTTCTTCATATTTTATCTGTTTGTTCTTCATATTGTACCTTTTCATTTGATTAATATTTGTTTTTTTTTAAATTTAAGGGGTATTTCATGCAAACCAAACATCTATGTGTCTTTATCTACATCTGAACTAAGGGTGAGGTTGGCGCAGTGAAGCCGCTTTAAGCCCTTCAGTAAAATATTTTTACTGACCGTTCAATGCGGTTCTTCTTTTGTGGATCTTTTGTATTATTTATGTCTTGTGTTTGTCATGCTTTCGCGTCTGTTCATTGCTGCCATGTGGTCATCTGCTGGGCTGACCTTTTGGCTCTTATTTGTGATGTTTAATTGTGTTTTGTCACTTTCCCAAGTGGTATCCTGGGTCAGCTGTGATACTTGATTGTATCGTCTCCTGATCTTTGCCACTTTTCTTACTTTGTTAAGAGGCTGTGAGAAGGACTATATAAGTTAAGAGGAGAACTATTATAAGCAGTAGTACTTTTGTTCTATTCCTATAATGTGTATTAACAGATGATTTATAATTGTACAATCTATCTTTCTGAAATGAAAATATGTTTTAACTAAAAACCTATGACATTTAAAAGACATGTCTACTTGTCCTTTTTCTCCATCAAAGTTCAAGTTCAAAAAAAAGAGAAAGATACAGACAGGTGCCAAATTAATGTCCTCAAAAGTTTTGCTGGTGTTGGATTTTTTTATCAGTTTTGTGGCAATAAATTGTCAAAAACACGCTTATCTATGGCTACAACTAATATTTTGTTTCGTTTGAAAATATCTTAACTCTAGACCACTCTAATTCAGTTTCCAATCTTTCTACGACCCACCCCTTCATTCGATTTCTATCTGCAATTGTGGTTGTCTTGTTAACCACTCATCTAAAGCACCTATGAACAGTTCTTTAGTGTACTTTTATTATATTTAATTGTTATTGCAGTCACTTTTTTCCTCCTGTTAGTTTTCACAGCCTTTAATAGCAACCTGTCAGTCCTCAAACTAGTCCTTTTTCCTTCTTACACTTATCTCCATCCGCTTGTTAACATCAGCGATTTCTGAATATTCATTTAGTTTAAAATGTTTTAGACAAAATTACTTTTCATCAAATATGATGTTTTTCTTCCACTTTCTTCCTGCTCATGTTATTATAATACAGTCTCTTTCACAGATAGTGTTGACTCTTTACCCTCCCATCCATTTCACTTTAGCAGATGTAAATTAAGCAGTTACTCCTTATGATAAATTCAATAGCTTTAGATGTTGAATAATATCTTACTGTTATTGTATTTGAAAAGAAGAAGAAAAAACTGTTTTGAGGTACAGCAAAATCTTTGTTAAACGGCCACTCAAACCTAGACAAAACGAAGGTCTTAATGACAACCGGTAACTTAATGAAGGTCAAAACTATTGCAGAATATTCTGCAATAATATTGACCTGCATTAAGCGATAATCGGTCTTGAAAACCATTTTTGGTCTTTTTAAGAGTGACCGTTTTACACAGGTTTTACTGTAAATTACTCCACTAAATAATTTTCTTGTCATCCATTTTGAGGACATTAATATGGCAAATGAGTGGAACTAAACTATTGCTTATATTATGACAATTATGATATATATTATGTCATTGTGAATTATTGCTACACAACACTGGAGGTTGAAATGAAATACATGAACAGATTTATTGATGTCGTGCTGTTCATTATCGATGAAATGGCCAACTTTTACATTAGAACTACATTTGGAATTACTGACAATTTAATTTCGATAAGTACATATTCAAATATTAAGGCAATTAATAAAACTTGTTAATTATGAACATCATATAAAGCTAAAGTGTGTTAGCGTGAAAGAAGTCACCGTCAAATGCTATAATACATGAACACGCATGCAGCCTGTTTGAGTTATTTGATATACACTGATACTGTAAATAAACCATAAAGATCAAACAAATTCAAATCAACTTTTCAAACGGAATGAATTCTTCTGCAAACGATCACGTCCTCTTGGCAAACACAAAGGAAATGTAGCAAAATCTTCGCGAAGTTTACTGCGAATGGAATATAAGCGTATTTAATACAGCAAGAACAACATCAATCCAAAATTAAACATATTCAGACATAGGTTTTTAATTGGACGGTTAAACTTTGGAAACTGGTTAATTTTTATACAAATGATGGCATCACGCTCAGTTCAAAAGGATTTTTTTTATCAAATTCAGACATCTGCTGTGGACAGACAGTAAAAAAATATATATTGTTTAATGGATCTAGTTAACACATCTGATTTATTTAGTTAACCCATTTTGCCTAATGGAATTTCACGCCCAAATCATTTGGACGAATCCATTTAGATTTTAAAGGTTGTTGGGTAGTCTCTTAAATTTAAAAATTCTTTCTAAAGGTGAGTGAGTATGATCAGGAAATACAGTAAACCCCGTCTAAAGCAGCCGCGCCCAAAAAGAAGACCTAAATTGGTTTTCAAGAGCAACTATCGCTTAATGCAGGTCAAAAATAGTGCAAAATGCTCCAAGGGGAGCATTCTGCAATACTTTCGACCTTCATTAGGCAACCATATGTCGTCATTAAGATATTTGTTATGTCTATTTGTGATTGGCCACTTAAGACATGTTTTACTGTACCACCATCACACACTGCAGACCAACCAACAACACACCGCGAGGAAGAGCCTCAGAACACTAACAGTCACAAGACATCAGAAAAACAATTAAAGGCAAGCAAACAACTCTTTCTTCCTCATCAAGATGAATGTTAAACTAGAAAGGACACTAAGTACTGCATAAAAAACAAGGACCAAACACAGAACCCCAAAAATCAATGGGAGGAACATTAAACAGTGACTAAACAATATTTAAATGTGCAGTCACCTTTGAATCGTCTGTTGCTTAAGCACATATATTCTTCGATTTAGCCCTTTTCATTCTGATGGGTTTACCCATGTATGTTGATAGTGAGTATGACCAGTAAATACCGAAATCCCACACTGCAGATTAACCCACGACACCGTGAGGAGAAGCCACAGAACACTAGGCATCTAATGTAAAGTAACCAGCTCTCACTTCCTTATCAAGAAGATTGCAAAACTAGAAAGGACACTTAATACTGCATAACAAAATAAGGACCAAACACAGAACTCATACAAACAATATAGAGGACCAACATATAATAAATCATCATCAGAACCACCATAGACCGAAAAGCAGCCGAAGCCACCGGTGAGCTTAAAACATTTTACTGGCTCCAAATATTTGCCATAGATTCTGCTGATGTTAAAAAAAACCCCCCAAAAACATTTAGCTCGCATGAAGGCTTCCTAACTTATTCAATGGATCATCAAAGAGAAACAATCTAATCAATCAAATGAGGAAACAAAGTAAAAGGCTGATGACCCACATTCAGAGCTAAAGGAAACCTCAAGTTGAGCCACGGTGAGCTCATCCAATGACAAGCATCAGACACCAATTCACCATAGAAAAACTATTTATTTTTTATACAAACGATTTTTATACAATACAAGTCATTGAGTCTGAGGCTTGACTCACCGTCGTGCAATTAAAGAGGAAACCATGGCTTTTAACCGTGCTTGAGTTTAAAACCAGGCATGCACAGTATGCATTTGTTCAGTTTGTGTTTTAAATAGTCAAACTGTGTTGCCTTTCTATCATGACGATTTGTTTTTATCCTTGCAAATAGTGATAAAATGCCGCAATATGTGGCATTTCATCTGGGTCTTCGCCTGTTTGCCAAAATACTTGTTTTTTAGTATCCAGAATGAAAAGGATTAAGGTCTGTTTTATCGTCGATCCAAATAAGTCGTACACCATATACGCCATCTGATCTGAATTCAGCATATTTTAAAACTATCCTTTAACTTAGTCAGCTACTTTGAACTATCAGGAATTGTGATATCGAAAAGCTGCTTATCACTTAAAGCAAACCATATTTCAGTCCAGCCATCTACAAAATCTACGAAACAATCTAACTGTCTCGTATCTAAACCACCTAAATGTCTCATCGCCGTCTGTACGATAAATGACCGAGGTCATCATACTGTCGGCAGAAAATAGAGGTACATGTAGACTCTATCAAAAATGTACCTTAAGCATTTTTGAAAAAGTAAAAATAACCTACATTGTAGTTCGTGAGATTTGAGTACTTATCGCATATGCGCAAAAGCCTCATTTAAATGATCATGCTGGTGTATCTAGCTGGACAAGAGGTCTAAATTTTTGGTCTGGGTTTTCATATACATCCTTACTTTGTGTATGTCAGCAGCGAGGGCTCTGGTGACTCTGTGCATTTGCGCAGACTCGCCTGAGACTTCGTTGCTCGTCAATGCAATGCGTACCAAAATCCCATGCGACGGCCAAAATAGTCTGAACTGGGGTATTTTGCGTCGCTGGAAGACTTGAATGAACTTTAGAATTAGCAGCATTTTGCGAAAGTCGGTTTATGCACTTGTATGAGGGCTGATTGATAAGCTGTGAGCCTTGTATTGAAGAAATTAAACAGGGCTAGCATTTTTTTCAGTCCTACTATTCCCCAACTATTTAGACTGTGTACCCGGCGACTGGTGTCCGGCGACTGGTGTCTGTCGAAAAATGGTCAAAATCGCGAAAAGAGCAGTGATTCAATATTTGCATAAAAGGGTCTATAATAATACCAAATGGAATATCTAAAAATACCGAATTGAACATCACAGATCATCACATAGTATCGTTTGAATTGGAAGTTGTACATTTTCATTGATTTCAGTTTACGAAAACTAACATTGCAGACCCTGATGAGATGTCGCGTTCTGCAGTAACTTATCTTGGACTTCACTTTTTGATAGGCACAATTTATCGGCACAAGACATATAAATATCACATTGGCTGAACCGATTGGTCCATCTCTTAAATTTCGTTTGCAAAATTAAATTGCGGATCCATAGGGGGGTCAGGGGTTTGCTCAAACCCCTTTCCCGCCCCCGTCTTTAAATATCCTATGAAAATGAAATAATTTTGTCTCAGCGAGACCATAAAATGGTCTCAGCGAGACCAAATTATTTCATTTTCATAGAATATTTAAGATAAATGAGAGCAAAGCGAATCCCCACAACGTTATACATATGAACCCCCTTTGTAGAAATCCTGGATCCGCCCATGAAAGTACACAACCGGACTTACAAGTATATAATTCCTCTGAAGAGACTGATACTGTTTTCTACAGAGATGATCCCTTTTTATGTGAACATTTTGGTTTTGCCATAATTGGAAATGAGGTTAAGGGAATGTCCGTAGAGAATTCTTTGTCTGTCTGTCAAATGGCATTTTCACTTTGTTGAAAACATTAAAAGCTTACTCATCAGAGGGTGCGCTGTAAGTCTGTACCAAATGAACTCTCTCACTAGTTGGACAACTTCATCCCTTAGAGTAGAATTTTATTTGGTTGCCATGGTGGAGCCTTAGTGACCACGCCCGTCACTGTCAACATAGATCAATCTTCCGGGAACATCGGTAAAGTGTAGTTCTGGGACCATAACCTAGTTTGTAAGTTTCATCATGGTCAAACTAGGTTATGGTTTTTGTGTACAATAGAAGCAAAATTAGAATTGTTTACACTACAGCTTGTTTACAAATGTAAGGTGTAAGCATTTATTCATAGTTCCTTTAATTCTACATATTCGGTAAGCTAAGGGCTAATACTGCAAATATAAATGAATTAAAGTGCGTAAGAAAAATGAAACATAAAAATGTACAAACCAGAAAGATCAATACAATTTCATAAAGTTTTCATCTCCTGACCTAGCTTCCATTTAGGGTCAAAGTTTAGTGGCACTGCATCCCTGTCTCTAAGTGCTATAAATTTAGAGACAGGAATCAGTGAGCCATATCAGTAGATATATCTTGTGACCAACAGCCAATGGTCTTACATATTTCTTTGCATGCTTTTTACCCATACTCCTCAGTCATTCATAAACCTGTGATGTCACTGTGTCAACATTTTTTTTATTTTTTTTTTGTAAACAAATCATTTTTGCTACTACAAAAGTGGGTTTTCAATATTTTGGATATATTTTGTGTGAGTATCAACTAGAGGTACGGGACTTGCTGTTAAAATAGGTTTCACACCGGGCACATTGTTCCATATATAAGTTTTTTAGTCCAATGTTAGAGTGTTCCTATTTGAACAAAATGTGACCAAACATATTAGGCCTTGGAATGAGACATAACAGCAGAATCCATTCTTAGATCTAATCTAAGACCTAGGCAGAGGGCTGCCCCAGTGTATGCATACATTGACACGATTTAATCCGTTTAAGCCGAATGAAATTTCCCACTATTATAAAAAAAATGGCAAACACTACTGTAGCAGACAGTGGCCATCGTTTTTGTTGTTTGTTGCTTTTATATATTGGAGGGTGGTGTAGGGCATGCCATTTCTTTTAAATACAGATGATTTATATGAAATATCAAACATTTTACTGTTTCTCAAACATTTATATTGCTTGAGAGGAGAGAAAAAAAGAAAGAAATAAACTGATTAGAGAAAAATCGGGACTTAAACAGTAATTTGCAATTATAAGTTCAATTATACTAATTTAATGAAAAAAGATGTGATTTTAACTGATAAAACATATCCAGACTCGCCATCCACAGTCACTTAAAACAAAAAAAGTGTAATTCTTTGCCAAAACATATTGTGTTTCTCTATAAAATGATTGGATAATTGTGATTGTGTATTAAAATAGGCAAAACATGACATAATATATTGAACAAATTGTAATGCTGGTATATGATGGCATGTAAGGTGCCATGTCTGGCAGAGAATAGTCGGATAATCCTGCGTATCAATCCTTTAAGGGCAGAGTTCTTGCAATGCACTCAGTGGGTACATATACGAGCAAAGCAAAGGAATCATGATGGTTTCTTCGAGCGAAGAGGGAAGAGACGGATTACACTGACATTAGTCGTTGATGTATTAGGTGCCGCAATGAATCCATACCAATCGTTACCTACCATTCCACATCTTTTATCAGTTACGGCTCATATTATTGCATTGCTACACGTTGCTGATATATATAACGTTGTCTATCTCACGGCATGCGCCTTTATCAGGTCATCATGACGTTGCACTTTTTAATGACGTCGTCAATGACATTGAATCGACACGAAAATACGTCATAATCGCTAGTTTGAACAGTGAATCTGCTTGTAAACTGATAAATAGAATATCAGGTTCGCAAGCCTCGCGATGTCAACAAGCATTCTCAAAGGCTTGCCTGGTAAACTTTATGTCAAAAGACATTTACCTAGTATTCTCTATATCTTATGCTAACACTTTAATGAGGCTTGTGTGGGGGGGATACCGATATCCCTTATACCTTGAAGTTAGCCGGCAAGTATCTTATAAATATCCATTTAAATAAACTGACAAATGTCCCAATAATTACTTTAATCATTTACCTCTCATATTAACTGCATTGTCGCACGCTTCCTGATAAACGTTGTCTACCTTACGGCATGTACCTTTATCAAGTCATGGTGACGTTGCACTTTTTGAATGACGTCGCTAATGACGCTGAATCAACACAAAATCGAAATTTACGTCATAATCGCTGGTTTGGAGAGAGACACAATATTAGGTAAACTGATAAATAGAATACCGGGTTCGCGCGTGTTTTGATATCAAGTTTACCAGGCTCGGCTTTGTAAACGCGCGCGTGTTGAATCGCCCGGCAAGCCTCTCGATGTCAACAAGAGTTCTCAAAGTTTGTTTGTTTGTTTGTTTGATTTGATTCTTTACGTCCCATCAACAATCTTTCAGTTATAAAGGGACGGGTCTTCCTGGGTTGAACCAGTACTAAGCTAGGATTAATGTTCTTGCTCAAGGACACAACGCAGTGACGCCGGTGAGGCTCGAACCCGCGGCCCTTCGGTCTCGAGTCAAACACTCAACCACTGAGCCACTGCGCTCCCTAAGAGTTCTCAAAGCCTTGCCTGGTATACTTGATATCAAAAGACACTCACCAAGTATTCTCTATTTCCTAAATACCCCATATTGAATTCCTGAAAGTAAACAGAATTATCCTTTGGAATTATCAGCACAAAATACGGACGGCAGGAGCTTTTCATTAAGTACATATAATAGATTATGTTCTATACTTAAAGCCAAAAGTAACTTTACACTTTGAATTACTGAATATATTTTTACCGTTTTTGATTTAACCAAATTAAATATTGCAATGAGTTGCTGGTACCCGCCCTAAACCTAATTCACGAAAATCAAGTTAGGTAAATTAATCTTCTTTCGAGTTATCTATGCTTTCATTAAAAGCACAAAATCAGCATTTCCTCACAAAATCCAAAGTAAACCTAGGATTTGAACACGCTATTTTAAGGGACATCGATTGCCCATTAAAAATACTGCAAGACATTTTGTCTCTGACGTATAGTTTGTTTTTGGTAGCATCTTAAAGTTGGTTAACTTTGAATCTCAGATAACATTTGGATTTTTTTAACAGCGAGATGTTGGGACTTCTGCTTTGAGTATGTGACAAGTTAATCTGATAAAAATTCCCATCGGTTTGGAAGAAAAACGGCAAACAATTCCTTATGGGAAATTCCATTGAAAGCACTGTAAAGTTCACAAAAGGGGGTATGTACGTAAAAACACAGCTCTAATTTGTGTTACTCGAAGTGTGATCCGGGCTGATTTGAACTTAAACAACAATTCAATAGCCTGTCTTTCAGACTAGTTCTTTAAAATTAAAAAAAATGTCCAATCGCAAAGCTACAGTAACACATCCAAAAGTGATGCACTTTGGAAAAGTTTGCTTTGCTCCCTTGCTTCTTTCATTGGGGCATTTTGGTTGCATTTATGACAGTAAAAACATGAAATTCTACTGTCATATGAATAATTGATTGAAGTTTAATACGAATTAAACACATTTAAAATACCACTCACCAATATCCAGAAATGGTATATATAATAACAGTGTAAAGTTACTTTTGGCTTTAAGTATATAATTTTGTGCGAATCTCCGTAAAAGTCTGAAATAACTGTTATTGAGTGTTAGAAAAAGTTTTTCATCAACATACATTTCCAACAATGTGGCATGTGCGACTAGCAAAGCCTCCGATCAGCCTGCGCTTACGCACAGTCTGATCAGAGCCTTTGATAGTCGCTTGAATATTTTACGAGTGTTAAGCTACTGACTGAACATAATTTCAAGTTTCTAAGGTTCAAAGGAGGCTACACAGGCTCGTCTGAGTCTACACTTGTCAAAATTCCACATTGTTGGAAATCACATGTCGTGGCTCATTTTCTATTCCGCCTCGGCAAAACAGACATGAATTGCCATAATGACAGCCCGCAGGTCAACCCACTGCAGACGTGAAGAAGAGAAAAAAAAAGAAAAAAAAAGAGAGAGCACATCACAAATTAAAGCAACCAGCTTCCTCTTCCTTGACAAGATAATTGCTAAATTAGAAAGGACACCATGGACCATACCAAAAAACATAGACCAAACAAAAAAAAACGACACCAAACAAGAGCAACTACAAGCGATGAAAAAAGAACAGCAGAATCACTGACAGACAAGACCATTGGGGATAGCAAGCAGAGCAAACTGATGTCGACTGGCAAGTATTTAAGTGATTTTTATTGATGCTATTTGTCGTTTTACTCTGTATTTTCTTTAAAAAAAACAACAACAAACAAACAAACAAACAAAAAAAAAAAAAAACAGCAACATCAACAACAAACAAACAAATTAAACAGTATTCCTTTAATTGAACAGTGTATCCGATATCCCTGTAAGTGAAAGGCACACATCATGTATCCCTGAAACCCCTGTACAAGCCTCCTCAAACATCTACGATGGTCAAATAAAGTAGTTGAGAAGAATGATAGTACATAATATAGTCCTACATGCATAAAAGGTAGTTAAAAATATCTTCACATCTAACCAGACTTTATAAGTCTATGGTAGCGATAGGCGTTTCTTTTTCCTTTCAGTATAGTGTGGATGGAAACTTGCATTTGACACAAATGGTTTACTTGAAAATTCGAAAAACTGCATACTTGGCGTAAAATGTTCGCATGCTGGTAGAATAGGAAACGGTAACCAAGTTTGGTGAATGGATCAATCAAGACTCGAGATTTCATTTCCTATACGTTCATCCAATCTGCTCAGTGCCTAGAGAAATAGAAACGTTCACACTTCGATATGACCAAATACGCAACGTCCCGAAAAAATCTATACTACTAAAGGAGCCCTTTGCGCTCAAAAACTCGGAAACGGTATATCTTACCAGCATTTTTTCTACACTGAGTTATTCAGATAGTGCCCTCATTGATAACTTCGATCTAATCTTCTTTTACTTTTATTTCGTTTTTGAGATTTTTGGAAACAATTCAGTTTCGACTCCATAATCTCCCATCAATTTTGACAGGGTAACGCCTTCTTTATCAACTAATGATAATTGACATATCGATCAACGTTTTCATATTCTCCCAAGTTCGGCTGCAACGATTGGTCCGTAAGGTGAATTTTACATATGTCACGCGGTCACACGTCACTTGCTGGGTCAAAGATGACCGGTTATAAAAGCCATGACCGCATCGTGCTGCCGTGTCGGATCTGCCGCGCCAAAAATCCAATTTTCCATTTCGTATTGAATAGATAGTTTAATTCTCTGTTCATTTGTGCTCTTTCCTCTGCATATACAAAATAGATCAAACTTACCTGTTCTGAACGCAATTTTGAAAAAAAATGCTGACCTACAGAGCCATTATATTTTGGGTGCTCAAAAGAAACGTCTCATTGAGACGGGTCTTTAGAGTACCCACAACATACGTGGCCATATGTTTTGGTTGAAAGTAATTAATTTAAGGTAAATACCGATTTTCTTTTACGCTTCAAAGATTAAAGCTTTACAATGGTATCCTTTATTATCATAATGAAAGTAGGTAGTTACAGCGAATCCTTGATTCGACGTGTAAAATGTTGTGTATTTGTTTGTTCGATTTGATTCTTTACATCCCATCATCAATCTTTCAGCTATGTAGGGACGGTTTGTGATAAAAGCAAAGGCTAGGTGATTTGATTCTTTACGTCCCATCACCAATCTTTCAGCTA
Organism: Loripinus fragilis; assembly: GCA_964019695.1. Classification (NCBI taxonomy): domain Eukaryota; kingdom Metazoa; phylum Mollusca; class Bivalvia; order Lucinida; family Lucinidae; genus Loripinus; species Loripinus fragilis. The sequence goes on along the minus strand of OZ026525.1, from coordinate 51,542,305 downwards.
TGTAGGGACGGGTCTTCCTGGATTGAACAAGATTATATGTCTTGCTCAAAGACACAAGGCAGTGACGCCTTTGAGGCTCGAAACCGCGGCCCCTCGGTCTCGAGTCACACACTATCATTGAGCCACTGCGCTCTCGAAATGCTGTGTAGCCCTGAACACAACAAACCATTGAAGCCTGACTGTTCTATCGAACCAGACATAACCTTTGCTTTTATGCACAAATCATTTTTGCAACTGGGGCTTCCTCATTTACACGTGTAAACAGCAGCGTTTCGTGTTTTGCAGTAAACGTTTACAAAAATGGCCTACCGTTTAAAAGAAACACGTGACGAGCTTCATATTCATATATTTTGGGTGATAAAAAGAACTGCTCAGTGAGACGGTACTTTTGAGCACCTACAATTTATGTTTTAGTTGAAGCATTTAAAGTGTGTTGCAAAGATATTAGCTTTATAGTGGTGTTATTTGATTTTACAAAACTTTAGCCATATTTGCAACTATGGTTTTATATTTTGGGTACTCAAAAAAGCCGCCTCATTGAGACAGCACTTTTGAGTCTGATTTTTTTTGTGTTTCAAAGATATAAGCTTTACAGTGGTATCATTCATTATGATGGAAGAAGTCTGTTAAACTGATTTCATTTTTTGCGTTTCAATTATAAAAGCTTTACAGTGGTACCATTTGTTATGATGAAAGAAGTCTGTTGTATGGGAGTTACAGCGGACCCGCGATTCGACGTGCAGAAAATGCTGTATATAAACAGAATCATTTCGATTTTTTGAATTCGTGTAATTCTTTACAAAATATTGTAAATGGGGAAGCCCTACATGTATATGCAACCATGGTTTTATATGTTGGGTGCTAAAAAGAACCGTCTCTTTAAGTACCCACAACATATCATTTGGTTGAAAACATTTCAAGTGTATATTCCCCTTTCTTAATTTTTTCTATCAATAGTCACTTTTCTTATCAACAGTCGTGAAAGGCAACTCAATTACCAAAAGAAATTGCCATGCATTATTAATTCCTAATTTTTGGACAATTAGGTATGGTCAAACAGTGCAGACCCACATTAGACTGTCCCTAGAGAAGAAGTCAAATCAAGGTATTCACTGTTTGCAATTATGTCAGTATCGACCTTTGGCATTATTCGATAGTAAAACCTTTTGGTTCATTTTTTGCATGATTACAACAGTGTTTAAGGAGTCATAAAACTTTGGAATATTACAATATAAATCTGCCGCATTCATTATATCAGTTTTACCAATAGATACTGACAGAATAGAAAACATTGGCCTATTTTTCAGCAGCCACAAAGTTTCGTATACTTTTTAGCTCACCTGAGTCGAAGGTACAAAGATGAGTTTATGGTATGTTTAGGCATTTGTGGATCCTCTTAAGCTGTGTAGCTCATGCCATATTTCATATCTAGCCGGCACAAGCATGAGTAAGACATTAACATATGACCATAGGGTCTACATGATTAAGCATGTTTTTGTTCCAGTAGGAAAAGAACTAAAGTTGATGCGACAACTTACAGTTTACATTGGCACACATATACATTGCAGTCACTTCGATTAACACTATAGCAGTGTGCTATATGCTACTTTCGTTGTTGCGGCCATTATTTACCATTGGGTTGTTACCGCCTTATGTTTGAGTAAGGTTGATAGAAATAAGAAATATACTTTATAACAGAGTAATGACCCTTGATTCATGAAAGAATTTCCTTAGTATTTATCCTGCTCTTAGATATTGCTCCCAATTTTAATATATGTGAAGACATCTGCCATGCTCAGCCGAGCTCAGAACATATTTCATCATATGCTTAATGTATTCTTTGCCCGCGCTTGCGCGGGTCCGTTTCTAGTGTTTTCTAAAAGAATAGGACCCGATAACATTGAGAATTATATATTAAACTACTGTCTACCCAGGTTAACTCGAAGTGCAAGGGACAAAAGTTTCCACTCCGAGTTACCAGTAGTTCGGGATAACGTAGGGTATAAGTACAGTAAAACCTGTCTTAAGCGGTCACTCAAAAAGAAGGAAAAAATGGTTTTCAAGACCGATAATCGCTTAATGCAGGTCAAAAGTACCTTCATTTAGCTACCATTTGTCTTTAAGACCTTGTTTTGTCTTTTTTGTGTGGCCGCTTAAGACAGGTTTTACTGTATGTAAAATATAACCCTGAAAATGATTCACAGCAGATTTTCCCCATCTAAACATATGTACTATGTGCTTATAAGAATCGTCTCGCTGAGAGGTTTCGCGTGTATATAACATACACAGGTGATACATGTATGTTTGGAAGGGTAATGAACGTAATAGTTAAGAAATTCACCTTTTTTGCAATGTATCCCAAAATGTATTCGAAGTAAGTGGATATTTCGAGCTATCAGATTTCGAGTTATCGAGATTACTATTTATACTAACTTAAGGTTCGACCCAGTCCGAGCTTAAGGTTGTAGCAAGTGTAGCCTTTTATATTTTCACCTGAAAATGACAATGTTGCTAATGAGCTGGTTTGGATGAACAAGCTGGTTTTAGCCTGTATGGTGGTTACTTGCAATACACAAACGTTTTCCAGCAATAGATGCACCGCAATAATAATAATTCTAATAAGTCAGTCTGATCTTGGTATTAGCGGATTACGTGTAAAAGAATATTCAATCATGGATGATTCTAAACATACTCTTGGGGCTTCTCAAATACCAAGACCACGGCATGCGAATGTATTGCCCGTGATCTTTCAAAAACAGTCTGTCAGAAAATCAATCCAACAGAATAGCTTAAAATGAGCTAAGTAATGAACGAAATTGGTGAATTGAATGACGTGCCGAGAGTGATTGCTTTTGCATAGGACGTTTGGTATGAAAATGTCTACAAAATTAAATAGGAACCGTCTGTGATAGATCGGGTTTTAGTGGAATAATTGAAACGCAAATACCATACTGTAATAGAGCGATGGTTTTATAAGAATCAATCTGGATACTGTAAATTCGGAAATTTTCGAAAATATGCGAAGTTTCGTGAAAATAAAATCCTCACGAATTGGCGAAATCACTCTGTCGTTTACTGATATAGGTAAATCACGCCCTTGTCGCGAATTTTCAACATCGCAAATATGTGTTTTAACGCTATTCGCGAAAATAAAATTATCGCGGAAATTTCCGAATTTACAGTAGAGAAAAAAAACTACCCAAGAATCACAATTTGGTATAACAAATAACATGCCTATTGATGACACAGGGTAATGCCAAGGGACGGATTTTTTTCTATTCAACCTGGCACAAATGGTTTATTCGTCTTCTTGATATATTTCAATTTTCATAAATGAGCCGCGGCATGATATTTCCAACAATGTGGTATGTGCGACCAGCAAAGCTTCAGATCAGCCTGCGCATACGCGCAGTCTAATCAGAGCCATTGCTAGTCGCTAAACTATTCTACGATTGTGAAGCTACTGACCGAACATCATTTGGAGTTTCTAAGCTTAAAATATGGCGGTATAGGCTTGTCTGAGTCTACACTAGTCAAAATGCCACATTGCTGGAAATCACATATCGTGGCTCAAATTTATTTCTAAATAAGCTTTTCGATGTTCTTGAATACGATGAGATGCGACAAAAATTGGGGACGTCACTTTGGCATTACACTACATGTGACATCACTTGACGACAATGTGCATGACGTCCAATACAACCAAAGTACAGACCACATGGGACATACAGAAGGATATTTCATTGGTGAGATAAAGATTCTATCCCTGGGTAAAATCACAAATGTCTATATCCGATGTGCAAGAATAGATGTTTTCATCATTACCACGACAAAGTTACGCTATTATTCCATGATTTGACGGAATTACATGTATGTACATACATGTACAATAATTCAGCTGAAATTAAAACTATTACATACAAGTACAAGCTTGCTGCAAAATGCAGCAAAAAATGATGCACGGCGAAAAGCACACCTCTACTCGCTTTGTGTAAACCCATTTCCACCTACTTTTCTTTCACTGTGTTTCGGCTAACCCTTTCAGCAATTAGTTTCACCATTTTTGCATTATCTGTCGGGTGCCAGCATAAACATTGTCAATATTTGAAAACCCTGTAAGCAGAATCGTCTTCAATTATTGGTTTTTAAAAATTCATATTTGAAAGGGGGTTCTGGTTACCTGTATTTTTAAGATTGATTATTTGCAGACGTGGAAATAGCAGAAATTTGCAAAATGGCGCATATACACGTACCAAAATTCCAGTGTGATGTCGCCCAAATGGTTTAAAAAGGCAACAGAAGAGAAATGAAAAACATGACATTAGAACCAACAGTTTTGTGGATGATCAGCTGACTTGTTGTCCTAGTTTGTGAGCAAATTTAAATCGCGGAAATATGTTTTCATAGGTAAGAAACACGTAATTAACCATGGCATTGTACAGGAGATTAAATTTAAGCATACAATAAGTTTCAGTCATATAGAAACGTTTCTGTCGCGAAAGAAGCCTTTTTAACTCTCTAGTTTGTTTTGGGTCGAGATGTCCAATTACCGCTAGAAAGTGCACGTTCGCTGTTTAGCTATACCCCATCCAAGTAATTTTGCAAGTTAATAAACTTATGTATGCCTTTCAAATTCGAACATAATACATGTACGTAAAACACACATTATAATTGTTTTGCTAAAATAGTGCGCTGTCTTCACTAATTTTATTCGGAGTCCGTTTTCGTAATAATAATGATCCGCAAAGTTTTAATTGATTTATGTCAAAAACAAAACAGCAAAACTGGTAGGAAAATTCGGCGATGAAAGACACAGCAACGATTTGAAAACCATCACAGTAAACACGGCTTGCTAATAAAACTGACGACCAATCAATGCTCACCAGAGATGTCTCACCAGCAAGTTGTACGACCATGTAATCTCGCCAAAAACTACTAAGATCCTCTCCATCCCCCAGTCACCCTTATTTACCCCCATCTCCATCACAGGATAATTCGCCAAGCATAGTATTGCTATGACCAGGCCCCGAGGTTATATTTTTCATGCTCAACTCAGCTGGGCACGAAATTTATCCTGCTCATAAATGTTAAAATGCCAACAATTTGTCGGCATTTCAACATTTATTAGCATGATAAAACATCTGAGAGTCTTAAAGCAAGACACTTCTTCATTTGTCGGTATTTTAGTTCTTATGAGCAGTTGAAATTTCGTGCTCATTTGAGTTGAGCATGAAAAATGTTTTATAACATCGAGGCCAGGTGATATCACACTTCATGTAACAGATTACAGACCAATCCATGACACCATAACGATGAAAAACCAGGACACAGACAAAGACACACGCATAAAAAGGAATAACACAATGTGAGTAAAAATAGCTGGCTGTATCTTCCTCAGATAGATGATTACCAAACCGTAAAGAATGCAAAAATTATTTCACAAAACCATTACAGTAAAACCGTATATTAGCGGCCACCCAAAAATAGACAAAACAAAGATCTTTATGACAAATGGTAACTTAATGAATATGTTCTTAAAGGGTATCCTTTGGGAGCAAAGACTGCACCAAAGAACTGAAACTAGAGTGTGCATATTTCCTGGGCCAGACTAGCTAGTTTCTGCCATTTAACATTCTGCAATACGTTTGACCTGCATTAAGCGATAATTGGTCAGGAAAACCAATTTTTTAGAGTGGCCATTATAGACAGGTTTTAATGTACTAAGACATAATCCGCGCGACCTATTGGAGTAGCAACATGCAAAGAACTAACATTAACAGAATAACATCATTAGAACAGACTGTGGCCACATTCACCAGAGGGGAATAAACATTGTTCATGCTAAACAAGTGGGTATAACTAGGAAATACCACAATCAGACACTGCAGACTAACCCACGGCGCCGTGAGGAAGAGCCAGAGAATACTTACGGCCACCTGACAGCAAGGACACAATTAAACTAAAGCAAGCAGCTCTCTCTTTTTCAGCGAGATGATACAAAACTAGAAAGGACACTTAGTATTGCATTACTAACCAAGGACAAAACCAAACACCAACAAACACTGGCAGCAATAAACAGACTTTGCCCTATAGTTTGCTGTTTTAAAACCACAATACCATAACACACATAAGCAAATGATACACGTATAAAGCAAGAACATTATAATAAAAGCAAAGCAACAAGCGCCTACTTCAGCGAGACTACTGTAAGACTAGAAATGACAGAGCACCATACATTTGACGTTGCAGATTCGAGTGCAATATATCAGGATATGAAAAAGATACTGGATCAACCAAATACATCTTACAAAATAATAATTTGGGCCAGTACATGAGATTTCCAACAATGTGGCATTTTGACATGTGTAGACTCAGACGAGCCTGTGAAGCCTCCTTTTAAGCTTAGAAATTCCAAATGGTGTTCGGTCAGCAGCTTAACAGTCATAGAATATTCAAGCGATTAGCAAAGGCTCTGATCAGACTGCGCATATGCGCAGGCTGATCTGAGGCTTTGCTGGTAGCACATACTACATTGTTGGAAATTTCATGCACTTGCCCAAATTGTTGTGTAGCAAGCATTGGCTGTAAAGTAAGCTGCTTGACTAGGCACCATATTACATGTGATATTTGAAACAGATACACATTTCTATTTTTACCAGAATAATAGTACTCAAGGGTCTAATCCTACATTTCTATCATACCAGAGGGATACAATAAATGCTTTGCTATTCTCTTTTAAGATTTGCAATGATATTTCATGCAGCAATGGTTCTTGGAAAAGCAGTTAACCTGTTGCATTGATTCAAGTAGTGCAGTTGCAGGAAACTGGCGAAATGTTTAAAGGGAGTACTTTTCAAACGGCTGCAGTTTATGGGATGGCCATGACAGCTGACCGTCTTGAAACGGTTATTTTTCTATAGCTGATGACTGTAAAGATCAGCACAAAAGTAACAACACACAAAACAAACACGACTTGTATGGTCACAGTCTCCGTATATTGTCCTAGGTTTAATTGTCACATTTATTCCGCGATTGTGGTGTTTCCCAGTACTGGTAACTTGTTTCTTTTTTTAATGCAAAGAATTTGAAAAATCTTCATTGAAATGCATTATTCATTATTCATTGTCATATCCTGAAATAAGTCATTTACCCTTTTGATTCTGATGATTTATATTGATACAATAAGTATGGAATTGTCCATTTTGCATTTAAGGGGTTGCCAGTGACAATTTCAATAACATGATGAATTTTGGTTCCTGAAGATTGTATTCATATTAGCAGACAATATAAACACTGATGAAATGCCGCCTTAGCATTGGACCTATCCTTTTGTTAAACTACTGTTCTGCCAGTGGCGTCTTGTTTTGTTTACTAAGTTATCAGGACTAAGAATCGATAGATCACTTGAGTATTAATCCTAACCGCAGCATAGGATTAATACACAAGTGATCTATCGTTTCGCGTTAGCTCAAGTGAGCGTACAAGTTAATGTTTTACTGAAAAAATGTAAACAAAAGATGACGTCAATGACACTCTTGGCTGGCAGAACAGTAGATGCTTACCAGTATCCAATATGCATGAAAAATTAAAATATACTTGCTTTTAAGAGATTATCTTTGTTTAACGATGCCGTTCAAGTTTGAACGTTTACAAATGTCATTACAACCACGCAACTAGCAGTTTAGCAAAGAGGTAGTTCATGAACTCGAATTTGGAGATATAGCTGTCATGCAAATATGAACAATTTGCAGTAGAATGACAGGAATTTCAATACTGATTGGCAGTTTGGGATGTTTAAAAGAAGGTTAGGACAATGGATATGATACTTGGAAAATGTAAATTCCCAAATAATTTTCTTCCTTTTTTCAGTAACATATGTTGTAGGTACACATTGGAATTGATTCTATGAGAGGCAATTCCAATGTGTACCTACAACATATGTCTTTTCAATAAATGAGTTTTGTTAACCATAAGCTTTTTTAAACAATTTCTCAACCACTTTTATTTATTCAAAGAAATGAGCAAGTAGAAATGAACAACTATGCAATGTAAAGGGTGTTAAGAAAGTTCGTTCCGCTCTTTATCATAGAATTTCGAATCATTTAAAAAGGAAAAGATGCTGAAAAATTGCATTTTTCATGAGCCTGTTATCCCTTGAGATACTCTATAGCCTTTGGCAGCGTGCCTGACATCGAATGTCTTCATACAATTATATTTACTTTGGATACTGTCGTTCAATCGTTCTAGAAAAATCTTATATTTTCAAAAACTTGCGACATTTTTTATTTGGATGGTTGTTTACAGCCCTGTAGTTTAGTAAATGTTCTAAAGGTTCATATAAGAGGAATAACAACTCCATTTAGGGTTTCTTAACCAATTAGGAAATATTCTTTTCACTATGGTCATTGCATTACAATGGTTCTTTGTCATACACCCCCATTTTGCTCCTCGAGCCCAAAAATTTCCGAGGGGTACTGGATTTTGAAGATCATTTATTCCATGACAAAATATTTGATTATACATCCCATTATTTATTTCTTATCAAGTGAGTCGAGTTAAAAGAATTCCAGTGACATTTATGTAATTAGACACATTATAACTAAAATAATGGGAACATAATTTTATTGCGGAACGAACTTTCTTAACACCCTTTAGTTTGTCAAGCACCTGGATGACAATAATAGACTGTCTATTTTATGCTTCTGGCAGCTTATCTTGAGATATTTCATGGGAGTATATTGCTAAATTGCTAGTTGCATGGTTGTGACCTGGCCGAATTCAGCTTTGTACGCACATTAGTACCCTTGTGTCTCGTTTTACATCGTGGTCCCTGCTTCTCTTGTTCGTCCATTACAGTCATACAGGCAACCTCAGGCGACCGCTTTATAACAATTATTGACTTGTTGCAGTAAGAAAATTGGTCAAGAGGGACCGATATTCAAGCTGCAGAATAATGTTTAGCTGTTTATCCGCACATTTTCGTCCGATTAGCTATTGATCGCCTAATAATTAGTGTTGATCTATGGTTGGCTGCATTACTTCATTATAAATAACATACAGGCTGCCGTTCGAATATACAAATAATCTTTCTGGCTTTACGGGAAAGCCTGTGTTGATTAAAGTTGTCTGGATTAACCCTTAATGTGCCAATTGCAACGAAAGTCGTCTGCTGAAATGTTTAAGAAGCCTCTATGGCAAATAGTGTGGACCCAGATCAGACTGCTCCTATAGGAGCAGTCTAATCTGTGTCCACGCTGTTTGCTTCTATACTTAATCCGTCAGTAATGCTAGGCAATTATTTGCAGCAGACGACTACAGCAGACGATGCATTTTTTGCTTAGCGCTTTAAGGGTTAAGATTGTTTGAAATGAATGTAACAAATCTCATAGGCAAGGGTAATGTCACGTCTTATTTAGTCAACGAGATAGCAAATAGGACGCAGCTTCGCTTTTTATTCCATATTGTCGAACAAGCTATTTGTCCACACATATTAACCTTAACGCGAAATATCTCATAATGTGCAAGGTCTACACTGATGTAGATGGTATAAAATATTTATACTGTGGTTGTCCGACTGTACGGAAGATAATCCACAGCTCGTGGATTATCTCCACATTCAGGCGGACTAGCCATGGTATAATCATTACGTAACCAGACCAAACTGACAAATAAATTGGCAACGGGACATATCTTCAACTATTAAAAAATTGTCATAGAAATATCTCCGTACAAGAGTGACTGCAAAAATTAACGCACTATGATGAAAGAAAAAAGGATTCACGGCTCACAAGTTGAGCCACGATGGGCACATCCAAAGACAAGCATCAGATGAAAGCTTTACATCAGGTCCGTCATTGAGTCTGAGGCCTGACTGACCTTCATGCAATTAAAGAGTAAAGCATAGATATGAACCGTGATTGGGTTTACAACCAGGCATGCAGACTCCAGCGCTATATAACATTTTATTTAAAAAAAAAACCCATTTAATTTTACTTTTGAAATGATCAATAAAAATCGGGCTTTCTAACAATTTTTTGAATTTTTAAACTAAATCACTATAAAATACTGGCTCTGATATGCCCTAATGCAGAAAAGTTATTAAACCAAATTTGCTATTCAAATGTAACAAAAAAATGAGCAAAAGCTGGGATGGGAAAATAGAAGCTAATATAGTATTTTACTGTTCTAATTTCTCCAAGAAATGTTTTTTCCTTAACAAATCAAAGTTACTTGAAAACAATCTAATGTGTTATTTGTTGTATCATGATTTTACAATAAACAAAGGTAGAAAACGAGTATTCAATGTATTGTAACGATTTTAGCTTTGCATGTTTGTATGTGTTATCTGTTAAACTTATTTCACTCTTATCTAGTTCCCCATTAGGCCTCCTGTATGTTTTTATCTTATGGAATTTTTGTGTCCTCATGATTTTACGCAATTTGCTGAACGTGTTTGTTCTGTATCCCTGAGCATGCATGCATTATGATTTAGGCCTGTTCCCCTCCCCTTTGTTTGTGGGTGGTGTGCGGACATCCTGTCTTTGCTGGCTTGACCTCGATTCCTCTTTGACCTGGGTTGTTATGGCGGACCATTTAATCAGCCGCTGATCCTGGTGGGCCCATAGGCCCCCTTCCAGTTATGTTTGGCCCGGTGTCACGGGTGATCCAGGAAGGCCATTGGTCCTGTGTCCGCTAAGGCTAGCTGTCCTCTGGATGACCCTGTTGAGGGGCTGGTTAGTCTATGGTTCCTGATGGGCCCCAGCGGGAAATCAGTTCCTGATTATCTGTGACACTGCTTATCTTGCTCCCTTTTTTACTGTTCAAGTTATCTAAAGGAATTCATGCGCCCTTTGCCCTAATGAATTTACGCTGTTGGTTAGGAAACATTTTTCTGTGCTAATTTTAGAAGGTATATTATTAGGGTATAAATCAGACCTTTTAGCTTGGCTGGCACTGACTCTGTGGTCCATTGAGTATTATCTAATAAGGGGTTCAGTCGCTGTATCAGTGCTATTCTTGGAGTATAAGATTGCAGCCACTCTTGGTTGCTGGGCTTTTGGGCCGTGAAAGTTCTGATGTGTTTCTTTGTTGGGGTTTTCTGTGATTTGGGACTTTAGCAACTAAGATTTAGTCGACTTGAAAAATGGCTTTGTTTGGATAAAGGATGGAATTTACTAATGGGGATTTTTCTAAGATGATATGGACATATTCCATGTTTGTGTAACTATATATACAGGACTAGATATGTTAACCAAATAAAACAGTATTATCATGTTCGATTTCGTACTACTTTCGCTTGGTTACATGTGAATCTTCTCATATGGATTAGTCAGTTCTAAGAAGCAAGAGATATTTCGAATGAGTAGTTTTGTTGATGAACAAACACCGATAGCGTCAGTTTCATAAGTTTAACAATTTGTGGCAGCAGTGGGATAAGACTTGGAATTATCCTCGTAAATGTAACAGTATAACCATTTCCTTCGTGAATATTCATGCTAAGCTCAACCTACTATGAATAATTATACAAATAAACTTTCACGTTTGCACATAGAACAAAGCAACTTCTTGTCAGGACACTAGACTAAGTGTGGATCATATCTAATCATATTTACATAAGCTAACAGAATATAACCTATTCAGGCATCTCTTACAAGAGGAATCTTAAACGTAGAAGAGAAATGGAAAGTCTAATTGTCACAAAACTTTTCTTTTTCAACTTATCATATTTATATTATATTTATTTTAATTAGTTTAAAGCAGTTGATAACATCCGTGATAGCTGTTTTTAACTGCTTCAAACTAATCAAAATATAAATGGATAACGTATCCGAGGGATATACCACACTAAAAGTGTGACATTTTGAAATGAGGGTACCTCTACTCGGACTCCGTCTGTGCGTGATCTACCAGTCATTTTAAAATGACAAAATTTTCAGAGTATTGACAAAGCCTTGTATATTTTTTTATAGAAATAAAATATTGTAAGAGCGGTTTTCACTTTGTATCAAAAATGTAAGGTGCCCCTTATAACTTCGGTTCAGTGTAAACATGCATTACCAATACAGATGACGACAACTATTATAGATAAACATGTTAAACTTAGAACTCATCCATCAGATGTACTTCTATGTACTACTTTGCAGAGATACTCTTCAACGCAAAGGACTGTACCAGGTGGATAACATCTTGGATCAACGTTGGGTGTACACCTTGAAGATGGTGGTGTAATATCAAACTCTTGTAGCATACGAGTCAGGTAGAGGAAAGACCTTGACATTGCCAACGTCTCACCAGGGCATGCCCTTCTACCGAATGAGAAAGGAACCCATGCTTTCCTGAGGTCGTGGTCAGCTGGCAACAGCTCCCCATTAGAATCAAGAAACCTTTCTGGTCGAAAGTTCCATGGATCATGCCATAGTTTCTCATCATGATGAATAAACCATAGGTTGGGAAATAGGACTGCACCTTTTTTAATGTTATATCCCTCAAATATAACATCTTTTATGCATACGTGTGGTATCGCAATTGGTGATATAGTGGTGTATCGAAGAACTTCCATCAAAAAAGCTTTTGTGTATGGCATATTTTTTCTATCGTCGAGACTGGGTGAGCGTGATTTTCCAATGATTATGTCGATTTCAGAACATATTTTTGCTTTGCATTCTGAATATTTAAGAAGTAGGGCAAAACTATTCATCAGAGCTGTCAAAGTAGTGTCTAGTCCAGCAAAGAAGATATCTATTATTAATCCTCTAAGATCACTGACTATCTCGTATCCAGCCTGTTGATTCTTTTCTCTCTGCATTTGTATGAATGCTGCTAAAAGGCCACCCGCTTCGTTTCCAGCAGTATGCGATTCATTGTCATGAATGTAGTAAAATCTTTGGAGAAGTATGTCACGAGCATTAATGCTATTTCGATATACTGTCCTGAATTTACCTGGCAGGAATCTTAAACTTGGCATTAGTGTTGATAAAAGATTCGTTCCCCCAGTCCCCAAAGTATTTAGAGAATCGTTTAAATCCCAGATTATCTCTGTGTCAAAAGGACTGGCTTTCTGACCTGTAATGAGCGATGACATCCAGTTCGAAAAAGACTTCTTCAACAATGGACAAATGTTAATATTCTTACTAGAGTGTATATTTAACTCAGCTACCAATCTATCCAATTCATCATTCACTTGATATTCAAACCTAGCGACACCTTCACCAAACACCTTGAAACCTTTGTGTAACATTTTTCGAAGTATATATAGCCTTTGATTGGCTTTTCCAACAGCGATGTCGGAATCAAAAAGAATGTATTTTGCTGCAAAATTATCTGGTCTGTCAGAAAACACGTCAATAAATTCTTCCCCTTGCAATGCTTTTCTTAACATTGTAATGTCATTGATTACTATAATCTCCTTTCCAAGAATAGTCAATTTAAATATTTTGCCATATAATTCTGCAAGCTTAGCAAATGTCAAATGCATTCTACTAAAGTCTAGAGTAAACATGTTCCCAACTAATGGCAAAGGCCTTGGCCCTGGTGGTGAATGAAAGCTTGACTTAGTTATCCGCCTATACCAAAGCATAATCACAAATGCAAATAAACCTATTGCTAAATATGTAAAAACATCCATTTCTCTTCTATCAGTGCTTCTTAATTTATATGTTTCAGCCTTACGCTATTTTAGTTTGTCTAAAAAATAATGGACAGGTGTATAACATATAACGCTACGACAAACCCATGATAAATATGCGATGAATAAAATAACCATTCAGTATGTTCATCGCTGTCTGATCTTTCTCTGCGCTTATTGCTGCCAGGATAGTGCAAAAATATGCATGCTGTGCATACATTGATGTCATTGAAGGTAGGTCCTATAGATAAGAACAGGTTGAGTGTTGCCTGCTCACAAATCCAAAAGACAGTTTTCGCACGTCGTGGTTCACAAGGGTACACAAGGTGAAAAGAAGCTATATGTCATAGCTTTTGTGAAGCCTTCAACCGAAGCGTACAATTATTGAAGCGATATTTTATGGGCCTCGTCGTATAAAAAGTTGTCTTTAGAGATCGCGACCAGGGCCCAAAAGTTAAATGCCTCCTTACAACCATGCAACTAGCAGGTTAGAAAAGAGGTTGTTCATGATCTCGAATTTGTAGACATAGCTGTCATGCAAATATAAACGATTTGCAGTGGATTGACAGGAATTTTAATACTGATTGGCAGTTTGGGATGTTTAAAATAGATAAAGACAACGGACATGATAATTGGAAAATGTAAATTTCCAAATAGTTTTCTTCCTTATCTATAGTAACATATGTTCTAGGAACACATTGGAATTGCCTCTATGAGGCAATTCCAATGTGTCCCTACAACATATGTCTTTTCAATAATTGAGTTTTTCACCATAAGCTTTTTTAAAACAAATTCTCAACCACTTACATTTATTCAAAGAAATGAGCATGTAAAAATGAACAACTTTTCATGTAGTTTGTCATGCACCTGGATGACAATAATAGACTGTCTATTTTATGCTTCTGACAGCTTATCTTGAGATGTTTCATGGGAGTCTATTGCTAAAATGCTAGTTGCGTGGTTTTTAAGTTAAGGAAGACTTAAGTTCTACACTTTTTGAAATAAATTATATCTTGATTAACACCGATAGAGAGCATGATGCCAGAATGTCCAATATTGATAAAGCAAATTGCAACAACAACAGCAATGCATCTGTGTTATTGGTATCTGCAATTGGATCTTCAGAAGTCTGGAAACTTTCTGACTGAGCTGTTCTTACCCTATTAATTCAGATAGCTTAACCTATTTATGCCTAATAAAATTTCTCACCCTAATGCATTGTGCAAAACCATTCCGAATTTAAGGGTGTTGGGTACTGGCAAGTTTCAATTTCATTCAAACCATAAAAGCACATTTTGTAAGCGAACAGTGCAGAAGCAGATCGAACGCCGCGATCGGCGGCGTCCGATCTGGTAATACACTGTCTGTTGATGTCCCATAAAAAAATACACTAGGCTTAAATGGGTCGAACATGTTAAATACACACTAGCCATTAACCCTTGTTACGCCGAATGTCTTTTTGTACTACACTCCTTCCAAATGCTTATCCTATCAACAGGGAGGGCAGTGTGTTCGACTTGAGACCGAGGGGCCGCGGGTTCGAGCCTCACCGGCGTCACTGCGTTGTGTCCTTCAGCAAGACACATTAATCCTAGCTTAGTACTGGTTCAACCCAGGAAGACCCATCCCTATATAACTAAAAGATTGTTGATGGGACGTAAAGAATCAAATAAAAAAATAGCCTATCAACCTACATCATTCCAGCTGCAAGCCTGTACACGTACTGGTATTCAATCAGAGTGGTAAACAGTGTAGATCCTGATCAGATGCCTCCACAAGAAGACAGGTGATTTGGATCTACAGTGTTTTAAAAAAAGGGGTACATCCGGGTTCAGCGGGACAAGGGATAACCAGAAAATGTCACAATCACAGACCGGCATCGCGAGGACGCAACACAGACAGCCACAAGACGCAAGAACACAATTAACCCTCCTTTTTGTGGGGCATTGACGATCAGTGCAGATCCAGATCAGACTTCACAGAACGTGGCGTCTGTTCAGGGTCTCCACTGTGTTCCTACAGAATGTTCTATGAAACTTCGAATAAAAATGAAAAAAACTCCACCCAAGAACCCTTACAACGGGAATGGTCTGGTCCAATTGATACCAGTTGGAAATTCTATTCGGCTTAAATGGGTTAAAACAAAGCAACCAATGCTCTCTTCCTCAACAAGATACTTGCAAAACTAGAAAGGACACTAAAAAGCAATAAGAAAATCGAAAATCGAACTAACTTCTTATTGCTCACTAAGAACTACAGTAAAACCTGTCTTAAGCGCCAACTAAAAATAGACAGAACAAAGATCTTAATGACAAATCATAGCTAAATGAAGGTCGAAGGCGATAATTGGTACTGAAAACCATTTTTTGGTCTTTTTGAGAGTGTCCGTTTTAGACAGGTTTTACTGTGCATTACAAAACAAGGACCGAACACAAAACTCCTCACACAGTGGGAGCAACAACAAAATCTACGCCACAGAATGGACAGCAGCCGATGCCACCAGGTGCGGGGAGTGGGGAGTGGTGGTCGGGAGGGGGGACTTAAATATACTGTACTGGTCAAATCCTCGCTCTAGATTCTGCTGTTGTTATAACACAAAGATGTGTTTAGCTCGCATGAAGGACGTCTACTGCCCTGCCAGCCAAGAGTGAAAGGGGCGTCAAATTTTGTTTACAAAGTTATCATCGACTTATCATCGATATATCACTTGTGTATTAATCCTATCCGCAGGATCTATCGATTAGTGCTAGCTCAAGTGGAGTGTACATATTCAATTTTACTTAAGGTAGTACCGGACTCACCGGCATATGTCCAAAAGTGTTTTATCTTTTAATATATTATAATATAGACTTATACTTATAATCTAAGACAAAAAAAACAATACCTCACCGTTCTTTTTAAAAAGTTATTTGATGTCAAAAACTGCAAAATCGCAGGTTTTTGAAATAAACAAACACAGATTTTGTTAACAAGTAAACAAGAAACGCAATACAGTTTTTATCAGAACAAATACTACTCACACCAGAGATATAAATAAAAACAAAAAATAGTGAAATAACATGTATTTACACAATTTATTAAGCAAAATCCTAATTAAGTCAAACGATTAAATGCCAAAAAAAACATTAATATTCAAAATAAACATATCAGAGAATGTAACTGGAACATCAAAAAAGATATTTTTACAAAGATATTTTCATGAAGAATCTAATGATTGAATAAAAAATATGTGTCACCGTGCTCGTTTTTTTGTTTTGGTGACTTTTCTGAAAAATCCTGAAAAAAATAAAGACTTTAATAAGTGTTGTCTCCCCTTTCCACCAATTTTTTTGTTTGTCTACGCCCCTATGTATATCACTGGGCGGAGACATAGCTATTATTGATTAAGCACTGACAAATGGGCGTAGAAAATGACAAAAAAGATTTTGACCTAGCATATGTGACCCAGCACATTACATTATGATTCTCATTAAAGCATGGCTATAGCATGTCTTGATACTTTATTCTTTTCCTTGTATTAATGTTTGGCAAGCCTGAATGTGATGTGTTGCAACCAGAACCACACAGCGGTGAGGCCTGCAACACATTATCGCACAAGGGCCTGACAAACGTTAATATACAGAAAGGAATGTTATATTGTCATTGTTATATATTATAGGACTTTTTGGGTACTATAAAGGTGGCAACTTTAATTTTCATATCTGGGCGTGGTTCGGTTATTTCAACTGCTCAAGAATGGAAATCAGGTTCTATCCATTGGTTAAGCGTTTAAAAGTTGCTTGAGCCGCGCAGGTCTGCGTGCATTTCATGAAAGTCCGGTCCGTTTATGCACTGAACCCACATTTATTAACCCTTAAAGCGTATATTACAACACAATCGTATGTTTTTATCGTCTATTGAAATATTATGAAGCCTCTTAAACAAACAGTGTAGATCTAGAGCAGACTGCTCACCTAGAGCAGTCTGATCTGGGTCCACACTGTTTGCCTCTATACTAATGTTAAACGATAAGCAAACACTTTCGAATGTAGTTATAACGCCTCATTTTCAGATTTTACCTATGTCTAAAGTAGACTAATAAGGCAGTCATGAGCTGCCGCCTTTACAGTATCCAAAAAGTTCTAGAATACTTTCCTTTCAAGCAAAAGCATTTCCAAAAAAATGTCCACTGTAACATCGTGAAGCATACAACAAAACCACACCTGATAGGCGCAATCGAAAACATCAATACTATCGACGATTATAGATCAAAAATAGTTAGAATCATAGTTTTTTTATTACCATCACTCATCGAACAGGCGACACTTTGCAATCAAAACACTGTTTCTAGCGAGTTTTGATCCGCGTTCGTCAATGGTTAAGAGTGTTTTCGATTGCTCACTATCCGGTGTGGAAACAAACTTTTTTTCAACAGAAACATGACTGAAAATGTAGATAACTCCTAGCTCTTGTTTCAGATTGTTTTGGTTACGTATTCATTGTATCAATACACATCCCGGATAGGTGGCAATCGAAAACGTTGATGCTATCGACGAACGTAGATCAAATACCGTCAGAAACAGACTTTTTGGATTGTAGTTTGTTTGCCTGACTGGCGACAAATGGTAAATTCTAGCGATTTGCGATCCACGTTCATCGATTGTTCAGAGCCTTCTCGATTGTCGCCTATCCGATGTAATAAAGTAGCGTATCTTATGATAATTGAATATTTTGGTCATTTCTCAATAAAGCATAAGCGACGGTATCTTAACTCGCAGAGGATACATGTATCCGTGAGCAGGTTGAAATGGCAATTCATGTTATATCGGAAATAAAGCCCGCGGTCAGTGATTGGTCAACGATCAACCAAAATATGACACATTATTAAATAAAATGTACAATTATCAGCGATTGAAACACCTCAAGTTTCTATAGTAAACACTTATTATAAGGTATATAACAATAAAAGGATGATACATTCTTCTGTCTATTAACGTTTGCCAAGCCCAAATGAGATAACGTACTGTAGCCTTAACCATGAAGCTGTGAGGGCTGCGCCAAGTGCGGATCCAGAGGGAGGGGGGGGGGGCAGGGGGTCCGGACCCCCTCTGGAAAATCACAAATTATATGGGTTTCTATAGGGAATAAGCAATTGGACACCCCCTGGAAAAAGTTGGACCCCCTGGAAAAAATTGGACCCCATTTGTAGCCTTGAAAAACGATAGATTTCTTTGAAATTGACCATTTGACTTCTGTAAAATAAGCTGAGGACTAAAAAAATCGTTGTCAGAGCTTTTTTGTCAGGCTGACCTGGACCCCCCCCTGATGAAAATTCCTGGATCCGCGCATCTGTACCATGCTTGCCAAACGTTGATATACAGAAAAGAATGTTATATTGTCATATATCTTCCTTTCAGGCACATGCAGTTCCAATTAATTTTATTAAAATGTATGCAGAAATGTCCATTTTATCATCATGAAACATGCAACGAAACAAAATAATTTTTTCAACAGAAACATGAAATAACTCCTAGCCCTTGTATCAGATTGTTTTGGCTACGTCTGCAGTATATCAAAAACACACTAGATAGGCGGTAATCGAAAACGTTAATGCTATCGTCGAACGTAGTTAAATATTGTAAGTAACAGAATTTTGGATTGTTGTTTGTAGTCCGATAGGCAACAAATGGCAATCACAAACACTGTTTCTAGCAATTTGTTATCAGCATTCATCGATTGTTTAGACTGTTTTTTATTGCTGCCTATCCGGTGTGATAAGGTAATTGAAATAGTTACGTCATTTCTCCATAAAACATTAGTTACCATGTACCTCCATGGGACCTAAAACAAGAGAATGTCACATACAAGGCATGTGCACGTCTACAACCCCCCCCTCTTTTTGGGGTGGGGGTGGGTCTTAGGTTAGTTGCAGCATGCAGAAATAGCAACCGAGACATGTATATAGTATGTATATTTATACGGTCCGCAACTTTTAACCATCAAAATACTGAATGACTTCATACTCTGGGTGATGTTTTTAAAAGCTAATACTTGCATTCTTTCTTTTTGTGAAAGCAAAATACTTACAGAATTACGTTTCAAGCATCAAAGAGTTGTCAGGGGAGAATAATATCTACCGTCTTCTCTTTTAAAACAAGATTCAGGAACGATAACTCTTACACTCTTACTTTTAAGTAAAAGTAAGGTTATCTTTTGACATGGGTCCCGCACTACCTTAACAATTGAAAATAAAATATTACGCCACTGTCAATCTTGGTTGGCACGACAGTAACTTATACAATATATCATCACAGGGAAACACTCAAATTAATTCTTACTGTGATGAAATAAAGAAAGGGGCTCGAAGGTCACAGAAAGTCAGAGCTAACAAAACCTAGTTGAATCACGTACATGTAGGGCTCAGCCAAAGACAAGCTTTGATCTAGATCAGCTCTCTCCTGAAATTAACTGATCATTATTCATGAATTTTAAAATACCAACACTACATTAGGGTTATACTGTTCTTTGTCCTCTTTCTGACTTTTATACTGCTCCATCAGACCTACATAATATATCTTTTCGAACATTTCCAGTAAGTACGTCGCGTGGGTGTTTCAGTAATAAGATGGATATTTATGTATTTTTGACAAATTATTTGATAATATGGTTAGACATTCGGAGCGTAACGATTTGAATAAGATAAGCAATATTTTCAACTTTTATGAAATATTGTTACAAAAACGAATTCTGTTTACATGAAGTTATAAAATTCTGTATTTGGTCGATGTTGTTTCCCACACGAGACCTTAATGTTTTTTTGTTTGAACTCCTTCTCGACCAATGGAATCTTCCATTATGACAGGTCGTTAAATAACAATTGGATGGTCTTATTAGTTTGCAAATGGATCTCAGGTTAACCTTTCTCCTAAGGATCGTGTCTGTCTCCCATCAAACTGGCGGCACCTGATGAGCTGTAATAAACACAGCGTCAAAAGTTAAGCAGCACCTATATTTTTGCTGAACAATTTTCAAACTACCGTGAAGAAATTGTATACACATGGACAATTCTTTTCTTTTGTAATAATCTATTCTAATATCTAAATTAAAATTTTAAATTAAACGTGATATTCGGATTTGGCTAAAAAATCATAAGTTTTCGCGACTTATCAAAATTTCTTGCTATCGCCCTGAAATCTTCAAGAAGCAACCCCCAACATCGTGAAACAAATTTTGCGCCATTTTCAAACAAAATTTGCAACATTTTTCACGTACACAAAGTTGCAATGGAAATAAGTTAACACCAACAATTAAGTTGTGCTTTTTGTTGTTCTCACCATCACATACTTTGGAAAAAAAACTTCAGCAAAATAGCATGATTGTTTCACTATTTTATATCCATATGATGCGTCTATATTTATTCATAAGTTTTATTTACATCACATAGCCTTCCTCTGAAAAGTTTAGCTCCGCAGTAAGTGATGCTCAACTCTTGACGCTGTGTGTATATAGTCATCTCATCTGAGTATACCCATTTAGAAGAGGACATTGGTTGGATTAAAGGTGTGTAACATTTTGTATTGTATTCTGATGGATTTTTGCATGCATATGATACAATAAGTATTGGAATGCCCATTGCGCATTTAGGGGTCACAATGACACCGGTAGAATTTTCTATACCATGGTCTAGTTCTATCCTTGAAGGCTGTTATTTTAGCAAATAGAGCAGACCATGATGAAATGCAGCAATATGCTGCATTTCATCTTGGTCTTCACTGTTTGCAAAAGTACCCATTTAGAGGTTTCCAGAATACAAACGGTTAAAAATAAAGTGATTCGTGATTGGCCAATAATAAAATCATACTTAGTATTAATAGATGGAAAATATTTGATGTAACTTTGAAACAATATGTCACTGCTTTTGTTTGAATGAGTTTCCATGTGTGGCCTAGAAAAAGAACCTTACATCTTGATTGTTTTTCAATGAAATGTTCCTCCCAGTGTAGGATGCCCACATGCAGGGGCTAAAAAGTGGTGAATCATGGTCACTAGGGTATCTCATTCTTGTTTATTAATTAAACTAGGTCAAATCTGTACCCTTTGGATTTAGAGTTGTGAAAACCACAGCTTGCAAAAAAGCTATAAATTAGATATATGGAAACAATAGATAGCTTTTAATAAAGATATACGGCGAATTACTTGAGAATTTTTAAAGAAATTGAGAAGAAAAATTGGGGAATGTTTATACCTTGTTATGTCTTCGGTCAGCTGGGCTCAGTTAAGCGTTTGGCTTAAGGAACCTATGCTATTCCAAAATATCTGTAGTGATGCTTCTAGGGTACAGGATTGCTAGAATAGCGCGAAAAATCGATTCAGAAGGAAAAACAATGCACTGCGCACAAAAGCTGCATATCTAATAGCTAGTGTCATACATGCCTTTAAATAGATACCTGGTGCCAAAAACATCTAAAACAGTAAAGCAATTTAGTTGAGCCTTACCTACAAACATTAGTTAAGTTGACCGTAACCTGCACATTTAGGCAATGATTTCTTATGGAAGAGGTATTGTGCACTACATTATTTATTTAGACCATCGACGCAGATATCTTTACATTTCTCGAGCTTTAACTATCATTCGTTCAGCGTCAACGTGAAAATCATATTTAAAACTAATGAAAAAGTGCAAACCCTCCCCAACCCCCCCCCCCCACAACAAATAAATAAATAAATAAATGAATAAAAAACGTAACATACTACTTAATCTCAGACTGCGATCGATAAATAACCATTTTATGGCATGTACTTTCTTCCATACAGAGATCAAGTCAACGAAATTATAAGACTTCGTCCAAAATCATTTAGAGGTCCGGGGCCAATGACAGTATTTAAATACCTTTTATTGATCTCTGTAGGAGTTATAGAACTTTCAGTTAGAAGCCTTAATGGAAAGGAAATAGCCCTGAAACCAAGCTAATGCCAACGCGTAGGAATATATAGAATAAAGACGACGTAGGCGTTATTATCTAATCTGTTCTTTCAAAAGTTGGACAGAATAGCCTGGTTGCGTGCATGATTGTATTTTTCATGACCCATATGTTATAATGTAGATATAAATCATCCTCAACCCGATCCATCATAACATATCCCAAGAGAGTAATAATAGACGAAGTAGCTATCAATAACACAATATAATAAAGCTATTTTACCCTTAAATCGCTAATTACGACGACAACAGTCAATAAACTTGGTGATAACTTTCTTGATTTTCATAAACAGTACTGTAAGGCTTGTTATTTTCATTTTAATTGTCTGGCCTCATGTGCTTTTTAAAAGGCACACGATTTGTCACAGTAAATACCGTGTTTTGCAAATTCAAGGTGGTACTTAATAGGCTGAGATAAAGAAAGAAGGAACATTTTCTTTACCAAAAATGCATTGTTATCAATATGAACTAGAGTAGCAGTCGATGGTACACCTTCACAAAAACCCACTGCTTTACCTTTGACCTTTACCTTGGGGTCAAGGTCACACAAACTGTTGCCCAGTACCCTCTTCATCATGTTACCTATGCACCTGCAAAGTTTGAAGTTGCTACGTCCAACGGCTTAGACAATGCATTTACAAGAAAACAAGGTCACACAACATGTTGCCCAGTACCCTCCACATCATGTGACCCAAGCATCTGTGTAAGTTTGAACAAACTAAGTCCAACGGTTTAGGAGAATATTCATTTACAAGAAAATATATTATATAACATTGACCTTGGGTTCAAGGTCACACAAAATGTTACCCAGTACTCTCTTTATTATGTGACATATGCACCTGCAAAGTCTGAAGCTACTACGTCCAACAGTTTAGGAGGGGGAATCATTTACAAGAAAATACATTATTTGTCCTTGACATTGGGATCAAGGTCACACAAATTGCTGCCCAGTACCTTCCACATCATGTGACCTATGCACCTGTGAAATTTGTACATAGTTGCTACGTCTAACAATCTAGATGGGTACGCATCATTATATGACATTGACCTTGGGGTCAAGGTCAAACAAAATGTTGCCCAGTACTTTCTACATCATGTGACTTATGCACCTGCAAAGTTTTAAGTTGCTGCGTCCAAAAGTTTAGGAGGTGATGTATCTACAAGAAAATATATTTTTGACCTTTGACCTTGATTTTCAAGTCAGGGTCACATGAAACGTCGACCAGTATCCTCTACATCATGTGACCTATGCATCTGCAAAGTTAAAAGCTCCTGGGCCCAATGGTTTAGGAGAAGATACAATTACAAGAAACGTAACGGACGGACAGACTTTCACGTACGGACAGACGGACGACGGACCGACTTTGTTACAAAATTAATATACCTTATTTTCTAACGATAAATCGGATTTAATAATAATAATTATTACTAAAAACTCTGTCACTTTAAGTCAACTAGCCGATAAAAAATATCAAAGTCAAATCTTTTTTAGCCGCGTCATAATGTTAGAGCGTGAGAGTATTTTTTTAACCATTTCCTTCATGAAAATCCATGCTAAACTCCACCCTCTATGAATAATTATATAAATAACATCACTTGCTAGGTCCGCTTGTGGAGGATCAGAGGTATCATATTCCCATAAGTAAGCAGAGTAGCTCTAGAGCTGTCTGATCTGGGTCTGCTCTCTTTGCAAATGCAGTAAATTAGAAGATCTCATTAATTGGCTCTATATCAATCACAATATTCGAAGTAACTGAGTGTTCATGGGAAGACAGGTTTCGATATCACTTGCGGATGACAGATGTCAACCCCAATTTGTACAGCAGTTTGCATTGTATTGTGCAGAAGAGAAATGGACATAGTCACGATACACAATCATTTGACGCATATTGATACACAACTTACTCGTGTTACTAACTATCGATATCTCGAAAACTAATAGCTCAAAGTTCCTTTAAGTTTTCTTATTACTTTGAAGCTGTTCTATTAAGAACCTTCACCATACCGTTTTAGTCGACAATTAGGCAAATTTATCACAAGTTCTCGGGACCAGAGCTTTCATAGCAAAAACATCAAATAATATGGGCCTCGACGCCAGAAAACCTGTCGTCGGGGATTTGCGAATAAGACAGGCGCAGATCAGCCTGCGCATCCGCGCAGACTGATCAGCGCCTTTGTTATTCGATTATCGAGAAGTATCATATCTAGACTTGCTACGAGCGAAATTTCAATTTTCTAGTTAGCCTCTGTAGCTGAAGAGACTGGTTTGAAATTCGCTTTGTCGGAAACCCGGAAGACAGGTTTTCTCGCGTCGAGGCACATGTTATTTTTCAATATTTCCCAGCAAAGCATAGTTTTGGGATCGTTAAAAACGTCTCTCTGGGACGTTTCTTTTACGTATCTAGAATAATTAGTTTAAAAATAATTCATGAATATGTCCTCGTCTCTGAATCAAATAATCGAGTACACGCACTACATGTAAATAAGTAGTTGAAATATGTACGTTGATCAGTAGTTTTTGGCTTTCCAGATCGGTAGATTTTTGGCTTTAATTAGCATAATCGGCTAGAGCTTTAACTAGCATAATTAACGGTGTTCTATATAGCTATAGCGATCTATAGCTTGGTACAGATTGGCATAATTCCCCTAACTTATCATTCATCAAACTACAGTTTCAGGCTATATTTCAATTATTTTCCAATGCAATACAATGCAATTCCACTTACATTTGTTAAAAGCGAAAATTCACCATTTTTTATTTGAACATCAATGTACTCCTCTAGCTCTCCCCAACTTCTTTTGATCATTAGTTTTTATCTCTAGATAATATTTTTGCTTACACCACCTTATAATTTGACAAATGATTGATGGGAAATTATCACCACTTTCAATCGCCGAAACTAATAAAAGTACATATCTACTTTTCATCAAAGGCAAAGAAACAAGCTTTTTTCTATTTTCATTATTTATTATTAAACAAGCAAAATTAACAAATTGGAAATGTGTCAATAAGACACGAATACCCCACCGTCATAATACAATTGCTCTAACATAATCATGTACAAGAGCTTAAAATGCCAAAAAATTAACTCATGCAGGGTGTCTGCAAAAATGAACTAATTCAAATATTCTGATAACTGCCAAAATAAGGTATTGTAGTTATTTCAATCTGTCCTAATCTAAGTTTGAAAGGTTGAATTTTTGGGAAAGTCTGCTTCAAAATTCTGAATTAGAATCATAAAATATTCACCATGGCAGAGGTCAGAGTTTTGACTTTGACAAAATCAAATCTTACAATTAACAATACTGCTAGATGATGATGACAATGAAATTGTTCAAAATATGAAAAGGACATGCCTTAAATCTCATTTATGTAAACTATCACAATTCAGCTTATTATTAGACTAGATGATAAATAACAGTCCAGCATGTCTTGGTTATTTTAACTAATTATGTATTTCTTTTCTTAATTTTCTCAAATCTTTATCACAAGGGCGTTTAAGCAAACCCCCTCACGATCTGTTTCTCAATCACAGCCTAAGGGTTGTTTTTTATGAATTACAGGATTGACTGTTGACAATCAATAAAGAACAAAAAAAAAAAAACGACCATACATTTATTGCTAAAATGGAATGCTATACAAAAATCACAGCTCACAATTTACAATATTGTTGGTTTAAACATATTTATTTCTCAAGTAGATACATACATAGACAATAATTACAAACAATATAAAGAGGATTAGAACGAAAGCTAGAGCTTATTTAGTTCATCTCCTAAAACATGAATATTTTGTACTATACTATGCACAAAAAGTTAAGCAATTTCTTATGTTTCGCATCTTTTTTGTGCTCATCTTTGAGCAGTGCCGACCCATTTCAATTGCAATGACGAAAACAGGATCTTAGGCAAATGAAACCACAAAATTTCAGACGCCATCCTTTAGATACGCATTTTGGGAGAGCAATAATTGCAGAAGGGGTCAGTAAGCAAAAATCACATCCGTTGTAAGTAATGCCAAAATGATAAGCATGTGGTTTTTCATTTGGTGGTCTTTCATTTTCCTCATGCATCATACGCTTATAAAACCTATTGGTTATGTGACAGATGTGATAGAGATTTCATGCTGACAAAAATCAGCTGCCATCAATGACGTCAAAACGTAGTCATAATTTGATTAAAATTCTAATGTTAATTGGCGTGCCGATTCAAAAGAGACTCAGTTTACAAAGATATCAAAGGCTTACAATGTAATTCATCTTATGGTTGATAAAAACCTAAAGTTACTGAAAAATGGTGCGACGCATTTGCGAGATAATGGTGACGTTAGATTTTATCTTTGAGCTCGTGCACTGTAGTAGTGGAGATTTTCAACATTATTTGTCTGAATGTGTTGGAAGGCATCAATCAGTTTTACTTGTAAATGTGGTTTAAGAAAACCCGACTAGAAACACCATTCAAAGGTGATCACGTAAAAGCATTAATAAAAGCGTCAGAGTGTGAAAACTACGTCCTTTATTTCTCTGAGAAAGTTCAGAAGATTTTAGCATTTGATATGCTTTTTTGGTTTTCAGTGACCAAACAATCGTTTAAAAATGGTTTCGGCTTCCCCCAATGATCAGAAATACCCACGTTACCCGCTAGTCTTAAAACTAAACGTCACTTAAGCACGACCGCTGCGTTTTGAAATTCTGTATTTTTCAAATGGAAAATCTTGTCAGATGATTGGCGCTTGTATCTTCATGACAGCAAATGAAACTCGAGATCTGATGTGGATGGGCTCACCCATACAAAACAATTGCTAAATTTATTGTGCATAGTATACATACATGGCATTTAAAGCTGCATACTCTGTAACTATGAATAGCCTCGAAAATTTTTATTTTCTTTTTAAATCATTTGTAAAAGTAGAATTAAGCTATGTTTTCACAATAAAAATGTTCAGTACAGCTGAAAACTGCGTGGAAAAGTGAATTATCTTATCAAATAGGTGTTTTTTTCCCTTGTTGGTAATTATTTGCGTCCCTCCAATAATTCTAGACCGTTAAATTTTAACATAAGTGCAGTTGTTTTGATAGTGATAACTTGTTAAGATTTACGAAAATAGTAAAATGTTTACCTGAACTTGAGTATTTTTACTGTGTTCTTGAAAAATAAAAACATTATTTTTAAAATTAGAAGATCAAAAGTTACAGACTATGCAGCTTTAATATTTCAAACTTGAAGTGGTAGCAATATAGTAACGAGGATTTATGAAAAGATGAGATAGTATTTGGAAAACAAATATATCATGAAGATAATAATTATAGAGGTTGGAAATGCAAGAGGTTGGGTGGAAGGGAATTGAGCTCCGGGGTGCAGCTCAGTAATTTAAATTAACTACATATGATAGTAGTATGCCTCCAAGCTTCCAGTAACATATTTACACATTATATTCCTGGAGGGGCAATTTCAGTGACGTATTTGTACTTAGACTAGAATCTGTTAGTTTGTTTCAAAAAGAGTTGTACTGCTTCAAATATGTCACTATTTGCCTGTAGAGAGAGAGAGAGAGAGAGAGTGCTATTACCGTAGAGCAGAGTATCCAGTGTTATTGCACAGAAACGTGAAACGGTTTGCAACAAAGTAATTATTTGGTTGTTGTAGTTTGGACAGTCGGGAAAGAAATGTATTACTGTTTCAATATTGTTGCAACGACAGAGTGGAGAGTCAATTATGTTTTTCATGTATAAATCATAGTTTAAGACACTACAATTTGTTAGGAGACGTGTGTGAAGGATTTGTTCTTTCCTATTTCCAAAAAGGTAATGTTTAGGAACTATAGGTTTGTCACGGCTGAGAACGTTCTTAAATGCTATCACAGAGTCTACATTTCTAGATCATCTGGTATGTTGTTCCAGTCACGAACTACTGATGGAAGAAAAGAGTTATAATAAAGAGCAGTACGCGCATTGACTAGATGAATATTATAAGAATTGCGTAAATTATAGTTCGAGGAGCTGTCAATAGTTGCAGGAACAAGATCTGAAAGGTAATGAGGAGATAGGCCATTGATCATTTTGAAGAAAATAGTAAGCTTGTGATCTTTTGGCGTGTTTCGAGTGTTTCCCAGCCTGTTTCCTCATATAAAGAATTAATTGAAACAAATTTTGTCGTGCCAGTAACTATTCTGGCTGCTTCAATTTGGATTTTTTCTATATCTTGTTTTTCTTGTTGAGTGCAATTATCCCAAACAACATCTCCGTATTCAAGTATTGGCCTGATAAAAGAAAATAAATTGTTTCTAATGATTTACGATCCAGTAAGAATTTGAATTTACGCATTATGTTAATTCGGAACCAAGCCTTTTCCTTAATATATTCGATTTGTTCGTGCCATGTACAGTCTTTTGATATATGTAAACCCAAATGTTTGTGAGAGGTGACTTCAGTTAATTGCTGTTTATGCATGAAGATAGGTGGATGGATAGGAACATTAACCTTTCGAGATATAAGAAGAGATTCGCTTTTAGAAGGGCTAAATGTCACAAGCCACTGCTTGGTCCATTTAGCTATTGTCTCAAGGTCTATGTTTAGTAATTGTGCAGTGACATTAGGATGTTCTACAATAAGATATAAACTTGTATCATCAGCGAAAAGCCGAATATTTGCATGGATCTCATTCACGATATCATTAATAAAGAGTAAGAATAATAATGGTCCTAATATAGAACCTTGAGGGACACCTGCTTTAATGAAGAGCCATAAGGACTCAACCCCAGGTAGAACAACTCTCTGTTTACGTGTGAAGAGATAGTTGGTAAACCAATCCAAAGTATTTCCAGAGATACCAGCTGCCCTTAGTTTATCTATAAGACCTGCATGCCAAACTCGATCAAATGCCTTTCATATATCACAAAAGATAACTCGGACCTCTTTGTCAGCATCCAAAGCTTTACAAAATGCATTATATAGGAAAAGTAGTACTACAGCAGTCGCATCAGTCACTTTGTTCAGAGAAGCAAAATCACAACGAACACCCAGGAATTCAGTATGACCAAGTATTTTGCACGCAAATGGAATTTTTCGAGTTTGTTTCAGGCAGGCAGTTTAATACAACATGGCAATAGAGTGTTCCGTTCAGACAGCGCACATGCGCAGACTGGCCGGGACCCTCCTTGTCTTTACGCTTGTGCATTCATATTGACATTTATGAGTGTCTCTGCTATTTAGAGAAAGCAAATCTTCAACAAACATACTGGTGTAGCTGACAGCGCATGTGCACAGCCCTAGAGGGGCTCTCACTGTCCGTTAAAACACTTTACCGGCACATAAATACTAACATCATGACTTCCGTCAGGACATTATAACACATCAGCAGTGAGTGTTCCGCTTAGCTGGCGCACATGCACTGTCTAGTCGGAACCCTCAGCACACTTACTAGCACATAATTTACGCATTAAAATGCATAATAGTACATCAAAACCATGTGCTAACGTTTGTAGTAGTAGAAATCGGGACGCTCTTTGTACATGTTGTGAGAGACGGTTATCCATTCAGACTTTTAATTATCACTCAGGTATTTTAACGTAAACACGTCACCTAAGACTTTGTAACACACAAACGGTGAGTGATCCATTCAAGCAGTGCAAATGAAAAATTTGAGCGGAACCCTCAAAAGCTTATTTATTGCACGTGCAGGACACAATTTTTTTATGAATCGGACTAAGTATGACTTTTAAGTTGAAGGGTACATTTACCCTGGCAGTTCATACACCTTCACCAAGGTGAATTTTCAAACGAAAATTATACCAGAATATTTAAAATAAATTTTGCTAGCAAAGGATATAAAAATTAATCATATCAATTATCTCTTTTTCGCAACGAGTTTAATAAATTCAAATAATACAGGAGCACGAATGTTAGATTCTATTTATCACACTTGACATGACATTTAAAGTACAATGTACTTAAAAATTGCTGTGAAAATGTCAAGATTTTCCCTTTTTACGCAACGTTATAATGGACGTCATAACGTTTTCCGAAAATCTGTAAACCACTATAGGGATCACACATGTTTTTTCATGCATTAACATTTGCCGGGTCCCTAGGATGCTGTTTGAACACGAGGCAGACTTGGGGTCAATTACTTTGGAAAAGTAATTAATCACATACAATTACATTGGAAAATGTTCAATTAAATTACAATTACAATAACATGGCTTTTGAGCAAAGTAATTAATTACATACAATTACTTTGCCAAATATAATTAATTACATTACAATTACAGTTCACTGCCACTTAGATAGCTTCATCAGGTTTTAATTTCAGAGATATTTGAAATGAGTTAAAATCTCCTAAAAAGTCTGAGTAACCTTGATATTCTAAATTCAATATATGTCTATTAGGTTGATGTTTTTTTTTCTCTTGTATCAAATAATTGTCAAGTTGTGCAACTTAAAAGAAATGAAATATATAAAATCAGCTGTTGTTTTTGTGATTGATGACATGATCACACAAGAGAAAATACAGAAACTATTATTATTATTATTTTTTTTTTTTGGGGGGGGGGATCAATTGCCAAATTTCTCAAACTAGCTGTTAACCGCAGAACAAAATTCAGGAATACATTTTGGCTTGAGAAAAGTCTTACAACTGTGGACAATAAACCATGGAAATTATTTTGTAAAACTAGCTTAAAGGCCAGAAAATTGTTGTGTTGATAAAAAAATCTGTGTGGCCCTATGCTTTTGAAAGTTGGCAAAAAAGTACAAAAAGGAATATCAGATAGTGACAAACTAAAATATTACTAGCCTGTTTAAATGCTGGCATGGCAAGCAAGAGGTCACTTGTTCGGTCACCACTGGACCATCTATTTTATTTTTTGTTATTATATTAACAATGATGGGCCCAAGGTCACTGAATGAGTGAAATTCAATTTAATTTTCTCACATAATTTATCACATTTTATGATTATTAATTTATTATTATTATTATTATTATTATTATTATTATTATTATTATTATTATTATTATTGAAAATGGCAAATGAGCAGTTTAAGGGCTTTAAATAGTGTACTGGATAGATTGGGTCATGCACCTTAGCAAATGGGTGTGTTGATCCTAGGTGGGAAAATTTAACAAAATGCCTTCAAGGAGTCAATTCACTTACCAATACTATTGTCTGAGTAAATACTATTGTTGAGATTTTCACACCTTCTTTGTTTTTTATTGTTTTGGTAACTTAACTATTAAAGGTTGATTGTCACAAAGCCATATATATCTTTTATAAGCAGGTGAACAAAGAATTAATAACTTGCTTAAAAAAGGAATAGTAAAAGTAACATACAGTCTGTGTCTGCAGTAAAATTGTTACATTCTATTTTTATTTCTATAGATACTAGCATGACTAGGCCCAATTCTCATTTGTTTCATGTTGCATTCAACTAGTACAGCTAATGATATATGCATTTGCAAAGGCCAAGAACAATTCATTTAGCAGTATTTTAAGTTTCTATGATATTCTATAGTAACTGAAGTTCATAACTGATCTGAAAAGTAATTAAAAAGTAATTGAAAGTAATTGTTAATTACACCCATTTTTGGCCATGTAATTAATTACATTCAATTATTGTAGTTAAAGAAATGTCTTAATTACAATTACATGCAATTACTTTAGAAAATGTAATTAAATTACAATTAATTACAATTACAATTTTAATTACCCCAACTCTGACACGAGGCCGATAGGCCGAGTGTTCAACATCATCCGAGGGACCCGGCAAGTGTTAATGCAATGAAACAAACATGTGTGATCGTTATTCTTGCATATTTTACCTTATTCCAGCTCAATTCGCACTGAAAATGCTGCTAAAACATTAAATTGTCCATTTTCTTGCACTAGATTTCTCTAAACAAAATGGCGTCGTCTGTGTACTTTCGAACGTCATTACGTCATAACAGTACGCAGCTTTTTCGCGAACAAAAACATCGGCGAAATGATCAGTCTGGTCCGCAATGCGTTCCGTATATAACGTCATGCAAATAATGCAGGGCTCATTTTAAGTATTTTCAAGTTCAGACCCATGTTCAAACAGCACGTGAATCTCCTGATTTGAACATGGATTTTCGTTCATTTGACAATGGGTGTAAACTGCTAAACGAATAGATATCTATGCAAGAATAGTGGTTTATCGATGTTCATGATTGCATAGCGTTGTATCACTCTCAGACGCGACATCATGTGATAAAACAATTTAAATTTATCTCTGGAATATTGGTATATTTTGTCGTTTGGTAAATGTGTTTTCCTTAACTAAGGCAAATAGTATGAACAAAATTATCCATTAAAGCTACTTGCATGAAATCTTACCATTTAGATAGCACACTATCATTTAAGATCAGTCGTAAATAAACTTTATATGTAATTTCATACTCAGTTGAGTTGAGTATGAAAATGTTTAATAAGTAAACCTCGAGACCTGGTAAAACTTTACAAATATGTTTTAAACTGGGATTTGTGCTAACAACCCGCCATCCACAACCTGGTTGGTACCGTTTACCATTGTTGAGTAATCACTTAGAAGGTACATCACTGGCCCACAGGCTTCCTTCAAGCTACAGAATTTCCTCAACGGCGTTATGGCTTTTGTCCTTTGCGCCCCTTCTCCATATTGATATACTTTCTCAAATACTCCGGCTAGAACCATACCGAAATTGACCGAGTTCACTCGAATTTGGTGCGGTCCAAGTTCTAGTGCAAACTGTTTCGTCACCATATCCAGGGCCGCCTAAGACGCGTTATATGCTAGCAAATCCTTCGTTGGTGTGATGCCAATTATGCTGAAATAAATAAAATGTCAGAAATTAAGCACCGGTATATATACTTTTTTCCTAAAGCTTAAGATTAGGGGCGGATCCAGGATTTCTGAAAAGGGGGTTCATTTTTATAATGGTTTGTGATTCGCTTTGCTAATTTTATCACATTTTTCTTAAATATCCTATGAAAATGAAATAATTTGGGCTCATTGAGACCAAATTATTTCATTTTCATTGGAAATTTAAAACCGGGGACCGGGGACGGAGGTTCGAGCAAACCCCCTGACCCCCACTCTGGATCCGACACTGAAGATACACATGCCATTTTGGTACCTATCATCACGAATGTTCAAAATCCTATTTTTAAACACCCATGCATGCTTACGTATCTAACGAGCCAAGCATTTGAGCTAGACCCATTATTATGCTTTCCACATTGCTTGATCCTGTTATCGCGTTGAACCTGAGTGGGAAAAAACTAATGTCCATCCCCGTGGAGCGATATGCAACCGTTGACTGTATATTATAACCAATGGTTACTAAAAGATCCAACATATTATTTGTATATTGCATGAATACGAAGATAATCACAACATCTTAGTTATTGAACATGTGAGGGATACAGATTCGAATAAGTCTCCGGACTTCCTTCAGAATCCCGTTTGTATAATGCTTATATATATTATTACTGTGTTGCTTTGTAAGTATTTATGTATTGTACAAATGAAATAAAGTTTAAACTAACGGGACTGAAGATGTAGATTTCGTTCTGTCTTCATTTCAATCCATACCCTGTGTATGTAAAATGGCGAGTCTGTGTATTTTGCTTGGCCTTTCGTTGCTCAATAATCTCATGTCCTGGTGGTAATTTCAAATTAGCGTGATTGGCTTGTTTACAAATGCATATCAATATGAAACGAACATAGTTTGGTGTATAATTTGTATTTTTAGGGTAAAGTCAGGTGACATCGGACATCAGGTAACTTCGGACATTGTTTGTCTCATATTTTAGTTATTGGAAAAACAAATGAACTAAGCAAACAGTGAAATTCTGACTAAGCCGTCTCATCTGGATTTCCAATGTTTGCAAATGTATGTCCGAATTTACCTGACGACCGAAGTTACCTGACTTAACCCTATAAGTAGGAATTTGATGCTTATGATAGATAATGTATGATTTCAAGGTAATCACTGTGCTCATACTAAACTATTTTTTGCTTCAAAATTCTCAACCCTTAAAATGCTAATCACAACAATAGTCGACTGCTTCGGTCGTCTGCTGAAATGTTTAAGAAGACTGACAGTGTATGACAAAAATGTAGACCCAGATCAGGAGAAGTCGGATCTGGGTCCACGCTGTTTGCCTCTATACTTAGATTAGTCAGTAATGTTAGGCAATTATTTGCAGCAGACGACTTTGGTGATGCATTTTTGTCAGCGCTGTAAGGGTTATCTACCATCGCGTCAGCGATGGTGATCCTTTTCCATGGATACCAGCTTAATTCTAAAAATGAAAAGGGCGAATAGAGGTCTTCTCCTATGAGCCGGAATCAAGATTCCCCAATGAAGCTTATTCGGATATTCTCGGCTTCTTATTAAATTCAGATATGACGAAGTCAAACTCCCCACAACAGTTTACTTCCGGTTCTGCCTTCAAATACCCCCAGTTCGAAACGTCACCGAATTGATCAAACGTTCCCATTAAACTTCTGCAATTAATTACTGGTAAAATCGGCAGAAACCTGATCAGTTCTTTTAGATACGTGTAGCAAACTGGGTGTGGGAGGGTGTGTTTGTGAACTCTTTCACTTTTCAGCGTGTCACGAATAGTCAATAAACCCAGCCTGGTACATGTTGATTCACATTTCCTGTATTTATTTATCCATTCAAACCAATTTATATCAAACATTTTGCCTGCATGTTGGTCTACATTTCTTATCCAACATGGCCCCTTTCAGAAAAATGTTTTACGTTTGACCCCGCCTCAGGGGTACACGTTGTGTAAAAGGGCAGAACATTTGCTTGGTTTGTGTTTTAAGCTCCATTTCTGTTATGACTACTTTCAAAAACGAAAAAAATGTTTTGATCTTTTGACCCCACCCCAGGGGTTGAGCGTGTGTGTAATGACAAGCTAAACTGTTTTTTTCATTTCCTTTATTTGCCTATACAACATGACCATATTCGGAATAAGTTGATTTTTGTCATATAAAACGCTTTATCTATTATCGACTACATAGTTTTTAAGCAGACAAAAACGTTAAAAGATCAGTGGCAATGCAGTTGCCTCCAATATAGTTTTTACATTTAGGTTTTACATATAGGCTTTACATACAGGTTTTACAAATAGGTTCGATTAATTTTTACTGTGTACATACCTGTTTGTACAAGATATTACTTTGAACATTATATTTACACAGACGGAAAAAACACACAATCTTATATGTTTGTGACCACCCTGCTTGGCTACAGAGACTATCCAAATTATCATTTTTTTTTTCGATTCGAATTGGCTCTCATTAAACTGTAACTAGGAACACCTATTAGCTACTACAAGTACAAGCTTTTCAAAACAGCTGCCCATCTTTCAGCACTTTATCTAAAATGGGTTGTTATATACAGCCAGAAAATACAGAAGCCATTTGAAAGATATCTCAAAAGAATTTGATTTTATTGAATGACATACCCATCCCATGAGCTTTGTGTGTCATTTCAATGTTTTGTCAGCATAAGTCAATACATGTAGAAAAAAGGATATTCAGAGAAAGTGCTATTTCATGTTACTTTACTTAGCCGGTGCCACCATACAGGTTGAAAACTTAGTCAATTATATAATTATACGCTAATTTTCTTTTAAGATGGCAAAAATGACATTAGCGATAAGTCCTTTAAAATGTTATGCTCTGTATAACTCACACATAATCTGGCCCGAATGTTTAACTATAAATTAAAGGGTAAACTTTGACTGACATACCTTGAAATATTCACAATAGATCCGCCATTACCTGCTGCCACCATTTTCTTTCCAGTACTCTGTATGACATTTATAGTTCCTAAATAATTAGTAGATTGAAACTTCTCTAGGACTTCCTTTGGCACTTCAAGAGACTCATGCATTACGCTAGGCGTCTCCGCTGCATTATTGACTACGCCATCCATCACCTCCAGCTCGTCTAGCAACGGTCGAGTTTTATCCCAATCACTGATATCTGCAACAATCGGATGAATGCGGTCAGACTCCTCTGCGAGTGTATCAAGTGTTTCCTTAGTTCTGCCTAAAGCGTAGACAGTCGCACCTGCGGCAGCAATTTCTAAGGCAAATGTTCGACCGATACCCCTGCCAGCTCCTGTGACAAGAATTTTCTTTCCAGTGAAATCAAAAGCCATTTTTAAGAGAAATCTCCAACACTTTTACGTTGCAACTTTAGGGCGAATGATCTAAACACGGTCTACTTACGGACATGACCTTTCAACCAATTTATTAAAAAATCGTTTTAAGTACATGAGCACCCATCCAGTGAGACTATACACATATACTCAGGTTTTTTTCATGAACCTACTACACTTTAACGCTTTATTTTTCTTTTTGCTGAATACAATAACTTGGGAACGGTCCATTGTATATATTGACACGTCACAGGTTATAATTTCCGAATAAAAGTGTATTCCTTTCTCTGAAGATCGTTCTTATTGCAGCTAACAGTGTAGACCCTGATGAAACGCCTCATTTATACGGAATTTCATTTTGGTCTTCACTAGCTATATTTACCAAAGTAAGCATATGGGAGCTACAAATACAGTAAAACCTGTCTAAAGCAGCCACTCAAAAACAGCCCCCAAAATATGTTTTAAGACTGATAATCACTTAATAAAGGTCAAAAGTATTGCAGAATGCTCCAATAAGAGCATTTTGCAAAGCTTTAGACCTTCATTAAGCTACCATTATCCATTAAGACCTGTGTTTTGTCTATTTCAAGTGGCTGCTGTATACAAAGGGTTAACTCTTTGCGTGCTTTTTGTCGTCTGCTGACTTATTTTTTCAGTCATTTTTTGTACAATTCTTTCAGTGATAAAATTAAAGTGCCTAAAACTTTGGATCCAGATGAGGCCCGACGTCATGTTGGGCCTGATCTGGATCAAAACTGTTTGCACAGGTTATCAATAGACGGCACTAACAGATAAGGAGTGAAATACATATGTGGTTAATTCCCATGCTCACCATTCCTGCGTCGGGAAACAAGAAAAGTTGTCTGGGTCCTGTCTTTCTGAACATTTATTAATTTGGATAAATACAGTTTTCAAATACTCTTATGTCAGACGAATATTTCCACATTTTCTTGACAAAAGAAGTAACTAAAATGTCGTGCAATTTTAATCTGACGAGCACAGGTAAAAGAGACATAAGTAAATTGCTCTAGAATATATACAATACGTGGTGGCAAAGTAGTCTTCTTTCTTGTAATCCAACAGCCTAATGCACAGTGGTCCGAATCCATGCGTGACTTATATTTTTTTTTATATATTTTTTTTCTTTTCTTGTCATTTTCCCTGCCGATTTCAAAAAAATATATATTTATGCCCTTGGGCTTGCATTATATTGTACGACCCTTGGGTCTGCACTATAATTACTATGTGAGCCTTGCACGACCCTTGGGTCTGTACTATAATCTTGCACGACCCTTGGGTCTGCACTATAATCACTATGTGAGCTTCATATTTAGGACGTACATGTAGGTTATTTTTTCATCTGCTCAGAAAATTGGATAAAGACTGAAAACTTCCATACGAGATTATGAAAAACTGAGCATGGTGATAAATCCTTTTTATTTCATAATTTGACAGTCCATGCATAAACAAACTGTATGGAAAGTATTGAATAGGTTTCAATGTGGGAAGTATTTCGTAGCATATGTCCTTAAGATATGAGTCTTTGGTATTTGGTGTTCTGATAAGTGACAAGTGATGGCCAAGACGAGACCGCACGTTCGTACAATCTCACAAAAGCTTTTACTCCTCGATACATCGTTTTAAGGACACTAGCAAAATTTGATCAAAATAATATGGTGCGGTTCAAGAGTTATTTTCATTTTCACTAAACGACCTTGACTGGCCAAAATGATGCTTGGCAAAGCCTCGTCACCATTTCGCATACAAGTGGCTGGACAATGTTAAAATAGATAAGCATTCAAAATTTGATCCAAATATTTCATGTGGTTCAACCGTTATGAGCATTTTTACCAACTGACCACAACCGGCTGAAATGATGCTCAGCAAACCTCTATCCATCAAAAAATGCTGTTACATATGCCAGTGGATAGATAATGTTGACATGCACTTGTATTCAAATTGGTTAGAATATACCATGTGGTTCAA
Source organism: Loripinus fragilis (assembly GCA_964019695.1). Lineage (NCBI taxonomy): Eukaryota > Metazoa > Mollusca > Bivalvia > Lucinida > Lucinidae > Loripinus > Loripinus fragilis. The sequence continues at coordinate 51,503,555 of OZ026525.1, read as the reverse complement.
GAGTTTATGAACATTTTCACTAACTGCTAAAGGGCGACGTAGGGACGGTCTTATATAGCGATTATAGTGCAGACCCAATGGTCATGCATTCGTCGTAATCTCCACCCAGCTCTTTGTTTTAATTTCAATGATTGCTCATGACCTCTAGTCTTCTTGAAAATGTAAAAATGTGTTTGTTACCCCAAGCCATACTGCATGATACATTTTGGTAATTCTCCAAAAATACGATTTGGTTTTTAGAGTAAAGTATATAATAAACAAAATATGACATTGAAAATCTTAAATATTTGTTTTATTTCATGGACTATCATTATACCTTTTAGAACAAAAATCGGAGGTCACCATGTTAACTATCTTTCAAGAGGGCAAAGTTTAATTCAATATAAAACGTAAAGGAGTGATTTTTTGTCATTTCTGTAATTCCATATAACTAAAGTGAAGTAATTCAGCATAAAAATGCTAAAAAGGAGAAACAAAAAACACTGTAAAATATGTGCCCATTCAGGAATTGAGCCTGCCCTGACACTCTAACCACTAGGCCATGAGGCCAGGTCGTTCGCGGCTCGTAATAATCTTACATGGAGAATAGATCATTAACATTCTGCCCGTTTCATTGAATAGAGCTGAATAATTGTCTAGTCGGGCTAGCATTAGTAAGGTTTGTGCAGTATTTTTTACTTAGTGGTCACGCACGGGCTGTGTAGTAAATTAGATTTTGTGTCAAATCAGTTCCAAGGTGGCTTTCCACTCGTGAGCAGCACACAAAAGGCGATATTCCTATAAGGGAGCAGGGCGAGTTTAGTAGATATGGTTTCGGACAAGATTTCTACAGCTATTTCGAGCAGCCAGAACTGGCAACTTTTAACAGAAGTAAACAAGAATTGATAAGACAGTGAGCTGCCATTTTAAAGATCCAGCCTCATTGATACGATGGAAAATGGAATTGATATGACTACAATCATGTCACATGTATCATCAAATTTTCATACTATACTTAATTACTAAAGAAACCTGACACATACTTAATGTCATTTTTTTGGTAGTAAATGAATACGATACGCACTTGTCTTTCCATTGCGTAAAGTTGAATAATGGTAGACTAAGATGCACTGAGATTATATGAAAAGCTGAACTAATTTCAGACGTCAGCTATCAAAACGTCACGTAACCCATAAAATCAATTTTGCAAGAACAAAGAAATTACGCAAAAAATCACCACAAAACCGCTTTAGTGTGATTCTTTGTTATTTCATTGACATCTTCTGGGCATTCAAATAAAGCATGCATCCATTGTTCAACCAAGAAGCATATTTTCATTTTCTAAACGTCAATTTTACGTTATTAGCGTTTTATGAGCTTTTAAGAAGGACTGCCACTTTACCAACTATTTTCACTTTGTATCATGCTTGGAATGCAATTTTACAATGTCCTTTTGAACTCCCTAGCTGCCGCCTACGTCTATTTAGCAACGTAAAGCGTTACAATTACATGCTGATATGTGCATACTGCAAATATGTTCTTTAAAGGGAATTCTTTGGAAGCAAAGACTGCACCAAAGAACTGAAACTAGAGTGTGCATATTTCCTGGGCCAGACTAGCTAGTTTCGACCATTTAGGCGTCATCAGTGACCCTCTAATAGTTTCAAAGTTCCACAATGAAACCCATCATCCCAAAGGACAAGATAATAAAATCTACACTATAGTGAAGGACAGGGAGACGTTCTACCGCCGCCACACAGTCTCAGTCACCAGCTGTAGTGAAGTCAAATATGTTCTTTAAAGGGTATCCTTTGGAAGCCAAGACTGCACTAAAGAACTGAAACTAGAGTGTGCATATTTCCTGGGCCAGACTTGCTAGTTTCTGCCATTTAGGCGTCATTTAGCCTGCACTTTATACACGATTAAAGTGAAGTGTAGCCAATTGGCACTATAACAACGTAGAAAGCACACACTAAACGGTGACATACGTTGACAAAGAAAATACGGTTATTAGCCATAGTTTACGTTGTTTTTAATTGACATTAAATTTGATTTCTTCCGCTTTTACCCTTTAATGTGACGCGAAACATAAGTTCTGATTCTTGAAAATGCATTCTCTTACATTGCTTGCTTGACTGCAAGTCATTTCAGTTCCTAATTATTGCCTACACAAAGGAAAACACACACTGTCGTTTTGACAACGTCAAAAGCACAACTTAAAACCCCCATATCATACGTCACAGCTGGAAATTTAAAAAATTTTAAAATGCACTTTTGTCTGTACTTGTATTGACATTGCATACATAAAAAAGTTTTCAAAAAATATGTAGACATACACTCACGAGGCAAAAGTGATAAAAACGGTATTTTTGACGTCGTGACGTCATGTTCTATATTTGACAAATATATTTTTCGAAGCATAATTTCTAATGTCTTGCTTTTAAAATAAGCACATCGGCTTAGCTCCATAATTTGTTATTTACTAGTTTGAAGCGACTGAAAAGTGTCAGTTTTCTTTAGTAGTACAGTATAGTTATTATAAAAGTATAAAAGTATAAGCGACATGCCTGAAATGTTGATGAATGACGTAAAAGCTAATATTATTTGTAATAGCCATAGTGGCTAACATAGTGTCCCTGTTGTCACAGGTATTAGGAAAATATTGTTCTATAAAGGAGTGCTTGTTATCTCGCTTGAGTTGAAATTGGATTGTTTGTTTTTGTTTAATTTATTCAAGATGAAGATAATGTTTAAGTTCAACAGTGACATGATTTAGTATCAATTATGTGTTTACTTCTACAAGATTATCAAAACTAGACTTGTGGCTCAAAGAAGTAGCATAAACCAGTGAAATATACTCTCCCAGACTGTCGGATGAGACTTTACAACCTTTACTAGTTAAGGACATACATTGTATGCTACTAAATACTTCCCATGTTGATATTTGTTCAATACTTTGCATACAGTTTGTTTTATGCGTGGACTATTCATTTATGAAATAAAAAGGATTGTCACCGTGCTTAGTTTTTCATAATCTAATATTGAAGTTTTAAGCATTTCTAAATGATGAAAGAATAACACTTGTCCTAAATATCTGGCTAAAATATTGTAATCTTCTTTATTTTAACTCATTATTGCTCGTGACATCAAACCTAGAAAATATGCAAGTTTATTTGATAACCCAAGCTGTGACAAGAAACTGCATGATATATTTTGGCAATTCATCGAAAATTGTAACTTGTTATAGATTAAATGATTTTACAAAACTCTTTGCATGCATTACGATTGCTGCCATTGATCACACAGAATTTTGATAAGCTGTTTTTGTTGGCATCATTTGCCATGAACCTTTCTAGTCCTAGGTGCTTAAGTAGAAAATATTTGCGGTGTTCCACAGTCTTTGCGCCCAAAGTACTAAATTGAGTTTTCTTTAGATATATCTGTAACAAAGTCGACTCTTGATGATTTTGGCAGATGGTCTAAAACATGTACCATTTCTTCTACACCTTGAAAATTATCTGGTATATGAGAAAGGACATAAAGTTCGTCAGTGCCATTAATTATGTTTGCTGCTGGTTTATTTGTTGGTGTTAATGGCTGAAAACAAGCATCAAGATGATGCAAAACCTTTTCTTTCTTAGTTTTGCAGGCATAGCATCAACTGTCGCATGCAAATCAGATATATTTCTTTTTCACAGAAATATCAAAATACATCAGGCCTGATACATTTGATGACATCTTATTCCTCATTGTAGAGCTTTAATCTTTCTTGTCTTTGCAGAGCATCACTGGAAACGCATGTCGAAAGAGCCAATTATAAGGCATTTATATCAGTTTCCGGATGTAGCAAGCCATAAATGGCATAGTTGGAAAGTTGGTGGTGATGTCTCATCGATTTTGAGTAGGCTGGTGGTAAAATTGTACACCAGGAATTGATTGACAAGCTGTGTGATGATTCAACTGGCTGCAAGGAGGCGGGTGATAATAATGATTTTCTACAGTAGTAGAACCAATGATAAACGTATTATACGAGTGTTACTTGAATGAAGATTTGTTTTTGAATATATTCATTAAACAAGAACATTTATTGAATTGTCTTGTTTACAAATGTAAAATATTATTTGTCTTTGTGGTTCTATATTTAGCATTGTACGTACAGTATTGGGAATATGTCAAAAAGTTTATTGATAACTTCAGGAACAACAGTCCATGGGTTTGATAACCAGATATGAATATAATGTCTGATGTTTCGGCACTAAGGACAGAGATTTATAGGTACACATGTAAAATATATCCAATCTTTATGAAATATCATATACTACGTCAAACAATGGCCTTCCTCATTAGTTACACCATGTTATATATGTTAAATCTTAAATATAATGTTAGTACTCTGATCTTAGAAACTTGGTCTCAAAATGCAGATATAGGAGCGAGAAAGTTTATGTAAAATATCTACCAGCTGCAATTGTTTTCACATGCATTTTACTTTGACGGTAATACCAAAATTTGCTCCTCATTAAAACTGGGTGTGGAGCTATATGTTGGCAAATTTTAGACAATATATTCAAGATAGAAAAGCAATATTTGTCGCTGTTTTTATTTGTCTATTGTGTATGGTAGTAGAACCTAATCTAAAATGGTTTGAAATTACACAAGAGTAGTTGCTAGACTAAATGGTGATAGCCACAGTTGCAACTTTTAAATTGTAAATAAACTCGTGTGACGCACATAACACCACAGAAAGCCATAGTTTTGTTAAAAAGCGAAGGCATTCAGTATGCATACTCTATTAGAATGCCAAATGATTCGATAGTTTTAATATCTTTTCTGTAGCTCAAACTTTCAATTTTCTTTTTTTAAATTGATATAGTAAAAAATGTAACAAGCTGTTACAGGCTAATGCCATGGCTTTCAGTGTGCAAACAACTCTTATTCAATGCACCTTGAACTGTTCTTTAAGATAGGATTTGTCTGCGAAATTACAAAGGGGTTGTGGATGGAGCAAACCCTTGCCCAGTTTTCATTCAAAATACAGTGTGATTTTTCTACTGTTTTGATGAGGTAGACAATCATTTTGCCACAGAAGCAGACACAATGATAGTCATCGTATATGACTTGCAAACTTGGATAAGGATAATTTTAGAACATTTACAAATGACAAATGATTTATTCATCGCAAACACATTTACATTTGACAGGAATATTTACTAAATTATCTTGTTTAAATAGGAAAATATTACTTTCTATGTCCCTCTATCTATATGTTAGTATTATACATATTTGGAAATATTGAAAAAAAAGTTTGTTTATAGCATTCGTAACACAAGTACATGGGCTTGATAATCAGCAATAAATGTAATTCCTAATATTAAGGCACCAGACTTATACAAAAAAAAAACCATGTGAACAATATTCATTTGTACTGAAATATAGCAAACTTTGGTCTTTCAATAAGCCAATTAGTATGTTAGTAAACAATATAAATAACATTTAGAAAAAAAATACACTGATCAGGTGTAAAGTTAAATGAATTTGGTCACAATTACAAATTTTAATGGGTAATTTTATTTAACTAACACACATAACACACTAGGAACCTGTAATTTTGTTCCAAAAGCTTTCATGTGTAGCTTAGGTATACAGCATGCAGACTATATGAGTAATTTAAATAATTTCTGTAGCTCAAATATTTATTTTACTTTATCTTAATTTGATATGGTAACATATGTTACAGGCTGTTACAGGCTAACGGCCCGACGTACAGAGTGCAAAAATCTCTTATTCGACGCATTATGGATTATTCTTTAAGATATTATATGTCTACGAAATTCCCTATGTGGCGGGGCAAAACTATTCTCAGCCATCACTCTATAAATTAAGACTTTAGTTGGGCATTCCATGATTAAGTGTCACTTATTGCGTATGCATAAAGTTATATAATTAAAAATATAAATGGCAGTTACATAATTATGTACATATACTAACATGCTTTATATGTGCGAGCAGTGAAGGCTCTGACGAGACTAGCGCGAGTCTCGGCAATGGCATCATACTGGTAGCCTTAGTCGATAACTACCAGAATCACACGTGCTTGCTCATTTTGCTTTTTCACATTTCGTCTGTTTACATTGTCACTTTTTATAAAAACAATACTATAATGTCAATCCTGATAAAGCTTTAACAAGTGGTTTTTAAACTGGGATATGTGCCAACAACCCGCCATCCACGACCTGGTTAGTTCCATTCACCATTGTAGAGTGATCACTTAGAAGGTACATGACTGGCCCACAGGCTTCCTTCAAACTACAGAATTTCCCAATCGGTGTTATTGCTTTCTAATGTTTTTAAACTGGGATATGTGCCAACAACCCGCCATCCACGACCTGGTTAGTTCCATTCACCATTGTAGAGTGATCACTTAGAAGGTACATCACTGGTCCACAGGCTTCCTTCAAACTACAGAATTTACCCATTGGTGTTATGGCTTTTGTCCTTTGTGTCTGTTCTGAGTACTGCCATTCCCTCTCGAATGCTCCTGCTAGAACTGCAGTGAGATTGACCGAATTCACTCGAATTTGGTGTGGACCTAGTTCCAGTGCAAACTGTTTTGTCACCATATCTAGCCCCGCTTTAGACAAGCCATAGCCTAGTATACCCTTCGTCGGATTTACGCCAGTTACGCTGAAATATATATTGTCAGAAATTAGGCACCACTATATCTTTTCAAGAGCTAAATGTATAGTAAACCAGTCTTAAACGACCGTTCAAAAACAGAGAATGACAAATGGTAGCTTAATAAAGGTCGAAAGTATTGCAGAATGCTCTCCATGGAGGATTCTGCAATACTTTCGACCTGCATTAAGCGACAATCGGTCTTGAAAACTAATTTTTTGTCTTCTTTCTTTTTGTGCACGCTAGTTCAGTACATGTACTTATCACACATGCGCTAAATCATCCTTTAAACGACTGTTCTGGCATACCACTTGGGCTAGAGGGCTTATTTCTCGCCTTAGTCGTATTCTGCATCCATACATTGTGTATTGAAAAACAGCAAAGTCTGTGGCGAGTCAGTGCATTTACAAAGGCTCGCACGAGCGTTCGTTTCTCGACAATGCGACAAGTACCAAAATTTCATCAAATTCCATCAATTCTTTTTCAACATGGTACACAAAATATTGATAATAACGAAAGAAAAGTGACGGATAGATAAAATATTCTGTAAACATAATAAATACAGTCAATATGCATAATTTCACCAAAATTCATGCTTAGGCAGAGCCCTGTGTACATTTAGCATAGGCAGGAACTCCTCCTTCAAAAATGCTGGAACCATGTATACATGGTATAGTTTATATAGATGACTGTTACAGTAACAGTACTTGTAATTTGTTTCAATGGGAGGCATTTATTAGCACCTCAGTGATTTAAAGCAAGAATTATAACCTCGGGGCCAGAGCGCTTAAAAGATAAAGAAAGACGCCATAAGCCTAATTTCACCATAACATATTGTTTAAACTGTTGTAGTATGGCCGATGCTTTTTTCTTTGATCTTTGCTGATGTTTTAATCAGACACCCTAGAATAACGACGAAGGAGGAGCTTAAAACCGTGCTCTAACTCCAAATTTTAGTTAAACAGCGATGTAGGCGGTAACTTCTTAAATAGCGACAAATTAACCCATAGGTAAATGTAATATAATTGACAGCTTAGGCCCGGATGCTGGGAGGAGCGAATGTAAATTGCATCAGGTGTCAGTAACGCATGTTTTATTTGCGCCTGCGCCATACTACAAGCTAAATAAAGGATTCTTCCTCGGCTTTCTGTTTAAACTGCTCGGTGGGCTACGCCCACCTCGCGTTTTAAACAAGAAAGCCTCGGAAAAGTATCCTTTATTTATTACTTATTGTTGTAGTTATTCTCCAGATCAATACAATGGAATAGAACAACTTTTAAATCACAGAGATCAGTGGCAGTTCAGCTGCCACCAGTTCAGCTGCCTCCAGTTCAGCTGCCACCAGTTCAGTTGCCACCAGTTCAGCTGCCACCTGTTCAGTTGCCACCAGTTTAGCTGCCTCCAGTTCAGCTGCCTCCAGTTCAGCTGCCACCAGTTCAGCTGCCACCAGTTCAGCTGCCACCAGTTCAGTTGCCTCCAGTTCAGCTGCCACCAGTTCAGCTGCCTCCAGTTCAGCTGCCTCCAGTTCAGCTGTCACCAGTTCAGCTGCCACCAGTTCAGCTGCCACCAGTGCAGCTGCCACCAGTTCAGCTGCCACCAGTTCAGCTGCTACCAGTGCAGCTGCCACCAGTTCAGCTGCCACCAGTTCAGCTTCCACCAGTTCAGCTGCCACCAGTTCAGCTGCCACCGATATTGGTGTAAAGTGACACTTAATTTTTATAGAGTACATTCATATCTGTTTGTATACGAGCGCACTCTCAATAAATGCACATACAATGATACATACATGAACTGTAAATTCAGAAAATTAAACCCTCGCGAAACCTCACGAAATGGCGAAATCACTCTGTCGTTTACTGATGCAGGTAGATCATACTGCATGTTTTGCGATGTTTTGTGACCTAACAAGGCTTATACCAGCCTGTTTGGCTACAGAGACTACCTACAATATCGACATTTTGCAAGTAAAAAGGTTTAGCTTTAAATACTAGAGAGCGCATAATAAATGTGCTGATCAGAATGCGCAGATGCACAGGCTGGTCTGTGCCATTAGTGAAAAACTAAGATTTTATCGCGATGAGGTCCATGTGGATCTAACTCTAATTCAACTGTAACCTAGCTTCTAGAAAGACATAACCAATAATTCCTTTAAAATGCTTTACATGCTCTTTAAAACTCAAACATGATCTTGCCCAAATGTATTAACATAATTGTATAAAATGAATAGCTGTGACTGACATACCTTGAGATGTTCACAATAGATCCGCCATTACCTGCTGCCACCATTTTCTTCCCAGTACTCTGTATGACATTTATAGTTCCTAAAACATTAGTAGATTGAAACTTCTCAAGGACTTCCTTTGACACTTCAAGAGACTCTTGTAATTCGCTAGGCAACTCGGCTGCATTATTGACTACACCATCCATCACCTCTAGCTCGTCTAGCAACGGTCGAGTTTTATCCCAATCACTGATATCTGCAACAATAGGATGAATGCGGTCCGACTCCTCTGCGAGGGTGTCAAGCGTCTCTTTAGTTCTGCCAAGAGCGTAGACAGTCGCACCTGCGGCAGCAATTTCTAAGGCAAATGTTCGACCGATACCTCTACCTGCACCCGTGACAAGGATTTTCTTTCCAGTGAAATCAAAACTCATGTTAAACAGAATTCTCCAACGCTTTTAATGTTTTAACTTTGAGGCGAATGATATGTGCATTGGTATGATAGTGTTGCATTTTTGTGTAATCGAATATTTGTAAAGGTAGTATTTAGATATGCATGAGTTAGCTATGCATGAGTAGCCATGCAGTGGGATTAGATAACCTGTTTTATGTTTTGTTTCTACAGATGTACTTCAACCTCTGACCAATGACCTTTCGGTCATTCTATTTCAAACGATTGATGCAGAATGCGTAAAATGAGCCAGTCCGACTGGAACATATGTGTATGCCAAAGTTTTATAGTAAATGTAAATAAACGCCTGAAACCCTTTTTTGTACACTGACCCGAAATGAAAACTTTCCACTTTATTTCTTGTTAGTATACATGTCGTTGTAAGATTTACGCATGCCTATCGAGACTTCGTCGCAGATAACGATTATGCAATTTTCATTCAAATCGAAGGTCTATTTAAGTGGCAACGCCAGATAAACGTGTTTCTTGTGTTGCACGTGCTGAGGAACAGGTGGTTCATTAACAGCTTTAAAAACCGACAAGAAAACATTTGCAGCTGAGTACTCGCAATAAAAAATAATTTATTGTTACCAAACGCTTCGTTTTAGTGACGGCACGTCTTTCAAAAGAACAAAGAAACCAAGTTATATGCGTGCTCAAGGCGGGGTCTACGGTAAATGATATCGCGCCTTGGCTGCTCTTGACAGACTATTCATGCTCTTATGAACCAGTACAACAGAACTGGGTATATCAGAGTTCGTGCAAGACTTGGTCGCACGCGTGTGATGACGTTACGTCCTTATCGCATTAACACGTTAGCTCACACACGTAATCGTTTTAAACGGCAACCATTATTGCTCGTCTTTACGGGGCTCATGCACAAAAGATAATTAGTCATTTCATGCAAAATAACGGACCTGTTATTTTCCAACATGACAATGCAAGGCCTTGGACAATACGTAAATAACCACACAATTCCATGCCAAAATAACGTCAACCTCTTGCTTTGGCTTGCTTTATCCCCAGTTATGAACCCCAAAGAACACGTTTAGGGTGAATTGGGTCGGAGGGTTAGGTCCAATCATGAAATGGAAGCGTTGAATGACTCCAATATGCACCTCTGTTAGCATTACATACGTATCCATAACGTGCTCATACAACGTTACGCAAATTCAATGAGGCGACGTTATCTGCTAAGCATTTGTAAAAATGAAGGTCACACTGGTAACTGATGACTTTTTTAACCTCACTTAAAGCACGCAGTCAGTAATTGCTTATTTCCAAAATCTGTGCGACTGCCATGGTTTAATTGTTTTTAGAATTTTTCATTTTGACCCCTCTGAACTGAATAATTCATAAAAAAATATGCAGTTGATGATTTTTATCCAATAATTTTTTCAGAGACATAGATAAGGCAGTCAAAATTCGATGACCGAAAAAATCATCCCCGAAACTTACTTTATCATCAAAGTACATACTTTTGAATACTATGTAAAGTTTTCATTTAAGTTTTCATTTCCGGTCAGTGTTGAACAACATATCAATATTGTAAATAGAGTCATGCTTCAAAGCGTTTGGTTTATCTTTACTTCTGGGTATTCAAAGTTAACCTGTATACAAATCGTTCACTATTTCAATAGCAGTCACGTCCCAACGCTGTACAATGTACATCTTCGGTATACATCCGCGATATAAACATTGATATTACGTCATACAAAATAGTCGAAACTTTCAAAATGAGCTACTAATTTTTTCGTTATTTCAAGCTTTATTCCAAAAAGCAAGAAAATGGGGTATTTGGTTGATACACAAACTAAGAAAGAAGGCAAACATCAGGAATCGATAAAATCAATCACCGCACCTGACTCAGAGTACCACATGGGAAAAGTAAGTAACAAAAACACAATAAAATATCACACACAAGAGAGCCAAGAGTTCAGCTCTTTGTCAGCAGGTGACCAAAAGACTACAACAAACAGTCACAACACGAAACACAAATAACAAAAATGATCCACAAAAGAAGCACGCATTGGAGCCCTAAGTAAAAACACCTTTACTGTATGGCTTAAGCTAGTTCCACAGCGCTAACCTCAACCTTAGTTCAGATGTAGATCAAGACACATAGATGTTTGGTTTGCATGAAAGATTGCATAAAAGACCCCTAACTTATCCAAGAATTATCCCCTATAACATACAAATCAAAATATAAAAAGGAGATAAAGCAAAAATAAGTACTCAACAGTACATACAACTGAATACCGGAGCAAAAGAAATCCAAAAGGTAAACCCAAGTGGGCCTTACAACAGCCATACCATCGCATCAATTGATAAGTCTTTAAGTCGGAACCTTCATAGAGTCTGAAGTCCGACCCTCCGGTGTTTCTACTGGCATACAAATCTTCTATTTCAACCATTTACATTGCATTAGAATTATCAATGTCCTTTTGCATCTCTGCCACAAAGAAATGAAATAACAACGATAAAAACAAGTAATAATCAAAAGATGTAGGACATTACCATAGACATTTAATCTCTGTTAATATATAAATAAGGTAACGTAGGTAACAACAATTGTGTTTTTCATAAATGGATAAAGATACTAAAATTGCTGAGAGTAAACTCATAGTCTTACCTAAGCCTGATTACATGCAGGCGTAGCAAAAATTTGAGTCTACTCTCCACATATTTTAATAACTTCAACAATAGACAAATTATTTAAGATAAGCACTTCTCTAAGAGAGTTATGTAATTTTGTTGGATCTTTTTACTTTGATATAGTAAGTTGTAGACTTTTTGTCAACGGTTCATGGTTAAAACATACATGATATTTAATTTATGATTCAATTATTGGACTGAAGATATACTGTACCTCAATAAATAAATTAAAATAAAAAAACCCAATAATTCCTGCATCTGGCAGTGATTCATTTACAATTTTGAGCTTATTGGTCCTTGGACCCGCTGTTTCCCATATCAATGAGTCTAACTGCAAACTTATGAGTCCAGAACACTCTTTTTCATGACAAGTGTGCAATACCATTGCATCCTGGGACTCGCTGAAATGAACTTTGCAACCAGAGGCATAATTATGCTCAAAAGATGCAGGATGCGCAGGTAAAAAATCACTGTCTGGTGGTCAGGCAGGGGGATAGTGCTGGGTGTCTTCCAAAGCAGGGGCTTTCTGTCTATTTTACACAAAGAAGGGCACATCTTAAAACTAGTAAACGTCTGCCTCAGCTTTCCTTTTATGGTAACAAATTGGTCAAATTTGACGATTCACTGTTTTACAAGTTGTTAACCCTTTACACTAAATGCATATAAAGCACTTCTTTGTACTGAAAACATTTCCTAACTAGTAGATCATATATTTCTCCAACGTATTGGTCCATCAACTGTATTATCAGTAAACTCTGATGATTAAAATCTTTGTAGTCTTAACAACTAATATACAGTAGCCAATCTTTAGTTTTTTAAACAGCTGCTTTACTTTAATTGTATATCTGGTGTATGGCATATATTTATACAATTGCTGTTAGGGACACATTATATCAAGAATCACATACACGTGTCCATATACTACTAACCTTAGAAGGCATATTGTTCCCTGTATCTATTTCATAACTCTCCAGATGTTTTCAATTGGATGTAAGTCCAGGCTATTTCAAGGTAAGTCAAGTGATGGTATGGTTTCAATTCCTGTTCTTTGCCTTCCTCTTTACTTTGGAAGAAACATTTAGGTTTTCTTATTATTCTTAAGTGGATGTGTAATAAGTTTATGGGTCCTATTAATTTTAATCAGAAGATGTTTCAGGGACAGTTAATGTAAATGTATAGCTTTTTTCATTGATTTGTGCTAAATCAATTTGAGCCATACGCATAGACTTAAAAGTATAGTACGTGGCTCCAATAATTACAAAGCTATTTCATGTTAACGTTAATTGCAAAGGTTTTGTCTGCTAGTGAATCTTCATTTCAAAGTCCATTTTGAGGAGTTATTCTAAAGCTTTAATCATTGAACTTCAACAACATGGTTGAATCTCTGAAACTCATAGATTGAATTGTCGAATGATTGTCTGTTGAAACAGTAGTGCAATGACTCACGCGCAGCTGGTGGCTTTCTTACATTTTTCACAAGGAAAGTTCTTTTTGTTTTTTGTTGTTTTTGCACCGTTGGATCATGTTGAGCTATTTGTAAAACTGAAACATTTTTACTCATGGTCTATGGTCACTATGATATGAAGCGTTTGCCGTCTTACTTACTTTTATGATCAGTTTGTTGGTTTCAAAGATTTACTGAATAAGGCATATTGTATGCAAAACCATAAAACATTGTGAGCAATACTGCAGACAACAGCTTGTAAATATCGTTTTAGTCATAAACTGACTCATTCTTGCACCCATACCCTTGTATATATTTGTTAATGCTAACATGGTTTGAGGGCTGTTTCTGGTTACAGTGAAAGGAAGTTATTTCCGTTGTATTTTAATTGTAATGCCATATTAAGATTACACATGTTGAGCATGTTACAAGTAACAAGTACAAGCTAATCTCGTATATAACACTGGTGTATACTTGCAGTAGATAACTTGAATATAAAAACCAACTTTATATGCAACAAATCACGCTTTCAGCAAAATGGTATTGTTAAAACACAGATGCATTATATATGTTAGGACAGGCGAGTTTCCCACCTTAGTGATCAAGCAAATCAGACATATAAAACCAATTGAGTACGCTTGTAAATTTACATTCGATAAACATTTAGTGATGTAACTTCTCCAAACATTAGACATGACCTCAAATATACTGATGATGGACTGGGTGTGCACTCAAGCTATGAGCTGCTGCTATATGATGAATGGCAGTTTCTTGCATAGCATGTATACATCAATGAATAACCTTGTTAAGAGACTTTGTCACCAAAAGACCAACCAAGACACACTAACCTAATAGGATATTTTCCAATAATTTTAGCTTTTGAATGTTTGAGCTAGACACTAACATCAATTGCAGGCATCTGTGAGATGTTTCTGCTCGCCAGCGCTGCTTATACAATGTTTTATACTAAATTGCAGATAACGATTTTATAGATTGCAATTAAGAATAAAACATGTTCCCCAACATTTAATTTATAATGTAGATCTCTATTCTTATGGTAAATTTCCATTTTAACATATTTGAAGCTGCTTGTAACTGTAGTGAAATAAATTTATAAATATGCTTTCTAACATGTAACTTGTACTGGCTTACAAATTTTCTATCCTGATTTTGGGTAACGTAGTTAACATGCCTATTGTGAAAATTTGACAATAGGAAATGTAGTAAAATAGACAACAGGAAAAGTAGAAAAAAATTCAGTCCAATATTTGATATTGTATATAAGTAGATATTATATATTGTCATATACAATTGAATAATAATCTGTAAATGTCATTTGAAAGAAACAAATCAATCAAAATTACAAAACTCTTTTAAGTAAGTGTTTATTTAGAATAAAATGTCCATTATAGAAAATAATTCAATTACAATGAGGAGAAAAGACTTAAATTTAATCTGAGCATGGCTTGTTGTCAGGCCCAGGTAAAATAAAACGATGTGTATTGTATTGTATTGCAATAACAAGTGTGATTGCAGCTAAAAAAAAGGGCATAAATGATGTTTATTCAATAGAACATCGCTAGCAATAATTTATTGACAAAACATAAACTTCATTTATTCTGCTGATCAAACTTTTGGGATAATCAGAATAATCAATCTTAATAGAGCTAAACATACTAGAGAACTAATTTTCCATACGCCAGTTCCAGCTAACAAAATGGAGCGTTTTGGTACATAATACTACGCGTAATGCTCCATACATACATCCGAGCCATGATTCTAACCTCGAATTGTGGCGGACCTTCCCGAATGCTTCACTAATCTCCATTCAAAGCTATATATTTTGACTAAACTAAACGCCAATGATGTACATTTAATACCAATTGCTACACAGAAGCTGTACCTCTTCAAAAGATGTATACTTATGGTACAGTTGTAGAGATACAACCCAGTTCTACTAACATAAAATGCCCCTCGTATACTGTTCACTCTTGATAAAGGTTTAACAAATGTTTTAGACTGGGATATGTGCCAACAACCCGCCATCCACAACCTGGTTAGTTCCATTCACCATTGTAGAGTGATCACTTAGAAGGTACATGACTGGTCCACATGCTTCCTTCAAACTACAGAATTTTCCCATCGGTGTTATGGCTTTCGCCCTTTGTGCCTGTTTTGAGTATTGCCATTCCCTCTCGAACGCACCTGCCAGAACCATACAGAGATTGACCGAATTCACTCGAATTTGGTGTGGACCCAGTTCCAGCGCAAACTGTTTTGTCACCATATCTAGCCCCGCTTTAGACACGTTATATGCAAGTGTGTTCTTTACAGGATTGATGGCAGCCATGCTGAAATAAACACATTCTCAGATATTAAGCACCTCTTTAATTTGTCAAAGTACAGTAAAACCTGTGTAAAACGGCCGCTAAAAATAGACAAAACAAAGATGTTAGTGGTAAATTCTAGCTTAATGAAGGTCAAATGTATTGCAGAATGCTCCCCTTGCAGCATTCTGCAATACTTTGGACTTGCATTAAGCGATAATTGGTCTTTAAACCCACTTTTCCATCTTTTTGAGAGTGGTCGTTTTACTCAGGTTTTACTGTACTTTTCATATACAGTTCGTTAAACGAGCATTGTGCAACTTTCATAAGTTTCACACGGTGCTTGTTTGATTTGATTCTTTACGTCCCAATCAACATTTTTCAGTCATGTCGGGATGGCGCTTCCTGGGTTTGACTAGTACTAAGCAGAGGATAATGTGTCTTTCTCAAGGTGAGGTTTGAACAAAAAAACCTCTATCTAAATTCAAGCGCTTTACCACTGAGCCACAGCGCTCATGTTTTAACATGAAACGATAACGGCTTATCATAACAGATTCCGTTTTAATTCATTTGTTTTACCAAGATTTTATAATTTTCAGCAGAAATTAAAGCAGTGTTTTCAGAGGAAAAATATGCCACCAACTGCAATTTGAGTCGACAAGCATGCTTACTGCTCTTTATTGTGTCACAATGATCCATCAATTATTTCAAGGGAGAGCATGCACAAACACAATCTTGAGCAAACTATAAAATCAGAAAGTGATGTGGTAACCGTGCATATAAGTTCAAGGTCATTAAAATCTAATTAACTCTTTTCTGTCTCCACATTATTTACTTTACTTATATGCTACCGCGAAATTCAATATTGATGATACATCTCCTAATTATGTCCACCGGGAGCGCAGTGGCTCAGTGGTAGAGTGCTTGACTCGAGACCGAAGGGCCGCGGGTTCGAGCCTCACCGGCGTCACTGCGTTGTGTCCTTGAGCAAGACACATTTATCCTAGCTTAGTACTGGTTCAACTCAGGAAGACCCGTCCCGCATAACTGAAAGATTGTTGAGTGGACGTAAAGAATCAAATCAAACAAACAAAATTATGTCCACCCTAACCCGGCGTGGCTCAACTTGTGGCTATCATTAGCGTTGACTATCTGCTAGTCCTTATTCGTGCTATAATGTCTCTCTGCGATGATGCATTGCATAGCAAGGAAACCTCCATGCGAGCTAATCAGTTTGTGTGTTAACAGTAGCAGAATACAGGGCGAATCTGGCGCCAGTTAAAACATTAAAGCCCCCCCCCCTCTCAGTAGCTTCCGGTGTTGTCCGTTCTAAGACGGTATAGCTGTTGTTGTTGATTCTTTGTTTATTGTTGCTCTTAATGTATGTGGGAGTTTTGTGTTTGGCCTTTGTTTAGTATAGTGTCCTGGTGAATAAATCTGCATTCCCAAAAGAACCATCTCGTTGGCATACCTTGATATGTTCACAATAGATCCACCATTACCAGCTGCCACCATTTTCTTTCCAGTACTCTGTATGACATTTATAGTCCCTAAAACATTTTCCCATTGAAATAATTCTAGTTCTTCTTTTGGAAATTCAAGAGCCGCTTGTATTCCCTTATATGCAGGCGTCTCTGCAGCATTATTGACTACACCATCCATCACCTCTAGCTCGTCTAGCAACGGTCGAGTTTTATCCCAATCGCTGATATCTGCAACAATCGGATGAATGCGGTCAGACTCCTCCACGAGTGAATCAAGTGTTTCTTTAGTTCTGCCGAGAGCGTAGACAGTCGCACCTGCGGCAGCAATTTCTAAGGTAAAGGATCGACCGATACCCCTACCAGCACCCGTGACAAGGATTTTCTTTCCAGTGAAATCAAAAGCCATTTTAACCGAATTATCCAACACGTCTATGTTTTTACTTTAAGGCGAATGATCGGAATTAGGTCGTGGCCGTTGACCTTTCAACCAGTTCATAAGAAAAAAAATAGAAGTACATGAGCAGCCATGCATTGAGGAGTATATATATCCAGTTTCTTTATATGAACCTTTTGTACTTTAACCCTTTATGCACGATAGGTTCTTCCTTTTTGTATAATCGAATAAACTTGGGATGGTCCATTGTTAGTATCGAGGGGTCGAAGGAGTCTGATGGGACGTTAAACACGTATACGCAAGCCGCCTTTCCTGACATCAAAAGAACTAATTTATTATATTTTCAAGCATTTTCACGGCGACCACGGACAGTAAAACAAGCAAAAATTATCAAGTTACATCTTGAGAGCCCTTTGTATTATTACAGATGAATATATAGATGGGATTGTCCATTATATATTTTAAGGAGTCGCAGGTCGGAATTTCCAAATCATGGTGTATTTCTATCCCTAAAGATTGTTTTCTGACCCCAGCAAAGTGTAGACCCTGATGAAATGCCGCATTTTAAATGCGGCATTTCATCTGGGTCTTCACTGCTTGCAAAAGTACACGTTTAGATAGGGGTTTCCAGAATACAAATGTTAATCATTGACGTCGACATCAGTGGCGTGTGTTGTTGTGCTGCAGAAGTCTAGTGTTTACATGTAGAAAATAGAATAGACACTAATACGACTGCGTATCAGGTCCTGGAGGGCAGTGGCTCAGTGGTAGAGTGCTTGACTCGAGCCTCACCGGCGTCACTGCGTTGTGTCCTTGAGCAAGACACATTAATCATTGTTTAGTACTGGTTCAACCCAGGCAAATCCGCCCTGACACCACTGAAAAATTGTTGACTGGTACGTAAAGAATCAAATCAAACTTGTTTGTAAGTGAAAATTGCAACAGACGACTCTCATAATTATGTCCGTTTCAGCTGTTAACCCATTTTCTCACTCTTATAAATTAGACCAGTTCATTTCCGTTTTAAGGGCTGTCCCATGTTTTTTTTTTAATTTTATCTAAACGTCAATAAAACATTATATTCCATCCAATTTCTGATGTAGTGCTCGTTCACAGTCCATGGCGTTATTGACGTCATTACTCCCTGACCTTTCTTCAAAGGAGGTCACATAAATCTTTATTTGAAGAAATGTCGGACGATTTCGCTGGCCGTTCATGAAAACAGGTTCATTCTAATGTCGTATATTTTACACATTCAATGTACAATGTGATGTTGTGACCCAGTCAAGTCTCACATGTTTAAGTGAAACAGTCAAAGGGACACCAACGTCAGCGTAGTCGCGCACCACTTAGTCTTCTTTGAGCTATATGCTTATCAGGTCCTGGAGTGCAGCGGCTCAGTGGTAGAGTATATCTGGCCCCAGACCCTATCTTTAAAGCTTTTTTTCTTCTCATGAAGAGACACAGCGATTGAACAGCTCAAACAAATCCGAGTTCCCATGGCATTTATTACCAAGTCAGGTGTTCTTGTGCCGCTAAGAAACCGATTAAGTCTAGATGACGTCACATTGTCAATGTTCCGTCTATTGTTCACATGTATATGGTCTGACACGGATTGTCTGACGGTTTTAAAACTGCTTGAAAATCAAGGAACTTAATATGCCTGAGGGTTGGTTTATGTATGCAGTACTGTTAAAGCATTATTAGGTTAATAGTTTATGTTTTCTGTTAAGTAATAGTTATACCATGGGTTGTCTGCCTGTACGTGGAGATAATCCACGAGCTTTAGCGAGTGGATTATCTTACGTACAGGTGGACAAACATGGTATAACTATTTTATACCACCTACATCAGCGTAGACCTTGCACATCAAGAGATATTTCATGCTCAAGTTGGTAAGGGTGGTATAAAATTGTGTAAGGAATGTAGGTGGGGAAAATTATAGGACTTCAGGCATGTTGAAATTTGATAAATTTCTGAAATCAACTTACCACAGCATCTTAAATTTGGGGTAAGTTGGTTTCTGTATTGTGACACTGAATAGGTACTTGTTATAGATATCAAACGACAGTGAATAAGGCCTTGCTTTAAAATTACTGTTTCCATAGCAACGCTTAAATTTAGATGTATCACAGCGTAAACGCACCCCTTTGACAGGTCATATTTTGTTGCCTAGCAACCGTGACAAAACGCCTACCAACAGAAATAAATAAGGTGATTAAATATATGCCATATAACTGCAATTAAATATCATCTAAGTATATGCTCATTGTACTCGATTCAAATGTTATGAGGTAGGGCTCAGTTATTTTCGACTGACCCTCGTTCAATGCTCATAATGGTATCTTTCATCCAAAAATTAGTGTGGCTGTTTGCCTTGTATAGACTGGACGCTAAAAAAAATCATCTGGTCGTATATGCATATATACAATTTTGCTTGTGGCAAAAAGCTATACTCAAAACTCACATGTACATTATTCTCTTTTTTATAGTTTGTAAAGTATTTTGTGCGCTAAGACTAAGAGGGATTTAACATAGAATAATTACTCTTGTAATATGTGTTTTTATTATCCCCGACCGACAAGGTTACATGTAGGAGGGGATACAGCGATCAGTCTGGTGTCCGTCTGTCTGTTCGTCCGTGTTTTTGTATGCTTGAATGCTGGATAACCTTCATGCGCTTTGCCATGCGCAGAACCGGGAATTTTCTTCATGGATGACCAGGTCCAACTGATCAAGTTCGAAAAGGTTTTAAAGCAATTTTTGTTTGTTTATTTATTGTAACGTAAGCCCCCCGCCCCCCACCCATTCCACTGGACGGCGATGTCGCTACGCTCATGGCGATCATGGAATTTCTCTCAAATTATTCCAAATCGCCGCGGTGGGTGATATTTTACATTTTTTTATTCAAATTTCAATATTCCATTCTGTAAGCAAACAGTGGAAACCCTTATCAGAAGCCGCGTTTTGCGGCGTCTGGTCTGGGTCTGCGCTGAGTGCCCATATCCCACAAAATGACCGCTAGACTTATATGGGATAATTAAATGTTCCCTCAGCTACTGATATGGGTAACACCTTCTGCTTAGGCTGACATAAATCACAATTGCTTTGATTAATCAAGCCTTTTGGACACTGTACTAGCTATATAGAGTACACAGGGATGATTGTGGCTCAGATTATCATGAGATAATATATCTACACTCAGTGGCCATAAGTGAGTTCCCAAAATGGCAAACGTTGTTTCATTTGCAACAATTTAAGTACATTTTAAACTTGTATAATTTGAAAACGAGGAATGCAAATTATCTGAAATTTTGAACATATCACTATTTGCTATTTTTCAACTTCAGAATGCTGGATTATTATAGAAATAATATCACTTAGAGTTAGTGGGTGTTATTCATTTCGACCACCCCTGATTTCTGAAACAGTTTGAAAATTTGATGTGGGTTCTAAACTTCTTCATTTTTTACTTGACTATAGATATTGCTTATATATATATTTTTGGTGAAAATGGTGCTTATATGTTACTTTCGTGAGCTGTGAACAAGATGTGTTAACATCTTCCTAAATTATTCACCGTCATATTAGGGGTGGGTGGGGTAGTTGTACCCCTTGCCCAAAAATCTAAATTATTGAATGAATCCAAATGGTAACTTAGCAACAAGTATCAGGCTTTCTTGGGTCTATATATGAGTGTTTGAAGCAATTAGTCTTTAAATGATTCATTCTTTCAAATCAAAAAGACAGCACCCAGCGATACCTAGCCCCTTTGCCAAATTTTGTTTTACGAGGGGGTACCCAAACTTTCATACAATATCATAGGATAATTCTTCTTAAAAAATAAATGTTCTGTAAAAATGTAACCCCAAATGGTACTTTCAACTGAAAATAATTTTTACACAAATATCATATCACTGGTTATGCTGCTTGTGGCACCAATATCAGGACTGACAGTGAAAATTAGCAGAATTTCTTAGGATGCAACCATAGCTTATATCCATCAACATTTATTCAAAAAATATTATTTTCAAATAGAGCACTGTTGTGATACCTCACAAAATGTACATACCCCATATTCCTTCATTTGTTTATTTAGTTTGATTTTTACAGGCAAAGTAAACTGCAGTTGGATCATTTTCATGGCATTATTTTTGGTCCAGTTCTCTGCTCTGCATTATTTTATTTTCAGTGTCTATACTAATTTGAACTTTAACAGAATGTTTTCCAGTACATTTCAAATATTTCTGCAAAATTTCAATAAAAAATATTACAATCTGACATTTTACAGCAATTATTCAACAACTGCTATCTTTTTTGAGAAATGGAGCCAATGTTTGTGAAACACAATATCTCCATAGCAACAGATGATGACATCATACAATTAGGCGATGACGTAATCATATACCCTGTATATTTATCCAGGGCAATTATCATTTGGGGAAAGTGTCTTTATCAGCAAGAGAAGACCATTGTTTCAGACCATATTTTTTGTCAATTTCTTGTAAGCTGATTTGGGAACTCACATATGGCCACTGAGTGTATATACGTAATTATAAATCTTTTGCGAGAAATTTTAGCAGAAACCTTAGCTAGATTACATTTTGCTGTGAGATTTTACGTGGCAGAAATATGAGCAAATCTCTCTATGTCGTATACAAACAATGCCTTCATACACGTAGGACCGTAGTCACCTATGTCAGTAGCTAACTACCATCGCGTCATGAGAAAAAGCACTTTCTTTTATGCATATCTGTTTTGTAGCATATCATGTATGTGTATGTATGCTTCTCAGAGAATATAAACACAACAGTATTTTATATGAACATAAGGCATATAGGGCATATGAAGCGCATCAATATAGAGCAACGTGCCTATTGGTTTGGTCAAATCTGTGACCTCAGCCTTGCTAATAATACTCCATAAATGGTATAGCAGTATGTTTTGGAGAACTCATGACTTATTATTAAAAACATGAATATGGGGATGTTTTGATGAAATAATGCGATGAAAATGAAAACGGAATGTCAGCTTTGGTATTATTCAAAATTGTTGGTGTGTGTCACTCGGAAACGTGGAACGGGAAGATATCTGTATGAAAAGGTTTATTAGCAGGTTTTAAGCATGGTGAGCCTATATAAGCATTGATTTTTTTTTATTGCAACAATGAATATTTCGATGTTTATCGGCGATATACACGTGATATGATTAACATGCCTAAGACTTTTGGTTGGCTGTGAGTTTTGGGAATTTGATTTTCAAATTTCTTCCAGAAAAGATTTTATTCTTGGATTCCTGTTTGGGTATATGTATGCTATAGCTTATAAAGCCGAGTTATTAAGCAAAAATTCGGCGCTAATGAGCTGGTTTTCCTTTGAATAACAGACTTAATGCTCCACTAAACTTAAAAGAAAATAACGCACTTGAGTTCACGTTTTCATGAAAATATACCAATTTTAGCTTTAAAAATATTTCAAAGCCGGTTATGTATTATTTCAGGGGTTCCCCATCATGGTCATGCTTTAAATTGACATATTGTTTATTTCGCCATGCCAGTGCATGTACGTGACCCGTCCGTTATTTATTGGAAGGCAAAATTGTATTGCTTTATTTATATGCAAAAGCAAAAATGTGAACCAAGCCTGTTCAAATAAACATAAAACAGGTCTCGTATTGGTATAGTGACGTAGGGTTGCCATGGTAATGCATATATAAAAGAAATATATAAACGCATTATGGGTAATATTCAACAGTCAGACTCACGCATGGGGAGCAAATCAATAATTTCTTCGCAGCGCGCTAAACATTGATTAAGTAGATGCATGATCCATTCAACTTTTACGTTTAAACCACTTGAGTTAAAATGAACTTCTTTGCAAACAGGGTTTTATGCATTGTCCTTCTAATTGCTGCTACAAAATATTCAGCAACAAATGACTTAGAAAGCACGGAAAATATTGAAGTCTTTTTAAATTCAATAATTCAATTTAGAGATGTGAGCGTCACATTAGAATTCGTTTGCTACCCAAGTTCGATCTCTATTCTGTCCAGAACAACCTATCTGTGGGGATTCGGTGGAAAAGAATAGAACTGATGTTTTAAAGCTGCTTAAGGTAACTTTGAATTTCTTCGAAAAATTTTCTTTTCTTTTTAAATCATTTGTAAAAATAGAATTAAGTTATGTTTTCACAATAAATATGTTCAGTTCAGCTGAAAACTGCATGGAAAAGTGAGTTATCTTATAAAAGCAGGTGTTATTTTTCTCTTGTAAGTAATTATTTGCGTCCCTCCAATAATTCTAGACAGTTGATTTTTAACATAAACGCTCTTGTTTTGATTGTGAAGATTTACGAAAGTGGTAAAATCTTTACGTGAATTTGAGTATTTTTACTGTATTCTTGAAAAATAGAAACTTTACTTCAAAAATTAAAAGATCAAAAGTTATAGACTATGCAGCTTTAAGGAATGTTTCTGTCTTCATGGGATTTGGCACAAACGCCATTAGAGTTGAAGATGCGTTCAATGTCGTTGGAGCGTGCTGTCTCCCATGCTCATGCGACTTAGAAACCTGTACAGAAAATGGAAACTGCTGTCCGTCTAAATTAATAACAGATGTAGTAAGCACCAAACCGGATGATGATGTTCAAAATGTGCCCAATGATGTGAGCGACTCCAATGAAACTTTCTCTAGACTTCGAGGTAATGATACAAATCCAACATACAGCGAATGCATAAAAGCTATACGAGGTAGCTATGTAGACAAAGATATGTTTCATTTAGAATGGGATTCTACTATTCCTAGTTATTTTATGATCACGCAATGTTTTGGGAATAATGCCAGCGATTTGACCATCACAAAATGTCACCATCCATCCGGAAATGAGTTTGAAGGAACGGTTCCAGTAACATCATTAGTCACCCGGCGTAACTATTGGAACACTCACTGCGCACGTTGCAATAATGATGGTAGCAATATTGTGCCTTGGAATTCAACAGTTAGATTTAATTTTGGCATAGCGTATTTCTATGACCATTCCCAAGACCATCTCACTCACTATCCAGAAGACTATGAGGACATACTTGGATATATTTCAAAGTCTGGGTATATAGAGAATACTAGGTGAGTGTCTTTTGATATCAAGTTTACCAGGCAAGGCTTTGAGAACGCTTGTTGACATCGCGAGGCTTGCCGAGCGATTCAACATGCGTTCTCAAAGCCGAGCCTGGTAAACTTGATATCAAAAGACGCGAACCTGGTAATCTATTTATCAGTTTACCTATTGCTGAACACTGCTCAAACTAGCGATTATGACGTAATTTTTGATGTTTTGGTTGATTCAGCGTCATAAGCGACGTCATTGAAAAAGTGCAACGTCATCATGACCTGATAAAGGTAACATGCCGTGAGATAGGAAAAGTTTATTAGGTTATGTTGAAACAATTCAGTTAATATAAGGGGTGACTGATAAATTCTGTTCACACCTCCTTTTCCAATGGAAGAAAAACTGTGCATTCGGAAGAATTTACTGGTAACATTTATTAATCCAAGAATTACATCAACAAACGCAACAAAATGTCATGGATCCACGAAGCATGTGAGCACATCTACAGTCCCTTTATAATTAGAAATATTGTGGGAGTAGAGTTTCCATTTCAGAACGTATTTTGTTACCTTAGTCAACACCAGAATGTAAAACTTGATGAAAACGGATTGAAAAGAGACGATGTGAATTAACATTGGGTCATGCTAAATCCAGTTTAAGAACTGTCACAGCACTGCTCGACTACAGAGGTTTAACAAGTTACACTGGATCCAACATGAACGTGGAGAGAGCCGATAATTTTGGGTCAATTGATGGACAATGTGGTTGCGATGAAATCTTCGACACAAATTTTGTAAGTTATCAGTTTCTTATATCTGAACATTTTTGCCAGGGAGTGAGTGCTTCATTCCAAAATCTCTTGTTTTTTAAACAAATGAGAGCCCTAAACTCCTTTGTGGTGGACAATGACCGCTGTTTCAACGAGGAATGCGGTTCGGAAAGCGGCCATAACTTAACGTGTACTTGTCTTTTTCAATAGAACAACACTACAGTTCATTGAATGCAAAGAGGATCGATCCCTATGGGCTCAATAGCTAGGCGGCTAAGAGCCAAGATTGTGCTATTCCGGATACAAGCATGAAACTTTCCACACTTGTTAAGGTAGGTGAGCTGATGATTTTTAGATATAGAACCACTTCGACAAATTTCCTCTGCGCATGCGCAAGGCAAAAATCACTTCCGTTATAGAAAATTTGATCTCACTTGACTAAACAATCCAATATTTGCGTTTAACATGGTAAAAAATCGACCCACAATATCGCTAGATGTCCTAAAGACATAAACAAATATTTTTAAAAATAGTTTCTATAATTACGCATGCGCAAACTAACTAATACTTCCAGTTTTCTCCTTTAATGATGTCAAAACGGCAGGAACCATTGAATAAATGGAATACTTACATCGTTTGACTGGGAAATAAATGTGTGACTGCACAATCATTTATCCAATAATTTTTGCTGTGCATGCATTCACGCTAGAGAGCAACTGTACTAGAACAGTGCAGTCATTGCGGGTCGGTTACAGTCGATGAGGGTATTCACTATATTACTTTAGCTCACTGTGAGCCATTCTATGAGCTAGTTCTTTACAGCTATTAATTTTCATGATGATGTTTTCAGTTGCAATTATCACTTAGGTATTGTAGTCCATTCTGGGACAATTGGAGCCTTTAAATGCTAAAACTAGCTAAGTACCAGCCAATTTCTTGATAGCCAGCGGAATATTTAATGTGTACGAAATGTGTTCACAGATTAATGAAACACTATTTTAGTCATTAGCTACGATTTAATGGCATCACATAATCAAGAATACAAAATAAGTGAATTAATAGAATGTTTTGCATATTTCTGTTGTTTTTTGTGAAGTTGCAAACCATTTTGTAGCTGTACGCAAAATTTAAGTAGTCAAGGGCATTGTACTAGTAGACGAGGGTCTAAATATAATCAATTTATGTGCAATCTATGACTCAGTCACTGGACCAGAACAGCTGATATATGTAGTACTATGTGTACAGTATGAAAGTAAGAAAGGGGGCAAAGATCAGGAATAGATACAATCAAGTACCACACCTGATGGGAAAGTAACAATCAAACAATTTAACACCACAAACGAGAGCCAAGGGGTCAGCTCTTTCACAGCAAGTGCCCACAAGGCAGCAATGCGCAGACGCGAAAGCATAACAAATACAATACAGAAATAACACAAATGATCCACCAAAGAAGTACCGCCTTGGAACGGTCAGTAAAAGTATTTTTCTGGAGGGCTTAAACCAGTTTCACTTGAATAACTTTCAAAATGCCCTGCCCTCAGATTTAATATTTTGTATTTTATCTAAACTAACTAAAGTAAGCATATATTCCAGAACATAAACAAAAATACCTTACATCCTTTTTTCAGGAAAAAATATAACCTTTTTGGCATAACTCAGGTGCTGTATCAACTAACGCTTAACTCACATAAATCTATGTTAAGCAGATCAACAGCTGGATATATAAGTGACAATAATAAGCACATATGCTCAAAAGTAGATATTGACAAAAATATTACCCTTTTTAAAGCTGCATACTCTGTAACTATAAACATTTTTCGAAAAAAAAATATTTTCTTTTTAAATCATTTGTAAAAGTAGAATTAAGTTATGTTGTCACAATAAATCTAATTTCTACAGCTGAAAACTGCATGGAAAAGTGAATTTTCTTATAAAAACAGGTGCTTTTTCTCTTAGTTGTAATTATTTGCGTCCCTCCAATAATTCTAGACAGGTTATTTTTAACATAAAGGCTGTTGTTTTGGTACTAATAATTTGTTAATTATTAGGAAAAAGGTGAAATGTATACCTGAATTCTAGTTTTTTTACTGTGTTCTTGAAAAATAGAAACATTATTTCTAAAATGAAAAGATCAAAAGTTACAGACTATGCAGCTTTAACAGCCAGGTACGCTTAAACGGTATATTTTGTGCCCTCGTCGACAGCAGTCAACCAGCGATGGCCATGCTGTTCGAGTTCAGTGTTTCTCTAGCGCAACATTTGATATGAATGAATTTCTCTTGTTATGCTGGGGACATGCATAGTTTACCCATCAAGTTCTTGAATGATTACATACCGTAATGTAACTTTGTCTGTGACTCATGTTTTGACGTTTACTGAAGAGTGTTTGACTGTCTTTTGAACTTATGTCCATGCATTGTTATGCGTTTATTTTTGGCTACTTGGCACCTGGGCCAAATGACAAGATCAAGTTGATCTTATATACAAGCGTATACATTTTCAAAGTGACTTTTAACCAAGAGAGCTGGCAAAATATGCCATCATCTGTATGTAAGCTGATATGACACAGTCTTCTCAAAGGATTTTCAGTTATAAAACATTACCAATTTTAAAAACAATCATGTAGTGTTCGAAGTTGCCACCACAGACACAAAGGGTCGTACACTGGAGAGCTGCATTGTCTACTTCTGCAACCTTGAAGATAGCCATATATCACAAGGTCAAGAGAAGATAGTGGTAATAGTATGGTGGTCCACGGTGGACTGTACATTCCAGTGTCTAGGTCTAGACATCACAGTTTGCTGGACTTGGCAATCATTTCCCCTGTTCTAGTACTGACCCTAACACATGAGCCTTGATTTGCTGCCTTTAAACTGTGCTGGTACAAAGCCACCTTCGTAAAGGCTGTCATTCCATCGATCAAACCTTTTTGGTAAACAAATGTTATCAAGCCATGTCTATGTTCATGTACATGTAGGTGCTTGCTTGTTCTACCATACAGTACTGTGATGAATCATTCCATGGTGCAGAGGTAATCTGTAGGTGGCTTTTCAGGGAGAGAGTTCATTTTTACAAAATATCCAGTTACAGCTGGAAAGCTTACCCACCGTTTTCCACGGCCAAAGAGAAAGGATGTTTTATTGCACCCTGTGAGTAAGACAATTTGATTTCACACCAACAATAGTCGCGATTTTTGCCGACCCGCAATTAATCCACTCACAACTGCTGCATCAAAGGTATGACCAGAACTACTACATCAGTATCAACAGCGTAACTGCTTATTTTCTTGTTAAGCCTTTTAGCTGCTTCTGTAGCACGAGCAAATATTCTTGTATCTGCCTCCTCGTGCAAACAAGGCGCAAATGAAGGCATATCGCAAGCTTAACACACTAAGTAAGACTGGCTTCTCCCGTAAAGTGCAGGGTTCTCTCTAGAGTATTGTCGCACTCTCCCCGTGTACCACCTGATCTCAATCTGTGGTTATTGTTGAGCGCAGCAGTTGGAAAGATAATGAAATAGTTCACAAGAAATCTTGCCAGTCTTTTGGTTTGACAGTTATTTGATGGACCGACCCACTGGTGGATGTTGTCTCCTCGTTTTACCCTAAATGATGCTTTTAAACTATCCACCTAACACGTAATCCACTCGATCAACTGCACAAAAAGTGGATATAACGTACCATTATAAAACATCGTTTGTATACTGCTCGCTGAACAGTGCTATCCTATACACCTTTAAGTATCTGAACAACGGAGGCTCCAACCAAAATGACAACATTAACTCCAAGTGCAAAATCATTTACGGGAGGATCAAATGTCTTGAAGCCAGTCAGTAGCTTCACAACCAAAACTATGAGCCATATCAGGCATCCCCCACCAAAAAAGTAACGTTATCATACCCACATAAAAAGACTGGTGTAGACTAACTAATGTTTGGTATGGTTCGTTTAAGGGAAGTGAGACACTTGAAATATACATACACAGTTCACTGACAGTTTGGAGACTGTCCATCGACAGACAGTGATATGAGGTCTGTCAGCTCAAGCACGGAAGAATATACGAGGGTTGTCCCAGTAAATTGTGGACTTTTGTTATAACACAAGACTGTGTACAAGTAACTCTATGATATTTAAAGGATGTGTTCATATATATATGGGAACCATCTTGTATAAATATGGGTGGAATCGCAGTTTAGATAGCAAATTTATGACCTTTACTTGACGGTATGTCCGCGTGAGCGGCGCACGTCAAAATATTTTCAATAAAACTCATCTAGTCCAAAAGGTAGAGATGTTTAATCAAATTCCACTGTTAAAAATCAAACAATGCATTTCAAAATCAACTAGTAACTATGCAAGGTGAAGTTTTGAAAATTTGAAACGTTTGTGGCCATTCGCATAGATTTTATAAAAGATTCTACATACCAACTACATTTATATTTTTCAGAAAAAGCTAACATTATGAGAACGGCACGACGCAAAACTTAGACTTTCAATATTTTTTGGCTAATTAAACACATAAAACTACATTGTTTTAATCTTAAATGATTGGTAGAATAGTCACTAGTATCGTAAAATGGATTTCATGTAAAATTATTTTAGTAATATCACAAAGACAAGCTCCCTTTTGTCAATTTAACAGAACACTTGCTATTTTATTGTAAGTTATCTTAATGGTAAATATGTTATCTCATATTAAATCTAAAAGATCTTGCTTGTTTGTGTGCTTAACATATCTAAAATAACTATATAGTTATTACTTGAACCAGGGAGACTTACTCAACAAATAGATGATAATATTTGTAACCATTTAAGCTAATATAAAAAGAGAAGAGTCAAAACATTTGACCACCCCTTATTGAAAATACAGCAAAATGATTTGCGACGTGCTCCGCATACGCCGAGACACCCTCAAGTATGAGGGGTGATCCAGAAATACACGGAAAAGTGCTATATAATTTTTGCTAATTAAGCAATCCCTTTGATACTTATGTAATCTGATCTTTGATTTATTTTGAATATTGGAAGCTAATTTAAAAACACGTTGAACGCATCGTTTTAATGGAATCGTTACTTTAACGACGCAAGGGTAACGCTACCCAGCGCGCATGACGTCATTTAACGTTTTCATCAGTTTTAGCCAGAAATTTAATGTTTAAACAGAAGCTCTGTGACAGTCGCTTTTCTGCATTGAGTAATATCTAAACAACGGCCCTGATTTGAGGTTGACGTTAGTGACGTCACAATGCCAATTTTGACGTCATTCGACGCCAAACAAAAGCGCGTGACACAGATATTCAGAATTAGTAAAATGGCTGCCCTTGAACAGCGGTGTGCGATTGAATTTTGTGTAGCAAACAAAAAATCAATACAGGAAAAGTTGGAAATGTTAAAAACGGCTTTTGGGAACAATGCTATGAAGAAAACTGCTTTGTATAAATGGTACAGTAAGTTTGAGTTAGGCGATAATTCTGTTACTGGTGAAACGAGGCCAGGCTGTCCCTCATCCATCTCAACAAAAAAAATTGAAACAGGCAAATAGCTGTTGGACTCTGATCGTCGGATGACTATTGGACTGTGATCGTCGGATGACTATTAGAGATATTACGATTAGGACTGGGAATACCTTTGGTACCATGTTTAGAATTATTCATGAGGAGAATCTGTGCGAGATGGATACCACACATGATTGATGAAAAGAGGCCTGGTATGCTTCAAACAGCTATCATTCACCATGACAACGCACCGTCCCATAGAGTAGCACAGACTACGGAAACAATAATAAGATTCGGCTTTGAACTTTTAGACCACCCCCTTACTCATCAGACTTGGCCCCTTGTGATTTTTTCTTTTTCCGTTGATCAAGAGTGTTTTGAGAGGTACGTGATTTGGGGACGTTGCTGCTCTTCCAGTTGCAGTTCAGCAGGCTATCGCTGAAATACCACTTAACTCGTATAGAGAATGTTTTCCTTCTTACGTAAACGCTGCAGAAAGTGTGTGGATTGCAAGGAACACTATTTTGAGACAGATTGGCATTGTATTGTGCGCCAATGTGCTTGCTAACAATGATGGAACGGACTTTTCACACTGGTGCGCCGGGTCACGCGATCTGACGTTGCCATGACGTCGTTTAAAAGGACGTCATTAAACTTTAAAAAAAATAAATACCAAATTTCAAATCAGCATAAATTTTGCTTGATTGTGCACAAGAATAATGTAATTCGCATTAAAATAGTGGAAATAGGAGGGTCAGTCAAAAATAAATGAGAGTTGATTCATATCTTTTACGTAGGCTAACGTACACTAGTGAAATTTGGCACATGCATGCAATGAACTGTCCTTCGTCAGAATATGCAATATACAAGACCATACAAAGTATAGATTGTTGTTGCCTAGCAACCGAAGAATGTAAAATAACGTCATGCGTTCACGCTTGAATATTGCGTTGCCATGGAAACACTATACAAAATTTATGTTACATCAACTTGTGCATTTGTTGCAAAAACAATATGTGAATGTATTTTGTGAAATGCAACCACTGAGATTGAGGCGTTGGAATTTTATTACATAAATAAGAGGAAAACTAGGTAAATTTTCTGAAAATTTCACCCCAAAATATACCCCACTCACCAGTTAGGGTTCATTTTAGACTAATATTATCAACTAAGTATCATATCATATGACCATATAATTGTATTTAGTAATTGGTTTTGACATCTGAATGCATATCTTGAATATTCAAAGGAATAAACGGTTGCCATAGCAAAAAAATCTGGTATTTTAGTTAATATTGCAATTTCCTTTGATTCTGGTTGCTAGGCAACGAACATTGCATGTATTGTATTTACTATCTATTACACTTATTCTAAACATTGCTAACATATTGTTTGACACAATTGGAGAGATAAAAGGTCTGTTATTATACTGTTTTAGATTTGAAATGAGTTTAAATTCATGGCTGCTTAGTCAGAAGTGTCATCAGCGTGAACGCACATCGCTGAGAGACGGTCTTTGGTTGCCTAGCAACAGCGCATTGAAGATGATAAGACGTCAACTTCTATATGTAATGAAGCCCGAAGGTTCATTTTATATGTGTATAAAGTTTCAGCCAAAACTGCCGACCAAGTAAAAAGATATAAACCAACTCTCAGTTTTTTTTGACTGACTCTCGTAATGGCACTTTTCCGCGTATTTCTGGATCATCCCTCGTAAAGGTTCATAACTTGGTTATCCAAACTGTGATTTCATACATATTTGTAGAAAATGTGTCTTAGATGTATATAAACATATCATACAAATTTCATAGAATTCCTGATTCACAGTCTCATTTTACAACAAAAGTCCACGATTTACTGGGACATCCCTCGTATATGTCTGCCTACCTGTTTGTCTGTCTGTTTGTCTATAAAAAAGGCAAGTGACCTATATAAGCTACGTCACTGCCTTGGCTTAAAACATAACTTTTTCAGGGACATCTCCAAGTCAAAACAATCTAAATTGTTCAACACAAAGAAAATATGTGGTGGTGACTTTGGACCACCCTGGTAGCTGAGGTTGTGAGCGTGTCTGTCCAGTGTTCCAATGGCTTTGAGCATGAGCAAAAAAGACTGTTTGCATTTGTCTTTCTGTCACAAGCCTACTATCCTCTTTTCTTAAAACTTTTAAGTCTAATAACACTATGATTTTAATAGACAGAGCTCTTTGTGAAAGCTTATATTTGTAAATAAATGGGACTTAGTTTACCGTCTAAACAACATCCAGTTAAAAGAAACCCACTGCGCATCCGCATCTAAACAGGTCTGTAGGTCCCTATATCATGTATATTGAAGACATGCTTTGGTCCTTTGATAGGGGCATTTGGTTTTGCGCAGTTTACAATAAAAGAGAAACAGAATACCATCTTTGTACAAAATTCAAATTTTATGCGCATGCGCAGCAATTAAAGAATAAAAAGCTAAACTACAAACAATTACATGTAACATCAGTTCTGCCACATTTTATCATTCTACAGCCAACATGACACCTTCTTTAAAGTCAAACTGTATTAAAGCTGTATGATAACAGCCTAAAATCAGAAAGTGCATTGCGCATGCGCAGTAGGCAGTTCCCAATGTGGTTCTATATCCTATTCTGCTTAGCCAGTCATGGTCCACAACTGTGCCAAAATTCATGCTTGAATCCGGATCAGCACAATCAGGTCAATATTTGGCTCTTAGCCGCCTAGCTACAAGAGATGGCCACCGCTACTTAACTTGAGTTCATTGAGCAAAGTGCAAACACTATTTCGCCATTTCCTGCAGGTACAGTGGGCTATCGTCGTCTGATTTTTTCTCAATTTAGTTAATTCAAGTTTTAGTTTTAGGGTTTCAAAATATTTGCCACATGCATACTCATGTGTATGTATCCCTAACATTAACTTCTAATGTAAAGATATGGTTGGAGTGTGCGCGAAGATTAAATGGTGATCTTTAATTAGCTTACATATACGTTTGAAATAAAATGCAAACTTGGACGGTACGCTACGGGGTGGTAGTCTGTACTACGAGAATTTAATAGATACTTTCAGCTCATTTTTCGCACACGTGTATGATTATTCTTACAACATGCATAGCCAACTATCAAGTGTGGCTACAAGTGTATATTTTGCCTTCCCCTCTACATGTACGTTCCTACTTTGTCGATGCTAACTTAAAAGGCTCTAGTGAGACTGCGCTTTTGCAGGC
The DNA here is from genome assembly GCA_964019695.1 of Loripinus fragilis. Classification (NCBI taxonomy): domain Eukaryota; kingdom Metazoa; phylum Mollusca; class Bivalvia; order Lucinida; family Lucinidae; genus Loripinus; species Loripinus fragilis. The sequence goes on along the minus strand of OZ026525.1, from coordinate 51,469,332 downwards.
TGGTCTGAACATTTGCTGCTCGCTGAAGCGATAATTGCATGTAACAAAATATCATGTGTGATAAATATGGCGCTCATGAAAAACACACTCACAAATAGATTGACCGGATTAGTTGAGGGTGAATATGACGGGTAGATTTGGAATTTGAATGTCGCGCCATTATCGGCATTAATCACAACATTAGCCGACCGTTCAATAGTTAACACACTCGGAACAGTCTGTGCATCAAACTTTTAACATAAATATTTATTTTTCATGGTCCAGCCTCATAGAATAACGTGTTGCACACACAGAAACGAGCGTCTCATGCCTCATTACCCATAAAAACAGGATGGACCATTCCAATTGTAATGTGTCCGTCTCAACACAACGTACAACACAACCGCTCACATTTCCAATTGTAATGTGTCCGTCTCACACAAAAGACAACACAATCGCTCATATTTCAAATTGTAATGTGTCCGTCTCAACACAACAGACAACACAACCGCTCACAAGCTACATTTATGCGGTAAAATACGGGACAAAAAGATCATCAGACATACATTTACGGGGATAAAATTTGTGTTCTGAATGGAATTGATTTCGTAGTCTTTAACATCATACATCTGGCTTATCATCAATTGAGCGCAAATAATTTTTTCCATGTCATCGATTGATCACATATTCGATGTTCACTCACGTATATATACTAGACATCACCATAATTTTGCACTTTTCGTGCAAACCGTATATGCGATTGAAAAGTTACTCGCATGTTTTAATGTGCAACCCAGAATTGGTATGAATCAGTAGTTAATTTGACTGCACTATCACGCGACGGTGCTGATAACGTCATTTGGGTACATTCAACATCCAGCACCTTTCTGCACAGTTAAATGAAGCTTTTTGATTATTTTTATGTTTAAACTGTGTCGTGTATGAAACCATATCACCAAAAGAGTTTATAGACTTTTTCTAATTAAAATAGATTGATAACCTCAATATTTCGAAAATAAACGTCAAGTTTGAACATCAATTTATAGCTCCTTTTTAGAATTGTCTCAATAAGTTTATGCACGCTTTCATTACTAATATTGACTACATACACTGACAGGCACGTGGGAAAGACGTTTTGATGTTAATCATGGCAGGAAATCTGCTGTCATGTGATCGTGAACGTCTTAAAAAATTACGTTAACGTCACTTGCACAATACAAAAGACACATGATACAAGCGTAATTTATGCATAATCTGTCATTTGTGTATGCCCTTATTCTCTTCAAATAAAAACGGACGTAAAACACCGAAATTTTGAATGGCCCAAAGACGTTGAATTTTATTACTAGACTATTGTAATCAGGGCGGGTGGGGTATGTCAATATTTTTAAAGGGGTGTAATTTTGAGAATACCGCACTGTTAATTCATTTCTAATTGATCAATGATGAAGGTGCGATCGTGAAAGAAGCAAAGGACTCAAATTCGTTGAGTCAGGAATCAAAACTAACGTGTGTTAACTTGCAGCTGAATTTGTATCCTTCAAAATCGACCACACCTGTCTAAAAAAGGATACTTTTTCAATTCCTTACAGTAAATTTACAGCCATGAATTTTCAAGGAAACACTACCAGATGGTCAGCCGATGATATGCAATAACAATTATCTCGCTGATATTCTCATGGTTTTTAAAATAAAGGATTTAATCTGGGTGATGCGTTTTCAAAGTCCTTTAGTATAATTATTTTGTTATGGGCTTACCTGTAGTAAATACAAGCATGACTTGTGTACCCCATAAAGGGTCGGTCTGATTACCGCAGGATACCTCAGGATACCGCATGCTACCATAGGATACCGCAGGATCTCTTTATATGGACGTTTTTATTAGAATTTTAGCATATTATTACATGATATAATCATTGCATAATTGATAACAGAAAATGTCTTCACTTGTTTTTGCTGGTAAGAAAAGCCATTGGAATGATATTTGAAATAAAATTTTTAAGAATCCTGTGGTATCCTGTCGTGCAATATCGCCAGTGTGACCATATAAAATATGTTCCCCCATTCTATCTTTAGATAGGGTTTTTCTTATTCGAGACATATCTTTTAAAAAAAGGTCTTTAATGATGTATCCAGCTTTTCGTTGAAGAAAATTAACTAGGTAGCACTTTGAGGGATCCTGTGGTAGCCTAACTGTGTCCCAGGGGGGTGGGGGTACTCTCAATTTTTTCTTTATACGTAGGTCCGGGCCCAGCATCTACCCTTCACCACAAAAAATTATCAGGAATTTCAAGCACCCCAAAAAAATATTTGAAATTTTAGAAACCCAATAAAATACCCCCATTCTGTACATTGACCTTAAGAAAAGACCCTAAAATGCATGGAAATGACCCCTATATATAGTTCAATTTTGTGATGACCCCAAAAAAATATCCACAAAATCTTCATACACCAAAAAAATATCAATTTTTCTGAAACCCCCCAAAAAATATTGAAATTCAAAATTTTGAACCAAAAAAATTACCCGAGCCTACGTATGTACATGTATGCAAATATCAGAGTACCCCCCTGGGACCTGTGCTGCATAATGCTGGTTTGAAATCATTAAAACTTGTTCGCACATACTAGTTTAAGGCCTCTCAATAATTTACACCTCTCAATAATTTTTAGTATTGATTGCTAAATTTCAAAATAAAATGTCACCAAATAAAATATATTGAGCTTTTTATCGATAAAATTTATAGCATTATAGGGATCCTGCGGTATTGTTTTGTAACTTGCGGTATTCAGCGGTAATCAGACTGACCGCCCCATAAAAAACTCGATGGTTTGACGCCTGATTAGGACAGAGTTGGTTAAAATGACTTAGAGAACATACGTCAGACTGTGTACAGAAGCAGGAGAAAAAAATGTTTCCTAAACTGCATAAGAGCCGACATAAGTTGCATGAATGCCTGAATGCCTTTTAAGTAAAAACATGTAAAGGAGAACTATTTCCCTTGTCAAATGACACTGAAATGAAATGGTTATTTTTACGTGCAAACAGAACTAGACGGCTAACGGAAGGTAAACAGGTAACTGGCCAAAATATTTGCGCTCAATTGCTGTGCAGGGTTTCTGAATTGATGGCGTTTCCTGGGCTGAATTGATGAGCATTTGCGCTCAATTGATGAATCACCATATATCTCTGCTGTAACCCCTCCAATTTTGTGCGACAGCGATTAAAACAATTATAAATCCTCGAATCCATATTTAAATTATTTTTGTGCGAAGAAATCTTCGTTGAATTATGCGCAACTAAATACGTCGGTTAATAATTGGTTTGAGCAAGCGCGCTGAATAATGACGTAACGTTCATCACGTTTTATCAATGACATCGTTTTTGCCACATTGTTGGAAATCTCGTGTCACGTCTCATTTTAGTATTTCATCAGTTTCATAGCATAAATCTGAGAAAATGTAATAAATAAATTTTCTTGTTGGTTTCATATTAATCACATAATGGAATACACATTTATTAAGAAACATCGTCACGTAACAAAAACTAATGTTGTCATGGCAACAAATATATCACATGTGTCCAATAAAATAACATACTATCCATATGTTTCTGATTTAAAGCAATGAACTCAATTTCATTCGTAATTGGGTAGCTATTTAAATAGAAGGATTGTAAAACACATACGATTTAAGTTTTTCTATTCAGAGCTCTAAACGTTTTATTTAGGTTGATTACTGCAAAAATATTTGAAAGTTGTTGCCTTGAGAACCAAAAAAACAACAGCTGAACACACATAAATGCGGTTGATTTTACCGAAATACATAAATTGTCATTTTTTTTTTACAAAATCTGAGACCATTGTTGAAACACTTCCATGGGAGATTAATGCATGAATAAAGATACCCACCCAACCCACTTCTCATGCAATGTAAGTATATTGTAGCAATTTAATAAGGCTGCTATACTAAATTTTTTCCATCTATTGATATAAAAGTTTGCATTTTATGACACAAACCATATCAATTGTGATGATGATGGTCGATTTTAATACAAGTGAGAATAAAGGCAAGTTTGCCTAACTTTTGGGTTTGGGGTTTTATCTAGTCAGAATTTTTAACACTTGAATTCCATTTTTTACGCTATAAAAGCTTAATCTAATTTAATTTTGGTTTAATTTCTCATTTTTGTTTTCAGCGTATCTGCAGACGTTTATGCTGCCCAGCAGGAGATTTTATGATCGGTTGTCACTGTGTTCAGCTGATGAAGCCATTATCAGGAATGCCAATTTTTCTTACAATTAAGGTAATACCACAAGATGGAAATCTAACAGCCCTTGATGACAAACAGATATCTAAGGTACATGCATCTCTAAGAGAGCAAATGCGTGATATATCAGAAAACATCTCAGTTGACTTTATTTGCATATATGAAATCAAAACAGAGTTGATTTCTTTGCTTAATTTGTCTTCCTGGTGTCTTGTGATGGTTGAGTGGCTCTTCCTCGCGGTGCCACGGGGTTGTCTGCAGTTTGTGATTGTGGTATTTCCTGATCATACTCACTTACTATCTTGAAGATTATTTTCTATCCCTTGTAATAGTTCGTTCCAATCCAAGCCATGACACTAAGGACACGATGAAACCCTTTCTAGATTACCTTGACAGGTTTACTTGCGGCTAGCCAATAAACCAGATTCTTATTACGGCAAACTAACATCACGTGTGCGACTATGGGAACAAGGACAAGGTGGTCCAGCATATCGTAGACTGCGAGACTTGGAGTCAGCAATACGCGATCAGAAAGAATTATTCGAGAAACCTGACTTGGAGTTGGTGTACATACAGAAAATTCAAGGATTGTCTCCCCTTCTCAACTGCAAGCAGGTTCAACTGAGATGTACAGAGTTCGGTGTGAAAGATGATGAATTACTTGTACTCAACCTGCAAGCCTATAATAGGGAATTTCGATCTTTGGTGAAGTCACCAAAGATCGAAATTCCCTATTATAGGCTTGTTACACTGTCCCTGGTTCGAGTTTTTTTATAGATCACTACATTAACATAACCATAAATACTGGATTTCAAATCGGTTTAAGCATCTATGTATGTGTGTTTGCTTTTGCTAGATGTTTGGTTTTCAGTACTGTTCAATAAAACTTCTGGCAGATATTATAAGCACATGGAATGCTGGAGTTTATCTCATTGTCAAGCAACGAAGGCTCAGACGAGCCTGTGTGAATCTTTAATGTAAATTGATTAATTGGCCTATTGGGTCGTTATTGTTTTTTATTTTTTATTATAAAAAATAACACCGGAAAAGCGGCAATCGAGAACGCTCTTAACAATTGACAAACGCAGGTCAAAAATCGCTAATTACGAGGGGCATTTGGAAAATTCGTGGCTAAGATGAAATAAGATGAGATAAGGTAATTTTATTATAGTTACATGTCTATAGTAAAGCAAACCACATAATAATTCAATGTTTAACACCCGGTTGCATTGGGCCTATATGTCACTTCAAAAAAAATGTAGTATATGCTATTCCGTTTACAAAATTTACATGTAAAGAATCAAATTGACACAAGTAAACGTGATCAGTCATAATGGAGAATAACCATGGCATGTTGGTGCAAAATGTGCTTTATATACTCAGAGGAAGCAGTTACTTCCTTATTACAATATTTTGTAAGTACTAGCCTTTCCCACGATGATCTGCGAGGATGATACTGTGTGACACCCCCGCAGTTCAGAGTTCACAATATATGCTATATGTTTGTCTTATATCTAGCTTGGCATTTGAAGCAAGCAATGTGGAGCCAGATCAGACTGCCTCACATAAAGCAGTCTTGTCAGAGTCCACATTGTTGTTTCCAATGCTTAATATTTATCGGCAGACGAGTTTTCTAATGTGTTTTTAAAACAGAGAAAGAGTTGAAAATTTAAATATTTAAGGGTGTAATACCGATTTCCTTCTATACATTGCGTTGAATATAAATTTTGCACATTGCCTTGCTTCATGTTTAAAAATAAAATTGAGTTTTTCTGTCTCTGTCAATGTTCTAAATCTGATATCCCTTCTTTCTGACTTGACGATCATAGCTCTTCTCAAATCATCATATAAAGTACAATGTAACAAGAAATGGATTTCATTTTCAATTGCATTTTTGTCACATACTTGACAAAACCTGTCTTCCACGATTAATCCCAAAAAATCTACCAGTCTCAATTTTAAATGGAAGCACAGCACAGCGAAATTGAGCTAAATGAGATCTTTCAGCTTTCCTTGCGAGCTGAACATTTCTTGTACTTCAACAACAGCAGAATCTAGGGCGAAGATTTGGTACCAGTAAAATGCATTTAAGCCCCCCGGTGGCTTAGGCTGCTGTCCGTTCTAAGGCAGTGGTTCTGTTGTTGTTGACTTTTTGTTTATTGTTACTCCCATTGTGGGAGTCTGTAATTGTTCTATGTTTTGTTGTACGTTACTTTATATCCATTCTAGTATTGCAATCATCTTGATGGGGAAGAGAGAGCTGATTGCTTTGCTTAATTTGTCTTCCTGGTGTCTCGTGATGGTTGAGCGGCTCTTACTCGCGATGCCACGGGGTTGTCTGCAGTTTGTGATTGTGGTATTTCCTGATCATACTCACTTACTATTTTGCACATATTTCGTTTTAAATAAGTTTCAGTCTCATATACAGATTTGAAGGTTACATAGGTTCTGATTTTTGATACAGCATGCAGTTTTTCATTCCATTCTTGTTGGTGCTTATTATTAAACAAATTTTGAACATGCTCTAAATTAGCAATTTGTTTGTTTCAAAACTTTGCTGCATATTAACCTGATGTAGAAGATGTTTCAGGTCTGAGCACCAAGTTTTACCTGTAGCAGTATAGTCAAAATTAAATACACATTTTGTTAGGCGATTATCGTCCATATCAATCAGACGGTTCCACAGTCTAATCATATTGACCCAACGCCTACAAATTGATAATGTCCAGCCCATTTCCCCATTTATGTCAAGTATTAGAGTAAATCGTAAATCTATGGACCCCATGAAAGTGTTGTACTGTTCTGATTTGCAATGTATCTATTTTGTTAAACTGTTTCAACCCCCATATTCTTGAACAGTAATCAATAACTGGTACCACACAAGAATTGAACATTTTGGTGTATGTATTGTATCCGACATCCTTAAAACCATGTTTTTTTGATATCATTGCACCCAAAGCTCTGCCACCAGCCTGAGACAGTACTTCGGCTGTTTCATAAAAAATCTAAGTTCTCATGCATATGAATGCCAAAGTAACGGTAAACTTTGTGTACTTAACCATCTGGTTCCCGATATGAAAATTAAAGTTGCTGCAGTCTTTTCCTTTGTTTCGAATAAGCATTACATTTGATTTGGCATAATTTATTCGCAGTCGCCATTTATCACACCATTCGTGGACAAAATCAAGCATGATTTGCAGATCTTCCTCACTTTCTGACATCAGCATGATGTCATCAGCATACAACAAGCAGCAGATTTCATGATTATTAAAATTAACACCCTTATGCAGCCTTTTTAAACCCTCTGCCAAATCATTGATGAAAAATGTGAAAATTGTTGGTGAAATACTATCACCCTGTCGGACTCCAGATGAGACTGGGAACCAGCTGGTAAGCATACCGTTTAATTTTACACACTATGTGGTGCATCATAACTCCACAATGCGTTGATAAAATGCGATCAAGTAATCATTTTTGGAAACTAGAACTCAACGGTACTTGGTGGTTTGATTTTTGCCGAAAAAGGACTCGGCCTGCAGGTGCTGCGCATGCTCATAATGAGTAGAGGTTTATATACTGACGAAATTTTTAAGCAAGTTATCAGGGAAAAATGCAGGAAAATTGGGATTTTATTTACGATCATGATTTGACAAATTGACGATTTGGTGCCAGCTTTTTTTAAATTTATTAAAAAATATTATTCGATCACTGCTTGCACGACTTAAACATTTACATTCAGAAAATGTTGACTAATAGAGAAATGGTGACCTTCAAAAAATGGACTTTTTTCGAGTTTTCTTTATACTTTTACTATATTTTTGTGTCACTACATGAGCACGAAAAATGTTTTGTGAGCATATATTTTGCTTTATTTGTAGCGAACAATGCATGAAATCATTTCTTCGCTCAAAAAATGCGGCTTTTTTAGTTTTGCTATTTAGAAAATTATTCCTATTAATATTACATTGTACTCCTACTTTTCAAGACTCTACCCCTCATATTGAATCGATTGGATAAGAATTTATCACGATATCGCTTTAACCATCACCGAATTGATTGATATCAGTATCAGAAGAATTTGCCTTATTTAACTGAAGTTCAGTAGGATGCATCTGACCTACCATTTGTTCAAAATATGGATAATCAATTTTAAGCAAGTGTTTGTATTGCACATGGGGTGGGAGATATAAACATTTTTCTAACGTTTGATATGTTTCATATTTATTGTACCTCAGTCTGCATGCGAAATTTCAGTAAAAATATTAAAACTATCGCTAAATTTAAGATTTTTACCTTTATGGGGTGGGGTAAAATTTTAATCACTGTCATGCTTATCTACAGGCACTGGGTCGCCATGGCCTATAGTGAGAAATTGCGAGATTTAATAATTATTGGAAAATGTGAAGTTTATCCCACAAAAAAGCCAATATAGCTTTCGCATTAGCCTAAACCTAAGTCAAAAAGGGCCATAACTCAGTCAAAAATTTTGAATGATCTCCAAATTCGGAAGTGGCCTGTACTTAATGATGCTTTACCCTTCTGTAGAATTTGAACGAAATTGTTGCAGCAGTTAAAAATTTATTGATAGGGAACCAAAATTTAGCCAAAATCTGAGTAAAAAGGGCCATAACTCAGTCAAAATTTCATGGATTACTCCCCTTTTTCAAACATGACCTGGTTTTAAAGATGCTTGACCCTTCTGTAAAATTCGAATGAAATGTATGCATCTCTTCAAGAGTTATCGTTCAGAAACCAAAAGTAAGACAACGGGGACGACGACGACGCTGACGAAATCATGATCCCTATGTCACACTGGTAAATGTATACGTCGATTTGCTGGTATTTCATAGACCGGAAGTGGTAAATATTGGTGTTAGTACTATATAGAAAAACATGTCATATGCCTAAAGGACTATAGAATTAGATCATTTTTAAGTATACCGTATGTGCATGGCGATTTATGTAAGCATTTAGGAATAGATTCGAGTATCCAGATCGGTACTCGAATCTATTCCTAAATGCTTACATAAATAGCCATGTACATGCCTAATACTTAAAAATGGTCTAATTCTATAGTCCTTCAGGCATATGACATGTTTTTCTATATATGATTTAACACCAATATCTACCACTTCCGGTCTATGAAGTACCGGCAATACGCGTAAATACCAGCAATTCGACGTATACATTTACCAGTGTGATGTGTCGACCATGCTTCGCAGGCGACACAACCAGAAGAAGAAGGGCCATTTGTTCATTAAGGGTTAAAGTAAAGAAGTTATATGCAAAAAGAAACTAGATACTTGTACGTATATAGCCTCAATGCATGACCGCTCATGCACCTCTTATGATTATATTTTAGGCTGGTTGAAAGGTCAACGCCCACAAGCAGACCTTGTTCGGATTATTCGCCTTAAAGTTAAAATATAGAAGTGCTGGAGAATTGTCGTAAAATGGCTTTTGATTTCAGTGGAAAGAAAATCCTTGTCACGGGTGCTGGTAGGGGTATCGGTCGAACATTTGCCTTAGAAATTGCTGCCGCAGGAGCGACTGTCTACGCTCTGGGCAGAACGAAAGAGACACTCGATTCACTCGCGGAGGAGTCTGACCGCATTCATCCTATTGTTGCAGATATCAGTGATTGGGATAAAACTCGACCGTTGCTAGACGAGCTGGAGGTGATAGATGGTGTGGTAAATAATGCCGCGGAGACGCCTGTATATAAAGGAATAAGAGAGGCTCTTGAATTTCCAAAAGACGAACTAGAATTATTTCAGCGGGTTAATGTTTTAGGGACTATAAATGTCATACAGAGTACTGGGAAGAAAATGGTGGCAGCTGGCAATGGTGGATCTATTGTGAACATATCAAGGTATGTTAGTCAGCGCTATTCATTTCATGTTTATCAGTGCTTATGCACTTGAAAACACTAACTAAAGAGGACAGCAGCACTAGAACAAAGTGCATCTGGCGTTGATGTCGACCCTCATCTATTGCGCATTGACAGTGCTTAGTCCCGACAGACACGTACTGGTCATAAAGCCTGTTCCATTCGTCCACAACAGCTCTCCAGCTCCATATCATAATGGGGATTTCTTGCTCTCACGTTCCTGCTCTCACATCCCACATGTGCTCGATTGGGTTTAGATCTGGGGAGCAGAATGGCTAAGGTAAAATTTCATTCTGCTCTCTTGTGGCATGTGCAATGTCTCATTGAAACGCGGACTTAAGCGCAATTTGACTCTTTCAAATTAGATAAGCTGTAATTTCGCACATGATGTGAAAACTTTCAAACAACAGAAATACGAATAATTTTAACATATACTCACACAAAAAAGAAACGTTCGATGTTCATGGTACTGTACCTTTCGATCCGGTTAAAATATCGCAACAAAAATAAACCAAAATGTTTATCAAACGTCGGACACACAAAAATTTGTAATAATTTGATTTTATCTTTTTATCTTGAAAATTTATTGAACCTAATGAGCTCACAGCTTTTTCCATTATCATCAGGAAGTTAATCATCAAAATGTGACACCTTTTACGTTAAATGGCAACCAGAAACGCCCGACGATGAAAAAAACATCTAAAAATCCCAAGTTTTACTTATTGAACGAGTGAAATTAAAGATTAAAAACCTTTAATTTACAAAATTAACTGAAATTACTTCCCTTTGAATTCAACAAATAACAATTTAAGAACTTCCGAATCTCCTTAACCTTACATCATTTTGAGACCGTTTTTGTTTTAATGTGTTGTGTTTGTTTATGACAACAATTACATAAAAAAGAACCACAAAAACTATGGCTGATGTCAGGCATCAAAGATTTACTAAATCTGTGTTTTATACCCCATCCCTTACTGCAAATAATCAGAAAATTTCCATTATCATTTTTTTTGATGCTGATTAGTCTTAATTAATGTTGAAATGCTTGTGATGACGAAAAAAATTGTCATATTCTGTTGATTATCAAAATGCTGGACCAAAAATGAATTTTATGAGTGTTTTCACGTACGCTCGTGATCAATGTTTTGTGACATCAGAGTATGTTACAGATTAATAGCTGTGGCCGCAAAAGCAATGCATACAGCTAGCAAGCATAACATCTTGCTATAGAGTTTGCTAAGTGATCTTTAAATGTGTTTGAACGGTTCGGGATTATGTTATGACTTTTGATTTAAGGGTACTCGTGTTTGCTGCTTTGTCAGCAACTCTACTAAATGATTATCAAATGAATTTCTCTAGGTGCAAAATGTTTCGAAATGATCATAGTTGGTAATGTGAAAATTTGAATTAAATGCGTTCATACATTTGGAACTAGTAGACATAAACGTCCAGCGGATATAACTTTATTGTTTGAGTATAAGTATTCAACTAAATAAAATGTTACTTATCATACTTCCATTACTTAACTAACTCTGTAAAAGCATAGGCTAGTGATACAGAATCTAATCACTTTATCTGAATTACATATATCCATTAGGAATTTACTTACTTTACTCAGTAAACTTAGCTTACTTTGGATTTTACTTACATTACTTAGTTTACTTATGTCGCCTACATTACTGTGCGAAATTTAATGCTGATGACACAGAACCTAATTAATGTTAAATGCGAAAGAACTATGTTTAAAACGGATGCATTAGAAACAGAACTTCATATTATAAATCATGGCGGCTTATATAAATGTCGCCATAAGCTTGTTTCAGGAACTATATATGCAATTCTAACACACCTCGCCTATAGAGCCAACGGTAACAAACTGTGATTTATCGCACAATAATTCACTGCTAAAGTGTATGATAGCTGACGTCACTAGAAAATAACGTCATTCATGGCGTTAGACGGTGTAACTTCGTTTTTACGCTTGAAAGACGTTACAATTACATGTAAATGTATGCGACGTAGTCTAAGAATTGGCAGGAGTTCTTCAGTGCAATGGCGGAAATTAGGAAGAAGCTGAAGACTTCGAATGTGTTTTCGTCGTTTATTGTGTGTTAGAATCGAAATAGATCAGCTCCAGTGCGTGAATTGTTGAGTAATAATTCACTGTTTGGAGGTCAGTTGTAAAGAAGATCAAATCACGAGCGCGCAGCGGTCAGTTGTACGACGATAAATCACTCGCGCTGAGCGCTCGTGATTTGATCTTCTTTACAACTGACCTCCAAACAGTGAATTATTACTCAACAATTCACTACTGGAGCTGATCTATTTCTTAATTACAAGTCCTTTGATTAATTACAGCGGTGCTTAATCTCTGACAATATGTTTATTTCAGCATGCTTAGCATCAAACCAATGAAGAACACACTAGCATACAACGTGTCTAAAGCGGGATTGGATATGGTGACAAAACAGTTCGCGCTGGAACTAGGCCCACACCAAATTCGAGTCAATGCGGTCAATTTCGGTCCAGTTCTAGCAGGATCATTCGAGAAAGAGTGGCAATACGGAGAAGAAGCACAAAAGGCGAAAGCTATAATACCGATGAGAAAATTTTGTAGTTTGAAGGAAGCATGTGGACCAGTCATGTACCTTCTTAGTGATTACTCTACAATGGTGAATGGAACTAACCAGGTAGTGGATGGCGGGTTGTTGGCACATATCCCAGTCTAAAAACATTTGAAAGCCATAACACCGATGGGGAAATTCTGCAGTTTGAAGGAAGCATGTGGACCTGGCATGTACCTTCTAAGTGATCACTCTACAATGGTGAATGGAACTAACCAAGTCGTGGATGGCGGGTTGTTGGCGCATATCCCAGTTTAAAAACAACTTGTAACTTTCAGGAGTTAACATAATAAGTTAAGTTATTTCAGGTTCTTCTCTGCTCGCACAATAATAGTGGATGAAACGTCACACAAAACGCTTGAAATCAAGCATAATCAAGCATAACTGCCATAAACTTTACGCATATGCAATAAATGACATAAGCTAATTAGCTAACCTACTAATGACTTGATTCAACTGTGTAAATGTATTTTGGCAAACAATAAGTGAGTATGACCAGGAAATGCCACAATCACATACTATAGACCAACCCATGGCACCGCGACGAAGAGTAAAATAATAATAACAGCGAAATTAAATGCAGAACACACGACCAACTCAATCTCTCTCTCTCTCACTCTCTCTCTCTCTCTCTCTCTCTCTGTCTCTCTGTCTCTCTCTCTCTCTCTGCCACCACAATAGAAAGGACACAGGGTGCTGCAAAACAAAACAAAGAACTATCACTAAACCCCCACAAAAATTGGGGCAACTACAAAAATGGATAAAGAACAGCGGAGCCACCGCCTAATAGCGAACAGCAGTAGCCACTAGGGGACATATTAATTTTATTGGCCAAATGTTCACCCTAGATTCTGCTGTTGTAAAACACAAAATTAGTTTAGCTCACATGGAGGCTTGCTTACTTATGCAATATATCATTACAGGGAAACAACCAAATCGATTGACAAACTGTGATGGAAAAAAGAAAAGGGTTCTCAACACAAGTCAATTGAACCGGTGTCTTTAGAATCAGACAGTCAGGACGGTCAATTTGTCATGGATCTTAAGCAAAAAAATATATAGCAAACGCAATGAAACGTAAAGAAAGTGACCAACTTCATGATTGACCCAACACGTGCAATTTTTAGTCCGGCAGAATTTTGGCGAATTTTAGGAGGACCTGGAACTTGATTTTAAACTTTTTTTCTTTGTTGATTCTGGTAGTGCATACATTCTCCTTGATAAATCCGAGTGATGCCACTCTGGCATCATTGAGCATTTGGATATATTCAAGATGGCATCCAAGATGGAGGCCAATTATAAGTTAAAAAATTGTGTGATATGGAAAAATGTTTCAAACCCATTTTTTTCTTAAATATGACGTTGGAATCTAGTTGAAGACATTTAGCTTATGACAAAAATATAAAAATAAAATAAAAATTTAGGCAAAATGACCGTCAAAATGGCAGTTTATTACAAAAATATAAGAAAATTTTCCCTGAGACCAACAAACTCCAGGGATTTGCATACAAAATACTGATTTTACTGTTCTTAAGTTACAGTTATCATCCTTGTAACATCCCAGTGATGCAGCTAATGCATTACTCAGAATTTGATATATTCAAAATGGCGTCCAGGATGGTTTACAAATCCATGGGAGCCGCACCTAACCTGTAGGCATGTCTGGTGGATTTGTAACATACTAGATTTCTTGCCTGATGGAAAAGCAATTTCGAACACGTGTATCTCAATAAACGAACCCAGCATGTTGCACTGTACAAGCAGGCATATCTGAGAGTGGTACCGGATCAGCAAACATGTCTGATATAATGGCACCTCTGTATGAGTAGCACCAGTTTTGTAGCCATCTCTCTTCCGTCTGCACTCAACTAGTCAAAATGTCGATTGAAGTGCAAAAGGGACCAGCAGGCATGGCTTATAGTGAGGTACCACGCCAACAGGCTTGGCCTATAGTGAGGCACCACACCAGGAGACATGGCCTACAGTGAGGCACCACACCAGAAGGCATGACCTAGTGAGGACTCACACCAACAGGCATGGCTGATAGTGATGTACCAAACTAAAATGCATGACCTATAATGAAGCACCACACCAGCAGGCATGGCTGATAGTGAGACACCATACCAGTAGACATGGCTGATAGTACCAGCAGGTATAGCAGATAGAGAAGCACAATGCCAGCAGACATGCAATATTGAGTGATAAAAGGTCAGCAGGCAAGCTGATTGAGTGGCCACAGTCCAACAAGCATCTATCTTGCAGTAGCACTCAACCAGTTGGCATGTTTGAACAGCAGCAGTGTTTGTGACAGTAACACTAGGCCAGCAGGCATATATGTTGCAGCTGCAGCGACATAACAACTCTCTACGCAGCATGTATATTGTATTGACACTGTAGCAGTCTTGGCTGAAAAAGTTTCACATTGTCATATTGTCAGTTGTCATGACTTACAGAGGAGCATCGGTCAAGTAGCTTTTCTCTTTTAAACCTTGCTTTGAACCAACAGGCATTTTTGTTGCAGTTGCACCCGACCACCTAGCACGCCGGTTACAATTAAACTCGGCCAGCATGCATGTCTGAGAGAGTTGCATTTACCAGCAGATATGTTTGAATCAGTTGCAACTGACTTACAAGCACATCTGTAGTTGTGTGGCTGAACCAGCAGGTATATATGTTACACTTTCCTCAGACCCGCAGTTATGTCCCTATGCTCATACCCAACTAACTGGCTGGTAAGCACAATTGCACCAGACTATCATGCATGTATTTTACAGTTGCATGTGCCTAGCAACCATGTCTTTATAAGTTACATACTCTCAGCATGCATGTCTGTTACATTTTCATCTTATCAGGCTCCATTTATATTACATTTGCACCCGACCATCAGCCATGTCTGTAACCATTGCATCCCGCCATTTCCCATGTCTTTAACAGCTGCATCTAACCAACAGTCATATCTGTATATTTGTGCCTACAAGCATGCATGTCTGATACACTTGCACTGGACCAGATTCACAATTGTTATAGCAATATCCAACCATCTTTGTTGCCTGTTGCACTTGCAGCAAACCAGAGTAGCGGTAATGGTTGTTACAATTGCACTGGGCAAGCAGGCCCCTACTAACCGGCAGTCAAGATGGTAACGAAAATCTGTAGCATGCAGATACCTTACTCAGTGGTGTTTTTTGTGTAGATACACTCCATAAGTATTTTTTTGTTTGCAAATTTTATCCATCCATCCAGCTGACTTTTTTCCGCATATTCATTCAAAAAAGGTTTGGTGCATAAGAACATATTTTACTTCACTACAGCTGGTGACTGGGACTGTGGCGGCAGTAGAACGTCTCCCTGCCCTTCACTATAGTGTAGATTTTATTTTCTTGTCCTTTGGGATCATGGGTTTCATTGTGGAACTTTGAAACTATTAGAGGGTCACTGGTGAAGCCTAAATGGCAGAAACTAGCTAGTCTGGCCCAGGAAGTATGCACACTCTAGTTTCAGTTTTTGGTGCAGCCTTTGCTTCCAAAGGATACCCTTTTAAGAACATATTGTACTTTGATCAAACACTCTGTCACAAAGTTTTCAGTGATATCGTCTGTTCAGTATACCCTGTCATTTATCATTTCATTTTTTGAAGATATGTTTTCCCAAAGTAGGAATTTTTATGAGAATAATATGATATTATGGTATTATCAGATCTGGACAAATGTGGTCTGGAAAGTACATGGTGCATGTATTGATGGATACTATTCTCAGAACAAAGACAAAAACATTATCATTACGAAAATATGAGTCTGTTATTTTTCAGTTCATTGTATCATAGCAAAAACCATGTGATTCCCCACACTGTTATTGCTGACATCTTGGACGTCATCTAAAATATTTACAACGCTGAAAAACAACAATAACATGTCAGTCAAATTTTCCAAATACAACAGAAATTATCAGAAAATAGTTACTAACTGCGAATTTGATTTCAGGCTGAATTTTGCTTTAAAAGGCGGCCATCTTGGACACCATCTTTTATATTTCAACCTTTGTGAATCAAATATGTGAATGCTTCATTTTAATCGTTTGTATTATTAGGCCTCTAAACATCGTTAAAAGGCAAAATTGAAATGCTTTATATCAAGTTTTTTAGACAGATAGGTCTTAGGAACCTAACTGACGGCCAACCTAACTGACGGCCAACTTGGACGCCATCTTTAAATTTCAACCTTCTGAAAATAAAACCATGTTTTTATTTGATCTTTTGTATTATTTAGCCTCTAAACATCCATAAAAAAGTCAAAATTAAAGTGTTTTTATCGAGTACGTCGGTCATATAGGTCTTAGAAGCCTTACTGACGGCCATTTTGGACGCCATCTTTAATATTTCGACCTTCTGAATCAAAATAATGTTCCATTTTAATTGGTTGTAACATTTAGCCTCTGAAACATCCATGAAAAGTCAAAAATAAAATGCTTTTGATCGAGTATGTTGGTCATATAGGTCATAGGAGCCTAAATGACCGCCATATTGGACGCCATCTTGAATATTTCAAAACGCTCAATGATGCCAGAGTGGCATCACTTGGATTCATCAAGTACAATGCCTCAACCACAAGAATCAACAAAGAAAAAAACTTTAAATCAAGTTCCAGGTCATTCTGGTTTTCTACCGGACTATTTGGTACTTTTGTATTGTCGAGCAACGATGGGTCAGGCGAGGGTGTGCAAATGCACACTCTAGTAGACCATTCGCTGATTACATACACAAATAACATATATAAAAGAAGACTTAGAACCAAATTTAAAACATTTTAACTCAGCTGGACACGTAAGCATGAGCGTTTAAAGGAGGCGTTTACGAATCTGGGATAAGTACCATACTCTCATATACTGGCCCAATTCACCCAATTAAGCAATATAACCCTATACCCGGGCATCCAATTTAGGTTACCTTGCACCCCCAGGACAATTTTTCATGGGTGCCAAATTATTCATTGGGACCCCCTGAATGCGAAACGAAGGTGTCCTAAAAAATTGGTATGGACTATGTAAAAATGCATGGTTTCCATAGCAACCCATAGCGGATTTGAGAATGGGGTTATGACTACAAAAGAACTCATATCTCAGTTGTTACTTATCCTAGACTACTAAGCTTAATACCAAATTAAAGCTTGGACATAGGCTTATTTTAGCCGTGTTGCATATGCAAATTATATAATTTGCATATTCATAAATATTTATGAAAACATTAAAAATGTGATTCACGAATGGGGGTATATGTTCAAGATGAATAATATCTCAGCTGCTTTTAGTCTTAGATTACTAAAAGTTGTACTAAATAAAGCTAATATATACGTCTTTCATTCCATGGTCGAAAATGCAAGTTATCATATTTGCATAATTTGCTATTTATCAATATTAATAAAAACGCTAAAAAATAATGGAAAATCATTAAAAGTATAAATAGGCTGATTTAATCCTAATATTCTCATTGTTGCATGTTTTAATATAATCAAGGGTGCAATTTGGCAAGTCCATTCATCCAGTGGTCATATATGAATAATATCTCATTTGCATTTTCATGAATATACATGAAAACTTTAAAAAATGAGGGAAAACCACGTAAAAACTATAACCCTAGGAGAGGGGTTGAGGTACGATCTATCCTGCATCCCTGTGGTCTTTTAAATTCATGCCAAATTCTTCAGTGGGACCCTCTGAATGCGAAACAAAGTTCACCTCAAAACATTTTGGTTTGAGCTATGTGAAAATTTATGTTTTCCATGGCAACCCCTTATATGATTTTCAAGAATGGGGGTAGGCCTACAAATTCAATCATATCTAGAATTCTACTCATCCTAGAGATAAAATCTCAGAAAAATTAAGGGGAGTACGTTTAAAATTACCAATATCTCAGCTGATATGCGTCCTAGTGTATCAAACTTGGTGCCAAATTAATGCTTAGACATGATACTTTTACCTTAAGATCAGCTATTTAAAACAATCAACATATATAATAATTAATTTTAATTAAAATAGTATAAATAACTGAAAAATCGCGGGAAAATCAAGGGATGTACTTACAAATCTAATAATATCTCAATTGCTAAGTGCCCTAGAGTACCAAACTTGAATTTAAATAAATACTAAGACAATAGTATGCTTAACAAATTATCAAATTCTAAAATGATTGTTTAACAAAATTCATGGATATTGATGACACCATAAGCATTCTGAGATAAATACTTGAAAATGAAGGGGATGAACCAACAAAATTACTCATATCTCAGCAGATTATAGCCCTTAAGTAGCAAACATGATGTCAACTTATTGCTATGATACAGTTCTTAATCTCAACGGTAATATGTTCCAGTTGTCTCATTTACATATTCATGAAAATTAATATAAACATTAGAACAAAGAAAAAAATTGCCAGAAAATAAAGGGGTTTACCTATAGATTTACCAATGTCGCAGCTGCTAATTGCCCTAGAAAAGCAAAATATTATACTTACTTTAAGTCTATGCATAACAGTTTTACCTAGTGGGAAGATATAAGAATTATCTAATATGTATATGATCAATATTAATAAAAACTTTAAAAATACAAGAAAAAATTTCTACAAATTGATAGCAGTGTTCCTACAAAATTGCTAATTTCTCAGCTGCTATAAATCTTATATTTTTTTCTCTTTTACTAAAAAAATTCAGTCTTAGCTGTTTTATATGGTACCAAGTTTGCTATTATAAGGCAATTGAAAGATAAGATATGAAACATTTTTTCGATACACCTCCTTAATTTACCTGTATTTTTCTCTAATTTCTCATGTTTTCATCAATATTCATGAGAAATTAAATTTGATGTGTTATGAATTGGATCATTTTGGTAAACATGCTGTGTCTAAGCATTAATTTAAAATCAGGTTAGGCACTAACTGAGATATGAGTAATTTTGGAAGTGCACCCTTTTGATTTTTATTTTTCCTCATTTTTTTCATTCATTACTTCTGCTTTCATTAAAATTCATGAATATTCATGATAAAAAGTTTTTATATTATACCTTATGGTAAAGGTACAATGTCTCAGCATTGAATTGCCACTAGGTTTGATACACTAGAACACATGGTAGGTGAAACATAGGTAATTTTATATGTACATCCCGTAATTTTTCTAAGATGTTTTCTCTCATTACTAAAGTCTTCATTAATATTCATGAATATGCAAATGAAATAATCTTCTTATAGGACCAATGGATGAAAGACCTTATCAAATTGTGTCACTGATTATATTAAAACTGGCAACAATAGTGGTTTGAAGATGTTTTTGGGCTGAAATATGTTTATTTATGTTTTTTTACGATTTCATTTAATTTTTAAGGTTTTCATTAATATTCATGAATATGCAAACCAGGAGATGAACATATCTGACCACAGAAAGAAAGAAATGTGTCTACACTTTAATTTGAAACAAATTTTAGTCCTCTAGGATAAGTTGAAACCTAGATATGATTGAATTTGTAGGCATACCCCCATTCTCGAAAATTATATAAGGGCTAAATTAGTAATCCATGGCTAGAAGTAGCTGAGATATTATTCGTCTTGTACATAAACCCCATTCGTGAATCACATTTTTAACGTTTTCATAAATATTTATAAATATGCTAATTAGATAATTTGCATATGCAACTCGGGGCCAATAGGCATTTGTCTAAGTTTTAATTTGGTATTATGTTTAGTAGTCTAGGATAAGATACTGCTAAGATATGAGTATTTTTGTTGGCATACCCCCATTCTCAAATCCGCTATGGGTTGCCATTGAAACCATGCATTGTCACATTGCCCATACCAAATTTTTGTAGGACATTTTCGTTTTGCATTTAGGGGGTCCCAATGAACAATTTGGCACCCATGAAAAATTGTCCTGGGGGTGCAAGGTAACCTAAACTGGATGCCGGGGTACTAGCGTCCTATTTGTGGGACATAGAGAAACAGTGCAGACCAAGACCAGACGCCGCAGAACGCGGCGTCTGATCAAGGTCTCCACTGTGTGCTAGCAGAATGTTCAATAAAGATTGGAATAAAAATGAAAAATACCACCCAACATCCCTTAAAACAGAAATGGACTGTTCCTATTGATAACGGTGGAAAATTCCATCCGACATAAATGGGTTAAGATTTCAGCAATCAAAAATTGGTTCGTTAAGATTTCATGATTTCATTGCCGATGGCTGCTGTCCTTTCTGTTGTTGATAGTTCTCTTCTCGCAAGCTCTTTTTTTTTTTACTTCAATTGTGCATTGAAGTTTCACGTTTATTCCAGTTTTTTGGAGAGTAGTATTGCGTGTTTGTTATTTCCACAAAATGGGTCTGAATAGAGAGAGCGCTGGCTGCTTTACATATTCTGTTCTTACTTATAAATATGAATTGAATTTATTTCTATGTTCTTGTGTCGCTTTCTCGTGGTGTCAGTATATGGCCGTCGCCGCGGAAATTCCTGCCTTCGAGATTTGCGACCAGGTAGGGCTCAACTCAGTCTGCTCAGCTACTGAGACAAGTTACATGGGCGGATCCAGGATTTCTGGAAAGGGGGTTCGCATGTATTAAGGTGTGGGGGTTCGCTTTGCTGATTTTATCTAATTTTTCTTAAATATCTCATGAAAATTAAATACTTTGGTCTCACTGAGACCAAATTATTAATTTTCATAGGATATGTAAAGACGGGGAGGGGGTTCAAGCGAACCCCCGGAACCCCCTCTGGATCCGCCACTGAGATAGAATAGTTAACGTTTATATGGAAGCGAATGACAGTTGCACTGATCAGACAACATGGATGCATGGGCTGGTATGTGCCTTTGAAGTGCATATGTACCAAAATCAGGTCTTGCGAAGAGGCCATATTATTGTGACCCTTTTCTGGTCATATATAATCGTTTTCATATAACAAAATTGTTTGTATGATTTCAAGAATATTGGCAGCCACAACTTTACTACTTTTCAAGGATACAAACAGCGACCCTCCGGCGGTAAGTCTCGAACCAGCAACCCTTTGATCCCCAGTCTATTTTCTCTACTGACTGAGCCACTGCGCTCCGCACAAAATATGACTTAACAATTTGACCTCTATCTGCTTTTAACCCTTAATGCGCCAATTGCAACAAAAGTCGTCTGCTTTTCTCGTCTGCTTCCATTTTTAAGAAGCCTCAGTGGCAAACAGTGTGGACCCAGATCAGACTGATCCTATAGGAGCAGTCTGTTCTGGGTCCACGCTGTTTGCTTCTATACTTAATTCGTCAGTAATGCTAGGCAATTATTTGCAGCAGACGACTTCAGCAGATGACATTTTCAGATGCATTTGTTTTCTTGGCCCTTTAAGGGTTAAGCATTGTGTTGACCTCAGGTTGAAAAATATGTGCAATGCAGAAGTCACTAGCTTGCATTTGAATCGTTGTAAATGAAATTGTCTTGTTGTGCTCACACCAGATAGTCGTCAATCGAAAATGCTCTTAACAATCGACGAACGCGGATCAAAAATCCATAGAAACAGTGTTTTCTATTGCCATCTGTCGCCAGTCGGGCGACAAATGGCAAAAGAAAACTCTGTCTCTAAGCATTTAGCATATACATTCGTCCACAGTGTTAAAGTTTTTGATTGCCGCCTATCCGGTGTGATGCTGTTGCTTTTCTTTTTTAGTTGGGTATATGAGCCATAACATGACCCCGAACCAACATCACATGGGTACGCCGAGCGAAAACTCAGATCAACCTGGGCATCCACCCAGTCTGATTAGAGCGTTTGCTGTGTGTTCAGTGGTTAACTACGGGCGTAAGCTTTTTTCATGCGGACAGCGATGACTCCGATCAGACTTAGCAGATTCCTAGGCTGATCTCAGTCTTCTCTAAACGCAAAGCGACATTGTTTTTTCATATAATTGCTAATGTCACGGCTCATATTTTAGTTGCAAATTTGGGGCCACTTGTGTACTTGGGTCAGATTTGTATATACGACCATGTTTCCATGATGGCAAGTAATAGAAATTTGTGTTCTCTGTAAAGGCGAAAACTTTAATATTCATATCTGGATTGGTTCGGCTATTTCACCTGCTAAACAACGGAAATCAGGTTCTATTTGTAATTTGGTGAAGAATTAATAAGTTGTTTTGGCCGCGCAAACGTGCGTACATAGCATGAAATCCTATACACACTGAACTCACATTTATTAAAAGTAAGTAATGGTGCAAAGATCAGGAATCGATACAATCAAGTACCACACCTGACCCAGGATACCAATGGGAAAGTGACAAACTCACAGAAGACACCACAAACGAGAGCCAAGAGGTCAGCCTTAAAGCGCATAATCACAAAATTTATGTTTTCTGTCGTCCACTAAAATATTTGAAGTGGCATAGACAAACAGTGTGGACCCTATAGGAGCAGTCTGTTCTGGGTCCACAATGTTTGCCTCTATGCTTATGTTAAATTGACATTTTCAGATGCAGTTATTTTGCTGGCGTTTTAAGGACTAAATAATGTGTTTGCGTCTATACTGAGGTAATGGCACAAGATGATAAGTTACTTTTGAATAAAAACACGCCTCATTTTAAGCTTTTACCTATGTCTAAGGTACTGACCAGTCCTAAAAACGCATTCATTGGGTGCCGCCTTTACAGTAACCAAAAAGTCTTATAACACCTGATGTAAGCCATACAGTTGAAGAATAATCCAAAGAATGTTTGCGTTGTCACACATATTTATAACCTTTTATCTGTTCTTATCACACTCCATGTGAAAAAACAAGAACAAGATCAACAATTATTATGGTTAAATGATTTGATAGTCTTGCTAATCTTTTCTAAAACTAAATTACCATGGCTTTTGATTTCACTGGAAAGAAGATCCTAATCACCGGTGCTGGAAGAGGTATTGGTCGAGCTCTTGCCTTAGATGTTGCTTCTGTAGGGGGAGAAGTCTATGCATTGAGTAGAACCAAAGAGACTCTGGACACACTTTCAGCGGAGTCCAATCGAATCCATCCCATCGTAGCCGATCTGAGTGATTGGGATAAAACCCGGGAGTTGGTGGACGAACTGGAAGTCATGGATGGAGTTGTCAATAATGCTGCTCATTTTGCTACGTCATTTAAGGAAGCGTTTGACTTTTCAAAAGACGATCTAGATAAAGCTTTTCAAGTGAACATTCTGGGAGCAATAAATATCATACAAAGCACAGGGAAGAAAATGGTAGCAGCTGGTAAAGGTGGATCGATTGTTAATATATCTAGGTAAGAGGCTTCAATCACTTAAGCGGCTTACTTGTACAGTAAAACCGGTGTAAAACGGCCACTCAAAAATAGACAAAACAACGGTTTTAATTACAAATTGTAGCTAAATGATGATCGAAAGTATTGCAGAATGCTCTCATTGGAGCATTCTGCAATGCTTTTGACCTGCATTAATTAAGCGATAATTGGTCTTTAAAACCAATTTTCGGTCTTTTTGAGAGTGGCCGTTTTACACAGGCTTTGCTTTATAGCAACCAACCAACGAGTTGTTGCCGCGCAGCGGCAACAACGAGGGTTGGTTGCTGTTACGATTAGAGGCTCTGTTCTGTTCTATTCATCTGCTATATGAAGGCCTGATTTCCGTTCTGTCAAAACAGAGTTCCGGTATCTATACGGAGTCAAACTCCCCACAGCGGTGTACTTCCGGTTCAGAGACCTTCAGAAAACACCGCTGCCGCAACCCAGCTATTCATGTTGAAAATTTCAACATGGGGCTATCTGCAAACTCTGCCTGTTGTTTCTCCATTCAATATAATTCAATGATGGCTAGTCTGTAATTTCAATCCATCATTTGCACGATTCTGTGATTTATGTGAGAAATATTTACGAAAATGTAGACGAACTATAATCTTGGCAGGATTATTTGGTAGTTATACGGCAAAGCTAGCAACGGGCACGTGACTGTCATGTGACTTCTAAGATGGAAGTTTGCTGACCGCGAAGAACAAGCGGAACAGAAATGATTTAATTGATGTTGCAGATATATAAACAATCGGCTTTTGTCAGCAAGTTAGACTTCTATTTTGGTCACATTTTACTGATCGTGAATGCATACAAGGGCGGACCCAGGACTCAAATTTTCAGGGGGGGGGAGGGGGGAGGGGCAAGTTTTTCCCGGGGATGGGGTTCACTACGGCTCATTCCTATAGAAACCCTTTATCACTTATGATTTTCCAGGGGTGAGGGGTTCCGGACACCCCCATATGGCTTCGTTCTTGCATACCCAAAGATGGAGTGGGCCTGAGCAGTAGGTGTTTAAACAAAGCTAGTACATAAGCAGCCATTTACTGAGGGCTAATATTCATTAAAAAGAGATGGTGAGGACCCCTCTCCCATGGAAAAACACAAGTTATATGGGTTCTTATAGGAGAAGCAATTGCCCCTCCCCCACACACAAACATGGGAAAAGTTGGACCCTATTGGAAAATGTTGGACACCCTGTGGAAATTATAGTTTTCTTTGAAACATTGGACTCCCGGTAAAATTAGCTGAGTCTATAAAAAATAAAACCCCCAAAATCAGGGATAGTTTTATTGTCAGATGGACCTGACAAAAATTCCTGGATTCAGGCATGCATTTTTCTATAAAAAAGAAGAACTATACTGGCAGACAAAAGAAGCGCTACAATATAATTTTGTCAGGTTAGACATGTCGTTCACAAGCTGCACCAGCTTACCACGACAAGCATCTTGAGAAAAGCATTGAGGTTATTTGAATTTATGAATTTTTGTTTATCAGGTATGTTAGCTTATCTGTAGGAGGATTTGCATTCACAAGATACCCAGTGTCTAAATTTCAAAGAAACTATAGTAGTCATGGTTTCCAACTGTTTGTAGCTTAAAATGAGTGCCATTTATTTATTTATTTATTTTTAATCATGTTTTCATCCCTGGTATCTGGTATTTTCTATATCATTTTAGCTGTACCAACAGTTTACATTTGTTCATGTCTGCCCCAGATACTCTCAATACGTTCAAGGGCTTATATGCACAAAAAGCCATATATTGATCTTAATAGTAATAGTATCATTATAAACCTTGGTCTATTTTTTTTTCAGAATAAAATTACCCAGTCTTATGAAGGTACATGTAACTAAAGTATCAATCAATCATTAGTATTTTAATTCATCTACTAATGCCGTCAATGTCAAGAATATTGAGGATGAGGGATGATTCTAGAAAAAATCTCATTCAACCTGATGATACATGCCTTAATTAGGTTATAAATTAGAGTTATAAATATGTGTATTTTATTAACAAATAATGATTTTTTTTCAACCAATATATATGTTGTGGGTACTCAAAAGAACCATCTCATTGAGATGGTTCTTTTGAGTACCCACAAACATATGTCAAACATATGTTGTGGGTACTTTGACATATGTTGTGGGTATCAACAGAACTATCTCATTGAAATGGTTCTTTTGTAAACCCACAACATATGTTAAATCTGATGGATAAGAAAATACTTACAATTTTGTGAGATCTTTTTTCCACTGTCATGAGTCAATGTGATATTTGTCAAAGAATTTAGTCAGATTTTCCAACTGTTTGTCAATGAGCTGCCTGGATTTATCCAACAATACCACCATCTTTATCTGTTTTTTTTTAAATACTTTTTGGTGCCAGTTTATTGTTTTCTAATATATGATATTTTTCCAGTTTTCTGAGTTGATTAACAATCAAGTTTGTACAGAGACTGGTGCTTCTTTACCAGTATTTTAAAGTCCTTGTATAAATTTAGTATAGTGACAGTAAATCTTTGATGAGAAGACCTCAGTTCCAATCTGGCCATTGCAATGACAAAATAAATTAATTAGAAGCATCATAAAATGAGCTATGTTAACTCATTCACCTAGACAGTATCCATGATTAGGGCCAAAATATTGACCTGAAATGCATGACCAAAATGTTTTCTACAGGATTTCCCTAAACCAGTGAAAAATGTAAGACCCCAACTTTCTACTTGCATCTCCTCTATACCCCCTCCCACCCCAAATAAATAGTCTGAGACCCCCCCCCCCACCCAATTACCAGACATACCAATTCAAGCTCATTCCTAAAAGTATACATTGAGTCCCTGGTGACCTTTTTTTGCATTATGACAGTTGTGGTATGTATTTGGAGATACATGTAATTTAAAAAAAATAATTACAGAACAAATTCACTCCACAATATTATTTTGTGAAATCCACATAATTCAAAATTTTTAACCTTAAAAAATAGGCATAGCCCATGTAATAATAGAGTACCCCATCATAGGACTATAATCCCCACTGTATAAAATAAAGGATAATAAACTTTTACTTTAAACCTTTGTGTACTGATGACCCAGGGGTTCACTCTTATATTTTCATACATTTGTAGGCCCAGGTCATTTTTTCAGGTTCAAAATTTTAAATTTCAACATTTTTTTAGCATGAAGATTTGTGGATATTTTTTTGGGGTCATCACAAAATTGGACTATATTTAGGGGTCATTTCTATGCATTTTAGGGTCTTTTCTTAAGGTCAAGGTACAGAATCCTGAATGGGGGGGGGGTATCTTTTTGGGTTGCTATATTTTTTGGGGGTGCTTGAAATTCCTGATATTTTTTGGGGGTGAACGGTAGATGCTTGGCGCGAGCCTACGTATGAATAAAAAATGAGAGAATCCCCCCTCCCCCTGGGACTGATGATCCTTCCATACATATTGATTCATTAAGATTGCGGTAGTCCATTATACATAAAGATGGAGAAAGGGTTATTATCAGTATTTCCTGAATTAAAAAAAACCTAAACAGGATTTCTGACACTAGCTGTTTGCATAGGATGCAAAGTATCATTTGAATGTATTCCACCACTTTAATTTTACTCTTTGCATGCTGGATATTTTATCATGAATTTTTTTCATCTGCTGATTTCTTTTTTAAAAGAAAAAACCCTCTCAGGAATAGCATCCCAAAGCAGGATTTCTGACACACTGGCTGTTAGCATGGAATGCTAAGTATCATTTGTATTTCACTTTATTTAACTCTTTGCATGCTTGCATACTGCATATCATTTTTTTTTTATTTTGATAACTCTCTTGTCATCTGCTGATTTCTTTTTTTATAAAAAGTCTTCCAGGATATTATCTGCAGTGTGAAACAATTTTGATACAGATTCAGCCCCACATTTTGTTGGGCCCAATCTGGGTCCAACTTGTTTGCATTTGGCTAACAATAGATTACAAAATTTGCCCTGGTTAAAAATGAGTTAAGGATAAAATCAACCTTATGTATATTGTTTGTATACCTGAGCCAAAGGCTCCTGGTTGAGCTTATAGTATACTAATGACTCCGGCAGTACCCTGGGGCAATACATCAGCAGAAACCTAAATTAATCTAAGCTTTCCATGTCACCTTACCACTTATAGACTATAAACAACATGATTTTACCAAACTAGCACATTATGCTTTTAAACAAAGGGGAAAATTATAATACAGTTTGAATGTCTTATCCAATTAATTGGAGATACAGGTATTTTTAACTCAATAAATTAGTAAATTTTGATTTTTAATATGGCACGGGTCACATTTATCTGCTAACTCTGATATTCAAGAATGGACAAAGTTTGTCTATGAGAAAATGGTATATGGTAATCAGATGTGAAGGCTTAAATCATTCCAACACTATGCCCCCACCTGATTGGGTGAGCCCTTAGCTATCAAAAGAAATTTACATGGTGCCTGGGGCATGATGTATACTGAATCCTGCAGTCATATATGAACAGAAAATATTATAATAAGAATACTATGAAAATTAAAACTCCATATTGATGAGTGAGACAAATGATCATCAACACATTTATGTCATATCAACTATTAATACTTAAATTTTAACACTGTACTAAACTGGAAATCAGAAGCTGACATATTAAATAAATTGCCAATTACCCAGTATGGGTCTTATAAGGTTAATTGTGGTAGTCTTTTGAATGGTATTTAGTCCCAATCTGGACATGAACATTCTTTTGTTGATGTAAAAGGCCAGACTAAACTAAAAATGCAACTATATTATTATTTACATAAGTACATGTATAATTATAAAAAGAATCTCACAATTTTTGTGGGTTTAGACAAACAAGTCTCCCCTAGCATATGGATAGAGTTGCCTATTCTGTTGCTTTAAATAAAATGTCTTAACTGTTCCCCTATATCCAGCCCCCAATGTATTCTTATGTTCATTGTTTCCCCTGAAATAAATTTGCCTTTGTTTCCCTGTTGCCTAAAATTCTATAGAGAGGGAGAGGACTCACAAATACATGTAAGCTTAGACTAGCCTGTTCCCCTGAAATAAATACCCTTTTTCCCCTGTTCCTCGTTGAATCGTTGAATCTATGTCTTGACGACAGAATTGGTCTCTCTGGTATGTCAGTGTATCATCTCTTGTATCTTCTCTTGGTATTCTCAGGTATTACAAGTATCTTCTTGAGTAAATTGTCTCTCGGTATTAAAATTAAACTGGAGGTGCACATTAAAACCTAGCTGTCGGGGTGATGAAGTCGCCCAGCGCGGAGAAGATGTTCATTTCATGAATTTTTCTGAAGTCAGTTTTAGTACAGCTGAGTAAGAACTCGCATGAAAGGTCTGGTGTTCCGTCCATCCATCCATTCATCTATCTATCTATCTATGTAATGGTGTTTGGTCATAATTGGTTGAATTGAAGAGAATCTAATAAAGACAGCTTTTATTCATTATTTATAAGGGTACTGCTCTCGATCCATGGACATGCATACTGCCTACTGGGTCGACAGCCTGAGGGTGTGCTAATTTGGGAATTTTGACTGTGTTTTGGACTAAACGAGGCGTGTAATAAACTCCTCTGTATCAGAAATAATCAAATATGCAAGCTTGACTAATGTTTAATCTTTAAACTTCAAATAGTTTGCAGTCAAAAAAGTGAAGCGGCACAGGTGCTATCCGAGGCCGCCATCTTTGCTTAACTAGTGTTGTCAAGAAAGCACGTGAAGCTGGCCGTTTTCGCTAGAAATCAATCCGCCTACGTACTATTTATGCGTGACCTCGAGGTCAAATGACGCATTGCGGCAGTGGTCAATTTCTACTGAAGTTGCCACTGTTGGGGAGTTTGATACGGAGTCGATTCGATCGAACTAAAACCTTATTCTACCTTTGAAAAATGTGCCGTGATCATCATTGACATTGAAAAAGTACAAAAAGTAAAAGTGAATCACGAAGATGTCAGTTTTGTTGATATTTAACTTGTATTTTAACAATAAGACTGAGAGATTTTTTCGATCACAAGGAGCTTGAACGTTAACTATAGCTCTTTCAAGCAAGCGGCTGTGTGATCCCCATGACGTGACGTCACAATTCTTATAACGTTACGTCACGACGTGATAACGACTTGAGCCAACCGCCACGTGCATCGTCGCGCCTTTGAAAAAAGACGGCCATAAATGAGCCGCGACATAAGATTTCCAACATTGTGATATATGCGACCAGCAAAGACTCAGATCAGCCTGCGCATACACGCAGTCTGATCAGAGCCATTGCTAGTCGCTTGGATTTTCTATGCGTGTAATGCTACTGACTGAACATAATTTGGAGTTTCTAAGCTTAAAAGGAGGCTGCACAGGCTCGTCTGAGTCTACACTTGTCAAAATGACACATTGTTGGAAATCACATGTCGCTGCTCAAATTAAAACCCTTATGGTATCCAATAGGAACTTTCGATTAAGAGTCCCAGCGCCTTTAAAATAGCTTGCAGGATTATTTTATTTCCTTGACAATTTACTGAAACACTTTTGTCACTTTTCATATGGTGTTCTGTGTCAGGTGTGGTACTAATTGTATCGATTCCTGATATTTGCCTTCTTCCTTACTTTTTATACTCTCACGAGTACCGACTCACATGAAATACCGTATACTGTGCTATCCTCAAAAATCAAATAGTGGTTGGTTGCCCATTAGGTGTGCCTATTTCATATTAATATGATTTATATGTAGGACTGAGCTTACAGTATATCAAAATACCAAAATACCATTTTAAAAGCATGTGGTAGTTCTTTTTTGCTGCTACCCTCATGGGGATTATCATAAAACAATATGACGTGAAGTAATATGCAGCTGAATACCCATATATTGTGATTTGTAAATTATTTCAAAATCACGTGCGTTATATTGACATTTAGGGAAAATAAACCAGGCAAACGATCTGCTGATATTTAGTTTGACACACACTGTACGTAAATTATACATTTTGTTTATTTGTGATCATATATTTTTTAAGAAACACCAAATACATAACTTCGACAGTTTATACAAAATTCATATACGTCCACATTTCGATTAAGGTATTTTTACTATTATTTTTCTTTAATTTCGAAATTTTTAAATGGAACTTCGCCTTTCTGTTAATTAAAAGACAAATATGTAAGGCATGTGTGATTAACAAAATTAATATAATATAATTAAAATACAAATCTGTAGTTGAATATCCGTTTAATATTGAGTCTTTTAAACATGTGTTTTGTGTACCTACAATAACTGTCTCATTGAAAAGGCTCTTTTGAGTTCCCATAACATAAGTTTTAGTTGTTATAGCGAGAGAACATCAATGAAAGAAATATTCTATTTTCCTCATATTACAGCATACTTGGTCTGGCATCATGCAAGAGTTCACTAGGTTATTGTGTCTCTAAGGCAGCGCTAGATATGGTGACGAAACAATTTGCACTGGAGCTGGGTCCCCACCAAGTACGAGTAAATTCGGTGAATTTGACTGTGGTTCGAACCGAGGCAGTGGCACGTGACTTGGCGGACAGTGAAGCTGTTAAAAGCATCATATCCAATACACCGCTGGGAAAGATGTGTTCTTTGAAAGAATGTACTAGTTCGATCCAATATCTTCTAAGCGACTACTCCGCCATGGTTAATGGCACGAATCAAGTGGTGGATGGTGGTTTGTTGGCGCATATTCCTGTCTAGGAGGAAACATTTGGTGATAGTTTAATCCTC
Organism: Loripinus fragilis; assembly: GCA_964019695.1. Classification (NCBI taxonomy): domain Eukaryota; kingdom Metazoa; phylum Mollusca; class Bivalvia; order Lucinida; family Lucinidae; genus Loripinus; species Loripinus fragilis. The sequence goes on along the minus strand of OZ026525.1, from coordinate 51,437,527 downwards.
ATTGATTGCACAGTTTGTCTTGACATATTTGTGCCGAATAGTACATCACAGTATGTAAACTGAAATAAACATCCTGTACCCGTTCCTCCTACCTCTCGCCTTATAAACATGAATAACAACACTCGTGCGTAACCAGTAGTCGGAAAATGCGTGTATTTAGGTACATGTACATGTTTTCGATTTCTATTGTTAGCGATACAGACACTACACATTCGAACAAGGTAAGACATGCCCTTTTATCTATTTTATTCCGTTTTGTTTTATGATTTTAACGGTTTCCTCCTTTGCATTTTGCTGTGTTAAAAAACGAATTGCTCACAAACTGAGCCGTTCTTTCCGAAAAAAGCTTAAATGTCAATTTGCATGGTTTTAGGGGAATTTGCAATCACATGTGTACATGATTACATGGTTGTAACTGTAAAAGTTACTTAGATCTATGGAAAAATGAATTTTAATAGGTGGACCCTCTCAATTACAGCTGTACCAACAACTCTCACCTCTCACGATTTCCGACTACTGGTTACGCACGAGTGCTATAATTCATATTATAAGGCGAGAGCTAGGAGGAGCGGTTACAGGATGTTTATTTCAGTTTACATACTGTGGTGCATTGTACTCTCGTTTACTTGAAGTCCATACGTTTTCACTTGGCGTTACTAGCTATAGTAGTTAATGAATATTCATGCTTAGCTCCACCCACTATGAATGATTATATAAATAAACTTTCATGTTTGTACATGGAACAACGAAATTACTTTTCAGGTCCACTAGTGTAGGATCATATCTAAGCATAGTTCCATAAGAAAATAGAGTAGACCCTTATCAGACAGCTCTTACAAGAGCTGTCTGATCTGGGTCTCCTCTGTTTGCAAAAGTGTTAAAATGCGCCTCTATGAGGTAGAGGGTTAAAGGAGTTTGGTTGTAGAATGTTTCTGATCATTTCCTACCAAATTACGCAAATGTGCTGTGGAAACGTTGCTGAGACGTTTCTTGTATGTACAACAACGTGTATTTTGATAGAAATGGAATTAGCTCTTTGCCTGCTGGGTAATGTCTCATGCTTTTTTTGTCTGCTGATTTTTTTTTCAAAATCAACTTTTTGGAAAATTTCTTTAAAAAATATTAACATGGTGTCAAACAGTTTGGACTCAGGTCAGGCCCGACATTTTGTCGGACCTGATCTGGGTCCAAACTGTTTTCAAAGGTAACACAGGCAGGTAAAGAGTTAAGGAAAACAATTCAAGAATAAGCTTTTTTGTTTGTTTGCTTAAGGTGATGCTTTACGTTCCATTCAACGAATTTTCAGCCATGACAGGATTTTAAAAAATCAATCAGTTTTTAGCAGTAACGATTAAGTGTATTGCTCAAGAACACAGTACTCTCATAGGAACTTTTGTTAAATTACATGTACTTCATAAATAAGTAATAATCTCTGAATCCATTGCGTCCCGAATTCAATTCGAATTGGCGAGTATTTCGGACAATAAGGATTTCGAATTTCGAGGTTTTACTGCATTATAATCGTCCTTAGTTCAGATGTATATTTCTGTTCTCAAACTGAAGAGGAGTTAATTACTAAGGTACTAAAATACTACCTCTGTTTCACCTGGTTCAGTTGTCAAAACCTGTCTCTTGCATGTCTCAGGGTGAGCTACATATGTATGTACAACACTTTTGAGGCTAATATACGAATGTCCCATGCAAGTATTTCAAATACTTGGAATGAACTTCAACAATGAATGGTCAATTATTCGCTACTTTAACTTTTATCAATTGTGTAACATCAAATTGTTAAAATATTCCAACTATGATATATGTTTATCATATTGCGTGTGATAACGTCATGTCATACAATATGATGTTACCACACATTGAATAACACTTCCCGTTTAAAGCTGCTAAGTCTTCAATAATGAACATTTTCCGAAAACGTTTATTTTTCTTTTAAATCATTTGTAAAAATAGAATTAAGTTATGCTTTCACAATAAATCTGTATACTACTGCTGAAAACTGCATGGAAAAGTGAATTATCTAATAAAAACAGGTGTTGGTAATTATATGCATCCCTCATGAATTTCTAGACAGTTACATTTTAACATAAAAACCATCGTGTTGATAGTGATAATTTGTTAGGTTTACAACGTTGGTAAACTGTATACCCGAATTTTAGCTATACTACTGTGTTCTTGAAAATTAGAAACATTATCTTTAAAACTAGAAGATCAAAAGTTACAGACTTTGCAGCTTTAAATATCCAAGTCCATGGCGTCATTGTATATTCAACTGAAACATTGGTTTCTTTGAAATTATAAAATGCAGATTAAAAAGTTCATATAATAAACAGAATGTTTGCGCTCCTGCCATTTTATGTGAATTTTATGAAACTCGCTATTATAGCTTTTTCCATTAAGTTCATTATAAATAACCAGGAGCCTAAGATCCTCTATATTATATACCAATAGTGAGCTTTGTACATCAAGCGATTAACTTGCCTTAAGTTATGATCATCCTTGAATCTTTTTTTTCCTAACTGTATGGGGAAAGATACAATGCCATTGTAAACACACACACACACACACACACACACACACACACACACACACACACACACACACACACACACACACACACACACACACACACACACACCTCTGCCTCAGTTTTCATAACCTATATTTTGCATGTCTGTGAGTAAGCAACAAATGTGTGTACTCTAATTTTGAGATTCATGCGTGAAGTGATTCAAACACTCGACATTTATCCAAACTATTTAGTGTCCCTACTTTAATGATGTAGGTTTTGTCGATAACGTTACGTTGTTGTCTTTATATTGTTATTTACCAGTTACCTCTCATTTAAACTACATCTGTTGCACGTTGCCTGATAAACGTTGTCTATCTCAACATATGTGCCTTTATCAGGTCATAATGAAGTTGCACTTTTTGAATGACCTCGCTAATGAGGCTGAATCAACACAAAATTCGAAAATTACGTCATAATCGCTAGTTTGAAGAGTGAAGCAATGGGTAAACTGATAAATAAAACACCAGGTTCGCGTCATTTGATATCAAGTTTACCAGGCTCTGCTTTGAGAACGCATGTTGAATCGCTCAAAGCCTTGCCTGGTAAACTTGATATCAAAAGACAATCACCTAGTATTCTCTAAATTCTGAACGTTTATAATCGAATATTATGTTAAAGTTATCAAACAAATCAAAATAAAGTACGTCTAAGAGCTAGTTTGCAGAGATGCTCTTCAACACGAAGAAGTGCAGCAGGTTGATAGCATCTTGGATCAACGTTGGGTATACATCCTGAAGATGGTGGTGTAATATCAAACTCTTGTAGAATACGAGTCAGGTAGAGGAACGTCCTCGTCATTGCCAATGTCTCACCAGGGCATGCTCTTCTACCAAATGAGAAAGGAATCCATGCTTTCCTAAGGTTGTGGTCTACTGGCAACAATTCCCCATTAGAATCAAGGAACCTTTCTGGTCGAAAGTTCCATGGATCATGCCATAGATTCTCGTCATGGTGAATAAACCATAGGTTGAGGAAAATGACTGTATCTTTCTTAATGTGATACCCCTCAAAAATAACATCTCTCGTACAGACGTGTGGTACCGCAGTAGGTACTTCTGTGACGTATCTGTGTACTTCCATTAAGAAAGCTTTAGTGTAAGGCATGTGTTGTCTATCGTTGAGACTGGGTGACCGTGCTGTTCCAATGACTCTGTCGATTTCAGCTGTTATTTTTGTTTTGCACTCTGGATATTTAAGAAGTAGGGCAAAACAATTCACCAGAGCCGTCAAAGTAGTGCCTAGTCCAGCAAAAAAGATATCTATCATTATTCCTCGTAGATCACTGACGATCTCGTATCCAGCCTGTTGATTCTTTTCCTTCTTCATTTGCACCAATGCAGCTAATAGACCTCCTTCTTTCATACTAAAAGCATTCAGTTCATCTTCATGAATGTAGTATCTATGAAGAAGTCTGTCACGAGCCTTAATGAAATTTCCATACAGTGTCCCAAATATACCAGGCAAGTATCTTAAACTTGGCAGTTGTGTTAATAAAACATTCATCCCCGTAGGGCCTAAACTATTCATAGACTCGGTAAAATCCCAGATTATATCTGAATCACAAGGTTTGGCTTTTTGTCCCGTTATTAGCGATGACATCCAATTCGAAAAAGAATTCTTCAACGATGGACAAATGTTAATATCTTTTCTTGTTTGCGTATTTAACTCAGCAACCAAACGATCCAGTTCGTCATTCACTTGAAATTCAAACCTAGCAACACCTTCACCAAACACCTTGAAACCTTTGTGTAACATTTTTCGAAGGGTATATGCACCTCGATTGACTTTGCCAACAATGATATCAGAATCAAACATCATGTATTTTGCTGCAAAATTATCTGGTCTGTCAGAAAACACGCCAACAAATTCTTCCCCTTGTAACGCCTTTCTTAGCATTGTTATATCGTTAATAACTACTATCTCCTGTCGAAGAATAGACACTTTGAATATGTTGCCATATTGTTCTGCAAGCTTAGCAAATGTCAAATGCATTCTACTAAAGTTTAGAGAAAAAATGTTTCAAACTAATGGCAGAGGCCTTGGCCCTGGTGGCGTTTGCAACCTAGACTGACTAGTCCAATTATACAGCACCAAAATCAAGAAAGCCATTAGTCCTATTGCTAAATATGTCAAAACATCCATTTTGATTTCTATCAGTGCAAGTGCAATTATATAATGTGCACATAAACTTAAAAGTCAGTTTAGTTTATCTTGATTTACAGAAATATTATATCCAACGTTATGGTCCTATCATGAGAAAACCTGCTTCTTTACACTATAATGTAGATTTTATTTTCTTGTCCTTTGGGATCATAGGTTTCATTGTGGACCTTTGAAACTATTAGAGGGTCACTGATGAAGCCTAAATGGCAGAAACCAGGAAATATGCACACTCTAGTTTCAGTTCTTTGGTGCAGTCTTTGCTTCCAAAGGATACCCTTTTAAGAACATATTTGTAGGCGTGACAGAAAAACACAGATCAGCATGCGCATCAGTACTTAGGTTTATCGCAGTTATATTGGTGTGACACCTATAATTGTCAAAGTTCTAGTGATTCTCTACAGCTGGCCAAGCTTATATGGGCCTCGTCGCGAGAAAACCTGTCTTCGGGGTTTCCGTCAAAGCGAGATTCAAACCAGTCTCCTCAGCTACAGAGACTGGCTAGAAAATTGAAATTTCACCAGCACTAAGTTTACATATGATACTTTCCAAAAAGCGAATAACAAAGGCGCTGGTCAGTCTGCGCGGATGCGCAGGCTGGTCTGCGCCTGTGTTGTTGGCAAACCCCCGAAGACAGGTTTTCTCGCGACGACGCCCATATAAGCATTGCCCTGCTCGCAGATCCTGAAGACAGGTTGGTCTTTATTCAGAGTACGTATACGTAAAGAGGCACGCACAGAAATTCAGTGAACATCGCTTTTTTGCGTTTATTTCGTTATGTGCGGACTGATCGCACAATGACCATCAGAATTTAATATATCTATACACCGCCTAATTGGTGATATTTTTTTTTCGTTACACAATATATTGTCAAATGGGCTGTGATATGATGGAATTTGTCCTCATTTGAGCATCTGCATTTTTTAATTTACCCTAAATGCACCTTTGTACGAGCCACTGCCTTTAGTTTACTATCGATGAACAATTATACAGTTTTATAAGACGAAGTAACAAGTTAGGAGATGGGTAACTTATATCAAAATAGTTCAACCAAATGCAAGTTATGGCCAAAGTTTGGGCTCAAAGAATTTTGGCATACGAGAAAATATTGAGGCCTTCCAAGTGGGCACCCGTCCGCTTGTTCCTATGAAGCCATGAATCTCTGTGTTCCCCTGTTCCTCAATTTAAAATCTTGATTTTCTGTGTTCCCTGCTCCTTCTCTGATCATCAGATTTTAAATAATTTTCCAACTTGTTTTATTAAATAAATTGAACTTTCTATCTGTTTATTCCAAATACTGATTTGTTGACACCAGACAATGCAAAATATGCATGCCAAAACGTAATTCCGAGCATCTATAATTGATAAGAGAAAATAATCACAGGGCTCACCCGTTAGGTGTGATTCAAGTGAAAAAACTCATCCAATAAAAATAATGCTGAGGTCGGAAAGAGAAACTAGTGATGGGATGGGAATGTGTTTGGAAATAGGTTGAACAAATATATCAGCGGATGTCATATTTTGTGTCTGAGGAGGCTGAGAACTAATGTTCATGCTAAGTGCATCAATGGCTATACATGGGCGGATCCAGAGGGGGGGGGGGGCAGGGGGTCCAGACCCTCCCCTGAAAAATCACAAAAAATATAGGTCTTTTTAGCAATATGAGTCAAAGCTACCAAGCAAGCATTCAATGTCGAGTCATCATCGGCACGCTAGCGAATCGCCATTTAAATGGCGTTTCACTGGTGGGCCGATGATGGCCCGCTTATATAGTGGTATTTGGATCCTCCCATTAAAAAAAACGTTGCAAAGTTAGACCCCCTCTGGCGACACTTTCTGGATCCGCGCATGGGCTATATATAATGCGCCAGTCATTTGTAACCACTGCTTCACCCAAGCCCCTGAGCAGGACGGGGATATCCATAGCCTGGTAAATGTGCTGTGTTTTTACTTTTTCATTGTCCCACAATGTGGAGGAAATGTTGTGGTTTTATAGACATAGACAAACATGGCAGTGCAGTATAATAGCAGACTGCAGGGATGAACTGTCATGGTTTTGCCAGCTAGCTGTCCCCACAGTGTGGTGGTTACTATGGGGAACTTCACACAAAGTCAAAGTCCTCGACATTCCTCTGGGCTGGGGCGTGGTCACAAATGACTAGTGCATAAAGAGGAAAGAAATTATGCGCACCAGTCATTTGTAGCCGCGCCCTAGCCAGGCAAATGCGCTGTTAGTACAGGGTCATACAAGGGACCTGTAGCCAGAAAAGCAAAGTCCCGGCCGTTCCCCGGCTCTGTGGGCCATAGTTACAACTGACTTATGTATTAGACGATGTAGATCGAGTGCCATCAAACAATGTGACTCCCGTTTATACATCTGATGAACAGCCTCCTCATTATATTTGTTTTTAATATTATTATCTGTTGCACTTGAAGTATTTGTCCTAGAGCTGTCGAGCAAGCAACACAGGCCACGACGCCAGAAAACCTGTCTACTGGGAGTCCGACAAAGCGAGTCTCAAACCAGTCGCTTCGGCTAAACAGGCTAGCTAGAAAATTGATTTTAGATATGATTCTTCTCAAAAAGCAGACAACAAAGTTGCTGATGAGACTGCGCCGATGCACAGGCTGATCTGCACCTTGATTAATACAAATCACCGAAGACAGGTTTTCTCAGATCCTGAAGACAGGTGGGTCTTTATTCAGAGTACGTATACGTAAAGAGGCACGCGCAGAAATTCAGTGAACATCGCTTTTTTGCGTTTATTTCGTTATGTGCGGACTGATCGCACAATGACCATCAGAATTAAATATATCTATACACCGCCTAATTGGTGATATTTTTTTTCGTTACACAATATATTGTCAAATGGGCTGTGATATGATGGAATTTGTCCTCATTTGAGCATCTGCATTTTTTAATTTACCCTAAATGCACCTTTGTACGAGCCACTGCCTTTAGTTTACTATCGATGAACAATTATACAGTTTTATAAGACGAAGTAACAAGTTAGGAGATGGGTAACTTATCATATCAAAATAGTTCAACCAAATGCAAGTTATGGCCAAAGTTTGGGCTCAAAGAATTTTGGCATACGAGAAAATATTGAGGCCTTCCAAGTGGGCACCCGTCCGCTTGTTCCTATGAAGCCATGAATCTCTGTGTTCCCCTGTTCCTCAATTTAAAATCTTGATTTTCTGTGTTCCCTGCTCCTTCTCTGATCATCAGATTTTAAATAATTTTCCAACTTGTTTTATTAAATAAATTGAACTTTCTATCTGTTTATTCCAAATACTGATTTGTTGACACCAGACAATGCAAAATATGCATGCCAAAACGTAATTCCGAGCATCTATAATTGATAAGAGAAAATAATCACAGGGCTCACCCGTAAGGTGTGATTCAAGTGAAAAAACTCATCCAATAAAAATAATGCTGAGGTCGGAAAGAGAAACTAGTGATTGGATGGGAATGTGTTTGGAAATAGGTTGAACAAATATATCAGCGGATGTCATATTTTGTGTCTGAGGAGGCTGAGAACTAATGTTCATGCTAAGTGCATCAATGGCTATACATGGGCGGATCCAGAGGGGGGGGGGGACAGGCTCCCCTGAAAAATCACAAAAAATATAGGTCTTTTTAGCAATATGAGTCAAAGCTACCAAACAAGCATTCAATGTCGAGTCATCATCGGCACGCTAGCGAATCGCCATTTAAATGGCGTTTCACTGGTGGGCCGATGATGGCCCGCTTATATAGTGGTATTTGGATCCTCCCATTAAAAAAAAACGTTGCAAAGTTAGACCCCCTCTGGCGACACTTTCTGGATCCGCGCATGGGCTATATATAATGCGCCAGTCATTTGTAACCACTGCTTCACCCCAGCCCCTGAGCAGGACGGGGATATCCATAGCCTGGTAAATGTGCTGTGTTTTTACTTTTTCATTGTCCCACAATGTGGAGGAAATGTTGTGGTTTTATAGACATAGACAAACATGACAGTGCAGTATAATAGCAGACTGCGGGGATGAACTGTCATGGTTTTGCCAGCTAGCTGTCCCCACAGTGTGGTGGTTACTATGGGGAACTTCACACAAAGTCAAAGTCCTCGACATTCCTCTGGGCTGGGGCGTGGTCACAAATGACTAGTGCATAAAGAGGAAAGAAATTATGCGCACCAGTCATTTGTAGCCGCGCCCTAGCCAGGCAAATGCGCTGTTAGTACAGGGTCATACAAGGGACCTGTAGCCAGAAAAGCAAAGTCCCGGCCGTTCCCCGGCTCTGTGGGCCATAGTTACAACTGACTTATGTATTAGACGATGTAGATCGAGTGCCATCAAACAATGTGACTCCCGTTTATACATCTGATGAACAGCCTCCTCATTATATTTGTTTTTAATATTATTATCTGTTGCACTTGAAGTATTTGTCCTAGAGCTGTCGAGCAAGCAACACAGGCCACGACGCGAGAAAACCTGTCTACTGGGAGTCCGACAAAGCGAGTCTCACACCAGTCGCTTCGGCTAAACAGGCTAGCTAGAAAATTGATTTTAGATATGATTCTTCTCAAAAAGCAGACAACAAAGTTGCTGATGAGACTGCGCCGATGCACAGGCTGATCTGCACCTTGATTGTTACAAATCACCGAAGACAGGTTTTCTCAGTCGCGGTCCAATTGCTATATGTTTCATTTTACCATGAACACTTAGAAAATAAGATGCAAATTTGATTATCGTGAAATATGATAACTCAGAATTGTAATTGCGCAGTCTCTTCAAAGCATTTGCAGTGTGTATGAAGACATACCAAGAGTTATCCTGCTGTTGACCGTTTTTTATCATATAATCTGAGATGTACGACAGTAAACATGGTAATCATTGAACTGTATAAACCACGTGTTACCCATATGAAATACACTGAGGGAAAATAAGGAATTTTCTAAATCGAAAACGACTAAGTTATTTAATTTCACAAGAGATTCCAGACTTATTTTCCTATCAATAATATTCAAATATGCAAGTTTAAATTAGGCGGTGTTTTATTATATGTATGTGCAAAATTTTAGTCCAAAATTTTATCATTAAAGACATTTTAAAAAAGAAAAACGATGTTCACTGAATTTCTGTACGGACTTTTTTTATAGAGAAAATATGCATACCTTGTTGAAATAGTTATCTTACCATTAAGTTGTAATAGGGAAGTATTTCATCCACATGTTTCATGGCCTTCATTAAAATATAGCTAAACTTTTAGTAGAACCAAGATAATTGATACCAACATGTTTGAAGGTACTAAGTATGTACAACGTCGTAAAAACTAAAAGTGCAACTTAGCATGTTTCATGTTTGTTCTTTTCCCGCGAAAGTAACAGTAAAATAGAACTTTCAAATTAATTTTATACATGTTGTATGGGAGCGACGATTTGTTTTTTTATGAAGAAGAGCCTGTGAGATCAATGCGGGGGTTCACAGTAAGAAATATAGTTGTACAAGAAGAAATCTCTAACCTTGATCATGAAAAAGCAGAGACAGAGAATAGACTTCAAGGTAAAAAAGGTCCTGCTCCCCCCCCCCCTAGTGAATTTTGCAGACATATTCAATCTTGAAGAAAATTTCAAGCCGCATCTTTTAAGAGATGTTTGCACTCTGTGCTCCGGGGCGTTAGTCTCTGACAGCCTGTTACATATGTTACTGTAACAAACTAAGGAAAAATCAAAATGAAAGTTTGAGCTAAAGAAAGAAGACATTAAAACATCTAATTATTCATATTTCTTATGTAGTTTGCATGCTGGATGCCTAAGCTACATAAAAGCAGCATTTTAAAGCTGCATAGTCTGTAACTTTTGATCTTCTAATTTTAAAAATAATGTTTTTATTTTTCAAGAACACAGTAAAAATACTCAAATTCAGGTAAACATTTTACCATTTTCGTAAATCTTAACAAGTTATCACTATCAAAACAACTGCATTTATGTTAAAATTCAACGGTCTAGAATTATTGGAGGGACGCAAATAATTACCAAAAAGAGAAAAATACACCTATTTGATAAGATAATTCACTTTTCCATGCAGTTTTCAGCTGTACTGAACATTTTTATTGTGAAAACATAGCTTAATTCTACTTTTACAAATGATTTAAAAAGAAAATAATTTTTTTCGAAAAATGTTCATAGTTACAGAGTATGCAGCTTTAAACAACATTACAGCCTTCAATGGTGTTATATGCGTTACATAGATTAAATTTCCCTTTGAAAGTCGAAATGACTAACATCTTTAATTTTACAGACGATTTGTGCATTTTTACAAGTATTTTTAATCTTAGTTTACTAAAATACTTATTCAACTAATAGAAAAAACAAAGTTTGCTTTTCTATCTCAAATACATTGTTTTATTCGAGCTATTAAACAAACGTACCCCCAATTTTAAGTATCCAATTTTGGTACCTATTATTGAAGAAAAAAAATTGACGCTCGTGGATATCTTACATTTTTGGCTCTGTCTTGCTAATGCAATAAAGAATCATACATTTGCAAGTTTGACATCAGGATCAGAGCACTTATTTAAGTATGTAACGTATGTTACATGGCATAATGAATGAGCAAGGAAATTGTCTTGGAAGTAAGAGATGATATTTCAGAAAAAATACTATTTTTCACATGTTTTCCTATTAATTTGTAGCCTCTGGTGCTCTAGTCTTAGTAATTACAGTCATTGCTGATAACAAGCCCATGGAATTGTGTTACAGATGTTATATAAAATCTTTTTTATCACATATTTCTTATGCCTATAATATTAAAATATATAGACAGAAAGATAGAAAATAATAGTTCTCATTTAAATGACACAATTTAATAAATATTCCTATTAAATATAATTATTCAAAAACAATCCTTATTCAAGTCACCCTCACAATGTCTATCCTTGTGTCTGCTTCTATGGCAAAATAATCACCCATTTCATCACAACCAGTAGAATCATGGCATAGTATTAGGACTGCAAACTGAGTACAATCCTGTTCCTCTCCACCCCTTTGGGAATTGAGCAGACATATCCTACCTTAAAGAACAGTTCAAGCTGCATCAAATAAGAGATGTACTCTACTAACTACGGGGTTAGCCTGTAATGGTATGATACGTATGTTACCATATCAATTTAAGAATAAATGAATTGAAAGTCTGAGAAACAGAAAGAAGACAAAAAACTATCTATACATTTGAATTTTTCATGTAGTTTGTATGCTGAATACCTTTGCTACATAAGAAAGTGTTTTTTAACAAATAAATAGCTTACTATGGTGTTATATGTGTAACATTAATTAAGATTACTTTTTAAAATGGGTAATTGTGACAACATCACTTATAAGCATTTTGTGTGATCCTCCTCTTTTGCCATCAAAAGACTTAATTTTCTTTGTATGTGTGGCTAGTGCAAGGGTCAAACAAATTGACTCAGCTATAACTTGAATCCTTAGCATTCTTCAAAAGCAGAAACAGCATGTCTGTGTCATGGGATCAAACACCTGGTTAAATATGGGTTTAATGCCATTTCACATATATGCATACAATGGAGTATGACTCTGGTATATGTCTCTTCCTGTGAAGTGGCAATAGCAATCTTACTGCAGCTGCCTCTGCATCCGTGCTAGTCAAATGATAACTTTGCTCTGATTTTGCAAAAGCTATGTCTCTATCGTGTACCTCTAAGAATACTTAAAGATTTCTGACATTGGTCAAACAGAAATTTGATAGGCTGCTTTTTTGCATCGTTTGCCATGGAACCTATCCAGTCCTTGGGTGCTTAAGTCCTCAGGTCTTAGATCAATAGTATTTTGCTGCGCCCAAAGAACTTCATAAGTTTTCTTTAGTTACAATGTTGACTCTTGATGGTTTTGGCAGACCGTCTGAAACAATTTCTGTTACACCTTGAAAGTTATCTGGTATAAGAGAAAGAATATGAAGTTGGACATTGCCATCAATTATGTTTGCAGCTGGTTGTTGTTGTTTTTTATATCAGTACATTTAAGCAAGCCTTAAAATAATGTAAAACCTATGATTTCTCAGTTTTTGCAGCCATATGATTAGCTATTGCATTCAAAAGAAGAAAAGTGGACTATGGGTAACCAGTAGTTCTATATTACGCTCTATGGAAGATGTATACAGAGTAAACAAGTTGATAAGGTGCCTCATTTCATGATCCATTGAAAACACTGAAATCGAAAACACTTGCCTCTGACTGTGAAATCAAAAAGAATGTCAAGACAATGCCCTTGCTCATTTATTATGACGAGTTGTATATGTTACATCCTTTAATAAGCGCTCTTATCTTAGAACTTAGTGAATCATTGAATTGAAAGGGTCTAATTTGCGCTCTGTCCATCCTGTATTTCATTGCTTTACCTGCTGTGATACATCTAGTTTGTTTATCTGAAGGGAAAGAGTAACCTCGGTTTCAGCACTTCAGAAGTACTAAGACTTCAAATAAGTTTTGAATGCTTGGAGAAAGATAATAAGTGCAGAGACATTATAAAAGAAACTATGTGTGTTGCATGTATGGAAAGGCTATATTTATAAAAGTTAACCAGCTAAGATATGATTCTTTATCACAGAAATATCAAGGTACATCAGTCCAGGTACTCATTGCTTTTAATGGCATAATTTTCCTCCTTGTGAAGCTTTAGTCTTTCTCCTACTTGCAGAGTATCACTTGAAACACATACTCAAAGAGCCAACTATTCATATCAGTTTCCGAATGTTCCAAGCCATGAATGGCAAAATTGGAAAGTTGATAATGCCTCATCAATTTTGAGTGGACTGGTGGTAAAAATTGTATAACAGTAAATGATTAAAATATTGTGTGATGATTCTGCTAGTTGCAAGGAGGCGATGATAATAATGATTACCACAGAAGCAGACAACGACAAACGTTTAACATGAGTGTTAAATTGATGAGAATTAGTTTGGACCATTTCATTTATTGTTTTGTCTTGTACAAATGTAGAACTATCTTTCTATTTGTGGCTCTATATTTAGCATTATCAGTCATAACTAATATTAACTGAATTGTTTCAACATAACCTAATAAACGTTTCTTATCTCACGGCATGTTTCCTTTATCAGGTCATGATGACGTTGCACTTTTTGAATGACATCGCTAATGACGCAGAATCAACACAAACATCAGAAATTACGTCATAATCGCCTGTTCGAAGAGTTTTCAACAATAGGTAAACTGATAAATAGAATACCAGGCTCGCGTCTTTTGATATAAAGGGATATACTTTAATATAGTGGACCTATGTGGAATCCTGCCTTATAAGAGGATGTATCCATACAAATGTGGTATCAAAATAAACTTTGAAATCTTAACTACACAGAAAGACCAATAATAATAGCTATATCCTCGTATAAAGTGATTATCGAGGCCTTTAAACTTCATAAGGGTCAACGCAATTTTCGCTTCATCGCGCATCAGTGTACATGATCATTTCCAACACTCGTGCAAGCCTCTGGGATTATGCACTTTGGAAATTAGATCTTGGAACGATTGGGCAATGATTATAAATGATACCCATTCCGTGTTTTCTGCAATAAAAAGGTTCTCACAGCATAAAATGCACAAATCCTTCACTCCGGTGAATCTTGTTGACAAGTCGGCCATTTTGGTAGAAAAGTAGATAAAAAGCGCCTGGATAACACTTGCTATTGTCGCGAACTCCCCAGTATCTCTCACAAGATTAAAGGGTGCCGAGTCATAGAGGGGCATCGATAACAGAAATGCCTTTCATTCCGTATAAGTTACATTGACGGAAAAAACGCATTTTGATATAAAAACATTGTATTCTTAAGAAATGTGGAATCATTTCTATATAGAGATGCAACCAGGTTTTTGGCAAAGACTGAATAATTGTTTTCTCAAGAAATGTGGATGCATTTCTATCTAGAGATGTGACCAGATTTTTGGCCCAGACTGCATGATTGTTTTCTTAAGAAATGTGGAATCGTTTCTATATAGGGATGTAACCAGATTTTGGCCAAGATTGAATAATTGTTTTCTCAAGAAATGTGGAAGCATGTCTATATAGGAATGATTCCACATTTCCTAAGAAAACAATTATTCAGTCTGGACCAAAAATCTGGTTGCATCTCTATATAGAGATGATTCCACATTTCTTAAGAAAACAATGTTTTCATATAAAATGCGTTTTATTCCGTCAATGTAACCAATACGGAATAAACAGCATTTCTGTTATAGATGCCTGTCTATGGATACATCTTCAAGAAGACGAATAATTGTTGGGGAGTTTTACAGCATAACTCCCCAAGACATGATCGATGTATGAAAGACGCTTGCATTTTCATTGAGAAATTGAAATGGCCGACATCAACCGTGAAAAAACACTGATCCTTGCCTGATTTAACTGATCATTACAAACGATATTTGGACCCAGGCGTATTGATTGTAGTATAAAAATGGAGATGAGATACAGTTGTATATAATTCGACCACACAAGTGTGGACACATCCTCTTATATGGCAGGATTCCACATAGGTCCACTATATTAAAGTATTTCCATATAAAGTTAACCAGGCTCAGCTTTGAGAACGCATGTTGAATCGCTCGGCAAGCCTCGCGATGTCAACAAGCGTTCTCAAAACCTTGCCTGGTAAACTTGATATCAAAAGACACTCACCTAGTATTCTCTATTTATATGCACAGTATTAGGAAATGTGTCCAAAAGGTCATTGATAATATCTGCAACAACAGTCCATGGGCTTGATAATCAGAAATGAATATAATTTCTAGTGTTTTGGCACCAAAGACTTATATTATAAGTACACATTAAGTGTCCTGATCTTATACTTAATGACATCTTGCAGATATATGAGCAAGACAGACTAAGAAAATGTAAAATATCCACACGCTGCAATCGCTTTCATGTGTTTTACTTAAACGGTAATAACAAAATTTGCTCCTCTGTAAAACTGGGAGTAGTGCTGTGTATTAGCTCCTATAAGACAATATATTTAAGATAGAAAAGCAAACTTGGTTTTTTTTCATATTCATCAATTCAGTATATGTTTGTAAAATCTAATAAAACAGTTTGAAACCAAGTCATAGTAGTTGTTTAACTAAATGACGATGGTCACAATTATAGCTTTTAAATTATAATTAGGTTCATGTAACGCATTTAACACCACAGTTAGCCCTATTAATGTTAAACAGCTTCCATATGTAGTAAAGACATCCAGTATGCAGACTATAAGTATGTCAGTTTATTAGATTATTTTAATGTCTTCTTTCTGTAGCTCAAACATTCAAATTTCTTATTCTCAAATTGATATAGTAACATATGTAACAAGCTGTTACAGGCTAACGCCCTGACTTACAGAGTGCAAACATTTCTTATTTAATACACCTTGAATGGTAACATAAGATGTAATATGTCTGCAGAATTCCAAAGGGGATTTAGATGGAGCAGGCCCTTACTCAGCTTGATGTCAAAATACTGTTTTATGATTTTATTTATCACGCTAACATATGTAAAGCTCTCTGATCTTTAAAACTTGATGACAACTAGCAGATCTATAAGTCTTTATCGTACGAGCCAGCTTAAAATCCCTAAATAATGTCAGATATCCAGCAGCTGCGAGTTTTTTTTCACAATTTTAGCTCAAATTTTCAAATTAGATTTCCTTTATTTGATATAGTAACGCATGTAACATGCTATTTCAGACTAACGCCCCAACATAGAGAGTGCAAACATCCCTTATTCGATGCAGCTTGAATTGTGCTATAGGAGATTAAAACATTTTTAGGCATATCGTACTTAAAGACAATGAGCTTGCCCATTTATTTCATCAGGTAACATATGTTACAGCCTCTGATTTAAAAGAAAAAATTGCAACAAACTTGCAGATTTATGAGTCTTTTCATATAAGCAAATAAATTCCAAACAATATGACATATTCATCAACTGCAAATATTTTTTAACTATTTTTACTTTAGTTTTAATACCAAACATTTCACCTTAAAACTGGGTAGGCGTAGGGTTGTTTAATTGCTTATTCTAGAAAAAATATTTAAGCTAGGGAAACAAACTTTAATTTTTCTGTTAGCCAATTGCATTAGCTAGTCAGACATGGTTAAAACATTTTGCAAAACACACAGAGAGATTGTGAATGTAAATGATACTAGCCACACTTGCAAATTTTACTGGGTTATCTGATTTATGTAACGCATATGACAGTTTAGGAAGCCGCACTTTCGTTCCAATGGCTGTCATGCGTAGTTAAGATATCCAGTATGCAGACTATATGAATGATTTTTAAAAATAAATAATTTAATGACTTCAATTTTTAGCCCAAACTTTTTAATTTACTTTTTCTTAATTTGATAAAGTAACGTATGTTACAGGCTCTTACAGACTAACGCCCCGGAGCACAGAGGGCAAACATTTCTTAAAAGACTCAGCTTTCAATTCTCTACAAGATAGGATATGTCTGCAAAATTCCCTAAGGGGGGGGGAGCAAACCCATTCTCAGCCATCCGTCTAGAGAGAGAGAGAGAGAGAGAGAGAGAGAGAGAGAGAGAGAGTATTAAAGTAGTGGTAGATGTTTTCACACTTTCACATATCTGAAGATACAGGCATCATTAACCTACTAAACCATGATCACATGTTTTAAGTATCACAGACAGAGCTGTTTATGAAAGCGATCATAGTGCGGAAAAACAACAGTTTGACAAAACAAGACTTTGCTTATTCTGGCATATAATTATGGGCTGCGAGGCGGGAAAACCTGTCTTCGTTTTGACATTCTGACGGCATAAGAGTTTGTTTGAAAAGGCTAAGTTTTGAAAAAATCAGCAGACGACAAAGTGTATATCTGTGAATATACACACATTACCTGCATTGGTACATCTACCATTTTCCTTGACAATTGCGGTAACTAAACTCTTTGTCTTTGCCAACTGGGTAGTTTGGCATGCTCTTTCGTAGTCTGTTCATGATTTTCAAGATCAACTTTTTCAAAACATTCTTTCAGAAATACCATCACAGTGTCAAAGGTTTGGTGCTAGATCAGGCCCAGCGTTTTGTTGGGCCTGATCTGGGTCCAAACGCTTTGCAAATTTTGTCAGCAGAAGACAGTTAAGTTTGCAGTTGCAGTTCCGGTTACATGCACCTGTAACATACTTATGATACATGTATGGACGGGTTTGTGAGAAAATGACATTGTCCAATCATTCTTTAACCCTTAAAGCGCCGATCACAACAAAAGTCGTATATCGTCTGCTGAAGTTTTAGAAGCCTCTTCGACAAACAGTGTAGACCAAGATCAGACTGCTACTATAGGAGCAGTCTGAATTGGGTCCACACTGTTTGCCTCTATACTTACATTAGTCAATAAAAATTAGAAAAAATGTTGCAGACGACTATAGCAGACGATATTTTCTGAAGCAAATTTTGTTGTTGGCGCTTTAAGGGTAAATGCGCATTCCAGTAGGCTAGATGCCTTTATTTTAGCCCGAGTATTCATTACGTGTGTGTGAGTATTTGAGTCTCGAACGTGACTGCACGGAAGCGCATGCTCGTTTGATTGTAGCCGTTAGCTAATGAGATAAGTACCAGAATAGCATGTGACGACTAATTTATGGAAAAAATGGCATATTCAGGATTGAATTTCAAACCAATGTATGTTTAGACAGACCTTGCAATATCATTAATATTGTGCCTGGTAATTACATGTTTCCATAGTTACATAGTATACATACTTTTCACATGTTTCTACTGTGGATTCAAAGATACATGAGAATCGTTGTAAAAAATATGTAGACTATAGTGCGAATCATGTTTACTGTCGTCGCCCTGGGCCCGGTCACCTGTTAAACTAATGGTGCCGGGAGCCAACTCACGACAGTAAACAAGAAACGGATTATAACCCGGCACATTTGTATTGGGTACTTTATACAGGTATACATCATTTACTGCAGTATATGACGTCATTACTCGGACCAGACGCCGAACACAGATGGGCGAACTGGTTGAAATTGTTGCAAATATCCCAAAGTTTAATTTTATATAGGTCGCCAAAAATCGTCACGAAATTTACACGGGACCATTTTTTCGGCCCATTCGACATCGACAAGTATAATATACACCGTAATTTACCTGTATCTATGAAAAATAGTATAGGATACCTATTATTATGCGCCTTTTAAACAATTTTTGCTTTTGAAGAAGGTGACATAGTGAATAATGTTCTGTAAACATCTTAAATAACAATCCACATAAAAACAACATTCTCACTTCACATAAGCGGGTTTATAACTATAAATGTACGAGAGGCATCCAATAAAGAATGAGACTTTTTCTATAGTGCAGTGAATTTACATACTAGACTTATGGAATCTCGTTCAAAACTAGCATGTCTTTTTGACTATTCACATAAACCATATTTGACAAGTTACACAGTTCCAACTTTTGTTGCTAGGCAACATTTGAAGACTAGGCAAACATCCGTGGCCACCTCAGTCTAGGTGGTCACCATGGCAACAGATTAAGATGTATAGTTTATTATTCTACAATTACTTATATATGCTCATGCATTCTGTCTATAACCAATAGTGGACAATAATGTTTCAGAGTCTTGAGCTGTTACCATGGAAACAAAGCTTAAAAACAGGGTTTTAAGAAATAACTGGTATTTTCCAGTGACCTTTTGACTTATAAAGTTAATATCAAATAGTCGAAGGCAATTTAAGTGAACAGAGTTTTGTTCATCAATACCTAATTTCAATCAGCTGCACATAACGATACATTTTGTCGGATATCCTTCACTAACGTTGTAAGCATAGCAACGTTAAGTAATGTGTTTATAAAAATCGAGTAAATCTGTTGCTAGGCAACCAAAATAAATTATATGCATGATATTTGGTTCTTTTTAATAGCATTTTATGTAACACTAAAATTGTTCAGTAGAAAAAAAATATATCAAGAGGCTGAATGTTATCTATGAGCGAAAATAAAATACTTAGAATGCTCGTGGGTATGCAAAAAATAATGGAAACGTGGCCATGCATCTCCAAGTCCTTCTACAAAGCATCCCGTTACTATGGCAACTGATCAATCACAAAGATATTGTTTCTATTCCTGAATCGCTAAGATGTTTATACTATTATTATGGTGAATTGTAACTACATGCACACACAGATTTTCAGACCATGAAGAAAGTCTAATTTTTTTTGGGATGACCCTCGTACTACACTCCTCCTCAATTTTTGGTACTGCTAAGCTGCAGCATTCCAGTTATAAGCATGTATGTAAATGTACAAGCAGGATGGTAACATGACTGGCTTCGTTAGAAGCCAGCTGATCTGGATCTAAAATGTTTCAGAAAAGAAAGATGAATCCAGGTTCAGCAGGACAATGGGTTAGTCAAGCTAGACTCTTCTGCAACAAGGCATAATAGAACCTTATTTTACGTCGATATAGTTTGTAAATTAAAAACAATTGTTGGAAAGCCTTATTTTAGTGATCAATTTAAAACGATTATTAAACGTTGGTTTAAACTTTATTTTATTTGTATAATATATGACAAGTATACAAGCAACACAGAATACGATTTCAATACAACCACTATACAAATGGGATTCAGAAGAAAATCAAATGACTTATTTGAATCTGTATCCAAAGAGTTCACATTTCTGCTAATGTACTATCATATCGTAATTGTCATTTATGTAGCGAATAATGGTCGCACTTTGTAGCTGTTTGGCGATAATGGTAGTAGTTGGTTGTTGAGGGCTCCACGGGGAAGGGAATGTAAAGTCATAATTTCATTGGTCTGTTGTTGGACTTAATTCATCCATAACAATTAGATTTCTGAATAAAATGCTATTGGAAGTGTGCGTACCCGCAAAGTATCATATTAGGTTTTTATTTAGTTTTGATTAATTAATTGTGTGTGCAACTATTGTAAGAACTTTCAAATGTGTACCTTTGTTCTTTAGCAGAAACGTCTTATTTTTAATATATAATCTTGCACAGCTGAAAAGAGTTCTGCATTTTCAACATCTGTCAGATCAGTATTACCATATAAGAAAACATTGTCCGTTGGTTGACAGTAGGTCGAGACTCTATCTAGCAAGGCATGCCTTAATTGTCCGTAGAGATTGCAGTGTAAGAAAAAGTGTGAAATATTTTCAATCTCACCACATTCACACACAGGATTATCAATGATGCTTTTCTGGAAAAGGTGATACCTCAGTGAGCAGTTCAATCGTATGCGGGCATGGTATATTTGTCCTAATTGTGAACCAGAAAAGTAGTAAGGTATTGGTTTGGTAATGTTGTAATTGAGTTTATGTTTAAAGGATTCAACCGATGAAGAGCTCTTAGTATCGTCTGGAAGGATGTTCCAAATGCGCGTGGTTGAAGGGAGAAATAAGTTGTAGTATTGTTGGGATCTTGCAGGGTTGTCTGAAGGTTCGTCTCGTTACTCAAGTTGTATTGACTTATATTACCAACAGTTAGGGGTACAAGTGAGGAGAGTTATTCAGGTGCCAAAGAATTGATCATCTTATAAAAGAGGAAGAGTTTGTGTTTTTCTCTTCTCGATGTGAGACTTTCCCACCCTGTGTCAGACAATAGAGAACGAATTGATGCAAGTTTGGTTGCTTCCAAAACAATGCGGTGCTGGCAGCTTCATTTTGATTTTTTCTAACTTGTTAGCCTCTTGTTGGGTACAATTGTCCCATACAACATTGGCATATTTAAGGAGAGGCCTTATAAAAGATATATATATGGTTTAGAGAGCCTTCTTGTCAAGCTGAAATTTTAGTCTGGGCATAATATTTATACGAAGCCATGCTTTAGCTTTCACAAGTTCTAAATGACCGTGCCAGGAGCAGTCCTGTGAGAATGTTAGTCCTAAATGTTTGTGGGAGTTTATGTTGTTAATCAGGTTCTGGTTCAGGCTGAGGGGAAAGGTTTATTATGTTTACGAGATAGTATCAAAGATTCAGATTTTGCTTGGCTAAACAATACAAGCCATCTGACTGCCCAAGCATGTATTTTGGTAAGATCAGCGTTTAGTTCATCAGCCGTACTTATTGGGTTATCTACAATAATATAGAGACTAGTATCGTCAGCTAAAAGCCTTATGCAAGAATGAATATCATCTACAATATAATTAATATATATGAGAAAAAGGAGAGGGCCTAAAATAGATCCTTGAGATACGCCGGCCTTAATAAATGCCCAAGAAGAAGCTGAACCTGGAAGTACAAATCTCTGTTTCCTATCGTTTAAATAGTCCTTAAACCACGACAGAAGAGAACCAGAAATCCCAGCAGATTCAAGATTATAGAGAAGTCCTCGATGTCAGACTCTATCAAAGTCTTTGCCTGTATCGCAGAATACTGCTCTGACGTTTTTGCCTTGATCAAGAGAATGGCAGAAGGTGTTATGTATGTCTACTAGATGATAAACTGTAGAGTCACCTGGAACAAATCCAGACTGTAGAGACGTCAGTATGTTATTATCCCGAATGAAATAAGATAAATGTTTATGTACTTATTTTTCTAAGGCTTTGCCTACTGTACTGAGTAGAGATATAGGTCTGTAGTTAGAAACAACTGAAGGGTCATCCTTTTTTAATATGGGAGTTACATTTGCTAGCTTCCATATTAAAGGTACCTTGCCAGAGGTTAGAGAGAAGTGAAAAAGATCGCTAAGAGAAAAAGAAAGGGGTTTAGCGAGTTCCTTTAACACACGATTGTTGATAGCATCTGGACCTGTTGCGTTACCTAATTGTAGAGATTTTAACGGGGTTTCAACCTCGAAAGGTGAAGTAGAAAGAAAATTAAGGCTATGTTCAGAAAGAGTAATATCAGGTGGTATGATGGCTTGTGTTTCATAAAGTTCAGTTTGTGCTGCAAAGAAATTATTCATCAGGATTGCTTTATCATCCTCTTTGGTGTAAATAATATTGTCTTTATATAACGGAGGGACAGAGGACGATTGGCTACGTTTGATAAATGGTTTTAGTGTCTTCCACCAGTCACGTGGCCCAATGTCATTATTGCATAATTTTGCCGCCAGTTTGTCAGTTTCTTGTTGCTTTAACTTTCTAATTTCTGTTGTAGTTTTGTTTCTAAGGTGTTTGTTGTCATCATAGTCTGTTATGTTTTTTGTTCTTTTAAATTTCTTGAAGAGACGTTTACGCTTTCTAATTATTTTTTTGCTTCGTTCGTTAACCAGGAGGGATCAGATTGTCTTATCTTAACTTTTATGTTGGGAATGTGTTTGTCAGCTAGTTATGAGAAACGATTGGTTATATTTGATGCGTATGTCACAGAGGTGAACTTTGTGATTATTTTGCTTAACGCATAAATTACCTTTTCTCCTTTAGTGCCACAGTGAGTAGTGTTGAGATTTACTTAAATCATACCAAGCGTGGGAAAAACAGGTTTAACCTGTCTTGCATTGTTTTCTAATGGGGTATCTTGAAACTGAGTTAGTCTATTTTATCGTCCAATCAGTAGCCGTTTTAGTTAGACATATGGATGTAAGATGATGGGTGATTGGTTGCTAATGAACACACCTCTATTAACTTACTTTGCGCATGCGCCTAACCTCACAATTACATATGCGCGCGAGATTTGGAAAAGGCATTCTCATTTTTGCAGTTAGATCGACTCCATCGATCTACAGGCTGTAGAACATATATCTATATTAGTATTTATATTATTCCTTCACGGAAATGATATAGAAACATTATTATTAGCAGGTATGTGAATTTATATTCTTTTTATCATACAGATCACAGATGGTCGTTTCTGATGAAAACGCCAAAGGGAGGTTTTCGCCAGGAACTACATTCTGTACATTTTCTGTGACGTAGTTCACAATATTTCTGTATGACGTATTAAAGCAAATTACATTGCCTTCGACTTGTGTTCTGTCTTTCTGAAATAGGCATGGCTATCGTTTTGATCTTTATGGACATCGCAAATGGAGGAATTAATAAATTGAGCTAACGCATAAAATGTAAGTTAAATACAAAAGGTGTGGTTTTATATTTTAATCTCTTTGTATATAATTTTGTCACTGCAAAATACACATGTCTAAAAATAGACATGACATGCTCAGGTACCATACGAATTGTGTTATTGTACACACAATATCGTACTTGCGAGTCAGTTGCAAGTATATCTGTTGTCCGTGTCCGATTGTCTGTCTGTCTGTCTGTGTTGTAAATATGTATTGCATATGGGTGCAATGTATTCCGTTGTCCGTGTCTGTTCATTTGTCTGTCTGTGTTGTCTGTACTGTTTCATTGTTTGTTTTGTATTTTAGGACACCCTTTTTATTTACAACTGTAAAATAAATCCTTTATAACAACATCTGTCGTTGAGATCCCTGGCTAAACGAATCCATACCCTGCGACATATCATTACTCTTCAGTGATTCCAAGTCAGTTTCTCGAATGTCACGAGATAGAGATTGGTAGTCACCACTATCAAATAACATAATATGTCTGAGAAAGCAGGGGCTACATTTTTATGAAAAATCAATACAAAGTAAACAGGGCAATGATACCTAGCATTTTGATCAAGAAATGGATCACCTACCCCACTTAATAGTATGCTATTCTTATTGGATGCAAAAATCAGGTCTATAATAGAAGAAGAGTGATCAGTGAAGTGAGTCGGCTCCACAATCATCTTGGTTACACTGAATTGTTGACAAATAGCAGAAATGTTTTGGTTAGAGGTATTTTTAAGGGTATCGAGATTAAAGTCGCCTGTAATAAATTCATCATTTATATTGCTATCAAAGGCAAGACCGATTGAATCTTCGACAGAAGACAAAGTTTGGGCAGGAAAATTTGGAGGTCTGTAAAATGTACCAAGGAGGAATTTTCTATGATGAACAGTGATTTTAATCCAAATGCACTCAATATTAGGTAGTTCTCGATCATTTCTGCGACGTGAAAATACATTGTCCTTAGTATAAACGCATATTCCTCCGTGGTTTGTCACCACCTCGATCACGGCGGTATAGCTTATACCAATCAAGTGATATGGAATCGTTGTCTGTATGATCATTAAGCCAAGTTTTAGTTAAGCAGATGACCGAAGAGTTGCTTAGCTCTGCTCTTATTAAATCAATTTTGTTCGTAACGCTTTGGATATTGTAATGGACAATTGAGAAATATTTTGATATTGACACGTCATCCATGGTTATTGAATCTAATTCACTTTCCAGAAGATTGAGACCCGGGGCTGAGTTCGATATCCCCAGATTGTATTAACAGGAGAGACAGAATTATCAATAGTTCGAAAGAACTTAAGTTTTTTTTCAACTTTACAATGAAGAGCATAGTGTAAGCCTATCCGCATTCTATACAATTGTATATCAATCATTTATTAATCAGTAACTTGACTTTCAATAAAATGGATGAGGCTAGATGTGATAAGATGCGAGTATTAATGTTGCGGTGCATACTAAGATTTTCCTTTTGAGTTAGAAAACACGGACTGCAGCATCGTCCCTGCAAAAATGTTATATGTACGTTAAAAGTCATGTAATGCAGTCAATAAGACAACGTAAGCGTGGACGATGCGAGTACCTGTTTTGATTGAATCATGTCCAAAGTGATACCAATGGTTTATGAGACTGTGAAAATATGAGGTTCCCCGTGAAGCAATGTAATGTAAAAGTGAGAAACAGCTAGTTTAATCAGAAAGTGCGACTTAATATAACAGAAGAAGAAAAAAACACACACACAAAAATCAAACATGATCGACAAGAATAAAGGATAACTATTTCTCATTCATAATGTCAATACCACCTTTATTGTCATATGATGCAAGATGGTTACATTTACCCACTCGAAACGTTATAAAAGAGTGTGATACAATATGGATATCATTCGACAGTCTGCATGCCTGGCTGTAAACCCATTCACGGCTTATAGCTATAGTTTCGTCTTTAATTGTACGACGGCGGGTCAGGCCTCGGACTCAATGACAGCCCTGAAATAAAGCTTTATTCCGTTGGTTTGTGCCTGATGCTTGTCGTTTGCTGGGCCCACCATAGCTCAACTTGAGGTTTGCTTTAGCTCTGACTATCTGTAATCCATCTTTTTTTTCAAAATTTCTCGTTCAAAGTTTTCGAAATTACACAGGGAGTCAAATAATAAATAGATAAAAGCCATTGTATATATCGTTGGTCCGTTTACAAAACCTCGTAAATTTTACAGGAGAGACAAAAAACTTTCTTGGTTGTTTGCTTTTTGTAATATTCTTGCGAGATTCAGACTGAAAGCATATTGTAAGTTTATTTTAACGGGTACAAGTAATACATTGGCAGAGTTTTATTTTTCTAGCACATTGTGATACTTTTTTAAAAAAATAAATACGAGAATTTGTAACCGGATATTGCAAATACGACATTTTGCCAGTTTCGAAACTCAATAAAGACAAGTTGCGTTTTAATTAAATATATATAAAAAAAGGTAACCAAATGTAGTTCTGTTACTTTTGAGACGTGTAAGCTGCATTTTATGTATCCACGTTACCTGTGCTGACATTTCGATTTATAAGGACAAAATCTCGAATTTTATCAACCAAAAGGCGAGTTTACAAATTATCGTAGCTGCAGCATTTTCGTAAACAATCTGATTGAAGGCAAGAAACAAGTTCGTATGACAAATTTAAGCATGAATTTGCGAGAAAGTATTTATAGACACCCTTGGAAACCGTCACAGTATTAAAGTAAGTAAGGGTGCAAAGATCAGGAATCGATACAATCAAGTACCACACCTGACCCAGGATATCAATGGGAAAGTGACAAACTCACAGTAGACACCACAATTGAGAGCCAAGAGGTCAGCCCTTTCCCAGCAGGTGACCACAAAGCACATATAAACAGACGTGCACAAAGACATAGCAAACACAAGACAGAACAAAAACATAAAAGATCCACAAAAGAAGTACCGCCTTGGAACGGTCAGTAAAATATTTTACTGGAGGGTTTAAACCTGATAAAGCTTACCTGCTTTTTGTCTTATCAGATTTACGTATACGAGGTTTTAGAACATACAGTGTAATAGGCTGGGTAAACGAAACGGGACGAAAATGGCAAAAACTTGTTTAGTTCTAATCTATAAAATTTTAAAATATCTTACTCATTCATACATAAACCACCTACTTTTAATTGAATGTATCGCTATAATTTCAGACATGCAAATATCATACTAGGCCCCGAGGTTATAAAACTTGAGTTCATTCTGAAACTCAAAATAAAGCACAATGATTGGCTGTTTGCGGACACGTGTCCGCAAGCAGCAAATCATTGCGCTTTATTTTGAGTCGTTCTATAACCTAGGCCCGGAGATTATAAAACTTGAGTACAGTCTCAAGCTCAAAAAAGCAGCCAATCATTGCGCTTTATTTTGAGTTTGAGAATGAACTCGAGTTTTATAACCTCGAGGTCAGCTGGTGTACGATCAATGCGCGGACAAGTCAGTACTTTAACACATTTTTCCCTTTTACACCTTGTGACTGGACCAATCACAACGAAGAAAATAGAAACTCCATGTCTATTAAATCTTTCAAACAAAGTGAGTATGGCTAGGAAATGCCACAATCACAGACCACAGACACACCCAAGGAACCGTGAGAAAGAGGCATAAAACACTAACAGCAACATGGCAGCAAGGACATTATTTAAGTAAAGAACCAGACACCCCTCCTTCCTCAGCGAGCTGATTGCAAACTAGAAAGGACACTCAGTAACTGCATTACATCAACTATACGGAACTGTACCAAATCACTTAAATGTTGTTGATAGATGTTTAAAAAAGTTGCATACACGTCTTTGTACCAAATTAAGCTTTAAAGTCATTACATATATCTTAAGCATTTAACACAAGCGTGAGGGAGCGCAGTGGCTTAGTGATAGAATGTTTAACTCGAGATCGAGGGGTTGCGGGTTTGAGCCTCACCGGAGCCACTGCGTTGTGTCTTTGAACATGGCTTATTATGTTTCACGTTTGTCTTTATTATATTGTCTCGTCTGTTCCTTGCAGCTTTAGGATCACCTGCTAGGAAAGGGCTGATCTCTTGGCTCTCTTGTGTGTGATGTTTCCTTGTGTTTTGTCACTTTCCCATATGAAATCTCGGGTCAGGTGTGGTACATGTACTTGATTGCAACGTTTCTTGATCTTTCTGGGTTGAACCAGTACTAAACGTAGATAAGAAGGCAAAGATAAAGAAACGTTACAATCAAGTACATGTACCTCACCTGACCCGAGATATCATATGGGAAAGTGACAAAACACAAGGAAACATCAATTGAACGTCAACATGAATTGACAAAATGTTGACTGGGACGTAAAAAATAAAAACAAACAAACACAAACATAAATGCCTAGGTTCTTTTAAGTTTCCACAGTATACAATTGATGCAGTCTTTTGAATTTAACATCAGGGATTGTCAACCTGAGAATTGTGAAGACACTTTTGAGGGTTGATTAATTCTGATGTTAACCGGAAAAGAATGCACCATTATTTTGTGTTATACGACACTGTTTCTCTTTTACTAGTTTTATAAAAAAGTATTTTCATAAATTATAAATTTACTCAAGTCAGATGTTCCTATTGCATTGAAAACAAGATTATTTCAACAATTGCTTTTCAAGTTTCTGAAACTCTGATGAGATGTGCAATAGAATTGCATTTTTAAATTACTGTTCTCATAAAATGAACAAAACATTTGACTTGTGAAATACATAATTTCTTTATTTCTTGAGACATTTTTCCAACATCTATTTTAGCTGTCAGGCAGTAGTGAAAAAATTTGATGTCTACCTGTCCTGGGCTAAATTTAATTCAATCTATTTTTAGCTGTCTGTCAGCACTGACCAATCCTGATATCTACCTGTCCTGTGCTAATTTAAGCTCATCACTGGTAAACATCAAGATCTGTCAGGCAGTAGTGAAAAAAATTTGATGTCTACCTGTCCTGGGCTAAATTTAGTTCAATCTATTTTTAGCTGTCTGTCAGCACTGACCAATCCTGATATCTACCTGTCCTGTGCTAATTTAAGCTCATCACTGGTAAACATCAAGATCTGTCACAACCAGTGAAAGCTAGTTTTAGCCAGTCAGAGGAGGTCATTTATAGGAGTCATATAACAATATAGTTTGGTAGGAAATGAAGAAAATAATCACTCTTTGGGTTAAATTATATTACAATCTAAATCCTTTAAGCACGAACTACTTGTAACTAGAAGGGAAACTTCTAGCCCCATGAACCTCGAATAAGCGAGAGTAGAATGTAATGATCTGTACAAATGTGTCAAGACAATAAATTGAGCCGTGACATGATACTTCCATCAATGTGGTATGTGCGACCAGCAGTGCTCAGACCAGCCTGCGCATACGCGCAGACTGATCAGAGCCTTTGCTAGTTGCTTAAATATTCTATGAGTGGTAAGCTACCGACCGAACACCATTTTGAGTTTCTAAGCTTAAAGGAGGTTGCACAGGCTCAGCTGAGTCTACACTTGTCAAAATGGCACATTGTTGGAAATCACATGTCACGGCTCAATTATGTCCTATCAATGAGAATTAACAACAACTAGACAGGAATCTGCGCCAACAAACCTCCATCCACCACTTGATTCGTACCATTTACCATGGTTGAGTAGTCGCTTAGAAGATACTGGATCGCACCAGTGCTTTCTTTCAAAGAACAAATCCTTCCAAGTGGTGTATTGGATGTGATATTGTTAACAATTGCACTGCCCTCCAAGTTCGGTTCGGACTACAGTCAAGTTCACAGAATTCACTCGAATTTGGTGGGGACCCAGCTCCAACGCAAACTGTTTCGTCACCATATCAAGCCCCGCCTTGGAAATGTTATAAGCTATAGCACCCTTGCAAGGCAGCAGACCTAGTACGCTGTAATTAAAATAAAAAAAGAATATTGGTATGTTTAGGACTCATTTTGCTGTGTGCATTTGATGATTTCTTATTATCTCTAGCGCCAGCTATCCAAGTTGAGCGCTTAAGGTAAAAAGTGCTTGAGATCTTTAAATGCACAAAAAGGTAGCCTTAACACACCACAGCAGATTAAAATGGAATAAACTTTTATCCAATCAGCTTGATAACACAGAATGAACTGAACACAACTTGGAATCACAGGTCAATGTCAAATATGTTTAAATTGTTTCGTGCGGCAAGTAACGCGATTTCCTCTTTCTTTCTTTTTTTGATGGAGGGTGTTCATATTTAGAACAATTTTAATATATGAGCCAGTGCATGAGATTTCCAACAATGTGGTATGTGCGACCAGCAAAGCCTCAGATCAGCCTGCGCATACGCGCAGTCTAATCAAAGCCTTTGCTAGTCGTTTGAGTATTCTTTTATTGTTAAGCTACTGACTGAACATCATTTCGAGTTTTTAAGCTTAAAAGGAGGCTGCACAGGCCCATCTGAGTCTACACTTATCAAAATGCCACATTTTTGGAAATCACATGCCATGGCTCAATTATGGTATGTATATTACGGTTTCAGATCACCGTTATGACACCGGAGTCAAATGTCAAGGTCACATATACCTAAACCATCTACGGTTTGTAATGCAAAATACCCATGTACATGTTTTAATCAAAAGTGTTCGTATTTGCACTTTGATTGTCTATGGTGTGTAGATTACAGCGGTCAATAAATGATAGAGAAGTTCGCATAAAGAGCTGCATAGAGGTTTTCTTTTAAGTATGTGTGCCCTTGACTTTTGACACCAAGGTTATATAGGCGATATGTAACCTAAATTTTAATCTGAACACCACCGCAATAATTGTGTTAAATATGAGAACCCTCCATCGAAAAATGAAAAAGGAGACAGAAGCAAGACAGATTTAACCTTTAACCCTTGACTCCAATTTTGAATGCGTATTCCGAGACATGTGTTGTAATCTACACATCATAGGCCATCATTGTGCCAAATATAAACACCCTCAAAAACTGGAAGATAAGTTCGGGCTTCGTGCAGAAGAAAAAAATCTAAGTATAGATGACCTTGACCTTTGACACCAAGGTCATAACACTGATCTTGATAGGCTATTGTTATGCCAATTATGAACACTTTCGGTCGGAAAATGAAAGAGGAGTTCGCATTTCTAGCCGTTAACACTTTAAAAGAATATTTTACCGTGACCATTTTCTCCAAGGACATATCGGTAAATTGAAACCTTTGGTGTAATCTACACATTATAAGCAATCCGTGTGCTAATTATAAGTACCCACCATCAAAAACTGAAAGAGGGATTCGTGTGATGAGCTGTAATGCAGTTTTAAGAACAATTGACATTGACCTTTGACTTCAAAGTCATTTATGTACCTGTATTTCGATACCTTTGTTGCAATCTACACGTCATAAGCAATTATAAACACTGTGGCAAATATGAACAACCTAGGAACAAATGAAAGAAGAATTCACGTTACTAGCAGTAGACAGGTTTTAAGTATGTGTGACCTTGGCCTTTGACTCCATGGTCATATCAGTAATCTGAAACCTTCGTTATAATTTGCAAACCATAAAAATCATTGTGCTTCATTGTAAATATGAACACCCTTCATCAAAATATAAAAGATTAGTTCTCGGTACGAGCCACAAGACAGATTTTGACAGATTTTAAATATACTTGATATTGACCTTTGAATCCAAGGTCATATGCGTATTTCGAGACATTTGTTGTATTTTACTCACCCTAGGCAATACGAAGCAGATATTTAAAAGATGATAAGTAATATATGTACCATCACAAACAAAATAATAAAGATAGTATTTGGCATGATATATAAATCTTTTAAAAAATGTCTTTAAGGCGTACAATGTGGTCCAAAATGTCAATTTCTCTATACTTAGCATAGAAAATTGCCTTTCGCCAAGGTCTACACTGTTCCCTAGGTTAAAACAATTTCCAGGTACTGAGTTAAATTGTAATTTGGAAATTCAAACTAATAACTTATGAAGTGCAAAGTCACCATCCAAAGCTATTACATTAGAACAAAAACGAATTTAACCACTTTATCTGTAGAGTAAGGAATCAAAACGACCACCCCTGTCTTAAAGCGGATACTTTTTCAGTACCTTAAAATAAATTTACAACCATGAATTTTCTAGGACACACTACGAGCTTCTCAGACTATAGATAGATATGCAATAACAATTATCTCGCTGACATTCTCAGGGTTTGTGAAATAAAGGATTTAATCTGGGTGATGCGTTTTCAAAGTCCTTAAGTATACTCTGGAAACCTAAGTTGCAAACAATATGAGACAAGCTCAAATTACTCCAATAGGAGCAGCCTGATCAAGGCTCATATCGTTTGCTATCATGATCAAACGTAGTCTGAAGTGCATTTAAATATATCAAGCAGATGTAAAAAAGCAGATGACATTTTCAGGACAAAAAATAATGGCAGGATGAGGGTTAATAAGAAACAATAGCTGATGAAAAGCAATCTAACGTTACAATTTATGCTCGACAATATGTGGTCAATCTGTTTAACCCTATCAATACTACAGACCTGAAAGAAGGTTTGGGCGAACAGTTTGGATCCAGGTGCGATTGATCATATTAGGCAAACAGTGTCGATCCAGACGAGATGGCTCAAGAGTCATCTCATATGGATCTACACTTATGCTTTATTTCTCAATCTTAGTTTTTGCAGTCTTTTTTCAGGATTTGTGTAAGGCCCCTTTTAAAACAATTGACTCCTCTACAATTTAAAGTGGAAGGGTTTACCTAAAAAACTTAAGGGTAAAATTATTAAAATAAGTGCGGTGACCGTTACATGTACCTAGATATATTAACAATCGATCCACCTTTACCGGAAGCAACCATTTTCTTCCCAGTGCTCTGTATGATATTTATTGCTCCCAGAATGTTCACTTGAAAAGCCTGTTCCAGATCTTCTTTTGAATAATCAAACGCTTCCTTAAATGACGGAATAAGATAAGCAGCATTATTTACAACTCCATCCATGACTTCCAGTTCATCCACCAACTCCCGGGTTTTATCCCAGTCACTCAGATCGGCTACGATGGGATGGATTCGATTTGACTCTGTTGAAAGTGTGCCCAGAGTCTCTTTGGTTCTACTCAATGCATAGACTTCTCCCCCTGCAGCAGCATTCCTAAGGCAAGAGCTCGACCGATACCCCTTCCAGCACCAGTGATAAGGATCTTCTTTCCAGTGAAATCAAAAGCCATGTTACATATATTTAGTCCTTGTTAAGAATTAGCAAAAATATCGAGACATGCAAACATAATAAATTTTAGTCTCGTACAAGTGCAGATTTAATCTTATATATTATCACAAGGATCATGATAATCGTACACTTTTAAACTTAGATATAAGTTTACAAGTAGATGTTGTGTTGATAAAAGGACAACGCCTGCACGCGTTTTCTAGGTCTCCACCTGCATGTCTGTTACCCATACATCAGCCATATATCATCAAAATAATTCTAATTGCACTTGCAAATGTAACTCGACGTCCGATAGGATTACATCAAACATTTGCGACAGCGAATCCTGCGATACATTGTCGAATACCTGAATGTGTTCCTACTACATTTAAAATGGCCATGTCAAACTACATGTATTCCAATGTAAATGACCACATATCCCGCAATGCAGATACATGCATGTGCAATAAGGTTTGTGCGTATGCACAGGCAATAAGCTCGTGGGTTACAATGTATCTTCCCGTACGGACGCACAATCCATACTATAACTTACGCTCTTTTCCCCAGATTATCTATTTTACATAGAACATTACTACATGTACATTCCTTTGTCTAAGGCTTCAATATTTCACCTCAGAAACCAATGGTCTATATTAGTCACGTCACGTAATATACATCACTATAAAAACAATGATCTATTATTGAACTCACATTTTATGTGGTCTACAAAAATACCTGATGGCTATTAAGTTCCTTGACCCCCCCCCCCCCATGTTTCAAGCTTTGGAGAATACTTGATGATCAATTGCCTGTCAGCTCCAGGGTTTTAAGAATCAAATATTGTCTTTCTTTTTTGATACAGTAAGACGCAAAAAACTCGATTTTTATGCGACATTACTACGACTATGATGCGTGTTTGTGAATAAGTTTCAATACTGCATAATTGTTACAACATGATTATTTTAAAAGTCACTGTTGGATATAGGTCATATCCTAGTTATCTTAACATGTATGTTGATATTCTAAATGATATCTTAGTTCACATAAGGCTCACATAATACGAGGGACATTGATTAAGTCATGAAACAGCACGTAGACAAATGGCATAGCAAAGACTGACATAAAAAGCATTTTCTTCCGCTCTTATCCGATATTTATGGGTGCTTTGTGTTTGGTTCGAATTTTTGCTTTGTTAACAGTATTTACTGTCCTTTCTAGTTTTGCAATCATTCTGTATTTGTGCTCTTGCTGTCGTGTGACTACTAGTGCTCTGTGTATCTTCCTCGTGGTGCCGTGTGTTGGTCTATGACAGTGGTATATTACTGGTCATACTCACTTCTTTAAAAGGAGGCAAGTGCGTGCAGCAAGAAGTATTTTGGATGTATGCTCTGGACAAAGGCATTTTCATATTACATATATAAACATGAAACGATTTGGAAATTATTTTGCATGCACTTATATCAAACCAAATATACTAAAAGGAATTTATATAATGAAGTACATATATCTTTATGAAAGCAAAACAAATTTTATAAAATCTTTTGGTGTCAGAATTTTACCAGTCCTAGAATCTGCAAACATAAATTTTAAAGATATAGATAAGAATTCTACACCAAACATACCAGCCCGTTGTATAAATAAACCAAAACTCCTCTTCTACTTACGCACTGGAAAAAAGTCAGAAACAAGTCCAATAATCATGAAATCAAATATCCAGAACTGAAATCAAATTACACGGACTATAAGCACATTTATACAGATGGTTCTAAAGATGATATGAAAGTTGGATGCGCAGTAGTATCTGAAGATTTCTCTGAAACTATGCGAATTCCAGATGGGTCCTCAATTTTACAGCAGAAGCCAAAGCTATTGATTTAGATCTTATTGCCGATTGTGAAACTTCTAACAAATTTATTACATTTTCAGACTCCCTATCGGTATAAAAATCTTTTGATCATACATCTTCAAAAAATCCCCAAATTCAAAAACTACTTGAAAAACATCATGATTTATCAGAATTTAATGAAATGGTTTACTGCTGGATCCATAGCCACATTGGCATTGCTGGCAATGAAAGTGTGAATCAAAAAGCAAAAGATTCATTGAATTTACACCCTACAAACTTTCCATTACCTATTCAAATTTTAGATGTTTTATCAATAGGTACATTGAAAACAAGTGGCAAATTTTATGGAATAACAGTGTTGGTAATAAACTCTTTGAGATTAAACCTGTGATTGGAATATCTCAACCAGTAGTTCGAAATGTCAGACAAGAAGAAGCCGCTCTTGCTCGTTTGCGTATCGGTCACACAAGGATCACACACTCAAACTTATTAAAACGAGAAGAACCGCCGCATTGTTTTGGGTGTGATGCACCTTTTACCGTCCGACATATTCTACTTGAATGTAGTGATTTTTTCTCAAATAAGAAATAAATATTTCCAAGTTGATACAATCAAGCAATTGTTTAATGATGTATCTATCGATAATGTCTTCTTATTCTTAAAAGAAATTAATCTCTTTAATAAATTGTAACAATATTTCAATGGATAATTAAATTGTAACATACTTTTAGCACAACATTGTCATCTTTCAAGGTAAGATCAGGTATGGTCATCTGATTAGCCCTTTGTAGTTGTCAGATATTATACATGATCTTCCCTATGACTTATCATATTGTAAGTGAATGTTTAGCTTATTTAATTCTTGTCATTTGAAATTTTACATTTCAATAAATTTGTTATTTTCTTAGATTCATAAATGTCTTGGTATATCTTAACCTTGATGGCGCTAATGACCCTAAAGGGTTGGTGCGTCTTTAAACTTAAAATCATCATCATCATAAAATGCAGTACCTACACGTGCATACGGTCGACATATATTGTAGCGTTCCCTCAAAAGTTTGAATGTTGTATAAATATTTAGCTACAATTTTTCGAAGCAAGTGCCATCTGCTTCAATCGCCCGTGCCTTTCCCACCTATACGGCTACCATGATTTGTTTAGGACTCTATTATGTTCTGTTTCAGGCAACGCTAAGCTGTTTAGTTTTGATAAACATGCGTTTGTATTTTTTATGAGCAGAAAACGCTACTATTATATGCATTCATCATTGGCCCTCGTATTACATAGTATGTACGTGATAGAAATTGTTTAACTATACATGCCTCTAGATAAATAGTGCATAATTGAAACATACATTTCTTATTTTACAACCAAAACTTATGTTTTGGGTACACAAACGAACCGTCTCATCGAGACGGTTCTTTTCAGCACCCAAAACAAACGTTAAAGCTGAGGAATAACATAATATATTTACAATTTTACGATGATAAAAAATGTCTTTTCTGTTTTATATACAAAAAAATTATTAAAGAATATTTAAATAAAAACATTCGTGTTGGTGTTGAATAAGTTTTAATTTATTTGATATATATGCATTTTCTAATCAAATACTTGAAATTACAGGTGATTAATATTATGAAAAATGGTGTTTGATTTCACTGGAAAGAAGATCCTTATCACGGGTGCTGGTAGTGGTATCGGTAGAAATCTTACGTTGGAGATTGCTACGGCTGGTGGTGAAGTATACGCCTTAAGCAGAACCAAAGAGACTCTCGACACACTTTCAGCAGAGTCAAATCGAATCCACCCCATCGTAGCGGATCTGAGTGATTGGGATAAAACCCGGGAGTTGGTGGACGAATTGGAAGTGTTGGATGGCGTTGTAAACAATGCTGCTACTGCGACGCGTAACAACGCTCTAGATAGTTCAAAGGAGGAGCTTGAGAAATGTTTTCATGTAAATGTTTTGGCAGCCATTAATATTATACAGAGCACAGGAAAGAAAATGGCAGCAACTGGCCAGGGTGGATCTATTGTTAATGTCTCTAGGTACGTGGTGGTTGAGTGTTGTGGGGTTTGAATGTTTTATTGTTGTCTACATATTATTTCAACCCATATAAGCATAGCGTCCTTTTTTGTGGGACATAGGCAAACACTGGGGACACTTATCAGACGCCGCAGAACGCGGAGTCTGATCAGGGTTCCCACTGTTTGCTTACAGAATGTTCTACATGTATCAAGATTTGAATAAAAATGAAAATACACCTAACAACCCTTAAATCGAAGATAGACTGGTCAATTAATAAACGTGGGAAAATCCATTCGGCTTGAATGGGTTTAGTATGGGATTTCGTTTAATTTTATAATGGGGAACTCCTTGTTTTCTGGGTGTTCAGCCTGCTCAGTTACTGAAGCTAGCTAGATCAGTAAAATTTGGGTTTTATAAGTTTAGATGCTATACTTTCCAGACGAATAACAAAGGCGCTGTTCAGACTGTTGATCGGCAGTCTGGTCAGTGTCCTTGTTGTTGACATGTACCAAAATCAGGGTTTCTTGTTACGAGAAGAGAGTGTGTACAATGTACCTCCACCCTCCCCCTATGTGATAATCAGAATGCATGATTAACTATAGGCTTTGTGTATGTGATAAGTTCCAAATATCACGAGCATTCTCATATATACTCATTGCATTATTTAAAATAGAAAAGGCATCTGATTAGACAGGGATTTCCATATACTCGTACAATCAATGTTATTGCAAACTTGATTATAATCAATTGAAGAAAAAAAACAATCACAAGGTTATTGATAAAGCCCGTAACCCATAAGACCTGCCATTTTTATTATATAATGTGATATTATTGAGATGCCCAAGTTCATATTATTTTGCAAGAAATACTTTACTTCAGTCTAAAATAATGCAGATTCTAGCAAGCATGACTCTCTCTATGCTAAATTAGTCATATAATATACAATTATTGACTTCAATGAGGTAGACATGAGGATTTATCTACCCTAGATGACTATCACTTTTAAGGGTAGATAAATCCTTATGTCTACCGAAATTGAAGTCAATAACTGTTTTGTTATATGACTTTTCAACTATGAATGTAAAGTTTCTACTTTCACTTATGTTGTTGAAATCATGGTCAACATAAGGATTTTCTCACAATTTTTAGCAACTTTAATGTAGTAATTTTGCATTTTGAAATGTAAATAAATTATCTGAATGTGGAATTTTAAATTTAATCATAAAACACTTTTTTACATTTTGTTTATTAACAAACAAAACAAACTGTTGTTTAAATTCATTAAAGTCTTTAATTTACCTGTTGGGAGGTGAAACAGTCAATCATGTCAATTTGGTGCAGTCCATGATAGTTTCATACCCATCGGCATATTTTAGCTCTCTAGAGGATGATATTAGAAAAGTGTCAAACTATTAACATGTAGGCCAGTTTAAACCAGTTTTCAGGTAGACATAGAAATTTATGAAGAAAAATTGGGCCAATCAGGAGACAGGCTTCTTTCCAGACATATATCAAAATACAATTGATTCATTCTTTTGAGGTTAACATCAGGATTTGTCAACCTGAGAATAGTTATGTTCACCGAGGCAATCGAAGGTTGACTAATGTTAACCAGAAAAAAATGCACCACTTGTTTTGTTATATGACAATGCATGTCTCTCTTTTCCTAGTTTTATATAAAGTATTTTCATATATAAAAAATGCTCAAGTCAGATGTTTCTTGTGCACTGATAAAACAAGATTATTTCAAAAGCTGCTTTTCAAGTTTCTGAAACTCTTATGAGATGTGCAAACGAATTGCATTTTTAAATTACTGTTCTCATAAAATGAACAAATTTTTAATTCAAACATTAATTTGGCTTGTGATATACATGATTTCTTTATCTCTTGAGTCAATTTACCCACTATATATTTTAGCTGTCAGGCAGTAGTGACAAAACTTAATGTCTACCTTTCCTGGACTAAAAATTCAATCTATTTTAGCTGTCTGTCAGCACTGACAAACACTTATGTCTACCTGTCCTGGGTTAAATTGAGCTCATCACTGGTAAACATCAGGATCTGTGAAACCAGTCAAAGCTAGTTTCAGCCAATCAGAGGAGGTATTTTATGGGAAACATATAAGAAATCAAAATAGAGTAAAATATATTTCAAATCTTATTAATTTATTTTTGCATATTTAATAAGGCAATGACTGACAAATATGGCAGCCTCCACGAAAGCATAATGGGCGCCCTCAAAAACTTAGACTTTCTTTATTTCTCGACAGATTTTGATCAAATTTGCAGCAAAAGTGTTGGTTTGGTATAACCTGTTTTTCAAGCCCATATGTGCCACGACACGTTATTTCCAACAATGTGGCATTTTGACAAATGTAGACGCCGACAAGCCTGTGCAGCCTCCTTTTTCGCTTAGAAACTCTAAATAATGTTCGGTCAGCAGCTCAACACTCGCAGAACATTCTAGCGACTAGCAAAGGCTCTGAGCCTTTGCTGGTCGCACATACCATATAGTTGGAAATATCATGTCTCGGCTCATATATGAGTGAGTTAATTTTCTATAATTATTTTGAGCCATTATAGATATAATACCAATTCAATGCCTATTAATATTACGTCACACAAGACGACCATCCCCCAAATCCCAAAAAGGCATACTGTGTGCCTAAATTCAGTACAATATATATTTTTCAGCATAGGTGGTCTGAATCCAGTCGAGAATATGATGGCGTATTGTGTGTCTAAAGCGGCACTGGATATGGTAACCAAACAGTTTGCGCTGGAGCTTGGTCGGCACCAAATTCGAGTCAACTCAGTAAATTTAACTGGCGTATTAACAGAAAGAGTCGTCCGAGCCCTACCAGACTCATCTATGCTTAAAGGTCTTAAAGCTGCCACACCTATGGGAAGATTCTGCACCTTGAAAGAAAGTTCTGATCCGATCATGTACCTCCTAAGCGAGCATTCAACAATGGTAACTGGAACGAATCATGTGGTAGATGGCAGTTTAATGAGCCATATTCCAGTCTAAGATATCACATATGAGCTGCGACATGAGAAAACAAGAAAAATGGCTAGGCATCAGCATAGTCTGATCAGAGTCATCGCTGTCCACATGAAGAAAGCTTTGGTTCTTAGTTACCAAATGAGCGCATGGCGAAGCCTCTGATCAGACTGGGCGAAGGCCAAGGCTGATCTGAAGCTTCGCTTGGTGCACGCTCATTTTGTTGGGTTTGTCATGTTATGCTTATTTAAAGGAACAACACCTGAACAGCATTTAAATACTTTAATAGTAACACTTTCTGAGCCCTGACAGCTCAATACATTTTGACATGATTATCTCACTAGCACCCACTACAAGGTACCTTCGGTATATATCCGGATAAACAAACTTTTTGAGCATGAAATTGCAATTATTTTCTTATCCATCAGTTTAAAAATTTGTTTTGAGTACGGGGAAAAAGTAAGTGAGTATGACCAGGAAATACCACAATCACAAACTGACGGTATCGCGAGGAAGAGCCACAGAACACTAACAGTCACAATATACCAAGAAGACATTCAAAATAAAGCAACCAGCTTCTCTCTCTACCTCATCGAACCATTGATTGTATTACTACTACACGTATGACCAACAATATATTTGAGATTTGAAATTCTAAGAAGTACAGGAATTTCAGTAGAAAACATGGGAGTTCTCTGCCTTGTTGCGTTCTGTATTAACAGTCAGTTTATACAAGAATTGGAATTTTTCACGAATGAACTAGTTTGTCTGTAGAAATGCCTCAATACAAACCGTGTTGGTCCTTCCCCATCTAAAAAGGTGAACCGCGTCGTATCTTATAATAATCCGTGTCAGTTTGCACATAAACAAAGGTATGTGACTCTTTTGAGTCTGGGTTTGGAACATCTTGGGCCTTTCTTACAGTCAAAATTTTAAAATATGAAGAGATCATAAATGCTAAAAATAATTTAATAAGAAAAAACGTATAAAAATAAACAAATTGAAATACAGAAGATAACGACGTAAACAGGTAATTTATGTAGGTGGTAACTTAGAAACCGTCAGAACACACTCTACACTTTCATTTATTTGGTGCATTCTTTGCTTCCAAAGGATAGCCTTTTAACAACATATTTGACTTTGTAGTCCGAGAGCCCGTAATAGGTTTAATCAAGTGGTTGAGGCCAAAAGGTTTGAAGGTGTGTTCCCATGTAGAAAAGTGTGCTGAATTTAAAAATTAAACTCTTCA
The DNA here is from genome assembly GCA_964019695.1 of Loripinus fragilis. Classification (NCBI taxonomy): domain Eukaryota; kingdom Metazoa; phylum Mollusca; class Bivalvia; order Lucinida; family Lucinidae; genus Loripinus; species Loripinus fragilis. Next base: position 51,396,387 of record OZ026525.1, on the reverse strand, counting down.
AAAATCTGCTGGTACACAAAAGTGCTATGCGCAACGGAATACCCCAGGGGTATGCATTATCTAAAAATAGCGCTAAAGTGTGGTACCCTTGCAGGTTTATACTTTAAACCATGTTATATCATAAGTAAAATGCGAATTTTTGGCAGCAAACAATAAATAACAATCAATGTTCAATATAAAACAGAAAAAGACATGCCAATAAAGCTTTTTAACACTAAAATATAGCAAATTATAAACCCACGAAAACTAATGACTTTTGTCTCTGGTTATTGGATGGTTTTTAATTTGTTTAAGCTAGAGCAGATTTATAATTTAATCTTATGTAATACAATGGTGTTGTCATCAACAATTATAATAGTTCCAAAAATTATAGAGTATGACCAACAAATTCCATAATCACAGACTGCAGGCCAACCCCGCATGGCACCGTGAGGAAGGCACACAAAGTAGGCATAATCAAAGCTGTTACAGTACAATATATATGTATATTTCAAGTTCCGTTTCCTTTCAATGTGAACATATTATGCTCAGAAAACACTTAGATTTGTCTGGATATTGGCCAAGCCCTATGGGTTTCTAAGCTGTGAACTATATGTATAGCTAGCACCACATGGCCAACCTCGACCGACCAGACTGTTCTGGTCAATATTTCACATGACTTTAGTCTATGTTCTAGGAATTGAATAATAAGCCCCCCACAGATATCCCCTATCCCACTCTTTTGCTGAATCTTAATTAAAGATATGGATGAGTTTGAAGAAAGTAAACAGAAAGTAAGTGAGTATGATCAGGAAATCACACAATCACACACTGCAGACCAACCCACAACACCGCGAGGAAGAGCCACAAAACACCAAAAGTCACAAGATGTCTATGGAGAGGTATGTGCGTTACACAGATCTTACTAGGTCAGGGGAACACGATATAACAGCAGCCATCTTGATTATGTACATGGAAAATGTAGAGATCTATCTTGTTTTCAACAGATTCTGCACCATAAATGGTTTAAAAACTCCATGGGGGCCCCTTTTCAGCGCCCCAAGGTATATGATAAACCTCCTTTTTATAAAAAGAAAGTATATGAATGCCCTGATTTTTCAAATTGGAATGGCCAAAATGTCTAACGTCCATGTATATGCACATATTTTTCGCTCAAATACCCGTCAAGCCTTTGTTTTCACATTTACATAAAGCAGGTTTTCTCGTGATGAGGGTATACGATTGATTCTGACTCACACACGCGTACCAAAAGTACCGCGAGTCCCCCTCACACACACACACAATTACAGATGATATGAAAGCGTATATGGATATATTAAATCAAAGAACAATCTATGTATAGGTCAACTTTCTGTGAAATCTAGCCCCCCCCCCCCCCCAGTTCACCTAGAGCTTCTTTAGAGTAATGAGGCAAACCCCACTGCGTATGCAATGTTGGCGACAGGGGCCATGTCCATCCGACGAACGAACAACCCATTCGTTGTCACCCCTGTGGATTTGAATTTACAGCAGATAATGTCAATGCTGATGTTCTATCCAGACTAAAGGGGATGGCATCGTTCAGTAAGAAGGAAGTGGATAGTGACTAGGTCTGTACTAAGTGAGCGTGTAAGCCATTTAATTATAAGCCAGAATTGAAAGAGAATGCAGATGCCACCAAGCCCAATTAAGCGTGACAATGCATACCTGAATAAGCTAATCACTGGGATCGGGACTACTATGGACCCTTTTCTTACAGGCTTTCGAGATAAAAAGCTCTACTGCATTTCACAGGTAAGATGATATCTGATAATATTGCAGGGATGATTTTAGCGACCCAGACACAGCGACAACAATGATATAAAGAGTTTAATACAGGATGTTGCCTTATGGTGACAAATTTAATTTGAAAAACCTATGCGCAGAAGAAAAGTAAAACCATTGCATGCAGTGCTTCGTCAGGAAACTTCAGACACGAGACAAGAAGATAAAGAACATAAGGTCGCTTACTTTATCTGCTAATAGTAAGAGTTAGATCTGAAAAGGGTGCTTGCTTATCCGCTTACATCCGTTCCTTTGACCCATATTAATGGACTTAAAATATCTACTGACAAATCAACTCTTTTCAGTAAGCTTGAGGTGAGGATAATCACAGATGATCCCAGAAATATAGATGCTTGTATTGTCGATGGAATGTTCCTGATACATTCAAATGTAGATTTGCCTTCAACTTTTGGTGGACAAGCAAATGTGACCGTTCCAAGCCGGTACTTCTTTTGTGGATCTTTTATGTTTTTGTTCTGTCTTGTGTTTGCTATGTCTTTGTGCGCGTCTGTTTATATGTGCTTTGTGGTCACCGGCTGGGAAAGGGCTGACCTCTTGGCTCTCGTTTGTGGTGTCTACTGTGAGTTTGTCACTTTCCCATTGGTATCCTGGGTCAGGTGTGGTACTTGATTGTTTCGATTCCTGATCTTTGCACCCTTACTTACTCTGTCTGGTCTTGTCAGACGTGCAAATCATGTAGATTTTGCATGTGACACATATAAATATTCTTCAATTAATGATATTACCAGAGAAGATCATGGTTTGGTATAGGGAGAGGTAAATGTATCTGGACCTGAACAGGGCACACCAAAGTATTTTACTTAAACTTTACAGTCAGGATCATTTAAGACATCTCAGTTGAGATTACTGGCAAATGTGTGGTGCCAGAATGAGCATGGTAACACCATGAAAGCTGTACTTTGGATTGATGAAGTCTGCTTCAGATACAAGTTAATTGATGGACAAATGACACGTCAAGATATTTAGACCTAAATTGATACAATATAGAAGCTGATACCTGTATTGTCGTGCATGTTAAGCATGCTTGTGAACTCATTTTCGACCTAGTATTGTTGTCAAATGCATCTATACTAACGTTCTCACTGTATTGCTTTTCCGTAAAAATAACAAGGAAGGGATTGGTCGTTCTGCTGTTGTTGATTCGTTGTTGAGTGTTGCTCCCATTGTGGGGTTCTGTGTTTGTTCCATGTTATTTTGTACATTGCTATGTGTCATTTCTAGTTTTCAATCATCTTGATGGGGAAGAGAGAGCTGGTTGCTTTACTTTGTTTGTCTTCCTGGTGTCTTATAGCTATTCTTCACGGTGCCGTGGGTTGGTCTGCAGTGTGTGATTGTTGTATTTTCTGATCATACTCACTTACTTTTTTCATACTCATCCAATCTTTTAGATTCAACAAACGAGTGTGATATGGGTTATCACGCAATTCCTATGACATAGAATATCAGACATGTTGAATATTGACCAGCACAGTCTGTTCAGTTGTGGCTGGCCATGTGGTGATAGCTTGCTATACATAGAGTTCACAGCTTAGAAACTAATAGGCTGGGCCAATATCCAGGCAAATCTTAGTCTTATCTGAGCATTATTTATTCAGATTGAAAGGAAAAGGAACTTGAAATATACATATATACTCCTCAAAATAATTAAAGGATCAAGATTTTAGAATGCGAGTATAATAAGCTCAAACATTTAGTTTGTGTAAAACTTGGCCCAAAGCTTTCTATTCTTTATGCCCATAAGTCAAGAATCATTATTACTGATTTTCATGCCTAATTCTGCCATAACTGTGTCTCAAATGCACATACCCTCAAAAACACTCTTTCAAAAGGTAGTGGGTGGGGTATAGAAATTCTTCTGTGATCAATCGAGTAGAATGAAAGTGACATTAAATTCAACTTTGTTTTAAACAAGTCAGCTTACATGCAAAACAGTTCTTCAAACAGTTTCAAAATACTGGGAAACAAGCATTTTCATTTCTGATAATGGAGTTGTGACATTGTTTTGTTTTCTGAAAACAATATGTGTACTTGACCATAAAGAATCAGATTTTCAACTGTCATTCTTCCCCTTTGAGTGTTAGAAAAGTGTCACGGCGAATTCTTTAAAGATTAACACAGACAAACGCCAAAACCAGTCGTCTGAACCCATAGACTGGCCATTACGCCACAGCCAAAAGGGGCAATTTTCTCTCACAGGAAGAGGTGGATGGAATCGACGGGAATAATACACCATAAAATCATGTGAAAACAGAGATTTCAGCGTCCAATAGCATTTTTCATTCATTTCATGCAGTTCTGTGGTCCATGGATCACACACACAAAATGGCATTCCAATGCATTAAGGTCGTGTTTCAAAATGACAAAAATCCTTGTTAGTAACATTTTCTACCATTTTCTTTTTGCTTTTTCACTTGGCAATTGGGCGCCAAAGATGTCCGAAAAAATTAGGCTAGATCGTAAAATTGGTTTTCAAAATACGTTCTACACAAAATGCATCAATGTTATAATTGATAGCATTGGTCCTTCAATTATTTTGAGGAGTATATATTGTGCTGTAAGAACATGGATTAATCCTACTTTGTGTCCCTTCCTCACGGTGCCATGGGTTGACATGCAGTCTGTGATTATTGCATTTCTCGGTCATACTCTATCATTTTTGAAACTATGATAGTTGTTGATGACAACACCATTTTATTACATAAGATTGAATTATAAATCTGCTCTAGCTTAAAAGAGACAAAAGTCATTAGTTTCCGTTGGCTTTAAAATTTGCTATATTTTAGTGTTATAAAACGTCCTTGGCATGTCGTATTTTCTTTTTTATATTGAGCATTGATCATTATATATTGTTTGCTGCCAAACATTGCATTTAACTACTAATAGTACATGGTTTAAATTATAAACCTGCAAGGGTACCCCCATTTTAGCGCTATTTTTAGATATTGCATACCCCGGGGGTATTCCGTTGTGCATAGCACTTTTGTGTACCTGCGGATTTTTTAAGAGTTTGATTTTTGAATTCAGCACACTTTTCTACATAAGAACACACCTTCAAACAGTTTGGCCTCAACCACTTGATTAAACCTATTACGGGCTCTTGAACTATTACTCCAACTGGTGACAAGGATTGTGTGTCGGCGGTATCTAGCTTCAATACATTGTAGATTGTGTTTACTTATCCTTTGCAATCATGGATTGCATTGTAGAACTTTGAAACCATTAGATGGTCACTGATGAGGCCTAAATGACCGAAACTAGACAGTCTGGGCCAGAAAAATTACACACTCTACACTTTCATTTATTTGGTGCATTCTTTGCTTCCAAATGATAACTTTTTTCAAAACATATTTGACTTTATTATGGCTGGTGACAGGGACTGTGTGGCGGCGGTATCTAGAATGTCTCCCTGCCATTCAGTATACTTTTTAAAAAGAATAAATTTGACATCACTACAGATGGTGACTGAGTCTGTGTAGCGGCGGTATCTAGAACGTCTCCCAGTCCTTCACTATAGTGTAAATTTTATTTGCTTGTCCTCTGCAATCATCGATTCCATTGTTAGAACTGAGATCATTAGAGGGTCACTGATGAGGCTTGAGTTAGTAGCTAGTCAGGCCCAGAAAATCTGCACACTCTACGCTTTAAGTTCTTTGGCGCATTCTTTGCTTCCAAAGGATAGCCTTTTTAAAACATATTTGACTTCATTACGGCTGGTGACAGGGACTATGTTGCGGCCATTCACTACAGTGTAGATTATATTTTCTTGTAATTTGCAATGATGGAGTTCATTGTGGATTTTGAAACCATTGGATGATGCCTAAATGACTGAAACTAGCTAGTCAGGCATAAAAACTGCACACTTTACTTTCAGTTATTTGGTGCATTATTTGCTTCCAAGACATAACCTTTTTAAAAACATATACTTAAAGCCAAAAGTAACTTTACACTGTTATTATATATACCTTTTCTGGGTATTGGTGAGTGGTATTTTAAATGTGTTTAATTCATATTAAACTTCAATCATTATTCATATGGCAGTTGAATTTCATGTTTTTACTGTTATAAATGCAACCAAAATGCCCCAATGTTAGAAGCAAGGGGGCAAAATAAACATTTCCAAAGTGCATCACTTTTGGATGTGTTACTGTAGCTTTGCGATTGGACATTTTTTTTAATTTAAAGAACAAGTCTGAAAGACAGGCTATTGAATTGTTGTTTAAAATTCAAATCAGCCCGGATCACCTTTCGAGTAACACAAATTACAGTTGTGCTTTTACGTACATACCCCTTTTGTGAACTTTACAGTGCTTTCAATGGAATTTACCATAAGAAATTGTTTGCTGTTTTTCTTCCAAACCGATGGGATTTCTTATCAGATTATCTTGTCACATACTCAAGGCAGAAGTTCCAACATTTCGTTGTTAAAAAAATCCAAATGACATCTGAGATAAAGCTTTTAGCAGGGACTTAAGTTTACTATTGTTTTAATTCAAAGGGAGATAATTTCAAAGTGAACCAACTTTAAGATGCTGCCAAACACAAACTATACGTCAGAGACAAAACGTTTTGCAGTATTCTTAATGGGCAATCGGTGGCCCTTAAAATATCGTGTTCAAATCCTAGGTTTACTTTGGATTTTGTTTGGAAATGCCGATTTTGTGCTTTTAATGAACGCACAGATAACTCGAAAGAAGATTAATTTACCTAAGTTGTTTTTCGTGAATTAGTTTTAGGGCGGGTACCAGCAACTCATTGCAATATTTAATTTGGTTAAATCAAAAACACTGTAAAGATATATTCAGTAGGTCAAAGTGTAAAGTTACTTTTGGCTTTAAGTATATTATTTTATGGGTTCGACCATTCTTTGTTCCCAAAGCGTCTTGCTGACGGGTAAGTCCGCGAGGTCCCAATGTAGTAAAAATTTGGGCAAGCTTATAAAATTTGGCCTTCGTTGCTCGAAAATACAACAAGTACTAAAATTGCATGTCTAGGCTCTTTTTAATCTGTGTTCTTTACTAATGAAATGATCTAAACATGTCACTTATTTTCTAACCCAGAAGCTATTCAATTAATCTCAAAACTTGCTGCTAGAAATGTCTGTCAATGTCTCCCATAATCAAATTCGGCGAAAACTTGCATCCAATTGTTTGTCTCAATTAATGACGTACATTTAGCAGCACTATTGGTCGAAGACGGCGATCCAGTTTCCTGCTCGGCACACTTCTGTGTCTGTTGAACGACGCATGGATGAGATTATTTAAAAAAACAGCAAGACAGAAAATCATCCTGGCATGACTGAACAATTGTTGCTTGGGACATGAAGATTCAACACAAATAAAATATAGTATTCGTGATGTTTGAGAGCTGCATGTACAAACGTGGAAAGCAGATATGCTCGGTGGGATATGCTGTTGGTTAAATAAGAAGCATCTTAATTGACAGACAGGACCTATTGTATCTGAGATTCGTTATCTAATCACAGTCCAATTTATATGCATAGAATACAAATGACAAAAAGTCTAATAATGATATGATTCATTTTCAACGCAAGAGAATCTGCAATGACAAGTAATAATATCGCTAGCTTCGGTTCTTGTATAACCATTTAATGTTAAAGCAATTTTGGGCCTCCGATAAGCGGACGTAATTGAAAATTAATTTATCCGCACATTTTGAGAGAACAAAGGTCAAATAGATTATATTGTAGCCAGTCCCGTCCGTCCGTCTGTCCGACATTCGGCTTTACTCGTTACGCGAACTCCAACGAATATGTTCAAATGAATTTGATTGCCTATGGTGTTTAGATTACAACGAAGGTTTCACTTTACTCGTGTGACCTTGGAGTCAAAGGTTAAGTCAAATATGCTTAAACGCTGTCTTACATCTATTCACAACGAACTCCTATTTCATTTTTGATGGAGGGTGTTCATATTAGGGACATTGTTTGCTTATGGCGTGAAGATCGCAATGACGCACTAACCTTTGTTCAAAATAAGCAGATATTTAAAGCAGTACAAGAATTTATAATTAAGTCAAAACGTTTTGAATATACACATTAATGCTTCAATAGCGCATTGCATTTGTATGGAACATACCTTAATGTTTGCAACAATAGTACTATTTAAAATATGTTTTGTATACACATAGCGATGCTCGAATATCACACTACATTTGCAGAAATCATATCTCAATGTTCTAACAATAGCATATTATCAACCAAAATACTTGTATGTTCACAATTGATTGGTTTGACGTCTATTCTGCTAGCTGGGTACATAGAGGCAACGACCATACCCCCCCCCCCCCAAGTATTGATCAGCTCCAAACCCCGTGGAGACAACAAGGATAACTGTATTTTGTAAAATATTCATTCTCCTTTTCAAAAGTCAAAATTCATACTTTATATTAAACAGCGGTTTTGAAATTATAATATATACAGCTAAACCTGGTTAATTCCAATTTGAATTATCGAGTTTTTGCTGTATTGTTTATACATACTAATGTCAATTCAAGTCATACGTTTATTGTATTTCTAATATTGAATAGCTGGGAAACAGATTTACAAAAGTCAATATACTTTCTTCTGATTTCGTAATGATCTGTATGTGAACTTATTGCATTATATGTACACATGTTGTTATACAAAAATGAAATAAAAGTTTAAACTAAGATCGCAATAAAAAGGTTTCAGATCACTAATAGATCTTGGGGTCAATGGTCAAGGTAAGTAAGGGTGCAAATATCAGGAATCGATACAATCAAGTACCAAACCTGACCCACCAAAGGGCCGCGGGATCGAGCCTCACAGGCTTCACTGCGTTGTGGTCCTTGAGCAAGACACATTTATCCTAGCTTAGTACTGGTTCAACCCAGGAAGACCCGTCCCGCATAACTGAAAGATTGTTGAGTGGACGTAAAGAATCAAATCAAACAAACAAAACCAAACCTGACCCAGGATACCAATGGGAAAGTAACAAACTCACAGCAGACACCACAAACGAGAGCCAAGAGGTCAGCCCTTTCCCAGTAGGTGACCACAAAGCACATATAAACAGACACGCACAAAAACATAGCAAACACAAGACAGAACAAAAACATAAAAGATCCACAAAAGAAGTACCGCCTTGGAACGGTCAGTAAAATATTTTACTGGAGGGCTTAAACCAGTTTCACGGCGCCAACCTCACCATTGATTCTGATGTGGACCAGGACACATTTGGGAAAGTAACAAAACACAACACACACGACAGCCAAGAGGTCAGCCCTTTCCCAGCAGGTGACCACAAGGCTACAAAGAACAGACACGATATTACAACACACACCAACATGAAGCATAACTAACAAAAACGATCCACAAAAGAAGCACCGCCTTGGAACGGTCAGTAAAAATACTTCTACTGGAGGGCTTAAACCGGTTTAACGGCGCCAACCTCACCCTTAATTCAGATGTGGATCAAGGCACATAGATATTTGGTTTGCATGGAAGACCCCTAACTTATCAATGCATCATGTCCAAAAATATACTAAATATCTTTATTTCAGGTCGTTACGCCAATTCCTATTTCATTTTGATGAAGATTAAATTAAACATATTGTATTGTGTATAAACATAGGGACTGGATACAAGTTATTACCAAATTATATTGGATCCTCTCCCAAAACATGTACAAATACAGTAAAACCTGTGTAAAACGGCCACTCTCAGAAAGTCTAAAAATTGGTTTCAAGACCAATTGTCGCTTCAAACAGGTAAAAAGTATTGTAGCAAACGGTTTCTAGGAACATTGAATAAAGTACAATCAATGAAATAGTGTTGTACTGGTTCGTTTACAGAGAGAGCACTAGGGACGATATTTACTCTGTATAGATCCGCATTTAGATTACTACAATGAGTATTGTGTTTTATTCAGGTTAAAGAAATTTTGTGAGAAACCTTCTCTAGGCATCATTTATACAGTTTTTTACAGATTTATCGACATATTTGAATTCGAGTAACGAATGATGGAAATGTAGTTGATGGAGAGTGTTCGTTTATCGCACAATGATTGGTGCTTACAGTCGGAGATCATGATGGGCCTGGCGTAGGTTTTTAAAAACAAAATTCACGTGCGTCGGTTCTTTGGGACTACATCAAAATTTTCCTCCCCGATTTCACCTGGTGATTTCAGCGTCAACTCATACCATACTGATTTGAAACAGACACTTTTAAGATTTCTAAATGAAATCTGCATGTATGAAACTGTTAAAAAATAACAATCATCACGTTGTTGCATCTTCAAAATCGCTGTAAGAACGCGTTTAAACAGGTCGATTTTTAGTGCTTGACAGTACCGTCAGAAAAACGAAAAATACACCATTTTGCGAATAAACTGGAAATTAAGCACATATATCACGACATGCACAAATGATTTTTCTATCTTCTCTCAAATTTATTCCAAAATCTGTGATAGGTGCCAAAAAGTATTCCACAAAAAACTAACCGACTTCCGGTTCAAAATGTGTTCTTCTCCGTGATGAAAATGGCCGATAAACGAATTTGCCAACAGCATAGCAACAAAAAAATAACAAATTCCTACCGTACTCGGTTCACCTCTCCATTTCTGTTGTGAGTCACTCGTGTAATAAATATCCAGAATACAATATTTCTGCAATAAAAGTTCTATTTTCTACCACACAACACAATAAATACATTTTAAGAATTGTTTATCCATGCTGTGTAAACAAACTATAGCATAGGCTAATACTCATCGATGATATCATAAATGACGTGGACAAAATCAATAAGAATCATGACGTCAACGCCTCATTAATAAAGTCAGCTTCAGTGTTTATACATTTAAAACTTACTTAGACAGCCGGAGAAAATGATAGAAACGTATTATTTCACTGAAACTGCTAAATTAAATTCTGCACGTGGTCCCTTGGAATCATTAATTGGTTAGACTATTTTGTTCCATAGACGGTTAAAGTGAAAGCACCGCCCAAGAGCACCCGCCCCACAATTGGCAAGTAATGAATAGACAATCATGTCGGGCATCAAGCATGCGTCGCTAACTGAATATTTATCAAATGCAGATCTTGCTAAGTGTCGGTCTTGACCAGAGAATGAGCTATGATTCATTTCTTGCACGTAGATCTACCCCGGGGTCAACGAACACGGGAGATTGTCCCTGTCCCCGGTAGACTACAGTTCATTTCTAACACCTCTCTCTCTCTCTCTCTCTCTCTCTCTCTCTCTCTCTCCAACCCAGTAGATAATCATTCATTTCTAGCATGTAGATGTATTGTAACCCTGAACAAACGTCCGTTACATGTGCACACTTAAGAGTCAATTTCCGGGAGTCGATCCCCTATATCCCCACTCAGCCGCAACACAATGTTCAGCAAAATACTAGTACATGTTTTAAGGGGTGGGGGCTACATACGTAGGCCTACCTCTATTCCTTAGAACTTTGTTTCTAACCGATAACTAACAAAAACAGAACAAAAATGAAACAGCAACAGAAGAAAAAAAACACGACAAACTTTAAATGTTGTCTGCCAAGCCAAACCCCCCTCCCCCCCCCCCCCCCCCGCACCCGCTCTCGTACACAAAATGGTCAGCAAATTGTTCTTAACAAATAAAGAAAATAACACTTTTCTACACCTGCCCAGCCCCAACCCCACTACACTAGACAACCAGTAAATCAGACAGTTTATGAGCGTTATGGTGCTTAGACGTATGATGCGACAGCCCGAGGGCGGTACTCTGATATTTTCATACATACGTGGGCTCAGGTCATTTTTGGGGGTTCCAAATTTTGAATTTCAATATTTTTTGGGTTTTCAGAAAAATGAATAATTTTGGGGGTATGAAGATTTTGTGGATATTTCTTTGGCGTCATCACAAAATTGGACTATATTAAGGGGTCATTACTATGCATTTTAGGGTTTTTTTAAGGTCAAGGTACAGAAGGGGGGCATTTTTTTGGGTTGCTAAAATTTCAAATATTTTTGGGGGACTTGAAATTCCTGATACTTTTTGTGGTGAGCGGTAGATGTTTGGCCCGAGCCTACGTATGAAGAAAAATTAGAGTTCCCCCCCCCCCCTGGGGCGACAGCCTGTACCCAATCACAGTTTATAGAGACGGTGGGTCAGGACTAAAACTCAATGACGGTGGCTGACGTATTTATAGCTTTTTAGATATAATCGGTTGCTTGGACTACTGTCCGTTATAAGGCGGTGCATGGTTCTGTCTGTTGTTGTTGACTTATTGTTGCTCAAATGTTTGTGGGGGTCTCATTTGTGTTTGGTCATTGTTTTGTTATTCAGAACTATGTGTCCTCCTTGTTTTGCAATCATCTAGAAGGGACTGAGAAAGCGTGGTACCTAGTTAGTTTGTAGTTAGCGCACCAGTTAGTGCGAGGTCCAAGGTTCGATCCCCGCTCGCGGTGAGGAGTTTAAAGTTTCGGTGTCCGAACTGTTTTAGCGTTAACGGTAAGCTGCAGTTGTATTAGAAACTGATCTACAAGTCGCCGTGGTCTCGGACCCAGTATATTGGGTCCGAGCCGTGGTGTAATGGATAAGTGTTACATGCCTTGTAAACTAGGGGTCGCAGGTTCGATCCCCGGCATCTCCAGATCCACTTTCGGTTGAGCTTTCGGATGCTATCGTCATAAAATAAACACACAAGTCATAAACCCTCCCGGTCCGGTACTGCTTACTACCCAGGGAAAGCCACAAAAAGTTAGATTAAGACAAAGCAGGCATGCTCTAGCTCTATATATGATAACACGAACACGCTTTCCTAAAAGTGTCATTTGAAGGGAGAGCGCCGTTCTCGGATCGGGACGTTAACGGGTTTGTTTGGTTGATTTGATTCTTTACGTCCCCACGGGTGGTAAACCTAGGAACTACCACGAAATTGTGTTAACGCAAATTTGTTCCCAAGCCACATCCGGGACACGTCGTGGTAGTTTCCACGCCGAAAATTGGATAAAGAAAGGTTGGTGTCACGTTCATTTTTGTTTTATTTTACAACTAAGAACAAACAATGGTGAAATCCGACAATGCAGTTCCGTGTAAATGTGTTTCAGCGTCCCCTCTAGCCCAAAATTTTGTATGGAAAGTTATTTTCTTTCTTTTGATTCGTGTTTCCCCACTGAGCATCGGACCAACTTTCCCCAAAGTTCGAAAGATTTTAGCCCATATCTGTCAAATTAAATGGAATTTGATACCATTTGACGATGAAAATGATTAAAAGACCCTCAATAAACGTTCCTACACAGAAAAAAACATCTGAGTATTTACTCGTAAACGATTCATGCCCAGCTCGTCCTGTGTGGTAGTTTCCAGCTCATCGTGGTAGTTAAAATGCTATTGTGGTAGTTTCGAAGCAGGGCTTTGAAAATTGAAAATATAAAGGGCCCGCTATTCCCCGGCCCCGAGGGGGCGGTGAATACAAATGGCTGGTGCATTTACTGGATGTCCCTTGAGCAAGGAAAAGCACCTACGGTGATTAACATATGGTTATTTCTGTACTTAATGGCTTTCATCCTGCAATCCGGAGTGTACACAAAGTACATTCTGCCGATGGCGTCAGACGTTTTTTTAGAGATATAGATAACAGTCAGTGTTCCGTGGTCCTTCTTTGCGGTGCCGTATGTTGATCTGCAACTTGTGAGTGTGGTATTTCCTGATCATACTCACTTGTTTTTATGAGCACCTTCAACCAACACAAGAAGAAAAATAAAACAAAACAAAACAAGGGATCATTTGTCCAAAGAACCGGTGATCAAGCGGAGGTATATCGAATTCCTACATTTGATTTCGAATGGCCAGCTGTCTCAGAGATCGGACCCAAAATAACATTACTTGGTCCCAGCTCAGAGATACATGCATTCAAGTTTGAAAGTGTTAACGGACGACGGATGCCCTTTTGAATCCCACCCTCAGCCTTCGGCTAAAAAATATGGTCCAAAAACCGTACCAAACACATTTTTATGAAGTTAAATGATGTTCGGACGTAATTTTTGTCAAGGGAGATAACACTACACGAAAAACTTGCATCGTCGCATTCAGGAAGCTCGCTAGCACAAACAAACCTGTCGCCTTTCGCTCGGTGCACACTGGAGTTGAGCCGCCATTTTTATTAAAAATATATCATGCGATCACTGCTTGCATGACTCGGAGCTTTACATCCAGAAAATATTGACTAAAAGAGAAATGATAAACTGTCAAAAAATTAACTTTTTGCTACTTTTAACAATAAATTCTGTCACTACAGCAGTGCGAGAATTTAACGGGAATATCGCTAGTTACCCATGATGCAAAGGGCGAAATGCGAGAGATCTAGATGAGGTATCGTCAGGTCTCGCGAGAATGTCTCTTACTCTAGTGTTTGTCGTTCTTTCATAATAATCCAGGGGCATAATTTGAACAAACTTGGTAGAGGTCCAATAGGTGATGCTACAGACCAATTATCAAGGCTCTAGGCCTTATGGTTTCAGACAATGTTTTCCCTATATAAGCCTATGTAAAACAGGTGACCCTGGGACGGACCAGTTTTGGCACCAGGCGCATAATTTGAAAAAAAAACTTGGTAGAGGTCCACTAGGTGTGATACATACAAAATATCAAGACTCAATGCCTTATGGTTTCAGACAAGATTTTTTTATGTTTTTCATCATATAAGCCTATGGAAAACATGTGACCCCCAGGTTGGGTCCATTTTCGGCCCCAGGGGCATAATTTGAATACATTTGGTAGTGGTCACACAGGTGATGCCACATGACCCCCGGGGCAGGCCATTTTTGGCCTTATGGTTTCAGACAAGAATTTTTTTTATGTTTTTCACTATATAAGCCTATGTAAAACATGTGACCCCGGGGTTGGGCCATTTGAACAAACTTGGTAGAGGTCCACCAGATGATGCCTCATACCAAATATCAAGACTCTAGGCCATATGGTTTCAGACTGTGAGACAAAAAGATTTTTTCATGGTTTTCACTATATAAGCCTATGTAAAACATGTGACCCCGGGGTGGGGCCATTTTTGGCCCCAGGGGTTTAATTTGAACAAGCTTGGTAGAGGACCACTAGATGATGCTACATACTCTAGGCCTTGTGGTTTCAGACAAGTTTTCATCTTGAAAAGCTATTTTTAGCCTGTGTGACCTAGATATGCAACAGACCGGAACCATTCAAACAATTCTTAAAGAGTGCCATATAAGGTTCATTTCTGCCAAGTTTGGTTAAAATCCAGCGTTAAGGAGATGTCCTTCAAAGCAATTGTTGACGACGCACGACGTGGATCCAATGATCACAATAGCTCGCCATGAGCCAATGGTTTTGTTTGATTTCATTCTTTACGTCCCATCAACAATCTCTCAGTTATAAAGGGACTGGTGTTCCTGGGTTGAACCAGTACTAAGCTAGGATTAATGTTCTTGCTCAAAGACACAACACAGTGATGCTGGTGGGGCTCGAACCCGCGGCCCCTCAGTCTCGAGTCAAGCACTCTACCACTGAGCCACTGCGCTCCCTACCATGAGCCAATGGCTCAGGTGAGCTAATAAATGATATGCTCTGGACACGAATATTCTAAAAACTAGGTTGGATGTTAAAGTGACCCGATAAAGGTACGCAACACTCCGCCATCCCAAGATGCATCCACACACCTACCTCAAAAAATATAGGAGATATGCACCGTACACGAAGCGGGAGGGACGGACAGTGTGATGACTTCATGCCTCCTCAAAGTTCCTTTGGAGGCATAAAAATCAAGGCTCTAGGCCTTGTGGTTTCAGACAAGGTTTTTTCATGTTTTCCCTATATGCAGGGTTGCCACTCAATATCCATTTCAAAATTCCCTGACTTTTCACTGACTTTTCCCTGACTTTCAACCGTTTTCCAGATCCTTTTGGAAGGCCAATTTTAGCCATTTTCATCCATCGACTATTCGAAGATTTTGCACTAATATTTAAACTTACTGATTTAATCTTTAAAGAAAAATCTTAAATTATAAATATTAGAAAAGGAATGTTTCTGAACATAAATAGGAATGTTTCTGAACATAAATTGATTTATGTTCAGAAACATTCCTTTTCTAATATTGCTTGCAAATTATGGAAACTAAAATTTCCAGAAGCCTGTTAACTAGCGTCTTTTTTTTAAAATTTTGAAATTCCCTGACTTTTCCATGACTTTTTTCATTTTTTTTTAAATTTCCCTGACTGAAAATGTAATTCCCTGACTTTTCCCTGACCTGGAAAAATTTTCCAGAACTTTTTCCCTGATTGTGGCAACCCTGTATATGTGCATATGCCTATGTTAAACATGTGACCCAGAACAGGCCCATTTCTGGCCCCAGGGGCATAATTTGAGCAAACTTTGAAAAGGTCTACTAGATGATGAAAAATAGCAAATATCAAGGCTCTATGCCTTGTGGTTTCATCTCAAAATCTATTTTTAGCCTGTGTGACCTAGATATGCAATGGAATGGAACAATTAATAAAGAAGGGTATATGAATACCATTTCTGCCAGGTTTGGTAAAACCCATCCAGTAATTTCGGAGATGCCCTTTGAAGCAATTGTTGACGACGCACGACGGACATTCATCAATCACAACATGAACCAGTGGCTCAGGTGAGCTAAAAACATAATTTAAATGTGGTTGATCAAAATGTACTGATATAAGGACAAATTTAGACTACACAACTGATTTGATTCTTTACATCCCAGTCAGCAATTTTCAGTACTTCCTGGGTTGAACCATTACTAAGCAGAGGATAAGGTGTCTTGCTTCAGGATGCAAAGCAGTGTCTCCAATGAGGCTCAAACAGGCAACCACTCGACATTGAGTCAATCATTCCACCACTGAGTCACTGCATTGTTTGTGTATAACATTGCAATGTACTCATTGTGTTATATATGTGGGGGTGGGGGTCATACTGTATTGCTTTGTTGTGAACTTTACTGACTGTTCCAAGGCGGTACTTCTTTTGTGGATCATTTGTTATTCTTTTCGTGTGTTTGTCATGCTTTCATGTCTGTTCATTGCTGCCTTGTGGTCACATGATGGGAAAGGGCTGACCTCTTGGCTATCGTTTATGATGTCTAATTGCGAGTTTGTCACTTTCCAATGTGGTATCCTTGGTCAGGTGTGGTACTTGGTTGTATTGATTCCTGATCTTTGCTGTCTTTCTTACTTTAGAGCTTACACCCTGCTTTATAACAGTGAGGCTTACTGTTATAAACAGGGTGTATGCTCAAAGCTCACAGAGGAAGGTTTGGCACTCATGGCTATCAGTGCCGCAGAGAACCCCAATTTATATGCAAATGTCAGAAAAAAAATAGACAGATGGAACTCCCAAGTCACAGTCAGCTGGCAAGAAGCTAATGTCACTATGTAACAACTAAGAAAACACTTCTATTAAGTTTAACTTTTTTTATTTAAATTTCAAGAATAGAAGATTTAGAACTACCAAGTATATCATATCAGCAATACATTATAATTCTATACAATGCATGTGAAAATGTTGTCTGCCTAAGTTATCTGCTGCATATTTTTTTAAACAATTTTGTTTTGATTCTATACATCGCAGTCAACAATTTTTCAACTACATAATGTATGAGGGTCTGGATGGCGGGGTCTGATATTCATTATTCATTAAAAATTTAGCCCATTATTCATCTCATTAAATTTTGGGTTATTCAATAAAATAAGACCAATTATTCATTAAAAGTAAGAGAGGTGGCAAAGAAATCTGACTATTCACTATTCATTAATTTTTTCTTCAATTCATTAAAAAAATAGGATTATTCATTAATTTTTAGGCCCTCATTATTCACTATTCATTTTTTTGGCTAATTATTAACTATTCATTATAAAAAAGGGCCATTATTCACTAATCATTATACCCCATCCAGATCCTCATGTATGTCGGGACAGGTCTTCCTGTGTTGATCAGTACTAACTTTTTATTAAGCAAGGATAATGTTTCATGCTCAAGGACACAAGGCTGCCCAGATCAAATAAAGCAATGTTTTCACTACTTATCTCCACCAAATCTGGTTGAATTTCTGAAAAAAATAATTTGACCCCCCCCCCCACGGTACCCCCAAGTCCCACCCCTAGGCATGACCCAGGTTGCCGAATGAAAATCCCGTCTGAAATGTTTTATATCTTTCATTTGTGAGAAGACACACAAAGTTTTGTTTAAAAATCTTTGAAATTGACTTTGTAATTCAGATTTAATGATACTTGACCTTTTGGCCCCTCCCTAAGGCCACTGGGGACGGGGACCCAAAAATGATGCTGTTGTATGTGCCATTCATGTAAGTAACTCACACACCAAATCTGGTTGAATTTCAGGAAAGAAAGTTTTGACCTCAAACCCCCCATGGTACCCCCTAGTCCCACCCCTGTGACATGACCTAGGTGGCCAAATGAAAATCCCGTCTGATATGTTTTATATCTTTCATTTGTGAGAAAACACACAAAGTTTGGTTTTAAAATCTTTGAAATCGACTTTGCTATTGAAAATTAAGGATATTTAATGACATTTGACCTTTTGGCCCTTCCCCAGGGCCCAAGAGGGCGGGGTAAAAAAAGTGCCGTTGCACGCCCCATTCAAGTGAGCAACTCACACACCAAATTTGGTTGGATTTTGTCCAATGGTTTAGGAGTAAGCGTGACGGACAAACTCTCTTACAGCTAGATACTTCTTGGGTACTTAGGCCAGAATTTTTTTATAAGTTGATTTACGAACCCTCCTACTGTAATTTTCCGGAAAGTAGGAAAAAAATAAAATTTAATTTCTAAAAAAAAATTTTAATTTTATCCTCCGACTTTAAATATTATTTGATTCGTTGAAAGAAATAATATTTTTTTGAGGTTCTATCTGTGTATTTTTGAGAGTGACACTGTAAAAAGTGATTGTCCTGTCCAGATTTTTTGGAAAATTTGAAAATTTAATACAGACTGTTGGTTTGCCTTACTAGTTTTACTGCTTTTTCTGGAGATATTAAAAATAAAGCTCTGAAATTGACAAAAAAAAAAAACTCGGAAAATGACCAGTTAACTGGTCATTTTCAGAGCTTTTTTATTTATTTTTTTTTTCGTCCCCTCGACCCTAAATCTGAAAAACATTTCCCGTAAATCAGCTAAAATAAATTCTGGCCTTAGAGTGTTAGAAAAAGTAGCCAAGAAAGCGAAAGTACCCAGGGACAAATCCCAGGTAAATTTTACGGAATAAACCTCATTTTGAGTAAATTAGCTCCCTTTATATGCAAATTAGGTTATTTCTGAAATTGATTCTTAAAAACTATAAATTTCGGAAATTTAAAGTACCCAACAAGGGTCCATTTGTGAGTACAGACAGACAAAAGGAGGGAGACAATTGCAATATCCCCATTGTTTTTTTAAAAACTTGGGGATAAGTAGTAAAAACGTAGGGATTATCAATTCAAAAAGCATGAATAGAAGTGCTTTTTCTAACATATTATTCATAGATTATCTTACACTTGTAAGTGATCATTTCATTTGAAATTGATTAAACAAGCCTTTGGCATCAGTTTAATATGAAACGATCATTTGAGCGGCGGCATGAGATTTCCAACAATATGACATTTTGACAAGTGTAGACTCGGACGAGCCTCTGCAGCATCCTGTTAAGCTCAGAAACTCCAAATGGTGTTCAGTCAGTAGCTTAACAATCATGGAATACTCAAGCGACTAGCAAAGGCTCTGATCAGACTGTGCGTATGCGCAGGCTGATCTGAGGCTTTGCTTGTCGCACATACCACATTGTTGGAAATCTCATGCACTGGCTCATTTGTAAGATTCTGTTTATCATGACCTTTTAAATGTGATTTTAATGCCTTCAAAGTTTATATATATCCTAGAAATTTTGCATATTGCAGCATTTCATTTTTTAAGCTTGTCTTTGTTGCTGAGCTGAATTGGTCGGAAGCATCTCGTGATGAGGATTGAGCCCCATGTATCAATTTTATTATACATATAAATGTGAACAAGTATTGGAATGTCCATTATATATTTCATGTATTTTAACCCTGTACTCCATAGGCTATTTTAGATCATGACATCATTTTATTCTTTGACAGCATAGAAAAAAATCAAGAAAAATTAAGTTAAAAACTTTGAATACTTTTCAAAATATTATGGAAAATGGAGCATTTGCTCCAAAAGAGCAAATGCTCCATTTTCCATAATATAAGAAAGGCGTCAAAAGGTGTTATTATGGAGTAATAGGGTAAAGGGCCCCTTTACCCTATTACTCCTTTAAGGGGTTAATTACATGTCAGAATTATATCCAAACTATAAGGTATTTCTGATCCTGAAAACTGTTTTGACCTCAGCACAATGTGTAGACCCTTATGAAAGGTCACATTATGCAGCAATTCATCTCGGTCTTCACAGTTTGACAAACTACCCATTTAGCAGTTTTCAGCATACAAAAGGTTAAATGGTCAATGCTCTCTGACAAATTAGAACTGGTACTGTCTGCAGCAATGGTACATTGCACATCTTAAATGCTCTCAGACAATATGCAGAACTTGGGCTGTGACAGTCAAATTTGTATCATCACGGAAGAACTTGAACAACATGAAGAAGGCACGGAATGTAAATAGCTCGACATACTCCCAAGACCATGTAGAACCTTTATGCACCCTGGTGCATATCCATCACTTCCTGGTTTTAACACAAACAAAAACACAGAATGGTTCGACAATATCCTTTTTTCATACAGTCTAAATGATGACGAGTCCTCTATAATACTTTTGTGTTTACTCTGACTAGAACTATGACTGGGACGTCATCAACTAGAAAGGTGTCTTGGACTGTTGGCAGCATGCTGTACATATCTGCATAATGGACTGTTGAGATATCTGAAATGTAAATAAATATACAGGTACACAGATTAGCTAGGGCATTGATAGAATGATTTTCCTTATGAAACTGATTTTCAAACTGTTACAACTGTTTATGGTTTTTATGATATCTCTTTAAGTTTTAGCTTTTTTAACACAAACCAACAGATTTCACTTTTAATAACATTGGCAAGGTAATATTTTGGACTTTTAATATATAATTAAAAATCCCCACAACATATTTTATTACAATACATTGGACATGTAGGTCAGTCTGTTAATTTGGAGTATGATACATATGTGTGTGGGTAATGGAATAGAATATATTTTTATATTTATAATTTCAATTATTGCCAATTTGCATTAAAATCATAAAGTGAAGATTTCAACACCTGTAACTGTCAAAAATATGTAAGGCATTAATTGTCTGCTGCTGACAAACTATAATAATTGACTATTTTGTTAACATTTGCAAACAGTTTTGACCCAGATCAGGCCCACAAAACATAGGACCTGATCCAGATCAAGTTGTTTGACAGACTTTTGTGGTGTTCCGGATAGATTTTTGAAAAATCAGAAGACAATACAATTTCAAAGCATACAAAATTTAAATCACTTTAGTTCTGCCTCTCTTCAATAATGAAGTTTGTATTAATGTCCCACAATCATTGTGGTCATATGGTGACGGGCCGCAGCTTAGAGGTCTTATCAGAAAGACTGGGCAGTCTTAGTGTCAGAGTACGGGATTGGACTTTATTGGCTTTTAAAATTTGACAGGAAGTTAAATAAATGTTCAAATCAGCAGTCTCGGGCACTGAACGCATGTACATATATTGTATGCAATCATAGGTCTATAATTTTAGGGTAAAATAGATTTATTTTTACTTAAATTATCAGATGGATGCTAAAAAGAACCATCTCATTGGGGCAGTTCTTTTGAGTACCCCTAAAGATGTGATTTTGGAACTTGAGAAATAACTCGGACCCAGTATACAATATTTTCTTGGAAAGTATAACCTGTATCACCTCGAGGCTCCATCACATAATAGGTGGACCTGACTTGATTGCAATGATATTATCCTTGAAGGACCAGTTTCAGTGACCCTATGGGCTCTTTAGCAAAATTATCAATCTTCTTGGAAACAATTAATTTTTGTGTATCTATGAGTGTCTGGAGAGGGGGGGTCTGGTATTCACTATTCAATAAAAATTTTTAGCCCATTATTCATCTCATTAAAAGTTTTGGGTTATTCATTAAAATAAGACCAATTATTCATTAAAATTATTTTATTATAACACAATGGGCCGCGATGCAACAAAATGATTTGTTAGCATTATTCATTAAAATCTGATTATTCACTACTCATTAATTTTTTCTTCTATACATAAAAAAATATGATAATCCATTATTTTTAGGCCCTCATTATTCACTATTCATTATTTTTTTTGGCTCATTATTCACTATTCATTATATAAAAAGGCCATTATTCACTTATCATTATACCCCATCCAGACCCTCATCTACAGACTATAGGTCACTTTAGAACTATCTTTGGACAATATGTTTGACATAGAATAGAGTTCAGAAAAATTAAAACACAATATTTGACACAGCTTATCTTGACATACCCCATATTTCCTTACAGATATTGGTTGGAATCTGTTTCAGTGACCCCGAATTAATTTTTAAAACATTAACATCATGCAGTCAGTCCAAAGCATCTGTTCCTTGTTAACTTTCATATACTTAAGACAAAACCATGTTAAAGCAATTAAGGTATTTCTTTATAATG
Organism: Loripinus fragilis; assembly: GCA_964019695.1. Taxonomy (NCBI): domain Eukaryota; kingdom Metazoa; phylum Mollusca; class Bivalvia; order Lucinida; family Lucinidae; genus Loripinus; species Loripinus fragilis. The sequence goes on along the minus strand of OZ026525.1, from coordinate 51,373,895 downwards.
AAATACAGTCCACATTTAAGATACTAGTTATGTAGCACAAACATACTGTAAAGCCTTCCGGGAGGGTTAAAAAAACTGTGCAAATATAAGCAAAAATTCAAATTTATTTCATAAAATTAATGATGCAAGTAGATGCTGAATGTCTATTTCCAAAATTGAGGAGAAATTGGCAATGTTATTGCATGTTTTTCAGAAGTAAAAAGTCAATTATTGCTTTTCTGATTGACTAAAATGTCTAGTTAATTTTGTTTGTGTTGTTGCTTTACGTTCCAAGTCAACAGGTATGGTCATGGCGGGATGGTCAGTTCACTCACCACACTTTTTCCTGGGCAAGCTTGAACAAGCGGATAACAAGTACTTCCCGCACATACTTTCGCTTGTATTACAAGCGAAAGTGAAGTCAGTTAAGCCCCTATCTCACTGGACTGCGACTGTTTTGCGACAGCTGGTGACAGACATCGCGAGTGGGTCGCAAAGCAGTCTCGAAACAGTCGCCAGTGATTCGTAATATCCTCGCATGTGTCGCCAAGTGGCGCAAAGTAGTCGCGAAAATTTTGAACATGTTCAAAAATTTTATGCGACATAATTCCTCGCAAAATAGTCGCAAAGTCGTCGCGGGTGTCTCGAACCCGTCGCGAACTTGTCGCCGACCCCTCGCAATCATTTTGGAACATGACATATTTGCGAGATAAATAAGACTGAATTGCGATCCAATTGCGACATAAATGAGACACTTCGCGACAAAATTGCGAGCAAATTAAACTAAGCGATGTTCTGGCGAACGTCGTGAGACAGTCGCACGAATGTCTCACGACTTTCGCGCGAGTATCTTAAATTACTCGCAATTATGTCGCCAGAGGTTTGTTAAAAGAGTTCCTCCTGTCTGAGCTGTTAGTCCCTTCCTAGTACGAGATCTTGGTTAGGCATACTTAAATACAAATGTATACAGTTTTGACTAATTCCAGATGTCAAGTATTCTTGCTATCTGAGAGGATAGTTTCATATAAGTATGGTACATGTATATTGGTTAGGCTTACTTACATGTATACTGTTTGGAGTAATTTCAGTTATTAAAATGGTTCTGCATTCTGAGAGGATAACTTAGTTAAGTATGTTTTATAAGGCCCACTTAAATGTTTACTATTTCTTTTACAGTATAAAGGTATTATTATTGTGTCTTGATTAGACTACAACATCCTGCTTAGTCCCAGCAGCCCTTCAAAGGTTTGAATTTGGCATACAGAGCCCTATAAACAAATTATCACTGCAGCGGACAACTAAGATTCTGATTAGAATGCGCATCCGTGCAGTCTGATTTGTGCCTTTGTTGTGCGCATAACAGTATAAAATAGATTTTCACAGGACGAGGCTCATCTGAACTCATTGCAATTTTGATTTGATTGGGCTCATCATGCCATACGTATGGGCAATTAGAGCATGTGCGTTCTCGACTGGCTTTCTTAAGCTGCTTGATGGGCCATCATAACTGTGCAGTTTAAACGAGTTAACTTTTTTCTAACGCAATATTTGCTACCATTCAACAGTCCAACACCACCCAGCAGCGTGACACCTTCCAACAATCTAGCTCCTTTCAGCCCTCTAGTTCATCCCAACAGTGTAGTACCTTCCTAGTCTAAAGTTTCTGTGCTTGCTAGAATGTTTATTTTTCTAGGTTTATCATTTCTCGCAAAACTATCGTGCGACAGTCGCACGACCTTCGCGCGACAGTCGCACGACGTTCGTGAGAACCTCGTGAGGCGGTTGATGGTAATAAATGTTCGCAATCTAATCGGGAGAACATCGTGCGAGTGTCTCGCGAATGTCGCACGAATGTCGCGCGAATGTCTTGAAACATTCGCCAATGATTCGTGCCACAATCGTACGACATTCGCGCGACTGTCGCAAATATGTCTTAATCACCCTTTCGGTGTGACCGCAATGTGATTATGGTTGCAATGTCGCATTTCTGTCGCCAAAACGTGTCTCAAATAAGTCTCGAAATAGTCGCAAATTGCTCGCATCCCAGTGAGATACTAGCTTTACTGACAACAACCCTTCTCAGGGATACAGACTAACCTTTTTTGGCCAGGAGCAAGCTGGGCCCCTTAAACAAATGATTAGGGGCCCAGCCCAAAACTAAGGGACCCAGGATTCGGCAGAAAATTAAACAAATTACAACATAAAGTGCTACTTATAATTTGCAACAGATGACAATTTCAAATTTTGCTGCTTTTTCAAAATTAACATAAGGCATGGTATTTCATGAGAATCATCTGCTGGCAGACGATTCTCATGGAATATCATACCTTATATGTTAATTGTCTGCTTCAGTCGTGATTGGCGTTTTAAGGGTTAATTAACAGTATTTGTAAATAGCTGAATGAAGATTTGTAAACTTCCAACAGCTGGTGTCAGATTTGACAAGACTTCATACATTTACATAATACCTTTTTTCAGGGACAAGCATGGCCCCTAAACATTTTAGTTTTAGGGGCCCAGCCCAAAATTTAGGGACACTGGGCCCCTGTTAGTCTTTTTCTCTGCTTATTGGATGATTCAGTGGAAGGGAGGAGAATGACCGTTACGTAGAACTTATTTCATGATCAATCTCCACGAAAGTATGGGACCTGCAGGCTGGAATCGAACTCCCAACCCCTGGATCTGCAATCAGACACACATCCGACTGCGCTACGCGGCCCAGTAAATTGTCAATATAAAAGATATAAGAACACCACATATTTCAAATGGGTGTCTTTCACAAACTATCTTGCTGATCAGTTCTTTTTGCATGCGAAGTGATAAAAAATAAGATGGAAGTCATATCAAAACAGAAAATACATTCAGATGTTGTTTTTAAACAAGGGTGTAGGCCTGAACTGGAAAACCTTAGGGTAAAAAGAAAATACCTAAAAATTTGGGGTTACCATGGAAATAACAAGTCTGTCAAACTACATTGAAAAATTGCATTTGGAAATGGCAGTTCATTTTGAAAAGGTGGTCCTCCTACGATACAGGCTGTACTCACCAGCTCACTCGGTCACTGATCAGTGACATAACAAAATACCATGTCTCAGCACGACAATGTGTAGAGTGTTATTAGGCCAGTCATAATAGCTGTTGGGGTACCACTAATTGCTACAGAAACTTTTCTGTGCCTGAGCGAAAGTTTCTTATGTCATCTACAACATACTAAAAGTCCTCACAAAATATCTGAAAGGAAACGATATTATAATACCTTAATCTACTCCTCATACAACACTTTCTGCGGCGGCCCTGTAAGTCCACCGTAGATTGTACTTACTCTCCCTAGGAAACGCTTCCGGTTGTATAGACGACTCAAATAAAATCTTTGTCGCAGTTTTCCTATGACCATTACACACAGGTAATTATCTTTAAGTAGTTATTTTGCCGATCAACGTATTTTTGATAATCGCCCCAAGGCAACTGACGCTCCAGTGTGTTTGTAAGAGAAAACTAAGCTCAATATTCCCTGGTGTCACATATTTTCGTGGCTATAATTCTCGCACCACTTTTATTGTTATTTTATTTTATATCACATAGAAATCGTCACGATAGCAATCAGAAACAAAATATGAAATATATATTAAATTGCAGGATTTTTTTTAATTCATAATATTAAAATAGATTACGCTCGAATTTCAAAAGTACGGAAGCACATTAGTGTCATCATGAAATTGAATATACCTGTACAAAGCGTTTTTGGGCAATTTTCGAAGCATTTCTACGAAAAACATGGCAAGGATCAGGTTTACAGCTTGATTTCTCTTCTGAGGAAGGCTTTTAATTAAAAAAAAGATTCGTTTTTCATCTTGAAAATAGAAAGAATCAGTTGTTAGATGTCTCTAATAAGTACTTAGATGGCATTACTGCTCTGTATAAAACTACCTTCGTGGTGGGACAGTGGCCATTACTGCTTTGTATAAAGCTACCTCTCTCTGGGGAATAGTAGTCAGTACTGCCCTGTATAAAACTACCTCCTTGATGGTAACAGTGGCCATTACTGCCCTGTATAAAGCTACCTCCATGGTGGGGAAAAGTGGTCATTACTGCCCTGTATAAAGCTACCTCCCTCTGGGGAACAGTGGCCATTACTGCCCTGTATAAAACTACCTCCCTGTTGGGAACAGTGGCCATTACTGCCCTGTATAAAGCTACCTCCATGGTGGGAACAGTGCCTATTACTGCTCTGTATAAAACTGCCTCCGTGGTGGGAACTGTGGTCATTACTGTTGTGTATAAAGCTACCTCCGTCGTGGGAACAGTGGTCAATACTTCCCTATACAAAAATAGTAAGTATGATCAGGAAAACCCATAATCACAAACCACAGACAACCCCATGGCACTGCAAGGAAGAGCCACTCAACCATCACGAGACACCAGGAAGACAAATTAAGCAAAGCAACCAGCTCTCTCTTCTCCAGCAAGATGATTGCAATACTAGAATGGACATAAAGTTATGTACAACAAAACATAGAACAATTACAGACTCCCACAATGGGAGTAACAATAAACAAAAAGTCAACAACAATAGAACCAGCGCCTTAGAACAAACAGCAGCCTAAGCCAACGGGGGGCTTAAATGCATTTTACTGGTATCAAATCTTTGCCATAGATTCTGCTGTTGTTGAAGAACAAGAAATGTTAAGCTCGCATGAAGGCCTTCTAACTAATGCAATGTATCATCATGGAGAAACACAAATTAACACACCATGATGAAACAATGAAAAGGGCTCATGACTCACAGATAGTCAAAGCTAAAGAAAACCTCAAGTTGAGCCACGGTGGGTCCAGCTACAGATAAGCATCAGGTATCAACCCACCGATTAAAGCTTTACGTCAGAGCTGTCATAGAGTCTGAGGCCTGACCCCGACGTTGTGCAATTAGAGAGGAAACCATAGCTATAAACTGTGATTGGGTTTAAAACCAGGCATGCAGACTGTCCCATGATAATCAAGTTATATCCAACCCTTATATAACGTTTTACAATCTTTTTGAAATGATCACTAAAATAAGATTTTACAACAATGATATGCCTTGTTGCAGAAGAGTTTTTAACCCAATGTTGTATTTAACAATTAACTCTGAGTGTCTGTGGTTGAATTTAGAAAATACTTTTCAAATTTTATGATATCTATAACCTTGTTTTAATAACTAAGCAGTTAAAAATAAGTTTCTGTTGTTGAAGTCATCAACATTAGAACACACTCTAGCAAAACGAATAAGCTGAGAAATATATACACCATTAGAAGTGGAGCGAGGAACATCTCCATCAAGAAATGGGAAATTTACTATTTCAAAATTATAATCATCCCGTTCATCATAAATTTTAGAAGAAGCTATGCCATTTTTATTGATAAGTTCAAGTCAAAAAACGGAGCTCCAGTATCAGAAGAATTAGCCTTATTTAACTGAAGTTCAGTAGGATATATCTGACCTACCATTTGCTCAAAGTAAGGATTATCAATATTAAGAAAGTCATCTAAATATCTGGAGGTGGAGTTAAAAAGCTTCAATAATATCAGTTTGATTTTTGTCTGACAGAGACAACATAAAGTCTCTCTCATAACAAAACAAAAACAAATCTGCAACAAGAGGAGCACAATTAGTACCAAAGTTTTGAATATCGGGAATGTTGGTCACTAGTTAGTGCCCTGTATACAATTTTCTTCGTCTGATGAACTGTTGTGCATATTGCCTTATCTAATGTTGGTAACCACTATGCCAATTGGTAGAGGGAAATGCTTATCAGGCCTGTCCTATCTATCATACAATTCCATTTTTAAGTCTGCTGAATGGAACCCTAATGATGTATACCATTGGGATACCTTTATTTACTTTATTAATATCATAAGGTGTTAATTATTATACTTCTTGAACAGAGCCACATATGACCTTTCTAAAAGGAACCTGTCAAAAGTACAGCCCCATGGCTAAGACAACGGTTTTGCCCAAGACAGGGTGAAGTCTTTATAGTTTGCTACCACTGTAACTACTGGCACTCGGTTGTCATGCGAAAAATTTAGAAAGGAATATGATGTAATCACACTTCAGATGTTAATTACCAGAAATTATGACAAATGAACCTGGACAACCCTGAGAGGACAGAAAAAAACACAATAAAAAACAACAACAAAAACATACAGTGTGCAAGAAAACATACGATAATATAGGCCTAAACTTCAGCTAGCCATTTTTTAAAGCTATGCTTTGTTAAACATATAAACAGATTTTGCTACCATTCGAAACCGCACCGAATGTTACTACATTCCCATGGTGGAGGAAACTGAGAACTGGCGACGGAGGTGCCCACGAAGGAGGGCAAAGGTGGACGTGTGGAAAAGGTAAACCTAGTGGCCACTGCGCATGCGCAATCATATTCGCTCCGCTCAGCTTAGTAAAGGCTATTGTGCATGCTTCCTGTATTAAAATTAATTCGCTGTTGCTTCAGCTGTCGTGTATATAGACATCGGTCCATTACATGGGAAAACGGATCACAATAAATTTTGCGAACGACATATTGGGGTTTTATGTTGATTACCATTAATAAAGAGCCAAAATTGAAATGTCAGAGAATAATGATTTCCTAAAAATGAAAGAATAAATCTGTTGTCAAATGAATAACAGAAAATAATAAACACTAGGCTAGAAGATCCTGTCCCCATCTCTATAGCTCCGCACATAACCTATAGCGTCATATTTTACGGACATAAGCAAAATGTGCAGAGTTTGATCAGACGCTGGAGAGCTATCCGTTGCTTGGGGTCTAATCAAGGTTTCACTGTTTGCTCACTGGAATGATAAATGATAGAAATAAGACAAAATCAACGTAAGCCCTACAATTGGGAATTGGCTTGGCCAACAACGAACACGGCAGTAGTTCGTCAAAAAGGGTTTTTTCTTTAAATAATATCAACTGTTCTTGTTAAAGTACTGCCGCATAAATAAGAAACACGAAAAATCGACTTTATGTACACCTGTTCACGTTATTTTCCCTTGAACTTTTCGATATTCAGAAAAAAAAGCTGCAGCATTTTTTGACAAAACTTTCAACCTGGTGTTTTTGCTGTATTTTTCTGTAATTAGATAGAATTTTGGCATAGTTTTGGTTCTTTTCAACGGGGGAGTATAACTGTTGGTAGAATGGACATAAACTGACACCTAGTTACTGCACAACTGATCTGCGGCTTTGTTTTTGCATATGCGAAAATCCGGTTTTCTCATGTCACGGCTCATATAGTATAACTGGGGTTTACACGGGTATACATTTTCTCTTATTTTCCCTCTAAAACATAGATTGTGGGTACTTATTAGAACCGCCTCAGCGTGTACCCACAATCTATGTTTTGAGCAAAAATAAGAAAACTATCTGAAAATTATCATTTTTACAGCCGTAAAATAATGCAGTATATCGCACGGACATGTTTGCGTAATGTTTGTCTGGCTCATTTAGATTGATGAAGTTTCTTTTTTCAAAATGATTGTGGCTTCATATCCATAGCAGTAATGATATATATAAATTTATTCTTCATTGTAAATAGCTAGAGTTTCCAATCATACAAATCTGAATTTGGTTGATTACAGTGCCATTGAAATGAGTTGGTGGGGTAATCCTACCCACACGCTGATATTTGGTTCGCCACTTTTATAGAAGATATGATACACCACATAAAATAAGCCTTCTTGAAGTTCTTGTACTCTGTTGTTCATGAACTGCATATTGCTAGGTACTGTAGTGTCTTGTATATATCAACTATGTTTATTTATCAATAGTAACACACATTTTTTGCGGACTTTAGGTGCCTGACTCATATCAAAAAAAAATATATTTCCCATCATGCAACATTTGAGGACTTTTTTTCTGAGATGCATATAGGATTATATATTTCAAAAATGCACTTTTCGTTTCTGTAGCAATTAGTGGTAGGTTTGACCAAAATATTGGCTAAAATGACTGGCCTATATCTGGTTTTTTACTCGTAGATCTACTACACAGTTGTGTATTGGCTCTAACGGCGAGTACACACGCATCTTGGCACTTTTCACTTTCAGCCCGAGTTTACTAGCACTGAATTCAGGGCCATATGATGGATTTTTATTTTATGTTATCATATAGCCCTGATTTTTTAAGCCTCTATCTTTTCCCTTACTGTTTGCGTGGACGTAAACCAACTTGAAAACACATTTCCAAACAGTGTCTTCCTCAAACACTACTCCATTTTGTATGTTTATAGGTTTATCTATATGTTGCTATTTGGTTTGCCGCTGATGCATACCTGATTAGTTCTAAAAAGATAAAATACTCCTGTCCACACAGAATGTTTACACTATACACACTAACACGGTTCCGCCGCCATATTGCCTCGTTTTGAACTCAGGAGTAAACAAAGCAGTCACGTGGTATAAACCCGTGTTCGCAAATGCAGAAAGTCTATAAGTTTTTCAACAAATATTTGATAGGTAGCCAATAAGAAAAAAAATGTCAATATAACAGTCATACATTTTAATAAATATTGTATCGCGTGACCGGAAGCGTTTTATATCTTTCATAGAAAATTGTCTTTTTCAAGCTGTTAAATGCGATACATATCGACCATTTATAGCGGTGGGTGGAGTAGGACTATCTGTATTAGATACGTTTAACATGAGCTTCATATGCAATATCCACGTCGGTGTCCTCGTATAAAAAAAAGAATCAAACACAAACAGGCGCCACATACAGACAGTTAAAGTTCAAAGACTTATTAAACCTTGAAATCAACCCACCTGCCACACAGAAGTCTAAATAGATGCAAACTACATGTATCTGCACCACTACTCAGGCTATAATAGAACTGTTTGTTTTTTGTTTTTTTGGTTTATACAAAAAATACTATTTCTCTGTTAGGTATATGTAAATCTTGAAAATTGAATTATCTTAGGCCATACTTTACCTTCATCTTTTGTTAATAAGGTAAACATGAAAAGTGCACCTGCCTAAAATGTAAGCAGTAAGGTTGTATGTACACATCCTTGCAGGGAATGTTAGAAATAACTTTATCTAAATAACAATGCATGTTATCAAATTTTTAGTTCTGCATTCAAAACCAATCTAAGAGAAACAACTGAAAACATGATGTACTAATACTATTGCTATGTACCCCAGTCCTCTTTCAAAATTTTATAACTCACTTATACTGATCTGTCAGAAAAATCATTGGATTAATATCAGATCCTCTGTTTGACTTTATATGATAAAAATAGTTTAGAAATGTTTTGCTGTGCTTAAAAAATAACATCACAGCACTGCTATATGCAGTTGGATGCAGTAATTGTGATTACCACCTACACAGACTGAATTGCAATTTTTGTGAAATTCACAAACATCAAAAAGGAAAACTGACATTGAGTAAAACTCTTTCAACTATACCATAAGAAAAAACATAGTACATACAGCAAATGCGATTAAGCTTTCTCGTGGTGTGTCTAAGAATACACTACATGTAAGTACAGCTACATCAGTGATTCATTTACAATTTTGGGCTTATGGGCCATATCAGTGAGTCCAACTGCAAACTTATGAGTCCAGAACACTATTCTTAATGACAAGTCTGCAATACCATTGCATCCTGGGACTTGCTAAAGTAAAACCTTTGCATCCCAGAGAATTCATTGGCTAAAAGTACACTCTATGTCGTTCAAAAATTACTTATATTTTGATCAGCTTTTGGATTTTCCAATATAGCTATAATCATTCCTTGACAGTGTGAATCACACTTTATTATTGTGCCATATTTAGCTCTTTGGATGCTGAATTTTCTTAATACCATCAGGAACTATCAGGTGTCAGTTTGTATCCAGAGCAGTCCTGACCTTTAGTCGGGCTTGATCTGGGTCCAAACTGTTTGCAAAGGTTATCAGCAGACAACAAAAGTCGCCGCTTGCAGGCAAAGAGTTAAATACAATACCACTTTCTGGCTAAAACCTTGGCTAAAGTCATTTTCACTTGGCTCCAACTTTCTGAGCCAGGATAAGGCCTGCTGCTTAAGAAATTGTATGCCTAATCTGAGCACTTGAACCTTTTTAGGATTTGTATCAGTAGCACAGGAGATGATGCTATGCTAGATAGTGTTGTCGAGGTTGTGAGTCTGATTCGCACATGAGGCAAAAAAACAGTATTTATCGGCATCTATTTTGGTTGTCCCCGTAGCACAATTTCTAGGCTGGACTGCTGAGGCCGTCAGCTTGAATCCCACATAGGGCAAATAAAATCAGCATCTTTCAACATAGTTGATTTATTATACCTCACTGTATATTTATATATAATCAGGTGGCAGGGATCCAAGATTTGTGGAAATGGGACTCAGATGTATAAAGGGTTTTGATTTACTTATTTGCCCTTATTCACATGCTTACTCGACCAGTTAATTATTAACGCTTTAAAGTCTTGAAACCCCTAAACAGGTACTTTGACAAATGGTGAAGACCTAGGTGTAATGCCACAAATTGCAGCATTTCATCAGGATCTGCACTGTTTGCTAGACAAAATTGAAAGAAAGAAATGCAATACTTTTAAGAAATTAAAACCTATGACCCCTTAAAATATACAATGAACCATCCTGACTTTTTGGAATAGTCCATTTATTCTGAAAAGCTGCACCGAAAATCAGTACTCTACAGATGTGACCAGATGTCATTTTTACATGTCAAAAGAAATAAGGACTGATTTTTTATGACTAGACAATTCACAAGAAATTTCAAGCCTTATTTTTCCAGAAAACCAATATAAAGATCACAAACTGTTTAAACTAAAGATCACAAAATGTATCGTCCGTTATAACTCGGTTCCGAGGTTACAAGTTGCATTTGCCGTTAAATACTTAAAATAATGCCAAATAGGCCACCAAAACCCCCTCGATATTCCTTCTACTCGTGGACAGAAATACATTTAATGCCGTCTCTGAGCATAATCTGGATGCATCTTATGCCATTTCGTCGATATTCAAGCAAAACTCTTCGCTAAACAGCGACAGATCGACCTTCATCATGTTTGACAGTTGTTTCGCCATTGTCAACACTCGGAAACGTGGGTTTGTTTACTCCCGAGCCTCGATCTGATATGACCTTCACTTTATAAATGTTACTATATTTAGCAAACCGTGTTTCTGTGTATTTGTTTTCAAAACATGGCGTCATTTTTGTCTTCTGAGCTGAAGAGCATGCTTTTTCTGTGGGAAACTAAAGTCATGCACGAATTTGTTTTGGTATTTTATGTACCGACAATGACCCGTTCACTTTCCGTTTTCTGAATACACAGATGTTTTAACAACATTAAATACCAAAATCATATACTTATATTATGTTTTCTTTTACCTTCCTTATTATCATAATTGGCCAAAAATTGATCATACCTGGTCTGTTGAGATTAAGATAATCCAATACCATCTCACCATACATTTGTTACATATAGATATTTGCAAAAAAGATGATCAATTACCAATCTAACTGGAGCCGCTTTTTACCAATTTGTTGACATCGAGAACTACCCAGTTGGATATGTACAAACTGTGTCCGAGGAGTTCTTAATTGCAATGGATGGGATCCTTTTTTGTGCATACAGGTTGATTTTTATGGTGACCTCTCTCACCATTTGTAATAGGTTTTCTTTTAATATCTGATGAATGTCAACGAATTTAAAGGTCAATCTTCAACCTAGTATGCAAATTTTTCACCCTGGTTCTGTATTCCGACGGATGTCACTGGATAGAAAATTGACTATTTTCAGATAAGGAATTCCCCCACTTCCACTAACAGGAAATACATAGAAAAAAATGCCAAATGATTTTGCATATTCAAATAATGACATCATTCTACAATTCTAATCTTAAACCATTGCGCACATGTTCAAAACGAAGGTCAAAACACCCAATGTCTCTATATAAGATTCACGTGGCGCCTTAAAAACGATGGGCACCAATTGTGTGTATTGACTGATAGCCTAATTGAACATAAGCGTGTGCTAGTAAAGCTATTCAGCTTGCAGCAAGGTTAGCCATGATATAAAAAATATTTTCCTTCACTAATATCTTATTGATCACTGTGCAAAAGTAATTTGATTCTGATCTTTCCAATCCATCGCTTCTTGTCGTAAACAACCTGACCCCCTCTCGGTTCAGATCTGACCATCATTCTACGTTTAATGGTTAAATTATGAAAATACACTGTCCCACGCTTGTAAAATATTCTTATTGCATGATATGTTAAGGCATTGGGTTTTGTATAACTCATCTAATACCTGTGTGAGGTTTCTTACATAAAAAAGTTTAGATTATAAATAGGAAAATGTAATTTTTGAATAGACAATGCTTCTAAATCTACCAAATTCTCGTGTCCCTGGCTTACGTTCTTCAAAAGTAGTTATTTTATAGGCCCGCTTACATGTATTATATCAAAACAAAGTTTTTTGTTTAAACCTAAGATACAATTAAATAGACTGTCGATACTCTTTACCTGTTTCAGATATAGAAATTTTGATGAAAAATTATAATAACTTGTCCCTATTTTTAAAGTAAGATACGTTACAGTCTTTTTCTGGGTCTTAGCATTTCAAAATTCTGTTTATTTTTAATATGCAACTGAATATTTTAGATGCTAATATATCAGTATAAAAGATTTAAACCACAAAACCGTGCTGTGATTTATCTTAATAAAAACAAATACAAAGGTTTCATCCAGGATACAAAAGCACCAAATTTTTTGGTAAGATACGTGACAGTGTTTTTCGAGTGCACTTCAGTCTATTAAAAAGCTTTACCCTAACTCTTGCCCGCACAATACTGCCGAATGTTTACTAAATGGAAAGTAATAAAGCATTTGTGACATACTAGTTAAACCTGGCTAAAATGGACTTAAACATTTCATTGGAATAAGATACGTTAAAATAAGATACGTGACGCTCAATTAGAAGACTGCATCTCTTTGCTGATAAATCAAGTGCACCCCTGTATTCACATGTGGTATGTTATTTATATTGTCAGCGGAAGCACTGGGCACTATTTTGTACTCATAGCTTTAGGTTATGCAGCGGTACAATTTGGAACTTTTGAATTTTACACAATCACAGATCTTTGAGACACAAAGGTACAATATCGTTGAAAATATTATCTTGTACAATTTGAAGCATTTGAAACTATTTGAAATATGAATTTCTAAAAAACAATTAGCCAAACAAATGACCTTTTGGTCAATTTGAAAAAAGAAAACAGTGCCTACAACAGATCCTTTCAGCGTAACGTATCTTATGAAAAGTCACGTATATTATTGAAAACAAAAATGAAATATTTTGTCATAGCAAGAATTAATCAGTCATATTTTGTTATAAAATTGAATTAACAGCACATGTGGATATTTTATTTCAAGAAATAGTATACTGGGCTCTTTGAGTTCAGATGATTTTGCATAACGTATCTTATGTTTTTGTAACGTATCTTATGAAATCAGCGCTTCCTGTCATCTGAAGCCACAACTTTAGAAAATATTGACGCAAAAGATGTCACGGCTGGTTAAAAGTGATGTTGTCTTTTGTCACAATATTTCCTTGCCAGTGAAATGAAAATAACCCAAGTTCTTCATATGAATCTTTTGTATTTCATGTTAGTATTTTAAGAGTGTAAAATAGGCTATTTAAATGTACCTGTAAATGTATTCCAACGTCTGATTAGATAATGTCCTTAATTTGCGACTCATGGTGAAGATATGTGTAGCATTGTCAAACATGTTGCAACTGGAAAGCGTCAGCGTCAGTTTGGGGTATCAAAATCTGATATTGAAATAATCAAAGTGACATTTTAGCCAAAAGCATAAGATACGTTACAACCCCTTTGTAGACACTTGCTGGAATGACCGTTGGAATGATTGGTTTAATTGTTTGACTTTGGATAGTTTAATAATAGTTTATGAATTAGTTTGTGTTTGTTCTGATTCACGAGGATAACTGATAATATTTTACATCATTTTCTATAAATACAGCTTTTACCCTGCACTTATGTACCCTATCTGTATTGTGTGCTCTGCTGGTTTTGAATTGATTATTTTAATATATATAGGATAAACATTTCTCATTAGTTATTGTACTAGACTCACTACTAGTCAATTTAATCAAACAGGGTGATTCAGGGTATGTCATAAAGTGGGTGTACATTGTATAAACAGATGAGACTTCACATGTGTAAGATACGTTACAAAATGGTCTGTTTTTCAGAATGTTTATTGTGGTTATATAGAAAACATAGTGTGTATGAAATCAAATTGATATAATCATATAACATTGCAACTTAGAAATTATACAAAAATGTCATGTGTTAAAAGGAATATTTGATTTTTATCGATTAAAATAAAAGATAATGATATAAAAAAATATTTTCTTCAATTTGACATTGAATCTTCATGCACAGTACCACATGATGAAGACCACTATTCTTAAACACTTGTTATATAGCTATACATTATTCCTGAGGGTATTTAAAACACATAGTTTGCATTCTCTAATATTTAACTACACTGAGTATTTTATCCTTATATATACTGTAACGTATCTTACATTGTGTAGATAACACACCTGTTTACGTCAATATTTTTCTTTCAAAAAAGCTTTATTTGGGTACACTGAAGTTTGTTTCCGTATATTAAAACGTTATTGTATCAGATACAAACTTCATATAGTAAATCTAGAGTATTCGATTTTCAACTTTTCTGATTTCACAATTGGCCAAGTTAACGTAGAATGAATGAACTACACTCTTGCGTTAGCTTGCTTCTTTTGGCGGGAAACTTGTCACGTGAGCACATGATCAGAATAACAATTGTCCGCCATGTTGGAAAAGTCCATTTTCAGTCTGATTATGACATTTTGGGACATGACAAAGCTTCCTTTCCGAAAATTGGATTTATATAGTGTAATATGAGTGGGGTATGTGATTGTTAAGGATTTCTGTCAAGTAAGTATCTCATTTTCTTTGGCATGCTATATTAAATTGAAATCAAACCATTCTTGGAAATCGACTTTCATTTTCTGAAATAGGTCACTACTCGTTATAAATTAATAGAAAATAGGGGGCGCTACAATGCACAATAATACAGAAACGAGACTGCTGCGAGCGTACCAACATTGAGTAAGTTAACAGAATCGATAACTAACAATTTTGCGCTGATTTTCAAAATTCAAACACCTACTTGTTTCTTATATTGTGCAAAATCCACTGTTAATGTTATTCTTATAATGTACTGAGTTTTTGAAAAAGTGCTGACATCCCTTACCTAGTCATGGGGAGTATGACCAGTACGGTTTTTTTTATAATATATTCTCAACGTTTTAATAAGTTCGTCTCATCAATTTAACATCCGAAATTTATCGCAAAAACGTCATCACCCCTAACTCGTGAAAAGCATGCAAAATGGCTGCGATGTGCCGAAAAACAACAACAAGAACATAATATTACAGATTGCATTGATCGTGTCACAAAAAACGAAGCAAATGGTAACATTTTTATAACTTTGGTTGTGTATGTAAAACACATGAAGAAGTCTGAATGGTTGGATTGTCAAAGAAACGAGTTTTTCCCAAAACAAAAGGGGATTCCATCACTGGTCAAGATAGAGCACAAAAACACTGCGACTTTAGATTCAGCCAGATCGAAAAAAAAATCTAAAGTCGCAGTTCTGCAACTACGAGTTTACCAGACTTTTTGCACCCTTATCATCCAACTTGGGCGCAAAATATCTGGGAATTTAAACAATATGAAGATAAAATAAACTTGTTACCTGCAT
The DNA here is from genome assembly GCA_964019695.1 of Loripinus fragilis. NCBI lineage: Eukaryota > Metazoa > Mollusca > Bivalvia > Lucinida > Lucinidae > Loripinus > Loripinus fragilis. Next base: position 51,358,072 of record OZ026525.1, on the reverse strand, counting down.
AATTGTACATTGGTGACCATTTTTGGAAGTTAAAATGAAAGTGTCAATCGATTACACGTTTTCATTTGATGATTTCAAGTGGGCAGTTGTCAGTCAATGGTTGCACTAGATTGGTTCCCCACGTTGATAAAGCTCCACTTCCGCTACGCATATTACGTTTGGTTGTTGGCTCTGATCTTGGAATCTATGTGATCTTAAGATGGACTATGGTTGAACTTGGAATTCCAAATTCAAAGACGTGATCTTAAGATCAACACCGGAAATTCAAATGTTTTCGTTGGATCGAATGCGACAATACAACATTATTTCCAATATTTATTAATTTATTTCAATGCTTTTTTTTTACCTTACATCAGATAAATGTTCAAAATGGCTAATTGAATACTGTTATTATCATTCTATTGTTAAGTCATCCGGGTGTTTTAGGCTTTATGTAACCTCACGCTGAAGAGCTCCGCTAAAATACTCGGTGAAAATAATGCCAGACGCTTATCAAAAAGCGTTCAAAATCCCGAAAATTTAATCAAAAATATGTCCGTAAATATGTCCGATTATTTTATAATCACTTTCTATATCAAATATAAATCATATTTCTAATCGATACTTAAAATTTCAGCGCAAAATTTTGAGTAGTTTTAAAGATATTGCAAGTTAAAAATTCACCAAAATACGTTGGGTTAACGAAGAATTACCTGTGTTTTCACCGAGTGCGTAAAGCGCCTCGATGATCCAGAGCGGGATATGACGTATCACTGTTTAAGAGAATTAGCATTGTATTAGATCTAGTTTCCGTGAGTTAAACAAAAAATCAACGTTTTTAGTTTCTCTCCGTGGTATGGCGGGTGGGTGGGATGGGGTGAAGTTACGTGTTGCTCTTTACGTCCCATTCAACCATTTTTAAGTGTTTCGGGAATTTTTGCTGGCATTGGAATCCAGTAGTGCATGGTTTCATATTTGGCAGTGTGGAATCGGATACAGGGGTGGATCCAGGATTTCTTGATAGCTAAGGGTTCAATTTGTTGGCAGTGGCTAGAGGTACGGATCCGTACCCCTAGCCTGGGAGGCTAGGGATACGGATCCGTACCCCTAGTCTCGGAGGCTAGGGGTACGGACCCGTAGCCCTAGTATATTCTACTATGTCAGGCTACAGGTATAGACATATAACCCTGATGAGAAAATCTAAAATATGATTATAAGCGTTAGAAAATACCTTGTTGTGTTATGCAATACATATCCAGTTAGTCGCCATTTGCAATGTGGGATAACTCTGTATAGTAATATAAAAACTATACACGAATTCGGATTTGTGACAAGTGGCGTGGGATTTATGTTGTGTTGTTATTATTATTATTATTATTATTATTAAATTAAAACTTGTTATTCATCCTTTGTTTTTGCTGTTTTCACTTTCGGTTTGTGTCATTAGCGAGGGTGCGAAAAACATTCTGTGATTAGTTGATCTGCATAACGCACCACAAAGACATCTTTAAACTAATCCGTACAAACAGTATCTAGACCTATAATTATACCTAAAATATCTAGGCTAATAACTATTTGATGTAACCGCCTAATTCTCGCTGCTCATTTATAAAACTCCAAGAAAATTATGTTCAGTCTCACTTTGTCAGAACGGCTCAAATGCTGCACATAGGGAAAGAGTTTGAGGACTTTTTCTCTTTAAAAATTGCCATCTGACAGTATCAGAAGGTAGAAATTAAAATATTCAATTCTCTAGGCGCAGTTCGCGAACCATTGAAAAGGCACAGCCACGGATGCCAGGCAAAAAACGTAATGAACGTCTAAAGTATTACGAGATATTTCATTGTATATACGCGGTGGCAATAACTTTAAATCCAGGAGTACAAGAATGAGAGAACAGAGGTAAATCTATCCATCTATCTATCTATCTATCTATCTATCTATCTATCTATCTATCTATCTATCTATCTATCTATCTATCTATCTTTCGTTCTTTCTTTCTTTCTTCGTTTTGCAGGTCATGACAAGTAAACCCAGCCAGCACACTATGTCGGACCTACATCGGCCTGTCCACAAAATGCCATTCAAATGGCGTTTCCCTGGCGGGCCGACACTGGCCTGCATTTTTATGTTCAGTTTTGATATTAGTTTTGATGTTAGTTTTGATATAATGCATAGGTCAACTATCATATTTTTTCAGAGAAATATTTTGGTGCTCAAAAGAGTCGTCATGTGAGAAGGTTCTTTTGAGCACCCAAAATTTACGTTAAAAGTGATAGCAAATACAATTTTACACACCACCTGTCCGTTCGTCCGTCCGTACAATTTTATTATTTGTTTTCGTGCTTAGAAGTAACTTAAGCACCTTAAGGATCTAAAATATTAAGTTTGTACATACGTCCAATGGTCCTAACAAATAAACCCAGCCAGCACACAATGTCGGATGAATATCGGTCCGCTAGCAAAACGCCATTCAAATGGCATTTCATTGGCGGGCCGACCCTGGCCCGTTTTTTTATGTTAAGTGGGGTATATAATGAGTTGATCAATTATTCTCTAGTCATTTCAGATATATAGTTGATGCTAAAAAGAGTCTTCTCGATGAGACGGTTCTTTTGAGCACCAAAAATCTACGTTAATTTAGAAAATACAATTTTACCATGTTTACATATCTATCTATCTATCTATCTATCTATCTATCTATCTATCTATCTATCTATCTATCTATCTATCTATCTATCTATCTATCTATCTATCTATCTATCTATCTATCTATCTATCTATCTATCTATCTATATCTATCTATCTATCTATCTATCTATCTATCTATCCGTTTTGCAGCACATTCCAAAATGGGTGTAGAGCGCATAACACCACTTTTACATTTGTTCTGAAGTTATTGATAGTATCACAGATGCAAATTCTGGATGTTTAGATGTGGATTAGCGGTGGTTTTGGGCTAACATGGCAGGTCAACGTAATAAAAATGCTTTTAAATTTCTTCTTCAATTATTGATACTACCACAAAAACACATTCTGGGTGTAAGGAAAGTGGTTTGGGATGGTTTAGAGGTGGTTTTTGGTGTTTACACGGACCCTGACAGGTTGTATCATTTCACAAAAAATATTTCCTTTCGAGGTTAATCTTCCTTTTATAGAATAATAATAATAATAATAATAATAATAATAATAATAATAATAATAATAACAACAACACAACATAAATCCCGCACCACTTGTCCCATTTTCGAATTCGTGTTTCGTTTTTATATTTACTATACCGAGTTATCTCGCATTGCAAATGGCGACTTGCTGGGTTTGTTTTTCATAACACAACAACAAGGTAATTTTTCGAACACTTATAATCATGAAAACTTCTCATCAGGGTTATATATGTCTGTACCTGTAGCCAGACATAGTAGAATATACTAGGGGTACGGATCCATACCTCTAGCCTCCCAGGCTAGGGGTACGGATCCGTATCCCTAGCCTCCCAGGCTAGGGGTACGGATCCGTACCTCTAGCCACTGCCTTTTACAAAGTGGGTGGGGGTTCGATTTGTTTATTGTACCTGATTATTTGTTATTTTTTCCTGAATTTTCTGAAATGTCCATGAAATTTGAATAATTTTGTCTTAAAGGGGTCTTGGGCAAACCCTCTAGCTGTGGATCAGCTACTTGGATACTGTTTACTGCTACAGCACTGACGCTATTTTCTTCAACATATGGCAATATTACGATGTAGCTCTTGTATCCTCAGTCAAGGCTTCACCATTTTGGTGGGGTTATTGTAGGGTAGGATAAAAAATCAATATGACTATGGTTAAATGTTGCGGGTGCTTTAATTTTGAGCTGTAACAAGAACACTATAATATGCACATATGTTCTTTTGTTTTGATTCTTTCCTGGATTCTTATATCTCCATCAACCTGATGTTGGTCAATTCATCTAACCACACTTATTTCTGATCAAGCTTGACTGAGCGGTTAACCAGTACTTCGTGCACATACATGTACTTTCTGTTTCACTTGTAAATGACAAGAACCCTGCTCGGCGGAAGGAGGAGAATGAATGACTGAAGAAATTATTTCATGTTCAATCTCCACAAAAGTATGGAACCATTGGTGTAGAAATCCAGGTTCTTGCATGGGAATTCGTTCCACGAAGCTGTTCAAAGCAGCAAAATCCATGTTCAAATCATGAGATTCATGTGCTGTTTGAACATGACTTTTACTTGAAAAAGCTTAAGCTGGGCCCTGATTTGTATGCATGACGTTACACGGGAAAGCTTTGTGGCCGTGACTGACCATTTCGCTGGTGCTTTCGTTCTCGAAAATGTTGCATGCGTATATATGACGTTGCGGCGACGTAATGACGTTCGAAAGTTTGACGATAAGGCCATTTTGTTTAGAGAAATCAAGCGTAAGAGAAGGGATAATTAATGTTTAAGTGACGTTTGCAGCTCGGTTTATGCTGAAATCAGGTAAAATATGCAAGAATAACGATCACACATGTTTGTTTAATTGAATTAACACTTGCCGGGTCCCTCGGACGATGTTTGAACACTTTTTTTTTTTTTTTTTTTTTTTTTTTTTTTTTTTTTTTTATAGTTGTTATTGCTTTATTCTCCCCGTCCATTGGTGTGTAGGGGGTCGGGGAGGACCATCCCCCTCTCACACCTTACAAACTACAATTTTTTATAAATAAAATCAGTGTATAATAAATTAATAGACTTTCTGCTAACTGTAAAGGCAGCAACTTAATTATTCATATCTGGTCGTGGCTTGGCTGTTTCTTCTAATAAGGAAGGGAAATCAGGTTTTGTTAATAATTGGTAAAAAGTTATTAAGCTTTTTGAGCCGCATAAATGTGTGGGCATTCCATGAAAGTCTATGCATTAACCTTTCAGGTGCCTATCACTAAAGTTGTATGTTTTTGTTGTTTGCTGAACAATTCTGAAGCCTCTTTAACAAACAGTGTAGATGCAGGTCAGCCTGTTCCTATTGGAGCAGTCTGATCTAGGTCTACACTGTCTGCGTCTATATTTATGTTAAACAATAAACAGATACCACACCTCATTTTCAGCTTTTACCCTTGTATTAGACCAGACCTAATTATGTATTCATGAGGTGCCGCCTTTACAGTAACCAAAAAGTTCAAGGGTATACACACTGGCAGGGCTGTGGAAATGCTATGCCGGACTTGTCCGACCTGGTCCCATTTCATTCAGGACTAGTTGAAAATTTACAAGTGCAAAATTTGTTATAAAGTTAATAAAATTTTGTATTTCATATTTAGATAATTTATTAGGAGTTCACATGTTGCATTGAAAACAGTGTGGATCCTGATCAGCTGGTTTCTTCAGAAGCCAGCTGGTCTGGATCTACACTGTTTACAAGAGAGTTGATATCTGCATGGTTTCATAATGTTTTCTAAAGTGTAAATTGTTTAAGCACAGATAGGAATAAGCTAATCTGTACTATCGGACTTAATGTTCAAATGGCCTCATGTTCAAACAGCTTCCTCGGGACCCGGCAAATGTTAATGCATGAAAAAACATGTGTGATCCTTATATTGTTTGATCTACAGGCAAACACTACCACATCGCTGTAAGAGCCGACTTATATCGCAAGGCAGTAGAAGTATATTTATATACCTAGACCCTGTGGCATACAGTATAAAAAGAACTGACTCAATTTCAGGAGTACGAAAGAACCTACAAATATATATGGCTTTGGTCCTATATGTATGAATAAAGTATTCAGGTATTAGTAAAATTTGTCTTGTATACACAGATATATGCCAATGTATTCCAGTGCAGTATTTAAAAAAGCCTATTTTAAAAAAGTCATGAAATATGCTTTGTATCAGTGCTGCAGACATTAAACTTTAAAAAATCCTGTTCAAAATCCTACTTCCACCTCCCCGTTGGTGAGCAGGGGGCAACATATAATAATATCCCTTTTATTATTATGTGGCTAACGGAAGGGGTACCTATGTATTTCCTTGGGAAATTTGTGAATATTGAAAAAACACAATGTATTTCATTACAAATCTTTTTCAGTATCATAAAAATTTCTGAGTGATGATGTGAAAGTACAATGTAATTTGCTTCATGATAGATAACACCAATGCTAGGAGTCTGATGTTTAATATTAATCACTACTAGAGGCTATGGGTTCAGACAAATTTGTAACACATGCAACAGATAATATCTATATATTTATATTTAATGAATTATGTCAAAAATGAAGTTCCAAAACCTTTAGAAGTTCCAAATCTAGCTACTCAGCCTGTTATAAGTGCTAATATGTAATGAGATACCTTCACCCACAAAAAACAAATGCCAGTACCATCAACCTAAGGCTAAGAAAAAAAATATGTGTGGCTCAGGTTACCCAACCTACCCTAATTTTTTACCCCCTACTCTAAACTTTTTTTATCCAAATTTTGAAGTTGGTAGAGAATTACAGAACAAATTAAATCTTCCAATCCAACTTCAAAATTTTGGAGAAAAAATACATATCAAAATGGCCATCCGAAATGGAAATCTAAAATTCTATGTCTTTGGTTTTGGAAGGAAGAGGATTCTAAGTTCATTATCATAGTAAAGTGAATATTTGAATGAATGCATAATCAGATAACCTTTTTCATTCTAATGGATTATCCCATACATATTGATAAAAGAAAAATGGAATAGTCCATTTTGTATTTTAAGGGGTCACATGTCAAACATTCTATAAAATCATGTATAAATGTCCTTGAAGATTGTTTTATTTAAGCATACTGTGCAGATCCTGATTTAATGCCACCTTATCAAGCAGCATTTGATATGGGTCTTCACTGTTTGTCAAAGTACTTATTTACGGGTACAAAAATGAGAAGGGTTAACTCTATGCCTATGGGAGCGCAGTGGCTCAGTGGTAGAGTGCTTAACTCGAGACCGAAGGGCCGCGGGTTTGAGCCTCACCGGCGTCACTGCATTGTGGTCCTTGAGCAAGACACATTTATCCTAGCTTAGTACTGGTTCAACCCAGGAAGACCCGTCCCTATATAACTGAAAGATTGTTGATGGGACGTAAAGAATCAAATCAAACAAACAAAACTCTATGCCTACTAGTGTTGTCTGCTGATAACTTTTGCGAACAGTTTGGACACTGATCAGGCCTGACATAAGGTAATTTGAATATCCACACATTATTATAAGTAAAAATCAAGCTATCAGCTAAATTATCTTAGTTTAAGGTATAAGTCTAATTCTTTAACATTAAATTTTAATTAAGCAAAAATTTAGAAGAATAAAAACCCTGTTTCGTACCTGCCAAAGTACTCATCAGTTGGCTTGAGCATAGCTAAAGATAAGGTTGGGTATTTGGATGAGTGTTTAAAGTCATGATGATTAGTTAGGTAATGGTGTGAAAATTTCAGTTTCAGTACTGATATTACACCATTTTTCTAACTTCCAGGGGATACCTGAAGTTTGAAGCCAAACTATAACTCAATAAAAGACACCTCTGTTTGTAGTCACCTGGACTTTAATTGTCTTAAGTTAAAATATGAAGTCAATCATGACATCATACTGTTCATCCTTGCCCCTGGCTATTCTGTGTCCTCTTCACTAAGGCTGCTGATCCCAAAATTAACTCTTGTTCTGTTGAATCTTTTTTTTTTAAAAACCTAGATCCTGATCAGCTGGTTTCTTTCATAGACCAGCTTGTCAGCATCAACAATGTTTTCCACACTTATTGAAAAGTACAGGTTTCAGCTGAACAGGATAACATTTGGGAGAAGTGTAGTATATAAAATATTCAGCATGATAAGGGCTAAAGGTAAGGGCTAAAGATACCTTTTTTGTTAAAAATTATTTCAGAATTTTGGCCTAAGATTCATTTTTGGCTGTACTAACATGTTTAAATGTATTCGAAGGTTGTATGCTGATATGCTGATAACCTCATATTCAATATTTACATTTCTACTCAAGACAAGTTATTCTATCTTAGGTCAACTTCCTAAAGATATCTGCTGCATTTTACAATTAAAAAACATATTTGCCATTTCGCCCCAAAAACATTATAATTGCCAGTATTTCCAACTTGAGACTTATTTGCCATGCCGGGAAATACAGGTAAATGCCACTGGTAAATACTGGGGGTGGAATTTGTCGCCCAACCTTAATAATTTCCAGACATTATTATGAGTAAAAATTTCCCTGTGTCTGTGATTTGGATGTAACCTGGATTTCTATTATAATTGCAATAATATTTTATATTAAAAGAAAGGTTTTTACTATATGATTGTTATGTAATAGTTAACTGCATTAGCTGGATATATTTACTGGATATGACTTAAAATTTTTGCGAAATAAAATTCACCATTATTTCAGTTTGAAATTGCATTTAGTGACATTTGGATATTTCTGAAACCAGAAGGGGTGGGGCAGGGTTGGCACGATATTACCCGCTCGAGTAAACCCACCTCGTAAAACCCAGGTTTACCTGACAAATGGTACTTATAGAGAGAACAGACATATCAATTTAGGTACTTAGCATATTTGGACAGATCTAATTGGATTTCATGCAAATATTCCAAGATGGGTCACTTCCCAACTTGGAATATCACTTGTTTCAAGTGATTTGGTGTTTTTCAGCATTAATTAGGTAAATTTACTGTGACAAATGATACTTATAGTGGAAACAGACATATTTTTGTAGGTGGTTAGCATATTTGGAGACATGTAATTGGATTTCATAGAAATAGTCCAAGATGGGCAATTCTCAACTTGGAATATCACTTATTTCAAGTAAATTGGTGTGTTTAAACATTAATTAGGTTAAAAACATGTGGCAAATGGTACTTGTAGAGAGAACAGACATATCAATTTAGGTACTTAGCATATTTGGACACATCTAATTGGATTTCATGGAAATATTCCAAGATGGGCCATTTCTAACTTGGAATATCACTTGCTTCAAGGGAATTGGTGTGTTTCAGCATTAATTAGGTAACGTTACTCTGACAAATGAGACCTTTTGTAGAATCCGACATATTTATTTAGGTTTTAGCATATTTGGACACATCTTAAAAGGTTTCATGGAAATATTCCAAGATGGGGCATTTCCCAACTTGGAATATCACTTGTTTCAAGTGATTTGGTGTTTTTCAGCACTAATTAGGTAAATTTACTGTGAAAAATGGGACCTTTTGTAGAAACAGATATATTTATTTTGGTTTAAGCATATTTGGACACATCTTAAAGGATTTCATGGAAATATTCCAAGATAGGGCATTTCCCAACTTGGAATATCACTTGTTTCAACTGATTTGGTGTTTTTAAGCATTAATTAGGTGAATTTACTGTGACAAATGAGATCTTTTGTAGAAACAGATATATTTATTTAGGTTTAAGCATATTTGGACACATCTTAAAGCCTGGGTTCTATGGAAATAGTCCAAGATGGGGCATTTCCCAACTTGGAATATCACTCGTTTCAAGTGATTTGGTGTGTTTCAGCATTACTTAGGTAAATTTACTGTGACAAAGGAGACCTTATGTAGAAACAGACATATTCATTTAGGTTTAAGCATATTTGGACACATCTTAAAGGATTTCATGGAAATATTCCAAGATGTGCCATTTCCCAACTTGGAATATCACTTGCTTCAAGGGATTTGGTGTGTTTCAGCATTAATTAGGTAACGTTACTGAGATAAATGAGACCTTTTGTAGAATCAGACATATTTATTTAGGTTTTAGCATATTTGGACCATCTTAAAAGATTTCATGGAAATATTCCAAGATGGGGCATTTCCCAACTTGGAATATCACTTTTTTCAAGTGATTTGGTGTTTTTCAGCATTACTTAGGTAAATTTACTGTAACAAAGGAGACCTTTTGTAGAAACAGACATATTCATTTAGGTTTAAACATATTTGGACACATCTTAAATGATTTCATGGAAATATTCCAAGATGGGGCATTTCCCAACTTCGAATATCACTTGTTTCAACTGACTTGGTGTTTTTCAGCATTAATTAGGTAAATTTACTGTGACAAATGATACTTATAGTGGAAACAGACGTTTTTATGTAGGTGCTAAGCATATTTGGACACATCTAATAGGATATCATGGAAATATTCCAAGATGAGGCATTTCCCAACTTGGAATATCACTTATTTCAAGTAAATTGGTGTGTTTTAACATTAATTAGGTAAAATCATGTGTTAATTGATACTTATAGTGAGAACAGACATATCAATTTAGGTACTTAGCATATTAGGACAGATCTAATCGTTTTTCATGGAAATATTCCAAGATGGGGCATTTCCCAACTTGGAATATCACTTGTTTCAAGTGATTTGGTGTTTTTCAGCATTACTTAGGTAAATTTACTGTGACAAAGGAGACCTTATGTAGAAACAGACATATTCATTTAGGTTTAAGCATATTTGGACACATCTTAAAGGATTTCATGGAAATATTCCAAGATGTGCCATTTCCCAACTTGGAAAATCACTTGCTTCAAGGGATTTGGTGTGTTTCAGCATTACTTAGGTAAATTTACTGTGACAAAGGAGACCTTTTGTAGAAACAGACATATATATATTTAGGTTTAAGCATATCTGCACACATCTTAAAGGATTTCATGAAAATATTCTAAGATTGACCATTTTCCAACTTGGAATATCACTTGTTTCAATTGATTTGGTGTTTTTCAGCATTAATTAGGTAAATTTACTGTGACAAATGATACTTATAGTGGAAACAGACGTGTGTATTTAGGTGCTTAGCATATTTGGACACATCTAATAGGATATCATGGAAATATTCCAAGATGAGGCATTTCCCAACTTGGAATATCACTTGTTTCAAGTGATTTGGTGTTTTTCAGCATTAATTACGTAAATTTACTGTGACAAATGATACTTATAGTGGAAACAGACGTATTTATGTAGCTGCTTAGCATATTTTGGCACATCTAATAGGTTTTCATGGAAATATTCGAAGATGAGGCATTTCCCAAACAGGAATATCATTTGTTTCAAGTAAATTGGTGTGTTTTAACATAAATCAGGTAAAAAAAAAATGTGACAAATGATACTTATAGTGAGAACAGACATATCAGTTTAGGTACTTTGCATATTTGGACACATCTAATTAGATGTCATATTAATATTCCAAGATGGGCCATTTTCCCAACTTGGAATATCATTTGTTTCCAGTTAATTCGTGTTTTTCAGCATTAATTAGATAAATTAACTGTGACAAATGAGACCTTTTCTAGAAACAGACATATTTATTTAGGCTTAGGCATATTTGGACACATCTTAAATGATTTCATGGAAATATTCCAAGATTGGGCATTTCCCAACTTGGAATATCACCTGTTTTAACTGATTTGGTGTTTTTCAGCATTAATTAGGTAAATTTACTGTGACAAATGATACTTATAGTAGAAACAGACGTGTTTATGTAGGTGCTTAGCATATTTGGACACATTTGATAGGATATCATGGAAATATTCCAAGATGAGGCATTTCCCAACTTGGAATAAAACTTATTTCAAGTAAATTGGTGTGTTTTAACATTAATTAGGTAAAAACATGTGACATATGAGACCTTTTGTAGAAACAAACATATTTATTTAGGTTTTAGCATATTTGGACACATCTAATTAGATTTCATGGAAATATTCCAAGATGGGGCACTTCCCAACTTGGAATATCACTTGTTTAATGTGATTTGGTGTTTTTCAGCATTAATTAGGTAAATTTACTGTGACAAATGATACTTATAGTGGAAACAGACATATTTTTGTAGGTGCCCATTAGCATATTTGGAGACATGTAATTGGATTTCATAGAAATATTCCAAGATGGGGCAATTCTCATCTTTGAAAATCACTTATTTCATGTAAATTGGTGTGTTTTAATATTTATTAGGTAAAAACATGTGTTAATTGATACTTATAGTTAGAACAGACATATCAATTTAGGTACTAAGCATATTTTGACAGATCTAATTGGATTTCATGGAAATATTCCAAGATGGGCCATTTCCCAACTTGGAATTTAACTTATTTCAAGTGATTTTGGTGTGTTTTAACATTAATTAGGTAGCGTTACTGTGACAAAGGAGACCTTTTGTAGAAACAGACATATTTATTTTGGTTTTAGCATAGTTGGACACATCTTTAAGGATTTCATGGAAGTATTCCAATATGGTGCATTTCCCAACTTGGAATATCACTTGTTTCAAGTGATTTGGTGTTTTTCAGCATTGGTTAGGCATATTTACTGTGATAAATGATACTTATAGTGGAAACAGACATGTTTATATAGGTGCTTAGCATATTTGGATACATCTTATAGGATTTCATGGAAATATTCCAAGATGGGGCATTTCCCAACTTGGAATATTACTTGTTTCAAGTGATATGGTGTGTTTCAGCATTAATTAGGTAAATTAACTGTGAAAAATGATACTTATAGTGGAAACAGACGTATTTAGGTAAATTTACTGTGAAAAATGAGACCTTTTGTAGAAACAGATATATTTATTTATGTTTAAGCATATTTGGACACATCTTATAGGTTTTCATGGAAATATTCCAAGATTAGGCATTTCCCAACTTGGAATATAAATTGTTTCAAGTAAATTGGTGTGTTTTAACATAAATTAGGTGAAAAGCATGTGACAAATGATACTTATAGTGAGAACAGACATATCGGTTTAGGTACTTAGCATATTTGGACACATCTGATTAGATTTCATATAAATATTCCAAGGTGGGCCATTTCCCAACTTGGAATATCATTTGTTTCCAGTTAATTCGTGTTTTTCAGCATTATTTAGATAAATTAGGTAAAAGCATGTGACATATGAGACCTTTTGTAGAATCAGACATATTTAATTAAGTTTTAGCATATTTGGACCATCTTAAAAGATTTCATGGAAATATTCTAAGATGGGGCATATCCAAACTTGGAATATCACTTTTTTCAAGTGATTTGGTGTTTTTCAGCATTACTAAGGAAAATTTACTGTGACAAAGGAGACCTTTTGTAAAAAAACAGACATATTCATTTAGGTTTAAGCATATTTGGACACATCTTAAAGAATTTCATGGAAATATTCCAAGATGGGCCATTTCCCAACTTGGAATATCACTTGTTTCAAGTGATTTGGTGTTTTTCAGCATTAATTACGTAAATTTACTGTGACAAATGATACTTATAGTGGAAACAGACGTATTTATTTAGGTGCTTAGCATATTTATACACATCTAATAGGTATTCATGGAAATATTCCAAGATGGGGCATTTCCCAACTTGGAATATAACTTGTTTCAAGTAAATTGGTGTGTTTTAACATAAATAAGGTAATAAACATGTGGCAAATGATGCTTATAGTGAGAACAGACATATCGGTTTAGGTACTTAGCATATTTCGAAACATCTAATAAAATTTCGTATAAATATTCCAAGATGGGCCATTTCCCAACTTGGAATATATTTTGTTTACAGTTATTCGTGTTTTTCAGCATTAATTAGGTAAATTTACTGTGACAAATGAGACCTTTTCTAGAAACAGACATATTTATTTAGGTTTAAGCATATTTGGACACATCTTAAATGATTTCATCGAAATATTCCAAGATTGGGCATTTCCCAACTTGGAATATAACCTGTTTTAACTGATTTGGTGTTTTTCAGCATTATTTAGGTAAATTTACTGTGACAAATGATACTTATAGTGGAAACAGACGTGTTTATGTAGGTGCTTAGCATATTTGGACACATCTAATAGGATATCATGGAAATATTCCAATATGAGGCATTTCCCAACTTGGAATATAACTTATTTCAAGTAAATTGGTGTGTTTTAACATTAATTAGGTAAAAACGTGTAACATATGAGACCTTTTGTAGAAACAGACATATTTATGTAGGTTTTAGCCTATTTGGACACATCTAATTTGATTTCATGGAAATATTCCAAGATGGGGCACTTCCCAACTCGGAATATCACTTGTTTAATGTGATTTGGTGTTTTTCAGCATTAATTAGGTGAATTTACTGTGACAAATGATACTTATAGTGGAAACAGACATATTTTTGTAGGTGTCCATTAGCATATTTGGAGACATGTAATTGGATTTCATAGAAATATTCCAAGATGGGGCAATTCTCAACTTGGAATATCACTTATTTCATGTAAATTGGTGTGTTTTAATATTAATTAGGTAAAAACATGTGTTAATTTGATACTTATAGTGAGAACAGACATATCAATTTAGGTACATTGCATATTAGGACAGATCTAATCGTTTTTCATGGAAATATTCCAAGATGGGCCATTTCCCAACTTGGAATTTAACTTATTTCAAGTGATTTTGGTGTGTTTTTACATTAATTAGGTAGCGTTACTGTGACAAACGAGACCTTTTGTAGAAACAGACATATTTATTTTGGTTTTAGCATAGTTGGACACATGTTAAAGGATGTAATGGAAGTATTCCAAGATGGGGCCTTTCCAAACTTGGAATATCACTTGTTTCAAGTGATTTGGTGTTTTTCAGCATTAATTAGGTGAATTTACTGTGACAAATGAAACTTATAGTGGAAACAGACGTATTAATGTAAGTGCTTAGCATATTTGGACACATCTAATAGGTTTTCATGGAAATATTCCAAGATGGGGCATTTCCCAACTTGGAATATAACTTGTTTCAAGTAAATTGGTGTGTTTTAACATTAATTAAGGAAAAATAATGTGACAAATGATACTTATAGTGAGAACAGACATATCAATTTTGGTACTTAGTACATTTGGACACATCTAATTGAATTTCATGGAAATATTCCAAGATGTGCCATTTCCCAACTTGGAATATCACTTGCTTCAAGGGATTTGGTGTGTTTCAGCATTACTTAGGTTAATTTACTGTGACAAAGGAGACCTTTTGTAGAAACAGACATATATATATTTAGGTTTAAGCATATCTGCACACATCTTAAAGGATTTCATGAAAATATTCTAAGATGGACCATTTTCCAACTTGGAATATCACTTGTTTCAATTGATTTGGTGTTTTTCAGCATTAATTAGGTAAATTTACTGTGACAAATGATACTTATAGTGGAAACAGACGTGTTTATGTAGGTGCTTAGCATATTTGGACACATCTAAAAGGATATCATGGAAATATTCCAAGATGAGGCATTTCCCAACTTGGAATATCACTTGTTTCAAGTGATTTGGTGTTTTTCAGCATTAATTACGTAAATTTACTGTGACAAATGATACTTATAGTGGAAACAGACGTATTTATGTAGCTGCTTAGCATATTTGGGCACATCTAATAGGTTTTCATGGAAATATTCGAAGATGAGGCATTTCCCAAACTGGAATATCATTTGTTTCAAGTTAATTGGTGTGTTTTAACATAAATTAGGTAAAAAAAAATGTGACAAATGATACTTATAGTGATAACAGACATATCAGTTTAGGTACTTAGCATATTTGGACACATCTAATTAGATGTCATATTAATATTCCAAGATGGGCCATTTTCCCAACTTGGAATATCATTTGTTTCCAGTTAATTCGTGTTTTTCAGCATTAATTAGATAAATTAACTGTGACAAATGAGACCTTTTCTAGAAACAGACATATTTATTTAGGCTTAGGCATATTTGGACACATCTTAAATGATTTCATGGAAATATTCCAAGATTGGGCATTTCCCAACTTGGAATATCACTTGTTTTAACTGATTTGGTGTTTTTCAGCATTAAGTAGGTAAATTTACTGTGACAAATGAAAATTATAGTGGAAACAGACGTGTTTATGTAGGTGCTTAGCATATTTGGACACATTTGATAGGATATCATGGAAATATTCCAAGATGAGGCATTTCCCAACTTGGAATAAAACTTATTTCAAGTAAATTGGTGTGTTTTAACATTAATTAGGTAAAAAATGTGACATATGAGACCTTTTGTAGAAACAAACATATTTATTTAGGTTTTAGCATATTTGGACACATCTAATTGGATTTCATGGAAATATTCCAAGATGGGGCACTTCCCAACTTGCAATATCACTTGTTTAATGTGATTTGGTGTTTTTCAGCATTAATTAGGTAAATTTACTGTGACAAATGATACTTATAGTGGAAACAGACATATTTTTGTAGGTGCCCATTAGCATATTTGGAGACATGTAATTGGATTTCATAGAAATATTCCAAGATGGGGCAATTCTCATCTTTGATAATCACTTATTTCATGTAAATTGGTGTGTTTTAATATTTATTAGGTAAAAACATGTGTTAATTGATACTTATAGTTAGAACAGACATATCAATTTAGGTACTTAGCATATTTTGACAGATCTAATTGGATTTCATGGAAATATTCCAAGATGGGCCATTTCCCAACTTGGAATTTAACTTATTTCAAGTGATTTTGGTGTGTTTTAACATTAATTAGGTAGCGTTACTGTGACAAAGGAGACCTTTTGTAGAAACAGACATATTTATTTTGGTTTTAGCATAGTTGGACACATCTTAAAGGATTTCAAGGAAGTATTCCAATATGGTGCATTTCCCAACTTGGAATATCACTTGTTTCAAGTGATTTGGTGTTTTTCAGCATTGGTTAGGCATATTTACTGTGATAAATGATACTTATAGTGGAAACAGACATGTTTATATAGGTGCTTAGCATATTTGGATACATCTTATAGGATTTCATGGAAATATTCCAAGATGGGGCATTTCCCAACTTGGAATATTACTTGTTTCAAGTGATATGGTGTGTTTCAGCATTAATTAGGTAAATTAACTGTGAAAAATGATACTTATAGTGGAAACAGACGTATTTAGGTAAATTTACTGTGAAAAATGAGACCTTTTGTAGAAACAGATATATTTATTTAGGTAAGCATATTTGGACACATCTTATAGGTTTTCATGGAAATATTCCAAGATGAGGCATTTCCCAACTTGGAATATAAATTGTTTCAAGTAAATTGGTGTGTTTTAACATAAATTAGGTGAAAAGCATGTGACAAATGATACTTATAGTGAGAACAGACATATCGGTTTAGGTACTTAGCATATTTGGACACATCTAATTAGATTTCATATAAATATTCCAAGGTGGGCCATTTCCCAACTTGGAATATCATTTGTTTCCAGTTAATTCGTGTTTTTCAGCATTATTTAGATAAATTAGGTAAAAGCATGTGACATATGAGACCTTTTGTAGAATCAGACATATTTAATTAAGTTTTAGCATATTTGGACCATCTTAAAAGATTTCATGGAAATATTCTAAGATGGGGCATATCCAGACTTGGAATATCACTTTTCAAGTGATTTGGTGTTTTTCAGCATTACTAAGGAAAATTTACTGTGACAAAGGAGACCTTTTGTAAAAAACAGACATATTCATTTAGGTTTAAGCATATTTGGACACATCTTAAAGGATTTCATGGAAATATTCCAAGATGGGCCATTTCCCAACTTGGAATATAACTTGTTTCAACTGATTTGGTGTTTTTCAGCATTATTTAGGTAAATTTACTGTGACAAATGATACTTATAGTGGAAACAGACGTGTTTATGTAGGTGCTTAGCATATTTGGACACATCTAATAGAATATCATGGAAATATTCTAAGATGGGGCATTTCCCAACTTGGAATATCATTTGTTTCAAGTGATTTGGTGTGTTTCAGCATTAATTAGGCAAAGTTACTGTGACAAATGAGACCATTTGTGGAAACAGACATACATATTTAGGTTTTAGCATATTTGGACACAGCTTATAGGATTTTATGGAAATATTCCAAGATGGGGCTTTTCCAACTTGGAATATCACTTGTTGCAAGTGATTTGGTGTGTTTCAGCATTGATTTGGTAACGTCACTGTGACAAGTGATACTTATAGGTGAAACGACATTTAATAATTTAGGTATTTAGCATATTCTGACACTTCTAATTACATTTCATGGAAATGTTCCAAGATTGGGCATTTCCCAACTTGGAATATCACTAATGTTAAGTGGTTTGGTGTGTTACAGCAAAAATTAGGTAAATTTACTTTGAAAAA
The DNA here is from genome assembly GCA_964019695.1 of Loripinus fragilis. Lineage (NCBI taxonomy): Eukaryota > Metazoa > Mollusca > Bivalvia > Lucinida > Lucinidae > Loripinus > Loripinus fragilis. The sequence goes on along the minus strand of OZ026525.1, from coordinate 51,339,974 downwards.
AAATATTGAGGAAACAGACATATTTATTTAGGGTTTTAGCATATTTGTACTCATCTAATATAATTTCATGCTGTAACACACCAAATCACTTAACATAAGTGATAGATATTCCAAGTTGGGAAATGCCCAATCTTGGAATATTTCCACGAAATGCAATTAAAGGTGTCAGAATATGCTAAATACCTAAATAAATATATGTCTGTTTCCACTATGTGTATCACTTGTCACAGTAATTTTACCAAGTTAATGCTGAAACACACCAAATCACTTAAAACAAGTGATATTCCAAGTTGGGAAATGTCCCATCTTGGAATATTTCCATAAAATCCTATAAGATGTGTCCAAATATGCTAAAACCTAAATATATATGTCTGTTTCCACAAAATGTCTCATTTGTCACAGTAACTTTACCTAATTAATGCTGAAACACACCAAATCACTTGAAACAAGTGATATTCCAAGTTGGGAAATGCCCCATCTTGGAATATTTCCATGAAATCCTATATGATGTGTCCAAATATGCTTAAACCTAAATATATGTCTGTTTCCACAAAAGGTTTCATTTGTCACAGTAGCTTTACCTAATTAATGCTGAAACACACCAAATCACTTGAAACAAGTGATATTCCAAGTTGGGAAATGCCCCATCTTGGAATATTTCCATAAAATCCTTTATGATGTGTCCAAATATGCTTAAACCTAAATATATATGTCTGTTTCCACAAAAGGTTTCATTTGTCACAGTAACTTTACCTAATTAAAGCTGAAACACACCAAATCACTTGAAACAAGTGATATTCCAAGTTGGGAAATGCCCCATCTTGGAATATTTCCATAAAATCCTATTAGATGTGTCCAAATATGCTATAACCTAAATAAATATGTCTGTTTCCACAAACGGTCTCATTTGTCACAGTTACTTTACCTAATTGATGCTGAAACACACCAAATCACTTTAAACAAGTGGTATTCCAAGTTGGAAAATGCCCGATCTTGGAATATTTCCATGAAATCCAATAAGATGAGTAGAAATATGCTAAAACCCTACATAAATATGTCTGTTTCCACAATAAGTATCATTTTTCACAGTAAATTAACCTAATTAATGCTGTAACACCACATCACTTAACATAAGTGATATTCCAAGTTGGAAAATGCCCAATCTTGGAATATTTCCCTGAAATCCAATTAGATGTGTCCAAACATGCTAAGTCCCTAAATATATATGTCTGTTTCCACAAAAAGTCTCATTTTTCACAGTAAATTTACCTAATTAATGCTGTAACGCACCAAATCACTTAACATAAGTGATATTCCAAGTTGGGAAATGCCCCATCTTGGAATATTTCCATGAAATCCTATAGGATAAGTCCAAATATGCTAAAAACTAAATAAATATGTCTGTCTCCACAAAAGGTCTCATTTGTCACAGTAACTTTACCTAATTAATGCTTAAAAACAACAAATCACTTGAAACAAGGGATATTCCAAGTTGGGAAATGTCCTATCTTGGAATATTTCTGTGAATTCCAATAAGATGAGTACAAATATGCTAAAACCCTACATAAATATGTCTGTTTCCACAATAAGTATCATCTTCACAGTAAATTTACCTAATTAATGCTGTAGCACACCAAATCACTTGTAACAAGTGATATTCCAAGTTGGGAAATGCCCCATCTTGGAATATTTCCATAAAATCCTTTATGATGTGTCCAAATATGCTTAAACCTAAATATATATGTCTGTTTCCACATAAGGTTTCATAAGTCACAGTAACTTTACCTAATTAATGCTGAAACACACCAAATCACTTGAAACAAGTGATATTCCAAGTTGGGAAATACCCCATCTTGGAATATTTCCATGAAATCCTATTAGATTTGTCCAAATATGCTAAAACCTAAATAAATATGTCTGTTTCCACATAAGGTCTCATTTGTCACTGTTACTTTAACTAATTAATATTGAAACACACCAAATCACTTTAAACAAGTGGTATTCCAAGTTGGAAAATGCCCCATCTTGGATTATTTCCATGAAATCCAATAAAAAGAGTACAAATATGCTAAGTGCATAAATTGATATGTTTCTTTTCCACAAAAAGGTCTCATTTTACACAGTTACTTTACATAATTAATGCTGAAACACACCAAATCATTTAAAACAAGTGATATTCCAAGTTGGGAAATGCCACATCTTGGAATATTTCCATAAAATCCTATAAGATGTGTCCAAATATGCTAAAACCTAAATATATACTATGCACAATAAATTTAGCAATTGTTTTGTATGGGTGAGTCCATCCACATCAGATGTCGAGTTTCATTTGCTGTCATGATGATACACGCGCCTATCATCTGACAAGCTTTTCCATTTAAAAAAAACAGAATTACCAAACGCAGCGGCCGTGCTAACGTGACGTTTAATTTTAAGACTAGCGGGTAACGTGGGTATTTCTGATCATTGGGGGAAGCCAAAACCATTTTCAAACGATTGTTTGGTCACTGAAAACCAATAAAGCATAGCAAATGCTGCAATTTTCTTAACTTTCTCAGAGAAATAAAGGACCAAATTCTCACAATTTGACGTTTTTAGTAATGCTTTTACGTTATCGCCTTTAAACGGTGTTTCTAGTCGGGTTTTCTTGAACCACATAAACAAGTTAAACTGCTTGATGCCTTCCAACACATTCAGACAAATACGGTTGAATGAAACATCTTCATTACTACAGTGTACGAGTCGAAAGATAAAATCTTACGTCACTGTTATCTCCCAAATGCGTCGCACCATTTTTCAGTAACTTAAGGTTTTAATCAACCGATAAGATGAGTTACATTGTAAGCCTATGCGATCTTTATAAGCTGATTCTCTTTTGGAATTGAAACACCATTAACATTAGAAGTTAAATCAAATAATGACTACGTTTTGCCGTCATTGATGGCAGCTGATTTTTTTCAGCATGAAATCTCTATCACATCTGTCACATAACCTATAGTTTTTATAGGCGTATGATGCATGAGGAAGATGAAAGACCACCAAACGAAAAATCACATGCTTGTCATTTTAGCATTACTTACAACGGATGTGATTATTGCTTACTGACCCTTCCTACAAAACTTGCTCTCTCCAAATGCCTATTTAAAGGATGACGTCTAAAATTTCGTGGTTTCATTTGCCTAAGATCCTGTTCTAGTCATTGCAATTGAAATTGATTGGCACTGCATAAAGATGAGCACAAAAAAGATGCGAAACTTAAGAAATTGCTAAACTTATTGTGCATAGTATATATGTCTGTTTCCACAAAATGTCTCATTTGTCACAGTAAATTTACCTAATTAATGCTGAAACACACCAAATCACTTGAAACAAGTGATATTCCAAGTTGGGAAATGCCCCATCTTGGAATATTTCCATAAAATCCTATATGATGTGTCCAAATATGCTTAAACCTAAATATATATGTCTGTTTCCACAAAAGGTTTCATTTGTCACAGTAGCTTTACCTAATTAATGCTGAAACACACCAAATCACTTGAAACAAGTGATATTCCAAGTTGGGAAATGCCCCATCTTGGAATATTTCCATAAAATCCTATATGATGTGTCCAAATATGCTTAAACCTAAATATATATGTCTGTTTCCACAAAGGTTTCATTTGTCACAGTAAAGGGGGAGTTCCAAATCGCCCACGCATGGATTTGGAAAATATTTTGTATGTTGAATACCTACGGCATAACAACTACAAAAATGAAATTATTTTATTCCTCGAACACTGTTAGGCCACAGGGGGACACCTTGAAGTACACCCTCTTTGTACATATATATGACCTATTAAATATCAGTCTTTAATCATTAACATTGTTGACTGCTACATTCTTTGATTGGAATATAAAAGAAGACTTCCCAGGGTATACCTTACTACCATTAATGTATATGAGTACATCTAGATAATTTTTTTCTGACCCATCAAAATTTGAATTATCCACAATTTGAACACTAAAGTTAGTGTCTATAGGGGATTCTGCCCTAATATTTACCATGTTCCAGTTTTTGTCAACCCATAATATTTTTAGAAAAGTAGGTCAAATACATCCTCTTTATGCATGTAAATTTTCATAAAATTTGGACACCGGTAAAAGTGTTATAATTTGCATAAAATGAGTTAAGTCAGTTTTGATTCATAAGTGATTTCAAATAAAGTATTCCAGTTAGGTCTTACAAACCGCAGTTATTCCACCAGTATTATAATAAAAACGTATTGACTATCACTATTTAGAATCTTCATCCAAATTAGGTCCAATAATATGTTGGTGTCAGAAGTTTTAGCTAATAAAATAGCATAAAACTGGCATTTTTGTAAGCAGCACTTGATAAGTAGCACTCGGTCTAGAACTTAGGTGTACGGGTGTATGTCCAGCAGTTACCATTTGTGAATTGATCTTCCACTGGTTTCCAAATTATTTTTGGACTGAAGCCAACAGGTGTTTATGCTCTTAATGTCTTTTAGCCAATGAAAAAAAGATAAAAAAAAGATTAATATTTATGCTAGGTTATTCATCGTCTCCATCTACATTCTATGTTCCTGTTGCACCTAGAATTTCCTCTATCTTATGTCCCTCCCAATTAAATATTAAGGGTAAATTGGTTCAGGACCATGTGCATACTTCTCATTAACTCTCACAAACTAAGTGAAACCAGGTCAAGTGTTTAAGAAAAAGTGTACATTTTCACTATTTTGGTAGGTTCTTTTTTCAGAGAACTTGGATTTCACACCAGCTGTCTTTGTATCGGGGAAAACTTTCCCCCTTACATTGATAAAGTGTTGTATTTTCATATTCTGGTCCTTCTGGAATATTTAGTTTCAGCAGAAAGTAGAAGACCATTTAAACCAGTGCTAGGAGGCACGCGAGCTGCAGCACTTTCCATTTAGTGTCATGCAGAGCCTGAGTGAAACTGAGTCTTAAGTTTTAAAATTTTATAGTTTATTTCTAGTATGGAATGATCCGTTTTCCCACATTATTTAAATAGTATCCTTATTTTGCAGTCCCTTAGTCAAACAATGTGTACATTTTAATGAATTGTTTACAGAATCTCTTTTGAATTGCATTGTATCTTAATTGGTATTGATTGTGGTTATTTTTCCTGAATTAAGTTCTATCCGCCAAAACATTTCAAAAGAGTATCCATAATACTTATCATAAGCCTCATTTAAAATCATTAATATTCCAACAAAAGTTTTAAAACTGCTATAATAAATAGAAATGGAGTTGGAGAAAATAAAAATGATACTTTTTAAGATTATAAATGGATTTTCAAGCATTAAGAATTACGTAGCGAATTCATGAATATATACATACTGAACATCTGCCATTAGACATGGTGAAACATTCTTTGTGCTGTTATTTCCATCGTGGTTATAGAATCACGAATTTGATTCTCAAATGACCTCATAACCATAATGCTGACATACTAAGCGCTTTTGTAAAAACGGGCATAAATATTTATAATGATTTCAATAATATTTATTCATTTAACAAAAGTCTGACTCACCATTCAAACAAATATATTTCCGGGCTTCAAATCTTGTGAATATTATCCTTATACATTATAGATGGGAAAGGTTGACAAGAACTGTAACACGCCATAATGAAAACCCAAACATTGTTGATATGATTTGTACATCTGAATTTGAGTAAATATTCTAAAGGAAACATTATTTTAACCATTTTATGTGATAGATATGGGTATGTGTGTACCACACACATAAGCTGGAACTCACAGATTATTCTAATAATTATCAATTTTAGAAATTCTGATTTCTGATAGATGTAAATTGTGCTGCTTCGTGGGGGGGGGGGTACCCCTATAATCACATACTACACAATACCAAATGTTGTAATCAACCAATAAAAAGCGATAAAAAGCAAAATACTTATAAGCCTTACAGTCAATTTACATAATATCTGAAGAACTTTGCCTGTGCAGAAAAGAACTCTATGTTAATTGAGCATACTGCTGGAAGTTTACTTAAAGTCTTGATTTTTACATTCTGCAAAAGTTTGACCATTAAGATTGAAATTCAGAAAACTTCATTTTACCGGTTTTATCTTTTCCTCAGATTTTATGATTATAACAAACACATGTGTGGACAAATTTGATATAAATTTCATAGGTTGACAAGAACAGAAACTAGGCAAAATTGACAATTTAATTTGTTGAAAATATTTTCAAAATGTTAAATTTAGGGGTACCTTCAAACAAAATTTGACGTGGACTTGTTCATTTTATACATTGAAATATATGTATGGTACATACATAATTACAAATTACTAGGCATCATGTTGAGAATAAATTAGGCTGAAAAATCAAAAATCTCGTCGCATAGGGCCACTTTTAAATAGGGTGTCCATTTATTTAATTTTAAAATTTAAAATTATTTAAATTTTAAAAACTGAAATAGATGAATGGGTAAATATCTCACAAATGGAACACACATGTAATAGACAATCTTTCTACAAAATTCTATCAAATTCTGTGCGTGGGCAGAACCATATGTAAATTCCATATAGGGTGGAACCTTCCCTTTACCTAATTAATGCTGAAACACACCAAATCACTTGAAACAAGTGATATTCCAAGTTGGGAAATGCCCCATCTTGGAATATTTCCATGAAATCCTATTAGATTTGTCCAAATATGCTAAAACCTAAATAAATATGTCTGTTTCCACAAAGGTATCATTTGTCAAAGTAACTTTACCTAATTAATGCTGTAACACACCAAATCACTTGAAACAAATGATATTCCAAGTTGAGAAATGCCCCATCTTGGAATATTTTCATAAAATCCTATAAGATGTGTCCAAATAAGCTAAGTACATTAATTGATATGTTTGTTCCACAAAAGGTCTCATTTGTCACAGTAACTTAACATAATTAATGCTGAAACACACCAAATCACTTAAAACAAGTGATATTCCAAGTTGGGAAATGTCCCATCTTGGAATATTTCCATAAAAATCCTATAAGATGTGTCCAAATATGCAAAAATCTAAATATATATGTCTGTTACCACAAAATGTCTCATTTGTCACAGTAACTTTACCTAATTGATGCTGAAACACACCAAAATCACTTGAAACAAGTGATATTCCAAGTTGGGAAATGCCCCATCTTGGAATATTTCCATGAAACCTATTAAATGTGTCCAAATAGGCTAAAACCTAAATAAATATGTCTGTTTCCACAAAAGGTCTCATTTGTCAAAGTAATTTTACCTAATTAATGTTGAAACACACCAAATCACTTGAAACAAGTAATATTCCAAGTTTGGAAATGCCCCATCTTGGAATATTTCCATGAAATCCAATTACATGAGTACAAATTTGCTAAAACCCAACATAAATATGTCTGTTTCCACTATAAGTATCATTTTTGCAGTAAATTTACCTAATTAATGCTGTAACACACCAAATCACTTAACATAAGTGATAGATATTCCAAGTTGGGAAATGCCCAATCTTGGAATATTTCCACGAAATGCAATTAAAGGTGTCAGAATATGCTAAATACCTAAATAAATATATGTCTGTTTCCACTATGTGTATCACTTGTCACAGTAATTTTACCAAGTTAATGCTGAAATACACCAAATCACTTAAAACAAGTGATATTCCAAGTTGGGAAATGCCCCATCTTGGAATATTTCCATAAAATCCTATAAGACGTGTCCAAATATGCTAAAACCTAAATATATATGTCTGTTTCCACAAAATGTCTCATTTTTCACAGTAACTTTACTTAATTAATGCTGAAACACACCAAATCACTTGAAACAAGTGATATTCCAAGTTGGGAAATGCCCCATCTTGGAATATTTCCATGAAATCCTATATGATGTGTCCAAATATGCTTAAACCTAAATATATGTCTGTTTCCACAAAAGGTTTCATTTGTCACAGTAGCTTTACCTAATTAATGCTGAAACACACCAAATCACTTGAAACAAATGATATTCCAAGTTGGGAAATGCCCCATCTTGGAATATTTCCATAAAATCCTTTATGATGTGTCCAAATATGCTTAAACCTAAATATTTATGTCTGTTTCCACAAAAGGTTTCATTTGTCACAGTAACTTTACCTAATTAAAGCTGAAACACACCAAATCACTTGAAACGAGTGATATTCCAAGTTGGAAAATGCTCCATCTTGGAATATTTCCATGAAATCCTATTAGATTTGTCCAAATATGCTAAAACCTAAATAAATATGTCTGTTTCCACAAAGGTATCATTTGTCAAAGTAACTTTACCTAATTAATGCTGTAACACACCAAATCACTTGAAACAAATGATATTCCAAGTTGAGAAATGCCCAATCTTGGAATATTTTCATAAAATCCTATAAGATGTGTCCAAATATACTAAGTATATAAATTGATATGTTTTTTTCCACAAAAGGTCTCATTTGTCACAGTAACTTATCGTAATTAATGCTGAAACACACCAAATCACTTAAAACAAGTGATATTCCAAGTTGGGAAATGTCCCATCTTGGAATATTTCCATAAAAATCCTATAAGATGTGTCCAAATATGCAAAAATCTAAATATATATGTCTGTTTCCACAAAATGTCTCATTTGTCACAGTAACTTTACCTAATTGATGCTGAAACACACCAAAATCACTTGAAACAAGTGATATTCCAAGTTGGGAAATGCCCCATCTTGGAATATTTCCATGAAACCTATTAAATGTGTCCAAATAGGCTAAAACCTAAATAAATATGTCTGTTTCCACAAAAGGTCTCATTTACCTAATTAATGCTGAAACACACCAAATCACTTGAAACAAGTAATATTCCAAGTTTTGAAATGCCCCATCTTGGAATATTTCCATGAAATCCAATTAGATGAGTACAAATTTGCTAAACCCCAACATAAATATGTCTGTTTCCACTATAAGTATCATTTTTCTCAGTAAAGTTACCTCATTAATGCTGTAACACACCAAATCACTTAACATAAGTGATAGATATTCCAAGTTGGGAAATGCCCAATCTTGGAATATTTCCACGAAATGCAATTAAAGGTGTCAGAATATGCTAAATACCTAAATAAATATATGTCTTGTTTCCACTATGTGTATCACTTGTCACAGTAATTTTACCAAGTTAATGCTGAAACACACCAAATCACTTGAAACAAGTGATACTCCAAGTCGGGAAATGTCCCATCTTGGAATATTTCCATGAAATTCACTTAGATGTGTCCAAACATGCTAAGTACATAAACTGATATGTCTGTTTCCACAAAAGGTCTCATTTGTCACAGTAACTTTACCTAATTAATACTAAAACACACCAAATCACTTGAAACAAGTGATATTCCAAGTTGGGAAATGCCCCATCTTGGAATATTTCCATAAAATCCTATTAGATGTGTCCAAATATGCTAAAACCTAAATATATATGTCTGTATCCACAAAAGGTCTAATTTGTAACAGTAAATTTACCTAATTAATGCTAAAATACTTCAAATCACTTGAAACAAGTGATATTCCAAGTTGAGAAATGCCCCATCTTGGAATATTTCCATGAAATCCAATTAGATGAGTACAAATATGCTAAAACCATAAATAAATATGTCTATTTCCACAATAAGTATCATTTTTTCATGGTAAATTTACCTAATTAATGCTGTAACACAACAAATCACTTAACATAAGTGATATTCCAAGTTGGGAAAGCCCAATCTTGGAATATTTCCATGAAATGCAATTAGGTGTCAGAATATGCTAAATACGTAGCAACATTTTGCATGCATACCCCTCCCCCATAGCCCTAGGGGACGGGTCAAAATTAACTTTTTCAGAACATGGGCATGTTGCATATTAAATTAAAGGTAACCACAATTGCAACAACTTGGTAGCAAATCTTAAGCCCTCAGACCCCCCCCCCCTCCCCCACCAGACCCTGGGGGTCAAAAAGTCAAAATTCAACTTTTTCAGAACATGGTCATGTTGCATAACAAATTAAAGGGAATGGAGCATAGAGCTCCATGCAAGCACATATTCTCTCCTTACACACACCCTCAACATGTGGGTTGGATTAAAAGGTAAAAAATTTCTGAATGTAGTCATCAAGGGGAAATTTATGAAAAAACTTACTGAAGATGTCTCAGCATAGATCTAGTATACATCAGGCAAATACAACTTTCATCATATTTTCACCATTTAAGCTGAAGATACATGTATAAAAAATCACATACATCAGGGCATTAACTCTGTTCAAGATTCAAATCAAGGGCCTTAACTCTGTATTTATTTTACAAATTAAGATATGCAATCCCATAACACTCCTTCCTTATATCATCTCTCACATCTTTGAGCACCCAAAATATATGTTGGAACTGATGGGTATGAAAATGTTTAAAATTAATTTTACTCTCAAATATTGTGTATATCTAAACCTATATATATATATATATATATATATATATATATATATATATATATATATATATATATATATATATATATATATATATATATATATATATATATATACATACATAATATACCTTGATAATGTTTTTAAATGCACATAGAGAACTGTTAGTGTCCATCAATCTGCTTCTCTTTTATTTCGATTTCCGGAATGAGGCTGGGCAGCTACTTATGGACCACTTTGTTAGTTACATTATAGGCAGCAGACATACAAATCATCCCTAATATTCTGTAAAATCTCAAAGAGCAGATTGAGGGCCGACCGAGATGGAAGGTGAACACCTTTGGTGATGATAATCATTCTTCCAACTTATAAAAAGAGACCAACACTTTCTACTTATATTGTTAATTTCTAATTACATGTACTTCCATTGCTAAATAAGTGATGATATTGCAGTTATCTCAGCAGCCCATACGAAAGAACTCAATATCAATAATAACTGGTCCCAACGTATAAGTCTGAAACTATAAATTTCTAGAATAGTCCCATGACACTATTGTCAGATATCAGCTTATCATAATCTCATTTATCTAAGTTTATTGTCAATTTCTTATTTCTTTGATTGATGATACAAAACTGGCGATATTGCAGTTATCTCAGCAGCTTATACGAAAGAACTCAATATCAATAATAACTGGTCCCAACCTATAAGTCTGAAACGATAACTTGCTAGATCTCCTCTTCTCGATAAGTGACATAGAATAGGCCTATGACACTATTTTCAGAAATTAAGCTTATTCAAATCTCATTTCTGATACAAAACCCTACTTTACTTATGCTACTGTTAGCTATACTTTTAAAATCATCAATAATATTCCAAATGTATTTTTTTTTTGTAATCAAATAATATCTGTCATACTTGAAATAGTCCTCCATCAAAATAATCTATGTACCCAAACAATATTCTTTCTCCATTGAAATAATACGCTATTGATTCATCCTCCATTATTCTTTGAAATAATCCACCACTTTGTAATCACACAATATCTATCCTCCACATTGAAATAAGCCTAAATGAGTATATTTTCCATTTCATTTTTCTATAAGCCCAAATGCATAAGCATATCCATGGAAAAATTATTTCAAATGAGGACCCCATATATTTTCATTTGAAATAATCAACAAAATGAAATAATCTCCTTTGTACTCACACAATATTCTTCCTCCATTGAAATAATACTCTATCGAACCATACTCTATTACTTCTTGAAATAAATTATATTAATACTCCATTGAAATATTCTAAAGTAAAGTATATTTTCCATGTAATCAAATAATATCCATCCTCCTTGAAATAATCCTCCATTGAAATATTCTATGTACTCACACATTATCCTACCTCCATTGAAATAATCCTCTATCAATCAATCCTCCATTACTCCAAACACGCTTTCTCTAGTGTCATTTGCAGGGATGAGGCTAGATAAGTGCATCGTCCTTTGGATCGGGACGTTAACTAGATGTCCCCTGTGCAGGGAAAGTCACCCCCTGTGCAGGTTAAAGAACCGTACAGTAATTTAGATATGGTTACTTGTAGGCTTTCATCCTGCAACCTGAGTGTACAAAGTACACCTGCCGATAATACTCGCAAGAGGGTCTGGCTGTATATAGAGAAAGAAAGAAAGAAATAATACTCCACTGAAATATTCCAAATGAGTATATTCTATGTAATCAAACAATGTCCATACTCCTTGAAATAATCACCGATAGAAATAATCTCCTATGTACATGTACACACAATATCTTTCCTCCATTGAAATAATACTCAAATGATCCTGGTCCACCATTACTCCTTGTAATAATTCTCCAAGGTACATGTACATGTATCAAAAAATAATATCCATCCCCCTTGAAATGATCTTTTATGTACTAACACAATGATTCATCCCCCATTACTCCTTCAAATAATGCTCCATTGAAATACTCTTAATAAGTATAATTTCTATGTAATAAAAAATGTCCATCCTCCTTGAAATAATCATTCATTGAAATATTCTCATATGTACTCACTTAATATCCTTTCTCTATGAAATAATACTCTATTGATCCATCCACCATTACTTCCTTGAAATAATTATCCATTAAAATATCCCAAATGTATATATATATCTATCCTCCTTGAAATAATCTACCATTGAAACAATCACCTATGTATTCACAACATATTCTTCCTCTAATTATACTCCAATGAAAATGAAATATTCTAAATGAGTATATCTTCTGAGTAATCAACAGTATCCAGCCTCCTTGAAATAAGCCTCCATGAAATCATCTAATTATATGTACGGTATCCATCCTCCTTGAAATAAGCCTCCATAAAATCATCTAATTCTATGTATGGTACCCATCCTCCTTGAAATAATCATCTGTTGAAACAATCTCCTATGTACTCACACAATATCCTTTCTCCATTGAAATAATACTCACGTCTTTAATAAACAATTTTTTTTTTTTTTTTTTTTTGGGGGGGGGGGGAGTCAGGTGTTTTTTTATCTCAGCATCTTGGGAACATGACCATGCAAACCCCGAGAATTGGAATTTTGCATACATGTCATTTTATACACAGTTTGGAAAAAATAAAAGAGCAGCTGTAGGCATGCATCATACCCTGCCTCGAAATATTTTCAATACAAAGACAAATTAATCCATAAATCGAAGGCCATAACTCAGTTAAAGATGTATGAAAATTTAAATGCAGTTGTCCTAACCTAGATCTTATTTTTATACAAAATTTCATCATATTTTCAAATCAAGGGTCATAAGTCTGTAGTCATTTGATTAAATTAAACAACATGCTCCTTCCCAATAACAACTCTCATGCAAAGTTTGAAGAAAATTGATCAAATAATGCTCAGGATAGATCACGGAAACCAATTTTCCACATACATTTTGTAAATAAAGGGCAATTACTCTGTGCTTATTTGACAAAATTTGCCCATCTATGATCCCAAACCACTCCTCCCCAATATCAACTCATATACATGTACAAAGTTTGAAGAAAAAAGGACGTAAATTGCTCAACATGGTGCACTGAAACCAATTTTCAACACAAATCAGGGGCAATAACTCTGAGTCTACTTGACAAAATTTACCCATCTACAATCCCAAACCACTTTTCCCCAATATCAACTCTAAAACAAAGTTTGCAGAAAATCCGTCAAGAAATGCTCAAGATAGAGAGCGGAAACAAAGTGGTGACTATGGACGGACATTTGTGCCCACGGACGGACACTTAACGTAATTTTTTGAACGGAGGGCATAACATAATAGCCCACACTTTTTAAAGTGGCGGGGTATAAATACACGGTATAATATTATACAATTATTGACTTCAATGACTAAGGTAGACATGAGGATCATTTATCTACCCGAAAAAGTGATAATAATTCACCGAGTCCGCATTTTGTCTAGTGTGCAATGTTAGGGGCTGTGCAATTTTGGGGACTGGACTGGACTCATGGTATGTGTAGGGCTGCAACCATACAGTTACCTCACAATACAATATGTATCAGAATATTTGCCTCACGATACGATATGTGTCGAGATACATTTTTGACAACTTGAGAACCTTAGAAATAACATAGATCTATGAGATTAGGAGAAGTAAATACCCAAATACATGAATTAATCTTTGTCAAACTGGATGTTTTATGTACTACACTCTTTTCCAGTTTTTATCAAATTTATTTAAAATGTTCCAATTATATGCATGTATTTAAAAGCAGAGCTGAAAACCATGTATATTAAGATCAGCTGGATTCTCAGAAACCAGCTGATACTGTTTCAAAACAGGATAGATCAAAAGTTTATCATGGAAAAGGGTATACTAATTAAAGCAGAAAAAATTAAAAAGGAAAAACATTCCTTTTGAACAAAAACATATATTTTTAAATTCATTTCTTAATCTGCATGTAATATATAACACGAAATGCTGTATCATTTATGTATCATGAAATGACCTCATGATATGATACGCGTATCGTCAGAAAAAGTATCTAGATACAATACACTTTCAGTGAACCGTTGCAGCTCTACATTACACTATCATTAAATTGCCTGCTCACCTACATATATTTCCATCGATAAAACCGACAGAGCACTAGCACCACAATAAATAAATATTGACCCTTTCCTGCTAGCAGTGACTTTTGTCATCTGCTGATAACCGGACTCAGATCAGGACCTACAGAATGCCGGTCCTGATCTGGATCCAAATTCCAAATCATAACTTTTGACATTCTGCCATGGTTTCTGAAAGATTTTTTTAAAAAAAGTTAATTCTAGACAATAGAGGCTTTGAATAGACTGATTACAGACTGCAATTTGGTACAGATTCCATGGGAGCACAGATGCTCAGTGGTAGAGTGTTTGACTCGTGACCGAGGGGCCGCGGGTTCGGGCCTCACCGGCATTACTGCGTTGTGGTCCATGAGCAAGACACATTTATCCTAGCTTAGTACTGGTTCAACCCAGAAAGACCTGTCCCTGTTTAACTGAAAGATTGTTGATGGGACATAAAGAATCAAATCAAACAAAACAAACAAAACAGATTCCATGCTCTTCAACTGTACAACAAAACCAGCCATGATCTGCCAGGTTTCCAATCTTCACACAGAGGTCTCTCACCCCTGTTGTCATCTGCTTTTTGCCATCTTTCTTTATAACAGCACTCTCTTTGAGCTTTTCTTTGATTGCAAAGTGGGCCGTTTTAACCGAGGTTTCGCACCACCGCAGTATTTCAATGCCGGTATCATGACGGACTATATTTGCATTGCCCAGAAGGCAGTACCTACAAATCAGATGTAAAACTTATTGAAATGCCAGCGAGTACACTTTTTTAGAAACCGTGGAAAACAAAATAGATTCTTCTTTTGAAATCAGATCCCTGAGTTGCAAATTTACACTAGTGCTATAGTACTGCCGCATTAATAAGAAACGCGAAAGATCAACTTTAAGAGCATCTTTTCACGTTATTTTCTCTTGAGCTTTTCAATATGCGTGTAGAAAAAGCTGCAGTATTTTTTGGCAAAATTTTCAACCTGATGTTTTTGCTGTGTTTTTCTGTAATTAGATGGAATTTTGGCATATATGTGGTACTTTTCAACGGGTGAGTATTACTGTTGGTAGAATGGACATAAAGTGACCCAGTTTATTAATAATATGCAACGGTTGACTAAATCACTCGATTATATACTGAACAAAAGCGAAAACACTACACCTGAATTGTTTGCCATTTATATGCAAAATGATGTACGCCAGTAAAGCAACACACGAAAGTCATTTAAATGTGACAGGGGTTCAATTTTTCAGCTTACAAATTTGAACGGAAAGCTAACATACAATGTAGCTTAGGCCTTCAGAAATCCACTGCCAACCAAATCCGACTGAAAGAAATGGTAGTCTAGACTTGTAACAACCAGAAATGTGGGAAAGATTTATCAAAAAAATGTTTTGATTGTTTAGAAAAGCAACCTTAGAAAACAGGGTTTTCATCAAATTGGCCAAGCTTTAAATTTTATCCCTGAAATCTCTATTGGAAAATCAATGTGTTGTTGCATCTTAGTCTGAGAACATTACTGGTCGAGAAATGGTAGGAACAATATGCTGATAGGTCTACCTATTCTGGCAAAAGAAATTTATTGAAAATCGTGATAAATCGAAGATTACCAAACATTTAATATTCCCCATCTTTCATCAAAGGGAGACGATTTATATATTTTTTACAAATTTGATAAATTCGAAATTAATTTCTGCGCTTCTTTCAAGTGAAAAGTCAGCTTTCTTGTGTTTTACTGCAGCATAAGTATGATAAATTCTGATAAACATAACAATGTTTTTTGCCCATGCGCAATTGCATAACTCAGTAAATAAAGTAAGCAAGATGGCAAAGATCAGGAAACAATACAATCAAGTTACACACCTGACCCAGGATACCACATGGGAAAGTGACAAAAACACGATAAACATCACAAACAAGAGCCAAGAGGCCAGCCCTTTCCCGGCAGGTGACCACAAGGCAGCAATGAACAGATGTGAAAGCATGACAAACACAAAACATAAATAACACAAATGATCCACAAGAGAAGTACCGCCTTGGAATGGTTAAACACAAAAAGGAACATAACTCAGACTTCAAAAGAGACAAAGTGGTGAAATTCGACGAATCATTTGCTGGATGTCTGGAAAACATTATTAAGCTTTAGTAAATACTTTTCGTCAAATACTTTTTCACAAAATATAGAATATTGTAGTGTAGCGTTTTCACTTTTGTTCAGTATAGCATAAAGAGTATCGTACATATAAGGTACTGCTGCATAAATAAGAATTGCGAATAAATCACTTTGGATGTATGTTTACAATTTATATGACCTTGAGCGTTCAATAATCGTGAATAATTTCAGGCAGAATTTTGACACAAAATAGTGCCTGGTGTTACCGCTAATGTTTGAATGTTCGACTATAAAAATTACATATGTTCATAATGTCAAGGCCATTTACCACTGTAAAAGTTGCTTTGACAAACTGTTCATAATAACCACATCACGGTGTTTTAGTAGAAAATGTCCTTACAAACATAGGAAACAGTATTTAACCGGGTCAAACTGATCGTATTGGATTAGTTGGATCTGGATCTTCATTGATTGAATCGATACTATCGTGCTGAAAAAATAAAACTGGCTTGTACAAAGCAAACGCGCTTTTAAAAGTGCGATCGTGCCAGTAGTAAAAGAAAGATAAAAGGAAAAAAAGTTTGATGCTTTTGACAGTTAACTGTAGAAATTGAAGTACAAATATACAGGCTGCCACATGGCTGTTACACCGTTTAAATTCCCCCCGCTTTTCAGAAAGCCTAAAAATGTCGAAATTCCCAAGAGATAAGGGGTCAGGTCAGTGGTAGTAGATTCTTCAAACAATTTTCTTCTGACACTGCAGGATAATCTAAATCCAGATTTGAGCTAAATTGTCGGAAAAATGCAAGTAATAAAATAATATTCCAGATTTTCGCGTTTCTTATTATTGCGGCAGGACTATAGTTCCCGCATTGCACACAAAATATCTGACTGTGACAGTGCAGTAAATAGCATATCAATTGCGGGTTAACAGTTTACCAATACTGCTTTTGATTCGATTAAAACAGTGTTTTCGGCACAAGCAGCGACTTTTCTGCGCAAATTTCACACCTGACAGTTGGTCCTTTGACTATGCTCCTCTTGTCAGACAACAGGTAAATCCACTGATGAGGAAACGACTGCATCAGTCAGACGATATTTCATATGACTGGATGACAGCAAAGTTCAACTTATAGCAGAAAAATGCCTTTGACACATATAGATCTGTCTACATTTTGTTTTAAATCTACCTTAGGCAGGAGAATAACCCTAAAGTAACTGTAAGAGCCAAATTGGCTTTGGCAGCAAGACCAGGGCCGTTGCATAGCATTTGAAAGTGGTCTGGCAGAAGAGACCATCGAGTGCTAAAGGTACAAGACTGGGGAGAGGACGAGACGGGGGAAGACTCCCTCTCATTAGGTGGTTTGAGGGACCTCCCCAGAGAATTTTTTGAATTTTAAGCACCTTTATGTGCGTTTTTAATGCTTTCTTTGTCAAACTGATGAGTTTGGAACTTTGGACCAGATTTCAATCGTTTAGGTCACAAACTTTCGCTCGAAAAGATATTCCTTTACGCGCAAGAAACTGAATTCTTGACAAAATCTTTTTCAGACAGCCACGATTCTGCATGCTTCTTTGACATTATTTCACCTACATGTCCAGGCAGGTTTTACTATTAGCACTATTATGACTTGGTGGCACTTCAAAGACTAATATTTTCAAAAAGATATACAAAATGTAATTAACGTCTTTTCAGTAGAATACCCATCAAAATGTATAGGTTGTTTAGATTTTGACGTGCAAATTTCCTTGTAGACAAGCCAACATGCACAAATGACATAATAAAGCTACAGCCTGCTGTTGAACCACGACGGCTGAAAACTTCTCTGCTCAGGCTTCTTTACGCCAAATGAATGTTGAGGGAACTGAAAATTCTTGGGCTGATTTAGGAACCTGTAGGTGGCACATGTATATATATCCATAATGGAATAACAACATTGACATCAAGCACTTCACAACTTAGGATGCATGCTCATATCATGTTAATTCAAAACATTTTCAACATACTTTATCGCCTGACATGTTCTTTGATTTAGAAATTAGAAAAAAACATTTTGTCAATTTGAGGGGGTTAAAACTGGATCTCAGAGAGCATGATTTTGATAAATGGGCCCCAACACACGAGAAAACCTGTCTCGGGGGTTCAGACCGTGTCACTCAAACCAACCTGCTCAGTTACAGAGACTATGAGCTAGAATGCTGAAATGTTGTGTGTACTTTGTGCAAGTTTATCAATTATACTTTCCTCAGAGGGAATAACAAAGGCGCTGATCAGTCTGTGCCAATGCTCAGGCAGGTCTGCACGTTTGTTGTTCGCATGCAACGAAGTCAGATTTTCTCGGGACTCTGCCCAAATCCACGGGTGGTAAACCTAGGAACTACCACGAAATTGTGTCAACGTAATTTTGTTCCCAAGCCACATCCGGGACACGTCGTGGTAGTTTCCAGGCCGAAAATTGGATAAAGAAAGGTTGGTGTCACTTTTATTTTTGTTTTATTTTACAACTAAGAACAAACGATGGTGAAATCCGACAATGTGGTTCCGTGTAAATATGTCTCAGCGTCCCCTCTAGCCCAAAATTTTGTTTGAAAAGTTATTTTCTTTCTTTTGGTACGTGTTTCCCCACTGAGCATCGGACCAACTTTCCCCAAAGTTCGAAGAATCTTAGCCCATATCTGTCAAATTGAATGGAATTTGATATCATTTGACGATGGAAATGATAAAAAGACCCTGAATAAACATTCCTGCACAGGAAAAAAATCTGAGCATTTACTCGTAAACGATTCATGCCCCGTTCGTCCTGTGTGGTAGTTTCCAGCTCATCGTGGTAGTTAAAATGCTATCGTGGTAGTTTCCAAGACTTTGTAGGAATTTAGTAGTAGTTCGCATCAGCAGATTTCCACTATTCAGGGGCTACTTCATTTTTATAAAGACAGGGTGTGCGGGCCGAACCTTGAATACTCCTCTTATTCATACGAAGACCTTTTCAAATAACCTTTTGTCAGATAACAAATGACGACTGCCGAACTAATTCTCTTTCTAGAGGGCCAAATTTAACCCCACCCCCAAGGGTTTCATGCGTAATTCAATATAAAAAGTTCGGGGATGACCATTTCGTTCGTTTTGATGATGCCATTTTACTAGTATATGAAGTAATTTAGCATTAAAATGTTAAAAAAGAAAGAAAAAAACACACTGAAAATATGTGCGCATCCGGGAATCGATCCTGGTCCTCTGGCTTTGCAGCCAGACACGCTAACCACTAGTCCACGAGGTCAGGTTGTGCGCCGCTCTGAATAACCATACAAATAATATAGACTCGGCCACTATCGTATTCGTAACCAGGGTTATTGTGTATGTCGTTTGATTTCGACTGAGCTACATTTATCTGTCTTTAGTGCTGAGACGATCAGTTCTGAAATAATGTCAATAGATATTTTGAACACACTTTAATTAGTTATTTTGTGAAGAAAATGTCCGAACACTGATATGACATAAGAATATTGGAAGCTGTGTTTATCCGAATCCATTAAGGGTCGAAAGACAGGACCCAGACAACTTTTCTTCTTTGCAGACGCGGGAAAGGTGCGCATTAGAAATAGCCGCATATGTCTTTAAGATTTTGGGTAGTCTCTGGTTTACTGGGCGCATTCTATTCTATTTGTTGAATTGGGGTTTCCGGTGCGTATAATAACAGGAATGGACTGGAACGCACCGGAATGGACCGGAACGCACCGGAATGGACCGGAACGCACCGGAATGGGCCACCATAACCGGAATGGACATCAAAATTAATTTGTTTTATGCAACTAAATTTATAATTTTACCATAATTTATCTTTAAAATTCAGTTTCTATTGATATTGCACCCATTGAAGTGCATATGAGCACCGTCAGTGGTTTGTTGCATGATTGTGTACCCATTTAAATTGTGTCAGTTCATATTGAAGATGCACATTTTACAAGAATAAGGGTCCAGAAATAAGTCTGATCAAATGGCAACTGTGAACATTATAGTCCCCATGTCAATGCTCACGTGATTGTCTCTGGTCTTTACAAATAGTCAAGCATATGTAAAGATATAAGAGCTGTTCTGTGAGACCCATCTGGGTAGCCCCACATAAATAGCCCATATGGGACTAATATATCATGTTTACTGGTACAGCATTTCGTTATTTGACTGCTTTGACAATCACTGCGTCCAAAATGATTTATCTGCAATAGAAATATGCACATACTAAGAAATAGGAATGCAGTGAATTATATTGCATACATTCATACTTTATAGGTGACTGGTGTAAGTAAGCCTTAGTAAGGTACTAGATATCAGGGTAAGACAGAAAATATTTTAGAAAATATTTTTTGCAATGAAACTGTCTGGACACCGAAGATTTTTTTTATTTGATATTACTTAACCAAAATTTCTTGTCAAGTACACTTAAAAACATGTATTTTAGGGTGAATTTTGAGGTCCATTCCGGTTATGGAGGTCCATTCCTGTCCATTCCGGTGCGTTCCGGTCCATTCCTGTTAGTAAACGCACCCTGGGGTTTCTACCATATTAGAATCCGAAAAGATTGTAACAACATGGCCTTCAAATGAGTGAATTGCCCTTACACGAAAAGGAAGCAGGAGTGTGGGGGCGCAGCTCCCATTATTTAACAAGCAGAATGTTAAGATTTAGTCTTACGTCATAAACTGCGCCCGGTAAACCAGAGGTGCGCCAACAAAGTAATTAGGTGGTCGAAATTAGGCGGCGGTCGAAATATGCCTAAACTTTAGGCTAAAGCTTTTCCGCCGGTCAGACACAGGAATTTGGTGCTTTCCTGTTCCATTATTTCTACTGACTGTCATGCAATATATCAGGGGCGCGCCTGCGTATACGCAAAGTATGCAGCTGCATACTTTAATTTTTGAATGTCCAAAAATAAAAATGTCTTAAATCGCGAAAAATGCAATAAAAATATGCCTCATCCGGGTTAGGTCTTTACATTACAAGTATACCGATTTTGTAATAATCCTGAACCAAAGCAATAGGATTTTGACTGGAATAAAAATATGCCTCATCCGGGTTAGGTCTTTACATTACAAGTATACCGATTTTGTAATAATCCTGAACCAAAGCAATAGGATTTTGACTGTTTTTCACTTTTGTTTCGGAAACGATTAAGTCGGTGTTTAGGTTCAAAAAATGCAGGAGAAGCCACCATTTATATTAGTTCATATTTTGATTTTTTTCCCTAACGTATGGGAGGGGGACACACCCTCCCATACCCACCCCCTGCGTACTTTGATTTTGCCCTCAGGCACGCCCCTGTATATATATATCATACTATACCTTGACTCGAGCAAATATGTCTGCACCAGCCAAGCAATTCATTTCCAGTATTTATCAACTGTTTGTTTTAAACAAAATGTCTCCATTGTTTGGATGTTAGACTCTATTGCGTCATAGGATATGCCACCTTTGATCTCGAGATGCTTATGTCTCAACTTGGAATCAGAAATTATTCCAAGTTCAGATAGATTCCAAGATCAGAGCCAACATGGTAACTAGTAATTTTTTACCAGTAGAGAATCCCACTCATCCGACTGCGCATGCTCCAGAAAGAGCATCTGTTTACATCCTGGGTCAATTTCGCACATCAAAATGAGAAATGAACATGTACTGAAAACTGAGAAGATTTGCCGCACTTTCTTTTCGATACGAAGCCTTTCAAATATTGCTGTTATTGGTAATTTCGATTTTAATAATTTTTTCAATGTACTTAGATTTTGATGTAATCAAGTGATGATACCTGTCCAAATAGCGCAAGTGGTAGCGCTTTAGCTTAAGGAGGTAAGGGTCTAGAGATCGGATCCCACACACCTGATTTTTTTTCTTCCGCATATGGTATTTTTTCAAGTAGAGAACCTGCGCATGCTCCAGAAAGAGCGTCGGTGTTGAAAAAGTTCATAAATAGGCCAGGTATTATATGAATCCAGTGTGAACCAAATTCAAATAAATTTTTTACTATATAAAAGGCACAGAAAGTGGACTGGGTGGGCCAGCTCATACTCACTTACATCAAAGGATGCAAACCATGTTTCAAGGTCACCAGTCTTGTGGTTCATGTAAAGAAGGTTTAAAGGGTATTCACTACCTAAAATAGTATGTGAGCATGATCAGGAAATACCACAATCACAAACAGCAGACAACCCCATGGCACTGCAAGGAAGAGACACACAACCATCAAGAGACACCAGGAAGACAAACTAATACATCCGTGGATCATCGTGGCTACAGCATGGGATAGAAATGTATAGAACTCCCGTAAAACAAAAATCTGCACCCTGCAGAGCGTGTCTGCATGGTCTGTGGAAAGAGCGCACAAGAGGTCCAAAGGATCGAATCCACAAAAAGATCAGACATCAACGCCAAAGCATTGCTCGCGAATTATGGGGGCATTAATGTAGAGAGTGGCGTTAGGCTTAAATGAAATATATGTGTGGTTCCTGTTGCCTACCTACCCTAATTTTTTTTAACCCTATATACCCTAAACAATAAAATGGTCTTTGGAGAAAAAATGGGCACTTTTTCAATTTCTGTCACTATTTTCTTTGTTAAATGTTATAACAAAATTTAATAATTTCCCTACCTACCTACCCTGAATTTTCTTGGCATGAAACAGGAACCACACATATATTTCATTTAGGCCTTATGTGTAGAGACTGTTACTCGAAATTACAGAACCTCGATCAAAGATGTAGACTTTTTTATGAGGGGTGCCAACGAAATGCAAGGATAGTGATGCGTGCTAATACTAAAAGAATGATGCGCTCCTCTCCTCTCTCTGGACCACAAAAGAGAATTAACTTCTCAAAAACACCAACAAAGACACGCAAGACACAACGCAAAACACAATTGTTTAAAGAGAGTGCCACCCCTGAAAGTACCACACCCGAGGAAATTGGCCTTAAAGTGGATTTTGTTACTGGTAGGATGTGTTTCCAGGTTTTAAGTGACCCCCGTTTTTCTTTTTTAAACAGCTTTAAAATGATCTTAGAAGAATGCACACCGCGTAACTAAAACCTATGGATCCCCGGAGCCCCCCACCCCCCACCCCCCCCCCTTCCTAAAAATCACAAGTTATTGTGATAGCAATTAGCATTTGGATCCCCCCTTGGATGGACCTCCCCTGAAAATGTTGGACCCCCTCTGGATCCTTGGGAAAGTATAGTTTTCTC
The DNA here is from genome assembly GCA_964019695.1 of Loripinus fragilis. Taxonomy (NCBI): domain Eukaryota; kingdom Metazoa; phylum Mollusca; class Bivalvia; order Lucinida; family Lucinidae; genus Loripinus; species Loripinus fragilis. Next base: position 51,316,065 of record OZ026525.1, on the reverse strand, counting down.
TGCAATAAAACCATTGCCCCCCCCCCCCTCTGTAAAATAAGCTGAGGACTAAAAAACGTCTCAATCTGGACCCCCCCCCCCTCCCCCCTGTCAAAAAATCCTGGATCCGCGCATGATATTATACATGCTTTAAAGTCATATTACGGGGGTCGCGCACTTGCGTTCCTTTTTCGCCACGCTCCCTAACTGTGAATGATGACCATCCCGCCCCCTCCCCTAAAATATCCACAATTTTATCATAGATCCCATAAAATATTTATTCAATCTGAACCCCCTAAAATTATTGAAATTAAAAGTTAGACCCCCTCCTTAAAAAAGGTCCCAGTCCACATAGGCTACGAAATATCAGAGTAACCCCCATCCGATCGGAAATCCCCGACACAGGCATGCACGGACCCAGAAAGTGTTGTAAGAGGGAGTCCAATTTATCTTTAACAACTTTTTTATGGTGAGAATCCAAATACCTTTCAAGGTGTATCATCATCGGCCAATTTCAATGGCGTTTCGCTAGCGGCCGAATTAATGGCCCAACATTGAATTCTGGATTGCCTTTGAGATTTTCAAGTGGATCCAGACGAGTATTGCTAAATAAATCCTATAGCTTTGTGATTTTGCTGGGCCCGGAGCCCCGGCCCCCTCTGGATCCGCGCATGGATAGTTTTCCTCGTAACCTGGCTTATTTAATGAACATGAGACAGAGGGGCCGCGGGTTCGAGCCTCGCAGGCGTCACTGCGTTGTGTCCTTGAGCAAGACACATTAATCATAGCTTAGTACCGGTTCAACCCAGGAAGACCCGTCCCTACATAACTGAAAGATTGTTGATGGGACGTAAGAATCAAATCAAACAAATCTCCTTCGCAATGCTGGCCCAATGTCATGTGCTCCGGAAACATAAACTTCTTTTAACACCAAACACATTATTCAGAATACAGGCACAGAGGATTTTGTAATAATATAGTGGTGTTTAATAATGAGAGAATGGTCGAAATTGTTGCGTCGGTTCGATGTTGGTACAAGGTTGGTATGCGGCGACGCCCACATTTCCACCAACTACCAACGTGGGCCCAACGTATCTTTGCTATCTGTGTAGTGACCCCAAACACAAAATATGACGTCCGCTGATATTGTTCACGAATTCCAAGCATACTCGCACCTGGGTGAGAAAGGGGGGGGGGGTACTCTGATATTTTCAAACATACGTAGGCCCGGACCATTTTTGGGGTTAACTTTTTGGTATTTTGTGATGACCCAAAAAGATATCCACAAAATCTTCATACCCCAAAAAATTTTCATTTTTCTGAAAACCCTCAAAGGTATTGAAATTCAAAATTTTGAACCCCAAAATGGTGCGAGCCTACGTATGAATGAAAATATTATAGTACCCCCCCCCTCCACCCTCTCCTCGCAGATAGAAACAGGGGCCGGGGGCGTCCAGACTCAAATAACAGAAAAAAAACTCTGATAAGGGTGTTTATTGTTGGTTTTTTTGCAACTATATTATATTTTTTTTACGGTTCAAAAGGGTCGAAACATTTATCGGGGGGGGGGGGCAACTTTTTATTATTATTTTTTTTGGGGGGGGGGGGGGGGGGGGGGGGTTGGGGGGTACAAATCCTTATTTCTATAGAAACCTATATAACTTGTGATTTTTCGGGGGGGGGGGGGGGGGGGTCCGGACCACCTATCCCTCTCTGGATTCGCGCATGGATAAGAAATAAGTGATTGCCCACTTCCCTGTCACTGATTGAGTTTTCTGAAAGTCTCAGAAGGTTTACCGGCCGGCGCAGTCGGTAACATGTGTTTTTTTTTTCGGGGATGGGGGGGGGGGGCAAATGCTTATTTCCAACGAAACTTAAAAAACTTGTGGTTATTATTTATTTTTATTTATTTATTTTTTTTTTTTTTGGGGGGGGGGGGTGGGTGTCCGGACCACCTATCCCCCTCTGGATCCGCACATCGGTTAGAAATAAGTAATTGCCCACTTCCCCGTCACGGATTGAGTTTTGTAGGTGCAAACTGAAAGTCTCATAAGTGTTTCCCCTGTGAACATTTGAAATTCCAGAAAATAGTTGTACCGGGCCGCGTTGCGTCTGACTAGATGCGGGATAACTGTATTTTTGTTTATTTTCGGGTGGCGGGGAATGCTTATTTTCTATAGAAACCCATAGAACATGTGATTTTTTAGGGGGATGGGGGGGGGGGGGTAGGGTGCGGACCACCTAACCCCCTCTGGATCCACGCATCCAGTGTTGGGTTGGGGATGCTTATTTCTATAGGAACCTATAGAACTTGTAATTTTTCAGTTGCCATATTCCTGATAATAGAACAAAATAAACTTTATAAAAAAATCCAATCCGCACGTACAATTGGGCCACTCTCGGCCCGCCAACGAACCGCCATCCGCAGGTGACGGTTCGTCGGCGGGTCGATAGTGGCTCGTGATGGGATGCTAGCTGGGAGCAGTTGTTTAAAAATCGCAAATGCACTTTTTATTCAATACCGCAGATGGACTCAAGACGTCCCAGGTATTTTCCAATACTACGTATTTTTCCATTACTACGTCAGTGTATATGCTATAAATAGACGCAATGGCGGTTAGTAGTTACCTGTCTTAATATGCTGACAAGCTATTAAAGGGAGAGAACCAGTCTATGGTTGCACATCGGTAGCAATTGTAAGGCAGCGCATCGCGCATGCGTGATTTTTATGAAAGCTACAAACAACGCTGACTTTGTTGTGGAATAACGACGATACCGAATAAACTGGAAATATGCCACTCTGCCGACATGTAGATTGATATCTCTCTTACAACATATTAAAAATATGCCAAAATTTAAATTGGGTGCCAAAAAGTATTCCAAAAAATAAAAATGCAATGTTCAGCGGAAGTTGCAATAAGCTTTTATGGTGCTCGCTTTCGGAAGACATTCAAGTCGTTGATATCGCTGTTGGTGTCGTTATTTGTGTTTTCCATCGTGTATTTAGGGTTGAAGTTTTCAAAATACCCAACGGGCTTACAAACTAAAGCCAGATATGCGATTTCAAAGTGTTTGAAAACGGCGGAAGTAGTGTGATTTTCAAGCTAGATTTTTTAGACAAGATATAGTCCCAACGGCGGATGCAGAATTTTTTTAAAATCTTGACGACGGCCTTAGTTACTGCCCTACTGTTAGATAGATGACAACGAGAGTTTCAAATTACATACATAACCTTGGAATGAAAGGTTGTTGGAATGAAAGATATACTAAAAAACAGTTTTATGGTTTTCTGGTTTGGAGTGCTCATATATTTATTTGACACAATAATTGCCTATGATACTTTCAGCACCACTATAAATTTGGAGTCAAGCATCAATGTCAAATATGCTTAGAAAATGCTGTACAGCTCGTAATGCCAATCGTTCTTTCATTTGTATATTGCACACAATGGTTTCATTGGTATGTTGATAGATGTCAACGATGGTTTCAAATCACCAATGTGACATTGGAGCCAAACGTCAAGTTCAGATACACTTGAAATCTTTCTACCCAGTTAATCTTTCATTTTTCATTGAGGGTATTCATACAGCATTTCACCAAATAATTTCTTTTGTCGTGTAGATAACAGCGATGTTTCCCATCACCAATTAGACCTTTCTGATTGCTGGTATGACCTTGGAGACAAAGGTAAAGGTCAGAATAATGCCATACATTTGAATGACTTGAAAAACTTTTAATGAACATCTTTACAACCTACAGTGAGCCACTTTAGTTATGCACCACTTTTTCAGGGCCCATATTTTTTGACTAAAACGATGGAATCGAACATTCTCTATGATAGTTTATCTATTGACATTTTATCTATTTGATAACATCAAAAAAAATGGAATCGCTCATGCGAATCATTCTGCTACTCAAAGGCAATTTTGACAAATTTTGAAAAATGCACATGCAAGCGGAACGTCTATATTTTCTATTTTTGTTTTGTGTAAGGCATTATCCATGGTGATCGTTGTGACAGAAACACACCAAAACAACTTATTTATTCAAGTAAAACCCCTTTTGTTGGTCGTTGAATTTAGTAACACCGTTACTTTTTGAAGAAATGCCCGTTTTAACGTCAGTTACAATAATCAAACTGGGTTTTCTTCGCAAATTATTTTGTAATGAGTCACTTGTTGACATAGAAGTATCAAAACACTAAAACATCTTATCATTGACACGTCTTATAGCCTTGGTAGTAGTGACGTCATCACTAACGTCAACACCATGACGCCAATAAATCCATTATTTTTTTACGAAAATAAACGGCGGATACATGGTTGTTTAAAATGAAATCATAAAAGAAGTGTTTTGATAACTAGTTTACTCAGAATCATACAAAATTTTAACTAACTTAAAAAAAGTACTAATCCCAACTTTTTTCAAACCTTGGTTAGCTGGGAACCAAAATAGTAAAACATTAAAAAACTATGAAGTTAACAATCACATTCCAGTCTTAGATATTGCCAAGAATAAATTGGCTCTTATATCTGGCATATCAGAAATTCGACCCTGAAAAAAGTGCCATGTGATCTGAGTTTCATTCGAGATAATGCAATGTGAAATGTTTTGAGGGTAGTGTACTTAAAAATCCATTTATTCCTTCGTTGCTGATCTGATCACAATGAAATTGCAATGGCTAATGCATATAAAAATGCGCTTTACCTTAGGTAGTCTTAGAATAAAAATATCACATTTCCTTTCCGAGTAATTTTACATTTTATAAGTGGTGCGTAACTAAAGTGGCTCACTGTATGAACTGCATATACACGGCTGGTGCTATGCATCTTCGTATGATCGGGTGTGTAGACTTCAACAATGGTTTCGGTCTGCTGATTTGACTTTGTTAATTGCCAACGTCAAAATACTTATAATATATCTATTTGTCTTGCAATGCCAACATGGTTCATATTTGATACGCTGGATGTCTATGCTCGTATTTTTGATTGCTGGTATGACCTTGGTGACAAAAGTAAAGGTCAAGAAAATGTCATACTATACTTCATTGGAAACGCTTGAAAAAACTCAATGACCATCTTTGCAAACTATGAACTGAATATACACGGCTTGTGCTACGTATCATCGTGCCATCAATACATTATAATGAGCCGCGACATGTGATTTCCAATATTGTGGCATTTTGACACGTGTAGACTCAGGCAAGCTTGTGCAGCCTCCTTTAAAGCATAAAAACTCCAAATGATGTTCAGTCCGTAGTTAGATATTCATATAATATTCAAGCGACTAGTAAATGCTCTGATCAGACTGCGTGTATGCGCAGAATGATCTGAGGCTTTGTTGGTCCAACAAACCTCATTGTTGGAAATTTCGTGTCGCTGCTCAATGCTGTTTTTGTGTCACTTTCATGCAGAGATGCTTCTGTTATGTTGCACTGCGGTTTATTAATCGCAATAAAATCACATTAGAAGGCGGCTGCATTGTCATTCATTACTATAATCTCAATATTTCCATCCCCCAAGAAAATCATTTATCTGGTATCCCTGACTACATTTGGTCTTTTATAAAGCATGACATTTTATTGCGGCCTGGAGATTATTCGGTGATGGGCATTAAGCGTATTGGGACTCGCAACAACTGAAGATGAAAATGATTAAATTAATGGCCTATTTGTCAATCACGCGGACACTTTCTATTTTAACCCTTAAAGCGCCAAGAAAAAACGCATCTGAAAATGTCGTCTGATGAAGTCGCCTGCTGCAAAAAAATGCCTAACATTACTGACGAATTAAGTATAGGAGCAAACAGCGTGGACCCATAACATACTGCTCCTATAGGAGCAGTCTGATCTGGGTCCACACTACTTGCCATAGAGGCTTCCTAAACATTTCAGCAGACGAGAAACAAAGACGACTTTTCTTGCGATCAGCGCATTTAGGGTTTAAGTGGCATGGGAAAACGGTTCCTATTCGTACAGATGCCGATACCTCATATTGCTTCTTCAGTCGAACTACGAGCAACTAGATTTTTTTGGATTAAGTGTTTATAAACAAGATATAAGCAATATTTTATTAGGCCGTGCGAGTGTGTTTCAATGGGTTCGCATCGACGTTGATATGATGTTTTTTTAATGTTTGTGTCTACTGGGTATTCGCGAGAAACCTGACTTTGCTGTTCGCTCTCTGGAAAGTTTAGCTTACCTTTATACACTCAAAGTTTCAATATTCTAGCGTGCCTCTTGCTGAGCAAACTGGTTTGAATGAAACCCCGATGACTGCCCATTTAAAGCGAGGGCATGTATTATCATTTACAACCTTAGATTTCTTATTAAAATTGTGTTTCCCGTTGTCTGAGACTTGATAAATTCTTTACATTTGTAAAGCCCAAACATGTTAAAATGTGGACCACAAAATCAAAACAATAAAATTAAATCTAATTTATAAACATTCTTTTAAAAACTCCGTTTTGGGAATTACGCCTTGGACTACTTAAGATTAATGACTAACTTTGGTCGCCTGTCAATAAATATTTAAATGACGTTTTTTGGAATGTCTAAAACTATTCCAATACTGGTCATGTATGACTCATTCGTATTATGAGCTATTGTTTTATTCCATTGGGATGTGGGCTGAGGGATAGTGGACGATAAATACGTAATTGAAAGATATCTCGGGAAAATGTTCCTGAGGAACTCGCGAACACTCACTATATAGATCGCGCCATTGGATAATGCTCAGACTTGTTTGGTATTTCGCATGTCTCACTAGTGGTTGTCCACTTTAATATGCATACCGGGAGTCCTAGCGTGTAACACCACAAGAACAGGTCCACAAGAACGGGTTATCAAACTTTTTTCAAGCTCAACTGAACAGCGCATGAAATTTATCATGCTCATAAATGTTAAAATGCCAACAAATGTTGGCATTTTAACATTTGTTAGCAGGATAAATACGACATCGCAAGAAAAGTCCTATGTTATGTTTTATTGTGTCTTGTTACTTTCCCATGCGGTGTCCTTGGTCAGATGTGGAACTTGATTGTATCGTTTCTAGATCTTTGCCTGTTTACTTACTTTATTTTTTTCGGCATTTTAGTTCTAATAAGCAATTGAAATTTCATGCTCAGCTAAGTTGAGAATGCAAAAGGCTTTATAACCTCAGGGCCTGGTTTACCCATGACTAGACTCGTTTCATGGATCAGTTTCACAAGAAAAGCAACTGTAGGGCAATTCGTTTGCGCCACCTTGTCAACAGACATCTTGCAATTATGAGAGGCGTCATATTCTTACTTAAATTCAGAATTTTAAAGTTGTTTTCCAGCCTGAAAATACTGAAATAAACTTGTTAAAATTCATTGATTAATTATTATATTATCTAAAGACAATTTACCATTTTTAGATTTGTAATCAAACTGCATGTTTTATATTTTAACTTTTCTAATGTTCCGGAGTTTGAAAAATGCACATATTCGAGTGGAGAGTTTGTCTATAAATGGTAGAATGGGGTGTTTTTCATGCGGAAGCCTATATGACCTATAAGATGAATGACTTAAACAAGATGCCTAACAGACCGAGAAATATAATTGACTGATGTAAAATGGAAACATGTGACTCATAGTGGCATTCAAGATTTATATGAAAAAAATTGTCAACATGGTTTTGAAATATATGGAGATGTTAAGACTTCTAATTGTGGTTGAGTTAAACTAAGATGACATAATAAAAAGTTAAGAATAAACGGTTACGGTTCGACTTTAGATAGTCGAAATTCTTGCAAGGGAATCTCCTTTTTAGTTCATTGTAAATTAAAACTTGATAGCTGATTTGAAATGAGACAAGAAGAACAGTTTTGATGATCAATGATCAGGAGGCCCAGGAACTGAGACCTGAGACAATATACTGCATGATAATACATATTACTTAGACATGTTACATCCTAACATATAACAGGCATAATGGGTATCGGTTTTTGTGTTCTGTTCTTGCAGTTAAGGAGACAACCCGGGATTGAGCAAATGCATCAATTGTATTCTTGACTGGCTCAAAATATAAATTGTCAACAAGTACACCATCTGCTTATTAGAACATAGCAAATACATCCGCGTTTGTGAATTCAGAAATGTTAGATTGTGTGTGACTGTGACTCGTTTAATATTTCTAAAGTTTCGTGATAATTTCAAATGTTAAGTGAGTATGATCAGGAAATGCCACAATCACACACTGCAGACCAACTCACAGCAGCTTGAGGAAGAGCCACAGAACATTTATACGAGGGTCAGTCAAAAATAACTGAGAGTTGATACATATCTCTTACGTAGGCTATCGTACACTAGTCAAATTTGGCACATGCATACAATGAAATGTCCTACGTCCGAATATGTAAAATACAAGACCATGCAAAGTATAGATTGTTGTTGCTAAGCAACCGAAGAATGTAAAAAAACGTCATGCGTTCAAACTGGAATATAGCGTTGCCATGGATACACTATACAAAATTAAGGTTACATCAACTTGTGCATTTGTTGCAAATAAAGTGTTTGGATGTATTTTGTTAAATGCAACAGCTGAGATTGGAATTGGAATTTTATTGCACAATTAAAAGGAAAATTGACTAAATTTTCAGAAAATTTCACCCCAAAATATACCCAACCCACCAGTAACAGTTTATTCTAGAGCAATATTATCAACTAAGTATCATATCATATGACCATTTCATTGTATTTAGTAACTGGTTTTAGTATCTGAATACATATCTTGAATATTCCCAGAAAGAAGCGGTTACCATAGCAACACAATCTAGTGTTTTTGTTAAAAATGGAATTTCCAGCAATTTTGGTTGCTAGGCAACGAACATCGCATTTATTGTATTTACTTTCAATTTCACTTCTATAAAACATTGCTAACACATTGTTTGATAAAATTGGCGAGATAAAAGGTCCATTATTATACTGTTTTAGATTTGAAATGATTTTAAATTCATGGCTGCTTAGTCAGCAGTGTCGTCAGCGCGAACGCACATCGCTGAGAGACGGTCTTCGGTTGCCTAGCAACAGCACATTGAAGATTATAAGACGTCAACTTCTATATGCAATGAGGCCCGAAGGTTCATTCTATATGTGTTTTAAGTTTCAGTCAAAAGTGCCTACCCACTAAAAAGATATTAACAAACTCTCAGTTATTTTTGACTGACCCTCGTAGTAACAAGACATCCGAAAGACAATAAAAACAAAGCAACCAGTCCTCTCTTCCTCGTCAAGATGATTGCAAATTTAGAAAGGACACAAAGTAATGAATACCAAAACAAAGACCAACACATAACCCACACAATCAATGAGAGGTACATACAGCAATAAATCAACAACAACAGAACCACCGCCTAAGAACGGACAGCAACCGAAGCTACCGGTGGTTTGAGTGCATTTTAATGGTGCCAAATCTTCGCCCTAGATTATGTCGTTGTTATAACATAAAAAAAAATGTTGTTGAACTACCTAGATATTTGATGGGAGTGCTTTCTATTTTTCTTGTTGGACATGAAAGTATATGCAAAGGTCATATTCGTGAAACATATATCGCCTTGTCAGCGAGAACGCTGTGATATATCTGCGGTAAAAATAATGTTGACTTGAATCCAGTGGAGGCCGTTTATTGAAGTACAATGAATAAGAAGAAAAAAAATGTCAACTATATCAACTAATTAATGGTCTGCAACCAAACTTGCTGGGACATGTTATATTTAGAGAATGCTTTGTACGAGTAATTTTTATACAACTGACGAGGGGCGGAGCCCCGAGTCAGTTTATAAAAATTATGAGTAAAAGCATTTTCTAAATGTTTTGTATCATTGTCCAACCAGATTTAAGTATTCAAACATTGACCCGCCTTTATCCACTAATATTAACCAAGCCTGACAGATGTAATTGTTTCAGCGGACACCTCCTGTTGATAAGTTAACCCTTAAATGGCCTCCAAAATATTAATTTGAAAATGTCGTCTGCTTCATTTACTTTCTAACATTATTGACTAATGCAGGTGTATATGCAAACAGTGTAGACGCAGATCAGACGTCTCATATCAGTCTTATCTGCATCTACACTGTTTGACAAAGTTAGTCAATAATGTTAGCAAATTAGCAAGACTTGAGCATATGACATTTTAGATGCAATTTGTTAGTGTTTAAAGGGTTAAAATTTTTCACTTGAAAACCTCTGATAAAACATGAAAAAATTGTCCATGTTATCGGTTAATTTAGAAACACTGACATATCTATTTCAGCCAATATCCTGCTGAAGCACTCACCTACTGCACTCGACAAATTTCCACCTGAAAATGGCATCTGTTTATGTCGTCTGCTGTATATATAACTAATGCAAGTAAATGCAAACAGTGTGGACCCAATCAAACGTTTCCTGATCTGGATCCACACTGTTTGCCTCTACCCATTTATAAGCTGATAATGTCAGCAAATATTTGCAGCAGAAGTTTTGAGTATAGATACGGTTTTTTTGCCTGTATTTTAATCCTTAAAGCGCTTATCAAAGCAAAGTCGTCTGGTTTTATCGGCTGCTGAAAAAAGCCTCTGGCTCAAACAGTGAAGACCCAGAATAGACTGCTGCTGATCTGGACCAACACTGTTTGCCTCTACAATTATATTAGTCAATAATGCTAGCAAATATATAGCATCAGAAGACTTGTAGATGCATTTTTGATAGCGTTTAAAGGGTAAACATGGTTCCCTTGAAAACCTCTGTCTGGGTCACAAATGAAATCCGACACCGTGCTCTAACTGATTTGGTCTGCTGTTAGCGCATGCCCTACATCTGTTAGCGCATGCCCTAGTTATAGAGACAATACAAATGAATGGGAATTTTAAGCTCCGCCTACCTCACTAAGACATCTTGATCATAATTAGTTATATTTAGAGAATGCTTTGTACGAGTAATTTTATAAAACTGACGAGGGGCGGAGCCCCGAGTCAGTTTATAAAAAATTATGATTAAAAGCATTTTCTAAATGTTTTGTATCATTGTCCAACCAGATTTAAGTATTTAAACATTGACCCGCCTTTATCCACTAATATTAACCAAGCCTGACAGATCTAGTTGTTTGAGCGGACACCTTCTGTTGATAGGTAAACCCTTAAATTGCCTCTAAAATATTAATTTGAAAATGTCGTCTGCTACATTTACTTTCTAACATTATTGACTAATGTAGGTGTATATGCAAACAGTGTATGCGTAGATCAGACTTCTCATATCAGTCTTATCTGCATCTACACTGTTTGACAAAGCTAGTTAATAATGTTAGCAAATTAGCATGACTTGAGCATATGACATTTTAAATGCAATTTGTTAGTGTTTAAAGGGTTAAATTGATCACTTGAAAACCTATGATAAGTCCATGTTATCAGTTAATTTAGAAACACTGACAGATCTATTTCAGCCAATTTCCTGCTGAAGCACTCACCTACTGCACTCGACAAATTTCCACCTGAAAATGGCATCTGTTTATGTCGTCTGCTGTATATATAACTAATGCAAGTAAAGGAAAACAGTGTGGACCCTATCAGACGTTTTCTGATCTGAATCCACACTGCTTGCCTCTACCCATTTATAAGCTGATAATGTCAGCAAATATTTGCAGCAGAAGGTTTGAGTATAGATTGTAACTTCATTAGTTTATTTTAATCCTTAAAGCGCTTATCACAGCGAAGTCGTCTGGTTTTATCGGCTGCTGGAATATTTTATAAGCCTCTGGGTCAAACAGTGAAGACCCAGAATAGACTGCTGTTGATCTGGACCAACACTGTTTGCCTCTACAATTACATTAGTCAATAATGCTAGCAAATATATAGCATCAGAAGACTTGTAGATGCATTTTTGATAGCGTTTAAAGGGTAAACATGGTTCCCTTGAAAACCTCTGTCTGGGTCACAAATGAAATCCGACACCGTGCTCTAACTGATTTGGTCTGCTGTTAGCGCATGCCCTACATCTGTTAGCGCATGCCCTAGTTATAGAGACAATACAAATGAATGGGAATTTTAAGCTCCGCCTACCTAACTAGGACATCTTGATCATTATTAATTTAAATATAGCACAGCAACATCAAAGAAAAATATCTAGACCGTGATACAAGCATTGATATTGCTTTCCAGTAGTAAGCTAGGAAGCCTCCATGCGACGTAAACAATATTTAGACTTAACAATAACAGAATATAGAGCAAAGATTCAGTCGGTAAAATATACGCAAGTCCCCACCCACCCCATCTCCTGGTGACACCCGCTGCTGTCCATTAAGGGCGCTGATTCATTTGTTGTTGATTCATTGTTTGTTGTTGCTCCCATTATGTGGGAATTGTGTTTGATCCTTGTATTGGGATGTTGTTCTTTTCTAGTCTTACAGCCATCGTGCTGTGGAAGAAAGTCCTGGGTACTTTACTATGTTCTTGTTGTTGCTGTCGTGTTGTGTCTCTTCCTCGAGGCGCCGACGGTTGGTCTGTTATTGTGGTATTTCATGGTCATGCCTTCTGTTTTTTGTTACTGTTATAGTCATATGATTAGGTTTTACTCCTGTTTTACTGTACGATTCCCACGATCATAATGTTAATCCGTCTTTTAGACTTTATTTGAGACATGACATGATATTTTCAACAATGTAATATGTGCGACCAGCAACGGCTCAGACCAGCCTGCGCATACGCGCAGACTGATCAGAGCCTTTGCTTGTCGCTTAAATATTCTACGACTGTTAAGCTACTGACCGAACATCATTTGGAGTGTTTAAGCCTAAAAGAAGGCTGCACATGCTCGTCTGAGTCTTCACATCCCAAAATGCCACATTGTTGAAAATCACATGTCGCGACTCATTTGTTGATATGTTAAAACTGAGAACTGTCTTCAATGTCCTAATCATTCGATCATCACTCCGAAATGTTTGCAATTGTCATACGATTAAATGTGTGCTTAATTTTACATCAAACAAATGGATCATTTTTTACATTGTAAGGGAAGCAACTTAATTCACGAAGGCAATAGCTGCGCGTATTTGTTAAACCACATTATCCTAATAAAGTGGAATCTCAGTCGAGTAAGAGATAAGCAATTATCCCGCCCCGAGTTTATTAAAGGTTTTTCATACTGAAAGCACATAGGCATGATTTGTTTTCGGTCATAAAATTTAAAATGCTTACACTTGTTTACAGTTAACAAGGCCCGGACCTGCGTCGCTAGTGCACAGCTTCAATGTATGATAATCGTTATGCGAAGTTTGAGTATAAAGGAATGAAGACTGTTGGACTGTTACAGATTACACACGAATTACATAATGTAAAACCCCCAAAGGTGGTTTAGACGTAATAATAGCTTAGTTCCACACTCCAAAATATAAAAAAATATTATCAAATGTGAACAAAATGGAATGTGCACATCTTCAATATGTGAACAATCATTATGCAAAGTTTAAATATAATGAAATGGAAACTATTGGACTTATAAATTACACAAACCAGACGCCCCTAAGCATTTCTGATGGAAAAAAAAAAGTCTAAATTCAACACATATCGAAAAATGAGGAAATATTTATCAAATGTACACAACATAGGACGTGCATCTCTTTAATGGGTGAAAAATCATTATGCAAAGATTGAATATTAAGGAATGAAAACTTTAAGAGTTACAGATTACACAAACCAGACACCCTCTAACACGCCTACCAAACGCTCTGATGCTCAACCGCTGGTGAATTTTAAAAAAACAATTGTCCTAGAAAGAGAATCGAAAATCGGGGAATGTCATGCAATAGCCGATTGATTCCTACGTTTGTGGTAAAGATACGAGGCCAGAAAATTCCCTCGTGTTGTCAGATTTTCTTATCGCGTAATAAGGTGTATCAGAATCCGTCAAGAACTAGTTATTACAATAAACGTAAATCCGACATAATGAGAATACTTTCTGGGCACATACTAATATCACAAACGTAGGAAACCATAGGCTTTTGCATTGCATTCGCCGCTTTTTTTATCATCTTTCTGAGGCAGCTGTTTTTCAAATTCAACAAGTGGCTGACCATCAGAGCGTTTGGTAGGCGTGTCTAAGCATTTCTGATGGCAAAAATATCTAAGTTCAACACCCCTCAAAATAATGAGAAAATATTTATTAAATGTGCACAAAGTAGGAAGAGCACATCTTCAATTATACAAAGTTTGAATATACAGGAATGAAAACATTTGGAGTTACAGATTACACAAACTGGGCAACCCAAAAGTTTTGCGGACGGACGGACGGAGTGGACCCACTACTACATCTGCGTTTCGCCAAGGCGACACATATGAATATCTATACTTAAGGACTTTGAAAACGCATCACCCAGATTAAATCCTTTATTTCACAAACCCTGAGAATGTCAGCGAGATAATTGTTATTGCATATCATAGTCTGACCAGCTTGTAGTGTTTTCTAGAAAAATCATGGTTGTAAATTTACTTTAAGGTATTGAAAAAAGTATCCGTTTCAGACAGGGTTGGTCGATTTTGAAGGACACAAATTCAGCTGCAAGTTAACACGCGTTAGTTTTGATTCCGGACTCAACAGATTTGCGTCCTTTGCTTCTTTCACGATTGCATATTCATCATTGAACGATTAGAAATAAACTGACAGTTCGGTATACTCAAAATTACACCCCTTTAAAATACCGACATACCCCACCCACCCTGATTACTATAGTCTAGTAATAAAATTCAACGTTTTGGACCTTTCAATGTTTCGATTTTTTACGTACGGTTTTATTGAAAGAGGCAAAGGGCATACACAAATGACAGATTATGCATAAATTACGCTTGTATCACGTGTCTTTTGAATTGTGCAAGTGACGTTAACATAATCTTTTAAGACGTTCTCGATCACATGAAAGCAGATCTCCTGCCTTGATTTACATCAAAACGTCTTCCCAACATGACTGCCATTGTATGTAGTCAATATCAGTAATGAAAGCGTGCATAAAGGTAACTTATGGAGATGTTTCTAAAAAGGAGCTATAAATCGATGTTCAAATTTGCCGTTTATTTTCGAAATATTGAAGTTATCACTTACTTTTAACTAGAAGAAGTATATAAACTCTTTTGGTGATATGGTATCATACACGCCACAGCTTAAACATAAAAATAATCAAAAAGCTTTGTTTAACTGTGCAGAAAGGTGCTGGAAGCTGTATGTACCCATGTGACGTCATCAGCAGCGTCGGGTGATAGTGCAGTCAAATCAACGACTGATTCATACCAATTCTAGGTTGCACATTAAAACCTGCGAGTAACTTTTCAATCGCATATACGGTTTACAAGAAAAGTTTAAAAATATGGTGATGCGATTTCAAAGTCCTCTAGTATATAACAAAACAAATGATACTGCCTGCTGATCTGAGAAAGAAACTTTGAAAATATCAAAGCACATGCTAATGTGAGTTGAGCATGATAAAGTTTCATAACCTTGGGAATATGAGCTTATCAGTTGCGATCAACTCGAAAGATACCCGAAAGATATATCAACGATTTTAAGAAACAATTGACTTTGAATCATATCTTATAACGCCATTTCTAACACATCTACAGGTTCTTTTATGTAATGAAGAATTTAACGTAAAGAAATTCAGCCAAAAACAAGTGAGAGTGACCAGGAAAAGTCATAATTACAAGCCACAGACCAACCCACGGCATCACAAGGAATAGACACAGATCACAGACAGTCTTACGAAAGCAAGAGCAACTTTAAAGTAAGGCATCCAGCTCTCTCGATTGTAAAACTAGAAATGACTCCAAGAACAACGTCACAAAACAAGGACCAAATACAAAATAGTGCTGCAGAAATGTGGCAAAAGTAGCCTAATTTTAGAGGTACCCATACCAGCAGGGTAACAAATACTACTATATACCAAATTAAAGCTTGGAGTCTGCTCATTTCAAACCTGCATGATGCCACTTCCAAAATTTTGTGCGAAATGTTTTAAGGCCCTTCAAAAGTATACACCCTAAATTGTTAGTATTCGCTTACTGTGGGCTTCCCGAGGAGGTATTGTTTTCATATATGCACATAAAAATCTAATTCTTGTAAATTGTGGAGTGGAACATGGATAAATATAATAATATATATTAAATGACAATATGCAGTCGGGTTTTCAACATTTTATGAGATCATTGGGTACAATAGTCACGAAAACCTATGACATTGACATAACATTAATCTGGATGCAACTGCATGTAATCCTGTCCAAGTTTGCAAGGAATTTTACTGTTAGAAATTGTAAATATTTATTTTCTTTCTATTTTATTACGTTTATCACACTTGCATGCAGCTGGGTGTGGCTTTTTTAAACAGGGTGTTACATTGGTGTTCAAATTCGCGTCAGTCCATCCGTCAGTTAACAATTTACATTAAAGTGAGTTTCTCTACAGCAATGATAACTGTTATTAAACATTGCATAGTAACTGTCCCATGTATATTCTTTGAGTATACAGTAGGGCCTGCTGACCTTGAATTACTTTTTACGCTCCAGTGACTTTAATATAAATTGATGTCCGTCCGTCAAAAAATTACATTAAATAGAGTTCTTTGCAGCAGTGATAGTTGAGAGTGACAAACGCTGTATAGTAATTGTCCTTGGTATTCTCTTTAAATTTACTTACTTTTTACGTTCCAGTATTTTGACTGTGACAGACATATTATATGACTTTACTCGAGCAGGTGTGACACAGCGTTCCCGCAGAACTAATGTCATGTTGGTTTAGTATAACGTTTTATCAATATTAAAACAGGATGAAGCTATATTGCTCAGCTGTGTTTGCCATATTCTGAAATGACTAGCATATATTCGAGCCACTATTACTGGTTTAAGACAAAGTGGATGCCAATAGACCATGAAAATGAGTTCTTCACCAAAGGCATTTACAGTCAAATTTATCCTTCCCTCTGCCAAAGAGTGATGTCAAAGCACATGACATTCTCTATTCCGAATCACATGTGTTTTGCATGGAAAACGTACAAACATATGTTTTCATGGAGCTGCTATCCTGCATTCGTAGGTTAGGTTATTGCACATGGTTGTTCATTGTGAAAAAATGTATGATGTACAGTTATCGTCACGGATACTGTTTTCGCAAGTACATGTAAGGTCATTTAAAAGCTTTGGGGCAGCTGTTGAATGGTTCATCATCGTAGGACGCATTCAATATGTGTGTCAATAAAAAAAACTCCAGCTGTTAAGTTTTAGAACTAATTTTTCGCAATATCTTTTTTATCTTCATTTTAGCAAAATGTGTTAGCGATGAAAAGTATTCAGGAAAATCTCCGCCAACTTCTCCAAATGGTTCCAACATCCTAGATGCTGTCGGTTCTTCTGTGCTTCGATGCACTCTTTGAACATTTTAAGCAAAGCGGAAATAAACCAAGTACAAGAAGTTAGTCAAAAAGTTACATTGCACCACCCATATTCAATTACTAAAGCAATAAATGGCTTGTTCAAATATAATTGAAGTCGCGCCTGATTCGCTCGTGCTCTTTAAGCTAGAAGGGTCATCTCAAAACCTTTCATTTCATAGCACGTGTATAAGAGAAAAAATGCCTGTCATGCAATAACCCATCCTTTGTTCCTACAAATGAGTCTGATTTAAGTTGGATCTGCATTTGCATGGTAAATTCTGAATATGTTAATTGCAGTCTTATGTTATGCACAGCATTTGAAGAACGGGATATGCACCGCTCCCGAATAATTTTTGAAACTACCCCTTTCTGTCACGCCTATACGAATTATACCAGTCATTAAAAGATTTAGAAATTTAGGACAAATTCAATTTATTGCAAAATCTTCATCTGTATACACAAAAATCTGTTAGCGCCACAAGCACAAGACCTTTTGAAGATTTTGGCGGAAATCCTCCACTATGTACTTTCATCGCAAACACATTTTGCTAAAATTGAAGACAAAAAAGTTATTGCGAAAAATTTGTTCTAAAAACTTAACAGCTGGAGTTTTTTTTTTTTTTATTGTATTTAACTATCTTTTATCTATAATCATTTTGTGGGGTGGGCGGGTAGAATGTAGAATATGCAAATGGAAACTGTTATCTGTCGATATGACTTTTGTTGCTGCCTTTGCGCTTCTTACCTCATTAAGGGATATGGGGTCTGGTTTTCATATATTGCTCCAACAAACTGAGTGCAAGTAAACTTTTGAAAGTTTGATAAAGGCCCATGGCCAAGATCTTTCAGTCCCTGAAATTTCAGTGCACCTTGTACCATGCGTTTGAAAACAGACTTCTTGCCAATCCCAAAAGAAAGTTCTGCCTATATCACATCCAGCCAGACAGTATTTTATGATCAGTACTGCGTGTTGTTCTTTTGTAAGACTGGTGAATAAGATGTTAACAGAGATATTACGTCTCATAGCAACATCATATGCCAGTTTGACATGTGAGAAAGATATCATGTTTAGCTTCTTTTTATCTATGATGAGGAAGTTACAATACGAAAAGAAATACGTACTGGGACATTTTGCAGCAACTGAAGCATGTAAACAGTCTTGTATTAATTTTGCTTCCTCATGCTGCTCTAAGATGTCCATATTCTCATCTTTGGTCGCTTTGATGGCTCTGTCCTGAAGTCCTACGCTGATGAAATTCATGAATATTGTATGTTTCTGTTCAACTGGTTTGTATCCGTTTCTATTATGAAGTCGGTGTAAAAAGCTACAATGTTGTCCTTAGTTTCGCCTCCAGATAATAATTTCTTCTATTCTTTGAGTACTTCCAAGTCTGTTTGTAGAAGCATTGTATGTCCCATTGTGGTGTTAACTCTTTTTTGGCATACTAGCGTATTCAAACTATTCTCCCCAAACATATGTCAACGACAATGCGTATCTGTGAAATGGACTAATAGATGCAACTGACCTAAACTTTGTAGCCATGGAACTTTCAACTATGGCTACAGAATGTTACTTTAGCCAGTTTGGACAGTATTGGTAGCATCTGCATAAAAGCTTAGCATCAAAGATAATGCATTCTGGTTTCTGAATACTTGCATCTTTGCCTTCAGATATGCTTAAGAGTTGATTTGATACATGCAGTCATTGATTCGAGCCATCGTTTTTGAACATATTTAAAGAATTCATGCGCATTCTCAAATGGCAAGGTACATCTCTGGAAGGACAAACTGCTTACAAACACAGATGCATCACCTAATTATTCATGTCTACACTGCTGTCATTGAGTTTTACTGTCTTTAGCAGGTCTGCCATTGTTTTTATGTTGGCCTTTTGCTGGGGGCCATAAAACATCTTCTGAGGTTTGTCTTGTCCATCAAGCTTTATAAAACCTTCCTTCATGAATAAATTCCTTACTTCCTCTGCCTAAAGCACCTAGAAAACCTGGATGATATAACGCATGTTGCAAAATTTGTTAGAAGTGTGAGGCGTGACCTCTGTGGGGTCAAAGGGGGATCGCTGAATCGACTGTCAAACATCTTAATTATTTTACAACAGAATCATATTAGTGCTTTTGTTTGGGAGTGATGTGAATGTTTACTCTAGCTTAGTTTCACTGTACATGCACTTCGACATACTGTACATAGTTGTGAAACATCATTGAGTACTTTGCGGTCACATGCTTGGCTCGAAACCACGTGACCTAGTCAGGACATTGCCTTTTAAGGCTAGTCCAATGCTTCCTCTAGATCCTATTAAAACTTTGTATTTTGTTGCTTAGACTACATAGTTAATCTAGGCAGACTTGAACTCGCCCTCTGACAGTTTTGCAGTACATTAGCATTAAACACCTCTTCAGGAATGCACTGCATTAGATCTGATATACATGTATGTTGCTTGTAAACATTAGAGGGAATAGTTCAGCCTTTGTAAACTGATGCACATCTCAAAGACAAAGCCTAGTTGGGGAGAGGAATAGTTTAAAATGAAGCAATACTATCTCCTGCGAGTCATTCCAAAAGTAATAATTTTCGAGAAATAGATATTCCATTTTACCTGAACTCTGATAGCAGGCTAATCTGTACAATTTCACCAAAAACGACCAACTAGTATTTGCTAATTACAGTTATCTGTTCATTTCTATGTCTGATTCATAGTCAGGAATCCTCTTAGAACTCAAGAAAATGACAATGGACATCATCAGAGAAAGTTATGTCGTTCTTGCCGCACCACTTTCAAGAACTGTAACGAAAATTGTAGCTTAGAAAGTTAGTGAGTATGGTCAGGAACTGCCAAAATTACACACTGAAGACCAACCCACAGAACGGTGAGGAAGAGGCAAAGCATGATAACAGCCTCATACCAAACCTCGTAAAGCTTTGTAACACTCTTAGCCCAGACAAGTTTTGTATTACACTGCCGACAGCAGAGACATCAAAAATAGTAAGTGAGTATGATCAGAAAATACAATAACAAACTCGAATTTAAATGACAGTTCTCTGAGTCCCGCCTCACTATGAAGGTATACAAAACCTGCTATGAAAAGGTGCATTGCATCTCCACATGGAAAGATATATTGTATATACATATGTTTAGCCCAAGTGATTTCTAAAGCTTCCATTAATAAACCCATATCAAAATATGCAGATGTAAAATTTTGAGCAAGTACATTTATGCACGTTTACATTCCCTTCAGAGTTGTATTATAACTGCTAAAATCTGTTGGGGAGACATTATAATTGGATTCATTGCTACATAAAATGCATTTATATTAACTTTATATTGCTGGAAAAAGTTTATTTTTATGATTTAAAAATGTACATGTAGATCAAATGCAATACAAGTGACTATTTGTAAAAATCATTGGTTTTCGCGACTTTTGCACTTAATGACCTTTTAATAATAGTTGTCAATGTATGTAAGTAGCATATCGAACGCAAACAAAATTAATATCAACTATTGGATCATATATACTCAAACAAAAAAGATACGTCCGATTTTCATGGTACTGTATCTTTTGATCCAATTAAGATGTCTCAGCAAAAAATATACCAAAATGTTTATCAAACGTCCGACACACAAAAGTTGGTAATTATTTGATTTTATCTTCTTATCTGGAAGAGTTATTGAACCTTAAGTGAAAACAGCTCATTCCACTATCATCAGCAAGGTGATCATCAAAACGTGACACATTTTACGTTAAATGGCAACCAGGAACGTCCAACGATGAAAAAACATCTAAAAATTCCAATTGTTCCTATTGAACGAGCGGCATTGCAATTCAAAATCGTTAATTTACGAAGTTAACTGAAATTACCTCCCTCTGCATTAAACAAATAACAATTTAAGAACCTCCGATTCTCCTTAAATCAACATTATTTTGTCACCGTTTTTGCTTTAATGTGTTGTGCTTGTGTATGACAAAGATTACACTAAGTTAAAAATAAAAATCATGGCTGATGCCAGCCATCACATGTTCACTAAATTTGTGTTGTATACCCCACCCCTTACTGAAAAAAACGCACGTGAATTTCCAGTATCAATAGTTTTAATGCTGATTAGTCTTAATCAATGTTAAAATGCTTGTGACGACGAAAAAGAAATTCAAATTTGACCGACTCTGTTGAATATCAAAATGCTGGACTAAAAATGAATTTTCTGAGTGTCTTCACCCACGCTCTTGGCCGATGTGTTGTGACGTCAGAGTATGTTGCAGATTAATGGTGTGGTCGTAAAAGCAATGCATACAGCTAACATACATACCATCTTACTAGAGAGTTTGCTCAGTGATGTTTTAATGTGCTTGAACTGTTCGGAATTATGATGGACACACAAGCTATTGATGTTGTGACTTTTGATTTTAAGGGTACTCGTGTTCTCTGAGTTGTCAGCGGCTCTACTGCTTATCAAATGAATTTCGTTAGGTGCATAACGTTTCTAAATGATATCAGTTTGTAATGTAAAAAAATGAGTGAAATGCGTCCATACATTAAGAACTGGCAGACATAAACGTCAAGCGGACATAACTTTATTGTTTCAGTATACAACCTAATAACAAGAACTTTATACAGTATGTATGTTTCTTGTGATAAAAAGAAATTATCATTCCTTTCTGAGCTATTATGACGGTACCCAAATTTA
This sequence comes from Loripinus fragilis, assembly GCA_964019695.1. Lineage (NCBI taxonomy): Eukaryota > Metazoa > Mollusca > Bivalvia > Lucinida > Lucinidae > Loripinus > Loripinus fragilis. Next base: position 51,293,981 of record OZ026525.1, on the reverse strand, counting down.
AAGGGCCGTAATTTTTTTCCCACAAAATTCTGAAAGTGGCATCATGCAGTTCTGAGCTAAGCACACTCTAAGCTTTAAAATGATGTATGATGCTACTTGTTACCCTTCCGGTATGGGTACATGTCACTTTTGGTGACCTCTGCTGCAGCACTAAAACCCCATACCTAACAGTGGAAACAACAGTGAACAATCAACAACAGAAGAATCACTACTTTAGAACGGACAGCAACCGAGGCCACTTGGAGGGGCTTAAATATATTTGCCATGAATTCAGATGTTGTTGAAACACATGGATTGTTAACTCTCATGGTGGTTCCCTGTCGAATATAATGTACATGTATCACCAAAATAAATACGTGTACATTACTATAATGAATTAAAGAATGGGACAGGCAGATATACGTTAAGAACACCCTAAATTTAGCCACGCTGGGCCCACACAAAGACAAGCATCAGGCACTAACCTAACGATGTAAGTTTAAGGTCAGGGTCGTCATTCAGTTTGAGTCCTGACCAACCACCTGCCCTGTAACATTTTGGAATTACCCGTACATAGATGAAAATATAAAGTCAAGTGTGTGTGTGTGTGTGTGTGTGTGTGTGTGTGTGTGTGTGTGTGTGTGTGTGTGTGTGTGTGTGTGTGTGTGTGTGCTTGTTTGGTGCTTAACGACGCATCAACCCTTGTGGATATTTAGCGTCAGACGGTATTAAACTAAACATGATGTGAATGGAAAAAGTAAAAATTTATAAGATAAAAATAAAAGGAATGATGATGATGGATTTGTATAATGATAATTAGCTGCAATATGATTGTTGACAGGAGAGGCCACGTACAATATCTGACAGTTTCAAAGAGCTATTCAGATAACTGTACATGTTCTTTAACTGAACAGAATATAACCTTAAAGAATCTATATTATGGTCTGATACAAATTTAAAACAATACATGATTTTAAAAATAGCATTTAGATTTTGTTAAAAAGATTTATTTGTCTTAAAAATGTCATAATACTGTCAATATGTATATCTTGAAATGACTGTTTCATGTTATCACCATGGAAGAAATTATTTCTTACTTTTGCAAAATGGCCACCATCCAATAGGAAGTGACGTACAGTGAATGGTGCATCGCAACCAACAAATTGTAGTTGCTCTTCACCTAGAACTAAGTATGAATGTGTGACTCTTGTATGACCTAAACGGAGTCAAGCCAAAACGACTTCTCCTTTTCTAATGTTTCGAACAACTGATTGATGTTCACCAATAGTTGGTTTTATCTCAAGAAGTTTATTTCCAATGCTGTTATTCCATGAAATTTGCCATTCTCCCAAGATATATTTATTGATAGATGGCTTCAAATTAGCAAATGGAATCTTAAAAGAAGTTGGTTCTAACGAAAGCGATGTTTTTGCTTGCTTATCTACCTTCTCATTCCCTTGGATACCTATATGCCTAGGAATCCAACAGAGAACAATTTCTTTATAAGCTAAAAGCTCATGACATTTTTCTAAAAGTTTCTGAATCTGTGGATTTTTTGAACTGGAATGGTTTATTGCTTTCAATACAGAAAGCGAGTCAGACAATATAATAGATTTATTGTTAGCATCACACATGCTAATGAAATATAAAGCTAGATCAACTGCTTTAGCTTCAGCAGTGAAAATTGATGAATCGTCAGGTATACGTTGCATATTACTATGGTTGTCTGATATATAACAGCACAACCAACCTTTGAGTCTTTCTTTGACCCATCAGTATAAGTTTGTTGGTAATTCTTATAACGATTTTGCAGTTTTCTGAAAACATCTTATAATATGTGTGGATTTGATTCAGATTTTTTCCCGGAATGTAAATGATAAAGTATTATAGGTGGTTTCATACGCCAAGCTGGAATATTTGGTGCAAAATGTTTTTCAATATTTTGTGGTTTGATATTGGCAGATTCTAAGAGTGGTGAAATTCTGATGCCAAATGATTTAATAGCTTTAGGTTTTTGTTCATATAAATCAACATAATTTGGTGGGAATGTTACTTCATGGGCAGGATTTGACGGGTTAGCAGCAAGTCTTAAAGCATATAGCAAAGGGAGTTTATAGTGATGGTCCATCTGCTTCCACATAGAGACTAGCAACAGGAGAAGTTCTAAAAGTTCCTAAAGCTAACCTTAGTCCTTGATTGTGTAAAGGATCAAGCATTTGAAGATATGATTTTTGTGCAGAGTAAAATATAATACAGCCATAGTCTAGTTTTGACCGGACTAAGCACTGATAAAGCTTGAGAAGTGTAGTACGGTCTGCACCCCAAGACGTACGGGAGGGCACTTTTAAAAGATTCAATGCTTTTAAACATTTAGCTTTGAGATATTTAATATGGGGTATAAAACTGATTTTTCTATCAAATAAACTGCCAAGGAATTTAGATTCCTCAACAACTGGAATCGGTGATCCATATAAATGTAAAACAGGATCATCATGTTGCTTGCGCAACTGACAGAAATGTACACAGTGTGTTTTTGATTTGGAAAACTTAAAACCATTGCTTGCTGCCCAATTTTCAATCTTATTTAAATTTTGTTGCAGTTGGCGTTCAATCGTCGCCATGCTTTTTGAGCGATAACAGATACAGAAGTCATCAACATATAATGAGCAATCAGTAAGATTACCTAAACATTTCACAATATCATTAATTTGATGTTAAAAAGTGCTGTAGACAGAACGCCCCCTTGAGGTACACCTTGCTCCTGGTCATAATAGTCTGACAGAGAGGAGCCAATTCTGACTTGCATGGTTCTGTCTGCAAGGAAGTTTTCAATGAATGTAGGAAGTCTACCTCTTAATCCTAGTTTGTGGATATCTTTTAAAATGCATGCCACATCTCCACGTGGTATCATAAGCTTTTTCCAAATCAAAAAACAGCAACTATATGTTCCTTTTTAATGAAGGCATCACATATGAAGGTTTCCAATCTAACAAAATTATCAGTTGTACTGCGGTCAGATCTGAAACCAGACTGGAACCGCGATATTTGATTATTGGATTCTAAAAACCAAGTAAGTCTTTTATTTATCACTCTTTCAAGTGTTTTACATAGACAACTTGTTAAAGCTATAGGTCTATAATTATCTGGTTCCACAGGATCTTTACCAGGGTTGGGAATAGGAATAATTGTTGCTTATTGCCAATCTTCTCGAAATTTACCAGTAGTCCAAATGTAATTAAATATATTCAAAAGGGTTTCAAGAGAGTATCTGGGAGATGTTTAAGCATTTGATAGTGGATCTCATCAGGACCCGTGGCTGAGTCATGTGATAGTTGAATAGCTTCAACTAATTCATCTAAATTAAAATCTTTGTTATAAATTTCATTATTTTGTGATTAAAAATTCAATTTAACTTTCTCTTGTTCAGTTTTAATCTTTCGGAAGGATTCAGAGTAATTAAATGATGATGAGTTGTGACAAAAAGTTTCTCCTAAAGTGTCAGCAATGTCTGTTTTTGAGGTTGCTTTACTGCCAGTACCTTCTAAATTTAAATGTGTATAACTGGGGGATTTGTTTTTTCCAGAGATTTTTCTTATCATATCCCAAACCTTTTTAATAGGTGTTTTATGATTGATTTTCGAAACATAAGATTTCCATGACTTACGCTTCGAATTTTTTATTGCTCTACGGGCTTTAGGTCTAAATACTTTGATGTCATTGAAATTGTTGGTATTTGGAGATCTTTTGAATTTAGATATAGCTTGCTTGCGCTGTTTAATTGCTTCTTTACAGTCGTCATTGTACCATGAATTACTTTTAGTTGGATTTGTCCAAGTTTGAGGAATGCATTCTTTCGATATTTCAAAAAGAGAAGATGTAAAATCAGCTATAGGATCAGAAGATTCTTTGAAGTTTTCTGGTACCAATTTACCAGTGCACAGAGTATTAAATAGATTCCAGTTGGCTCTATTTAATTTCCACTTTGGATTGTGATCCTCAGTGGAAAAAGTGTTCTGTTCAATGATGATAGGGAAGTGATCACTATTGTGTTGGTCTTCACATACAGACCAATTATAATCAAGATACAGTGATGGATGACAGAAGGAAAGATCAATAGATGTAAAAGACTTTGTACTTGGAGAATGATAAGTGTAAGACTTATCATTCATAATACATATGTCATTCTATGTAATGAAGTTTTCGATAAGTTCACCTCTCGAATCATTGTTTTGACCACCCCAGAGGATATTGTGACCATTAAATCACCTAATGATATATACGGAGAAGGAAGTTGTTGCAGTAAATTGTCTAAGTGTTGGGAGTTGAGAGAAAAGGATGGAGGAATATATACAGAACATATAGTTATTTCTCTGTCAAGAGTGACAGTAATAGCAGTTTCTTGTAGTTCTGTTTGTAATTCAATCTTTCTCTGAGGGAAAGATGATTTTACAAATATTGACGCACCACCAAAGGGCCTCAGACAATCAGTATGAACATAGTTATATATATTAAAACCTTTTAACGAGATGTTATCATCTGGTTTAAGAAACGTCTCTTTAAAACAAAATACAGATGGATTATATTTAGAAATCAATAGAGATACTTCATTATAATTAGGTTTCAAACCTCGACAATTCCATTGTATAGTTTTATGTTTAAAATCCATACTTAAAAATAATATTAAAAGGGGTAATAAAATAATGGTTAGATTGAAACATTCCATTATTTAAGTTAATGGTAATCGTGACAGTGTGCCTTTAGGAAGGTGATCACTGGGTGTTGGCTCTGTGAAAACCACAGAATCATCCTCCATGACCTCCTCCTCATCTTTTTCAGCAAACACAGACAATGGATTCTTTTTAGCTTGTTTTGCTTTTTGTTCTTCTTTTTCTTTCTGTGCTTGATTTCTATGGTGACTTGGTGTATAAAGTGAAGAAGATTGTTGGCTCTAATAATTTTTCAGCGCAGTTCATTAAAATAATTTCCCTTTATAAAAAGATTGGCTATTACATTAATGTATTGCATCAGACTGCATGCTTGGTAGTCAACCCAATCACGGTTGGCAACTTTGCTTTCCTCTTTAATTGCAAGCCAGTGGGTCGGACTTCAGACTCTATGATGGTTCCGACTTAAAGACTTATCTATTGATGAGATGGTAGGGGCCTGATGCTTTGGCTGTTTGTCGGGCCCACCGGGGTTTACCTGTTGGATTTCTTTGCTCCGGTATTCAGTTTAATTTACTGTTGAGTCCTTATCCTTGCTTTATCTCCTTGTTATATCTTGATTTATATGTTTTAGGAGATGATGCATTGATAAGTTAGGGGTCTTACATGCAAACCAAATATCTATGTGTCTTGATCCACATCTGAATTAGGGGTGAGGTTGGCGCCATTAAACCCGTTTAAGCCCTCCAGTAAAATATTTTACTGACCGTTCCAAGGCGGTACTTCTTTTGTGGATCTTTTATGTTTTTGTTCTGTCTTGTGTTTGCTATGTTTTGTGCGCGTCTGTTTATATGTGCTTTGTGGTCACCTGCTGGGAAAGGGCTGACCTCTTGGTATCCTGATATCCTTGGTCAGGTGTGGTACTTAATTGTATCGATTCCTGATCTTTGCACCCTTACTTACTTTGTTGTTTATGATATAGCTGTCGTCTTTCTTTCTTTTGTTGTTGTTTGAGTTTATCTTTCTCTTCTTTTCTCTTCTTCTCCTCAATTTTCTTCATCATTTCTAAGGTCGCCGCCTTAAGGGCTGGCCCAGGATGAGAGTTGTTACTTTTTCCTGTATGAGGATATGAGTTACGTTTTTCTTGTGTACACTGTGTTTTCTCTGTTGTCTGTTGTTTTAAGTATTCAGTAAAGCTGTCGTCCATTTGTGTGCTCTTGTTGTCAGTTTGTGTAGATTTGTTGCAATTGCCTGGTTTAACAGCACTTGAATAAGTTTGACCTGTGTAAAATTGCTCGTATTTTTTACGAGCTTCAGGAAATGATAAGTTGCTTTCACATTTGATTTTCAATATTTTTTTCTCTTTCTCCTGTTGTGGGCATAGTTTTTAGTTTGCAGGATGATCACCTGAGCAGTTGACACATTTGGCTGGTTTGTCACACACGCCAGATGGTCAACAATGTTCAGGCTCACCGCAGTTGCAGCATACAGCGTGTCTACCACATTTATTTTCGTGGTGACCAAACACTTGACAATGATAACACCGAAGTGGGTTTGGTATATAGACATCTAATTTCACTTGCATAAAGCGTTTTTTAACAACTGTAGGTAAGTTAGGTGAGTTAAATGTAAGAACATATGTGTTGGTTAGTTTTATGACACCATCACGACGTACAGCGATTGTACGTACTTCTGTAACTCCCTGTTCAACCATGCCTTCCTTGATATCATCGCTTGTCACTCTGTTCAGTGCTGGACAGCGAATGATGCCTTTGGATGTGTTCAAGGATGAATTGGGTGTTACGGAGCATTTTAGACCACAAAATGTCTTCATCTGTGGTAGACTTTTTTCGTGTGATTCTTTAGCACATTGTATCAAAAGATCACCGGACCTTAGGTTCTTTATGCTCTTTGGTTCTCCTGCAATGCACATAATAGTTTTATGTACTACAAATGGGGAAAGAGAAGAAATAGTCTCTCCTTCATTTTCTGAATGGATTATTAAAAATCTGGGTACATAAGGTTTTTTGGTTGAGGTAGACGAACTTGACGAGCTTGAATTAGTTGGTTGAGAAGCTGGGTACGAGTTTTCAGAGTCAATATCTGAATATGCTATGTGATGTTTTTTTGCTTGTTTCTTAGCCATGTAGTTGAGTTGTTGGATTCATCCTCCATGCTCCCCTCCCACCGTGGAGCCCAACAAGGGAGCACTTTAATGGAGTGGATTTCCGACCTCCAGTGCTAAAGGTTACATAGAAGGTATACTTGCACAAATAGAATCTGCACAATTGACCCGTTTAGCCACTGCCTTCAAGGATTAGAATAAGTAAATGGACTCATGGTTGGCATCAGAACGATACTATAGAACGAAGATATAAGAAGTATTTTTTTTTTACATTTTCAGATTTCTGGGGCTCAGCATGACAAAGTCGATTAGAAACACCGGGCATATTCTGCATGCTCTCAGTCTGCCAGACCATCCCCTTCGAGTTACCGAGAAAGCCACCCACGGCAAACTGGTGGGTCCTACTCTTAGTACTCTCAGAGGAGACAAGTATCACAATCAATATCGTCCCCTGTGTGAAGTGTGCCCGAGAGACCACGGCAAGGTGGTAGGGACTCTCCAGGGTGTGTGTGTGTGTGTGTGTGTGTGTGTGTGTGTGTGTGTGCGTGCCTGCATGCGTATGTGCGTGCGTTTGTGCGTGCGTGCTTGTGTGTTTGTTGTACAGGCACGCGATGAATTCCGAGCTCGACAGATTTTCTGACTCTCGAATGCTTCATTTGCACGGCGAGGAACTTTGAAAAATCAAATTAAAAATGATGTTTATGAAACACTGAGCCTCCAACCATATGCTTGTCCCTAAGGATGGTGCTCTTTCGTAAGATAAGGATCATCTAAAGCTTGAAGTACTCAACTACTCGTATAGTACTCATCAACCAAATTTAAAGCTCTAAGCTTTAATAATGTTTGAGAAGACCTGATGACATGTTTTTTTTCAATGCCAAAATTTGCAAAGGGCAATAACTCAAAAAATAAAAGAACGTTGTAGAAAAAAAAATCCAGGTTATCTTATCATCATCCTCTATAACCTGACCAAATTTGAAGCTGCTAGCTATACAAGATTTTGAGATATCTTTATAACAAGTTTTCAATGTCCAAATTTTTAAAGGTCAATAACTAAAAAAAGGTATATTTTTTTATATTTGCACCAGGTAATCTAATCAGTATATTCTATCATCTGCTCCAGATTGAAGCTCCTAGCTGTAATAGTTTTGAGATATCTTTATACAAGTTTGCAAATTTTTGCAAAGAGAAAATTCGAAAAAATAAAATACTTTTTTTATATTTTCACCAGGTAATCTACTCATCATCTTCTTTCAGCTGACCATGTTTGAAGCTCCTAATAAGCTGTAATAATTTTTTAAGATACCCTTATTACAAGTTTTCAATGTCAAAATTTGCAAAAGGCAATAACTCGAAGCAAATTAAAGGATCATAACTCCACAAAGGGAGATAATTCAGACTAAAAATATGTCAACTATTTTTTATGAGGAATACATTTATGAAATTTCAAAATCCTAACTATATTTTTTGAACGGACACATAGACGGCCAAACGGAAGGACGGACGGGCGGACAAGCCCAAAGTAATATGCCACCGCAGCTTTTTCAAAGTTGGGGCCTTCGCAAGCTATCTATCTATCTATCTATCTATCTATCTATCTATCTATCTATCTATCTATCTATCTATCTATCTATCTATCTATCTATCTATCTATCTATCTATCTATCTATCTATCTATCTATCTATCTATCTATCTATCTATCTATCTATCTATCTATCTATCTATCTATCTATCTATCTATCTATCTATCTATCTATCTATCTATCTATCTATCTATCTATCTATCTATCTATCTATCTATCTATCTATCTATCTATCTATCTATCTATCTATCTATCTACTAATACTGCAACACCCCCTCGCGGGGATTATGTCTGCTCTACTGCTGTGTCAAAGAAAAGACGTGATGCCACTGATACAATCTATTCCTATACCTTGAATTCAACAATTCGGATTATCTAACTTTCTCCAATGTTCCAGATAAGAAATGGTATTTCATACTCCTCAACCAAAACGTACGAGCACGCAATTAGTGTCTCAAAGAACTGTCTCTCCTCTCTTCTGATAAGTACTTTAAGCACTCACTGGTAATGTTTGTCTGAGAAGTGCCCATAAATATCCCTGGAGAAATAACGAAATAATCAAACCCGTATGCTCCGAAACTTGTCATAACTGGAGTTCCGCTGCCTGCTGTACGGAACACGCCACACGTGAAAAATGCATCAAGTCAGCTTGCATTACGATTATATATAACTACAGTTAAGCATCCGTTTCGCTTGTTAGTTTTCAACAGGTGTTTGTGTATCATTCGAACATAGCAAATAAGACAATGAGATGAATTGGCAATTGATTGTAGACAGTCTTGACTTTGGAATTAAGGGACATTCGCCGATTAATCGATCAATCGGTTATCGAACTATGGGACTACAGAGTTACAGTCTGAACATGATAACGGACGACACTAAAGAAATGGTAGGATTTGCATGTATTTGTTTACTTATTTATTTGTTTACATGTATTTATTTATTTATTTATTTGGCGTGGAGTTATCTCACTAAAAACCCAAGTCTGTAAGGATACAATCGTCTAGCGATACATTTGACACGCGCAAACAGTGTAGATATAGATACGATACCGATTAGTAACCCCTATAAAACATAATATGCCCCATTTAAGGATAGATTCTTATCAACATAATTGTGATACTGAATTGGTAAAAGCGCTACCATAGTCCCCATCAGGATATTTTAGATAACATTCACTTGTCTGAGTCAGTCAGCATATAGAAGAGGGTCTGGATGGGGTGGGGTCTGATATTCACTATTCATTAAAAATTTAGCCCATTATTCATCTCATTAAAATTTTGGGATATTCATTAAAATAAGACCAATTATTCATTAAAAGAAAGAAAGGTGGCAAAGAAGACTGATTATTCACTATTCATTAATTTTTTCTTCAATTCATCAAAACAATAGGATTATTCATTAATTTTTAGCCCTCATTATTCACTATTCATTATTTTTTTGGCTTATTATTATACAATTGTTGACTAATGAGGCATTGGATATGATGTGATATCGACCAGATAATATCAATATTGGTATTCTCTGGTCGATATCACATCATATCCAAGTCTCATTAGTCAATAATTGTTTTATTATATACTATTTAGAGAAAGATGTAAAGGTATCATTGCACCTGGAAAAAAATACTGAACTTATTGACAAGTTTTGGGACAGTCAAGTATTTAGCAGAAACAGTGCAGACCTAGATAAGACCAGCCGTTTACTACTTTATATATGTTGTGCATGAGTGTCATCATTCAACATTTACTAACATAATTTCTAACACGCCTCGCCTGTAGAGCCAATGTTAAAATAGTGTGATATATCAAACAATAATTCACAGCTATGAAAGCGCAGGGAAAACGTGTGATAGCTGACGTCATTGTTTTACTGGAAAATGACGTCATTCATGGCGTTAGACGGTGTAACGTCGTTTTTACGCTTGAAAGACGTTACAATACATGTAAACGTATGCGACGTGGTCTAAGTATTGGCGGGAGTTCTTCAGTGCAGAGGCGGAAATTTGGAAGAAGCTGGAGACTTCAAATTTGTTTTCGTCGTTTATTGTGCAATAAAATCCGAATAGATCAGCTCCAGTGCGTGATTTGTTTCTTTCTCGGCAACTACGATAGGATAATTAGCGACGTTTTAGAAAAGCAGAACCGGAACAGAAAAAAACACAAGGAGTCTAATTTTAGTAACTGATATTCACCGGCAAGCGCGCGCCAGCCAGTGAATATGACAATATGTAGACTGGCCACGTGAGCGCTCTAAGCCAATGAAAATCGGCCTTTTTACTTAGTTATATAATAATCACTGTTCATTTTAAAAAGGGCCATTATTCACTAATCATTATACCCCATGCAAACTCTCATATAATCGGGCTATTATAGGCCCTCCAGTGAAAGTCATTTGAATGTCGTTTCACTGGTGGGCCGATAGTGGCCCGGTACTTTATGCTGGCTTTGGCTATATTCTCACCCACTATTTTATCTTCATCTGTAACCAAGAGAACTAATTCAATAATCTTTAACATTATTCCGCAAACCTGTCTACTTGGGAATGCTAAAATGCAAGCTTACTTTTCCAGCCAGCATACTGGCAGTCGTGGGCCACAATCGGCCCGCCAGCGAAACGCCATCCCGCTTTATATGCTTACTGGGTTGAGGCTCTCTAAAACATTAATTAAATATTTTGAAATTCAGTGAAACCATCGAATGCTGACTTATGTGCTTGTATGTGCAAGCTTGTATGTGCCGTTGCCATTTCTTATAGCCATTGTCTCTTGGTTGCTTGTTATGACGTTTGAGAAATAATTATGTTGTGTATCTAAACTGCATCTTCGTGTTCAGTGCTGCCACTCGGTTCACTGACCTTAAAACATAAGATAGTTACCTGACACAAAGCAAAAAAAATGTTTTTCATTCTGAGATGAGAATACCTGTATGCTTGTTAGCCCTTGAAGCGCCTATCACATCAAAAGTCGGCTGTTTTCTCGTCTGCTGAAATGTTTAAGAAGCCTCTATGATAAACAGGAGCAGTATTATCTGGGTTCACGCTGTTTGCTTCTATACTTAAATTCATCAGTAATTGTAGGCAATTATTTGCAGCAGACGACGCAAGAAGACGACATTTTCATATGCATTTTTCTTAGCGTTTAATGAGTTAGCATTTAATGTTAAATAATTCGAACTCAATGTTTTTAAAGTTTTTCGGCGATTTGGATAGGTCCTTGGCAAAATCGAATTCGTTTTTACACTTTGATAAAAAACATTTGAAATCTGCCTTGAAGATTGTGTAAATAATCACAAACTGTACATGAAACCTCGAACCCAGGTATTAAAACATTCACAAGTTTAAATATAGTTCATTTGAAAACCCTTACACCGTAGTGTAGCCTCGACAAAGCAACGGGGGAACTGTTAGACATAAAATGAATGACGAGAGGTAATGTGACGTCATGAAACAAGCAGCCACGTCATTGAACAAAACAATGTCTAGGCTACATCAACAACGAAAAGTTTCAACGCAGTTTGACGGTGTCAAAACGAACTTTTTAAATTAGCGTTCACTTATGTGGAGCTTGTGAAGGTAGGTGCTTTTTAAAACTTGTTGATCCGTGGTATTAGCCTACATGGCCGAAATCTAAATGTTCTTCAATGAGCACAGCATGCTGTATTTGCCAAAAGAAAACATTTTTTAAAACAAATGGAGTTTGTTTTGAGCTCATACTCACATATTCGCTCCTATAGAATGCCATTTTAATCATTATTTAGTAAAGCAAAGTTTTGAACTGATAGAATCTTCAAGATGGTTGCCCCATCTTTCATAGACAGCGGTTACGAACTTATTTCCTTCGACTGGCTTTAAAGTTTAAAATTTTATCATCAACCCTTTACTAATGTGCTGCTAAGTTCCAAATTCTTTAATTGCAAGGAATATTTGTTATTTTTGTGGATTTTGTCAATGTGTATACTCCAGCAAATCACTCACAAACTTTACATAAAGCCATCTGGGCTTTACTCAGCTTGTGAGTGATTCGGTATTTTATCGATGTGTAAACTGCGGAGTATCACTCACAAACCTAACAAAAAACCTTTGAGCTTTGCTCATTTTGTGAGTGATCCGCCGGTGTTGACACATCGAAACTCCAGCGAATCACTCACACACAAACTGGGTAAAGCCCAAAGGGCTTTATGTAAAGTTTGTGAGTGACTTGCCGCAGTTTACACATCCGTGACATGGATAAAATCCACAAAAATAAAATTCATTCCTCTAGATGATCCAATTAACAATATTTTACTCATATTGACTCGCCACTGAGAACGGGAGGGCGAGAGAACATAGGAAGGGTAATACTTTGAAAAAAAAGCCATTTCCATAGAATGTTTATCCATTCATCCACCTACGGATCTGCAAATAGCCTCACTATGTATCGCCCAACGCGCTAATATACACCAAGGAGGCACTATAAAGTTGTACTTGACAGGTCATTGAACGCACATGTACGCACATGTGAAAAATGAGAAACAAACAAGGTTCAATATTTGACAAGTATCATTTTAACGCTATAATCATATTTAAAAACATCTATTGTGCGTTCTTATGTGAATCAGCGATTCACATAATAACACACAATATATGTTTTGAATAATAAACCTAATCACCCTAAAATTCTTGTGATTCTATGTCGTGTTGTTAATAGATAGTTTTTGACTAAAGATAGCGTCTGCCATAAGATTTAGAAACTGCTGTACAAAATTTATAATGTCGATAACCTTGTTTTAGGAATTCAGCAGTCTAACACTTTAGCAGGAGTGAAAGCAAATAACAAAAGAATAGTTTATTTTTCATAATGGTGCACAAAGCATGCTCGTTTTAAATAACTGTTGCTATTCCACCTTCCAGCGTTGTACGATGTTAATGCACGATGTACGATGTTAATGCACGATGTTAAGGATTTAGGAGCTTCAACAACAGAAACTTATTTTTAACTGCTAAATTATTAAAACAAGGTGATAGATATCATAAAATTCGAAAAGCGTTTTCTAAATTCTACTACAGACACTCAGAGTTAATTGTTAAATACAACATTGAGTTAAAACTCTTCTGCAACAGGGCATATCAGAACCTATATTTTATGGTGATTTAGTCTATAAATTCAAACGAATTGTTGGAAAACCTAATTTTAGTGATCAATTCAAAAAGATAGTAAAACGTTATATAAGGGTTGGAAATAATTTGGATATCATGCGACAGTCTGCATGCCTAGTTTTAAACCCAATCACAGTTTATAGCTATGGTTTCCTCTTTAATTGCACGACGGTGGGTCAGGCCTCAGACTCTATGACGGCTCTGACGTAAAGCTTTAATCGGTGGGTTGGTGCCTGATGCTTATCTGTAGCTGGACCCACCGTGGCTCAACTTGAGGTTTTCTTTAGCTCTGACTATCTGTGAGTCATGAGCCCTTTTCTTTGTTTCATCATGGAGTGTTAATTTGATTAGAGTGTTTTCCATGGTGATACATTGCATTAGTTAGATGGCCTCCATGCGAGCTGAATATTTCTTGTACTTCAACAACAGCAGAATCTAGGGCGAAGATTTGGTACCAGTAAAATGCATTTAAGCCCCCCAGTGGCTTAGGCTGCTGTCCGTTCTAAGGCGGTGGTTCTGTTGTTGTTGACTTTTTGTTTATTGTTACTCCCATTGTGGGAGTCTGTAATAGTTCTATATTATTGTTGTTCGTTGCTTTATGTCCATTCTAGTATTGCAATCATCTTGATGGGGAAGAGAGGGCAGATTGCTTTGCTGAATTTGTCTACTTGGTGTCTCGTGATGGTTGAGCGGCTCTTGCTCGCGGTGCCACGGGGTTGTCTGCAGTTTGTGATTGTGGTATTTCCTGATCATACTCACTTACTATTTTAAATTCAAGAGACGGTCGAGTGATGTGACACTGATTCACTGATGTATACATTGTAATAGTTATGTGATAAATGTACGTATGGCAGGTGTACATGGTCTGTGAGTGTCATCAAACTTCAGAGTATACTCGTATTAACGAAAACACAATATGTGTAATAATGTTCACTTGCTTGTCAAAATCTAACTACAAGGATGCATTCATTATTTGAGTCACACAGTGAAGAGTGGGGATGGGATTGCTGACCTTACAGTATATTTTAACACCATTTTAACACCCTTCCACCCTATGATAAAACAAGATAAAACTATCATCCCAACCCTAAATACTGTACGTTGAATTAGCTATATAAGAGGACAGAGAGATATTATATTGAACTAACTAATACTATAGCGGCCTACTCATTGACTGAGTCCTTATTTATTACGTTCTTGCTGAAAGCCTTAATCCATATTAATGATTAAATGTTATGTTTTACGCTTGATTCTCTATACTATGATTTCAATGTTATGACCGATCTTTCCATTGAGACTTATTGAATTTAGCATGACCCCACTACTGCTTTCTATAGCTGCCCTAACCCTCTGACACTTAAATAATGAGGGTCCTAAAAATGTATCTTTTTTTTCATATTGTCACAATTTTTTACCTCTAAGCCTTACAAAAAGATGGGATTTTGGTGTATACTTATTTACTGTATCATCATTAAACCAGGACAACCCCATATACACAAAATCTCAACACACATTGGAATCATCATTGTCACACAAAAACATAGCATAACCCCTTCCTTAGAACAGACACAGCATCTTCATATACAGCGGATGGTGCCTTCTTTATATTTTGCAGCCCAATTAGGTCTTGATTTTGTTGCTATTAAAGCACATAAATTGTTCAGCTTGTATAGCGACCACCTAACTAATCCAATGTGCCTTCACAGAAAGAAACAATCAAATTAATTGTAATGAAATGCAGAAAAATGTTTCAAACAAACAGGCAGAGGAAATGATATCACTAGTAAAGCCAACTTGGGCCCAGTCAAACATTGGCGACTACAAGTAGAGCCATGGTGGGACCTGCCAGAGACAGGCACTAAGGACCAACACATAACTGGAAGTGTCAGACCAGGGCTATTATTGAGTTTGATCTATTTATGGTTAATAAATTGTACACAGTTCCAATACTTCATGTCAACTGTTTGAAGGCAGATTGCTGCTTCAAAACCGATCGCAGCAATTTTTCATAGAAAGGGTGAGTGAAGAATTTTGTTTTCTAAAAACAAAGTGCTAATTCAATGGACTCTTGCTGCTAATGGAGAAGATGCTTGGTGGTATTGGAGATACTGCAACAGCAATCTGAATTTATTACCCGGCCAAATAAAACATATGCCAGCTCGTCAAAAATGTGTTTCAAGAAAACTGCATAAAAAGGACGCTATTCTGCTCCCAAACAAAATATATAATAGTCATTTGCTCACACTAATACCACAAATATTAAGCAGCAGCTATGCCAAAAAAAGTAAGTGAATATGGTCAGGAAATACCACAATCACGAACCGCAGACAACCCCATGGCACCGCGAGGAAGAGCCGCTGAACCATCCCGAGACACCAGGAAGACAAATTAAGCAAAGCAACCAGCTCATCCTTCCCCATCAAGATGATTGCAATACTAGAATGGACATAAAGTAACGTACTATAAAACATAGAACAATTACAGACTCCTACAAGAGTAGTAACAATAAACAAAAAGTCAACAACATTTGTCTTCATAGGACACTGTGAGCCCCTGAAGTATCTCTGCCTACAAACCATTTTTAAACGGATGTAATAGAATACAGATCAGAGATTTTGCAAGCAAGAAATATTCACCTAACCTTTCTATGAAAATATTGTTGCGTTCTGTCTTCAAAACAGTCGGTAATACGGTGTACAATGCCATGTTGTTATTGTTTTTTTTTTTTTTTTTTTTTTTTTTTTTTTGGGGGGGGGGGTGTTTTCTTTTTATTTTATTTTATTTTTTTGGGGGGAAGGGGGGTGTTTGTTTTTGTGTTTTTGCTTTTAAGTGAACTGTGTGAAAGCAGACCGTGGGTACCCTGTGTTAGGCGACGCGTTCAGTGGCGTCTAGTTAAAGTTTGCACTGTGTGCCTATGTCATAAAGGAACGCTAGCCATAAATGAGTGAAGGCATAATGCATTTTTTGCCCGAAATTCAATTTAAAATGATAAAAAATACCCAAAAAAATCTTGTACAGTCATTAGAATATTGGACATGTATTGACACTTACAAAAAGCCAGGCCGTGGATTAGCAATTAATTAAAAGACTTAAGATAAATAAAAATTAATATTAGATTATATACCCAACATAAAACGAAACAAATACAGTACAGTTGGTAAAAATCTAGCCAATAAAGTATTGCCAATAAAATGTCCATTAATCAATAAAATCGATTGTAATTTTTGTTAGTTCTACGCGAATACTTGATCTTACATGATGCATAGAAATTGATTTTTCAACTTATATTCAGCTTTTGAAAGCTCTTTCCTAAATGTTATATTTGCTGAAGGGATTTTTGACACACGTGTATCGATGTGTGATATTTTGTGTTTTGTGCCTTTCCTTGTTGGTTTTACACGTGAAATGTAAAGATACGATGCTTTTGGAGTAGTTTGAGTGATTACAGTGTAGATTGTCTGTTTCACACAACATAGTGCCTTCAATGAGGCAAGAACCCGGTACCCCTCAATCTCAAGTCGAACACTCTACAACCAAGCTACCACACTCCTCAATATAAGCATATATTTTGTTTTGTGAGTATGACCAGGAAAAGCCAAGAATGTACCTGTTAACAAGTTTCATGTATACTAAGGGGTTAATATCTTATAACTCACCAGGTGTTTCACAGTTTTGGCGTGTTCCAGGAATGGCTAGAAAAGCCGGTCGATAATAGGTAGCACTATATCAGGACGCGAAGTGGTGTGTTGTAGTGGTCAATTTTCCAGTGCTTCATAATGGTTGCTGTCATACGATGTGGAGACTGTATTTTGCTATGCTTTACTGCTAACATTATCTTGAAAGCTTGACTGAAATATGCAGTTTCTCAGACATCACTTAAATTGCAGACATCATTTTCATTTTGCTGATAGCTAGTTACAAAGGCCAAATACGGTCTCCATATCGTGCACTATGTCATATTTGAAAACATTCATTCAAGCGAATTTACACGAAAAACACTAAAACGCAATGCGTTGCACCTAGTGCAGTTGGTAGTTGGTATAGAACATGTCCTCAGACACTGTACACCTCCTTATTTAGAGTTCCTACTAGAATAACGTCCCCACGTACTGGCTGGTAATCAAACCCGGATCGTATCAGTACAAAGACTGGTACTGGTACTAGTTCTAGTAGAACTGATGAGTTCCTAAAACTCATCATCTACATCTCTTTTTTTGTAACTTACATTAAAATCCAAACCTTTGAGTTTAATTGCCAATGTATGTGTATGATCTGACAGTCGTTTATCAGTAAGCAGAGTTTGTTGAATTATTTTATTGATTCCATGTTTGATGTATTTGATGATTCCCATATATATGTCATACAAAACTGTTCTAGAATTGACGATATCATAAGGTAAAGAAAGCATATAATCTAAACGTCTTCAAGGCTCTCGTCTTTTTCAGTTTCATTGAATTACCTCGGATTTAAGTATCTAAGAACTCAAATAGTTCGTTCATGGAAATATCATCAATATTTTGCACCATTTTGAAGACTTGTATCATATCCATACATACAGCAAGGTTGACAGAGATATTCTTTGCAATCTTTTTTCATAAACACGATTTGATAACTGTAGTTATATTTTAGTGATCCTTTTCTGCACAATTCCAATGAATCTAGTGTCCTTTTTCAATGTTGGAATACAAATGAGATAACTATTATCTAAAATTGGCCGAATCAGAGAATTGTAGAGAAGTAGTTAGGTTCTTCAACCAAGTAGGAGGATGCGCGCTTAATTAGACTTACAAGTCTGTCCGTGTCTGTTAACTGTTCCTCTAATATGCTTGTCACATTAACCAATGTGCAAATTTACATTAAAAACATAAGCCACTAAATGGCCCACTGACATTATGCATCTATATCATTTTGAATCATTTTAAAGTCTTCAATGTTATGCAAACCTTTAAACAATATGCATCAACAGCAAATAGTTAACAGAAAGAACTAAATTCAGATGGTAAGTCATTTACATTACAGGCGAATAATGCAATGCTTTTACCACTGAGCCAAAGGTTTGACTCTCAACACAGTTGTCATAGATAGAATATAAACCCAAACTTTTGATAAATCCACTATCTTAAGATAATTGAATTGAACGTAATTGACATTACTTGACATTACAACCCTCCCCCTCAATGATGTAATTATTTATGATGATAGAAAACTGTTTTAATTTTTAAATAATCCAAACCCATACTCGTTATTGAACCCAGACTGTACTTGGACAAGTGCAATGCTCTAACCACTGAACTAAAGTGTCAGTTATCTGACATGGCTACCAGGCATTGTATGTAAACTGAAAGCTATTCGAAATCTCCTATGCGTAGATAATGTTGGTGAGAGGGATTGGCTGCAACTGCACTCTTTAGAACAGTGGTCCAAGGGTTAACTAAATCTCAGAAGCACAATCTATAAGGATAAAAATGAGGTATGCAGTATGTTGCTTACATCATTCTCGAGTATTCCATGTCAGATTAACCCTTTAAGACCAACTGATATTTCAATAAAGTTTGATACATTTAAGTAAGTAAGGGTGCAAAGATCAGAAATCGATACAATCAAGTACCACACCTGACCCAGGATACCTATGGGAAAGTGACAAAATCACAGATAAATACCACGAACAAGAGCCAAGAGGTCAGCCCTTTCCCAGCAGGTGACCACAAAGCACATATAAACAAACGTACACAAAGGCATAGCAAACACAAGACAAAAAAAACATAAAAGATCCTCAAAAGAAGTACCGCCTTGTAACGGTCAGTAAAATATTTTACTGGAGGGCTTAAACCGGTTTCACGGTGCCAACCAAGACACAAAAATATTTGGTTTGCATGAAAGACCCCTAACTTATCAATCCATCATCTCCTAGAACATATAAATCAAGATATAACAAGGAGATAAAGCAAAGATAAGGATTCAACAGTAAATAAAACTGAAAACCCGAGCAAAAAAATCCAACAGGTAAACCCCAGTGGGCCTGACATTCAGCCAAAGCATCAGGCCCCTACCATCTCATCAATAGATAAGTCTTTAAGTCGGAACCGTCATAGAGTCTGAAGTCCGACCCACCAGCATGCAATTAAAGAGGAAAGCAAAGTTGCCAACCGTGATTAGGATGACCACCAAGCATGCAGTCTGTTGCAACACATTAATGTTATAGCCAATCTTTCTATAATGAGAAATTATTATAATGAACTGCGCTGAAAAATTATTAGAGCCAACAATCTTCTTCAGTTTATACACCAAGTCACCGTAGAATTCGGGTTCCGAAAGTCCTTGGCGCAAGAGAGATTTAAGTCCAACTTGGAATTTAGATATCAAATCATAGTATCGTCTATAAAATTTAGAAAATGTTTTGTGAAGTTTATGATACTGATAGCCTTGTTTAAGAAGTTTCTGACCATATATATTGAGGGACTACAGGTTATATTTTCTGAAATCAATAGTGTATTTATTTCCCTGAATATCGATTTTTCTTAGCTAATAGTGCATACCCAGCTGAAATAGTCGCCTTATGTGGCATTTCATCTGGGTCTTCACTGTTTGCCAATGTACCCTTTTAGAGGTTTCTGGTCTTCAAAGGGTCAGGCGCTCCTGAATTGCTTGGTATCTGGTTGCATTTTTTATATATTGGTGGAGGAATGCTGCTACTGGCAGCTACTTTTGCTTTCTCCTTAAGAGAGGGTCTGTATGTATGTATTTGAGGATGTAATAGTTGTGTTATCTTTCTGAAAAGATTTGATGTAGCACCATACTAATTTTTAGATCTAGAGTATATGTCTATCATCGTCTTCATTAATTTCAAACATTTAGCTAGTATGTTTATTTCAAAAATGTTTTTTTTTTGTATATGAATCCCTTCTTTTATCATGTTCTTTCTTACATGTTTGTGTTTATTCTGTTTTGCATTTCTACTAACTTCCTAGTTTGCTTGCTTATTCCATGTTGTTGTTACTGTTGTTTTTTGTTGCTGTTCTTCAGTTTTTGTTGTTGCTCATTTTTCGTTTCTTGGAATGTTCAATTGATGTTCATTGAACAAGCGAGACAATTCATGAACAAGTTCCATAATTTAACCTCAGAGACGAATACACATCTGACATTTCTCTGTGTATTTAGTGTAAAATATCCTATTCAGTGTATTTTACTATAATATTTATTGTAAATCATAATCCTATTTAGTGTAAAGCATCCATCAGGCTACCGTATCGGAGGAGTTTTTAAGAAGAAGAAGCAAACTGGCTTCAAAATAAATACACATAGCTTTATGGGCAGTCTTAGATCTCCAGTGGGACTTTGATGGTGTTTTGAGAGAGCTGTATCGATAGAAAACCGAATCTGGAAACGTTATTTGGAATAGCTAGTGTAACTAACGACAGAATACACATATAATCTTTCCGCAGAAGGAACTAATTAGTGGTTTAGGGGCTTGGGTATACTGTTTCCATGTTGTCCTTCCGTCCATATTCCAGTCTGTCCTTGCTGTTTCGGTTTTTGCTTAATATCGTAGAAAGTCAAAGATGGAAATTCATCAAATTTTGCATAGACATTGTTACTGATAAATAAACATTTGTACATAAAAACTAAGGGCTAGAGCTCAGTTCTTTTAGAGTTACTGTCCTTTGCAATTATACAATGTGCTCATGTAGTATTTGTATGAGGTATTCGTCGCCTTCCATAACTTTATTTGAATCGCTCTGATAATTTGCATACATAATGAAGAGACATTGAGCCGTTGCATGATGCACTTAATACCAAGAAAGTATTTTGACCAAATGACAGCATTTTATACTTAGCATTTGTTTTTACTTTTCTTCTTCATAAGGATTATGTGCACAGGGAATTCAACTGTATAGTAGTTTTAAAGATAGATGAGAATAGTCGTAAACAAACACTGGCAAGTTTACCTTGATTTTGTGCCTGCAGGTAGTCTCAGTTTACAGTTATATTGAACCTACCACAGATTATTGCATATGCGCGTAACATTGAAAAGTCATGCTTTACCTGTTTATAAGAAAAATAGAATAGTCTCATTACCATGCACCTTTGAAACTACTATACCAGAGGATTTAATGTTTCTATCTGACACTATGCATACACAATGATGATATATTGAGCATTTGCGTAAAGGTACTTGATAACAAGAAAATATTTTGACAATATGACAGCATTTTGAACTTAGCATAAAGAAGTTTGATGCCTAGAAATATTTTTGACAAATCGGCAGCTCTTTGAACATAGCATTTATTTTACTCTTTGTATGGGCAATGTTTGCTCAGATAACGTATGCATGGCGAATTAAACTAGTGTCAGAGGCTTAATATTGTCATCTGATACTTTGCAGACACATGGACCATTTTCATATAAAGAAGTGAGATGCCTATTTTTTGGACAAAATGGGAGTTGTTGTCTTAATTTAACATTAAGGTTTACTCTGTACGTCTTTATATGCGTTTTGTTTGCACAGATTCTACTGAAGCCTTTCTTAACTAAGGTCTGCTAGTTTGAAAGTAAGTAAGGGCGCAAAGATAAGGAATCGATACAATCAAGTACCACATCAGACCCAGGATACCAATGGGAAAGTGACAAACTCACAGTTGGACACCACAAACGAGAGCCAAGAGGTCAGCCTTTTCCCAGCAGGTGACCACAAGGCAAATATAAAAAGACGCTCACAAATGCATAGCAAACACAAGACAGAAAAAACATAAAAGATCCAAAAAAGAAATACCGCCTTGGAACGGTCAGTAAAATATATTACTGGAGGGCTTAAACCGGCTTAACAAACTATCATTTGTTATGACCGACCCTTACTCTGCAGTGGGTATCTAATAAGCATTGCTTATTAACACTTTTTTTATTTTTCAAAAATGTATTTGTTTATGTGCTCATAACAATCGTGTCCATACGCTTCTTGTGAGCAATTATGCAAGATTTTTTGAAAAAGTTAAATTTGAAAAGTCAGCAAACGACAAAAAAGTCATGAAAAATTAGGGTAAAGTCGAGAATATTCTGACAGACAGCTAAATTCGGCCAACGACATTGTTTGTTTTATATTTCGATTATTGGAATAAAATTTAAACTAACTAAGCAAACAGTGAAAATCCTGATGAGACGTCTCATCTGAACTTCCACTGTTTGCAAATGTATGTCCGAATTTACCCGATGTCCGAAGTTACCTGACTTAACCCTACTCACCTGGGCAAGCTTGACTAGCCTAATCGGTTAACCAGCACTTCGTGCACATACTGACAACAACCCTTCAAGAACCAGCGAGAGAAGGAGAATGACAGTAGAAATTATTTCATAATCAATATCCTCTAAAGTATGGATTCGGGCGGGGATCAACCTCGCAGGACCTGGATCTGCAGTCGTACTCAAAGAGTTGAATGAAGGAAGGAAGGAAGGAAGGAAGGAAGGAAACAAACAATCAATGAATGAATGAAAATGCATTAAAACAATATGCGTTGTTTGAATGTTTAACAAATGTTCTGCAATCATCTATTCCCCGAGAAGATATCAGCATGGAAAACAAATCAGAATATCTCGCCTGATACGCCTCCTTATCCAAAAATCTCACGTTTTTATCTGTTAGTCGTGTTTTCATAGACACGAAGAAAAGAATATGCACTTGAGTTGCGCATGCTCAACAAACCTTTGAAAAGTTGATAACGAAGGTCTAGTTCAACCCACGAATTAGTAAAGTGTGATCCGGCCTCATGGTATCAACTAAGAGCTTTCCATACTACTGTGCTTCCATGTTTTAAGTGACCACCGTTTTTTTTCTTTTCTTTTTTAGACAGCTTTAATATTTACTTAGACAAACGACACTTAGCGTGTGGATGTAAATACACACCGTGTAATTAAGACTTACTTTTAAGGAAGCCCCTATTTTTAACTAAGACCCGAATCCCCTGTAATTTAGTATAACTTACTTGTTGTTTTCTATACATAAGTCTATAAGGGGAGTTCTACTAGACCATACCAAATAGGGAACAGGCAAATAATAGGCTTTTTGCATTTCAAATATATGCTTCCTTTGTTTAAGAACATCTATATTGGTGGATGAAACAAATTTTGTTGCGTCATTCATTCATTAATGAAGACACTTCATTATATATAAGGAGTTTCAATTATGTTTCTAATATATTGGCTAAACTAAAACGGTTGTGGTGTCTTCTGTGAGTTTGTCACTTTCCCATTGGTATCCTGGGTCAGGTGTGGTACTTGATTGTATCGATTCCTGATCTTTGCAACCTTACTTACTTTCTTCAGTTTGAAGCTGTACAGAATACATGTCTCCGTTCTGCGGACTCAATTTCAGCGTCATAACTTCATGCCAAAGTAAGTAAGGGTGCAAAGATCAGGAATCGATACAATCAAGTACCACACCTGACACAGGATACCAATGGGAACGTAACAAACTCACAGTAGACACCACAAACGAGAGCCAAGAGGTCAGCCCTTTCCCAGCAGGTGACCACAAAGCACATATAAACTGACGCGCACAAAGACATAGCAAACACAAGACAGAACAAAAACCTAAAAAAGCATAAAATATCCTTGGAATGGCCAATAAAATATTTTATTGGAGAGCTTAAACCGGTTTAACGGCGCCAACCTCACCCTTAATTCAGATGTGGATCAAGACACATAGATAAGCCTTGAAGGATATTTATTTAACTCTGGACACATATAGTTGGGGAACCGAAGTCGTTTATCGTGCAAAAACGCAAAAAATTGCACCCGAGAGGTAAACAACTGGATTTTGTATACTGATAGTTAAACTTGTCCTTGATATGCTTCCACTGTATAGCAAAGCGGCCAGGATTGCATTTTGCAGAAAATGCATTTTTGTATGCCGCATAGGTCAAGTTAAGTAAACTTTCATAGCCTAGAAATTGTGAATATTTTCCCTTACCAATCAGTTTAAACATGTATATAATGTGTTTTGGTCTGCAAAAGAACCATCTCATTTAAATGATCCATTTAATTAGCCTCAATAGATGTTTTGGTTGAGAAATAACAATTATTAATTTTCTATTACGCAATCTTATCTGGAGGTCGGGTATGAGATGCCGTTTTACAATATTACTATCAAATGCGTTATAAAAGTATGGTATAGGAAGCCATGTGTGAACCAATGTAGTCTTAAAGCTGCATAGTCTGTAACTTTTGACCTTCTAATTTTAAAAATAATGTTTTTATTTTTCAAGAACACAGTTAAAATACTCAAATTCAGGTAAATATTTTACCATTTTCGTAAATCTTAACAAGTTATCACTATCAAAACAACTGCATTTATGTTAAAATTCAACGGTCTAGAATTATTGGAGGGACGCAAATAATTACCAACAAGAGAAATCAACACATATTTGATAAGACAATTCACTTTTCCATGCAGTTTTCAGCTGCACTGAACATTTTTATTGTGAAAACATAGCTTAATTCTACTTTTACAAATGATTTAAAAAGAAAATAAAAATTTTCGAAAAATGTTCATAGTTACAGAGTATGCAGCTTTAAAGGTCTTGTGAACCTTCAAAAAAGCTTTTTTAAACTCCTATTTATTGAAAAGCCAGTAATGAGAGAAACAGAATGTCAAAAACCCCATCAAAAAATTCCAAATAGTTACCAAGTTATGAAGGTTTCAAAATTTAATTAGACGAAAATATGCGAGAGGCTCATATGACGTCATTTGAGCTTTTTAAAATATTAACTTTGATGCATTTCATTTATTTAAACATTATTTAATATTTTATTTGCTGAAAATGATTCAATATGATAAAATACAACATTTGCATATAAAAGCTTAATTGTGTTGTTTTTAATTGCTTAGAAATCACACTACATAAAATATGACATTTTGAAAAAATGATCTAGAAACAATTATGTGGGCGGGGCTTATATGCTAATTTGCATAATATTAAAACTTGCATATCTTTTGACTCGGTTGTAATTTTAAGTTGGGGTTTTCAGCATTTTGGTTTTCTCATCACTGTCATTTAAATCATGAAGAGTTTCAAAAATGTTTTTGAAGATTCACAAGACCTTTAAGCCATAATTGGTATTTCTTTTTTTCTTAAAAAAATGTTATGCGATAGTCTTTGCATTTCAAATAGAGACAGATAGGGGTTTTATAGTTAAAATAATACTTATACGATTTGTTCCATCTTTATTCTACCACTGTTAAATGAAACTATTGATTACCACTGCAATGACCCTCTGTATCAAAGCTATTATAAATATGCAAGATAAATGTCCTTTAAATCTTGATACATTTCATTTATGAGTTAAATGTTTCTTAAGTTGTCCATAGCATTTAACAACAAGCCAGCTGACATGGACTAAATTATTTAGTTTCAAATTTTCGTGGTTTCATATTTTTCTTCTCTAGTTTTTCATAGATTTAAAAAAAAATTATATTAAAGTATGCCCCAAACGTCTGTCTAACTGTGTGCAGTGTTATTTTTGTGTTTTTGCTTTTAAGTGAACTGTGTGAAAGCAGACCGTGGGTACCCTGTGTTAGGGGACGCGTTCAGTGGCGTCTAGTTAAAGTTTGCACTGTGTGCCTATGTCATAAAGGAACGCTAGCCATAAATGAGTGAAGGCATAATGCATTTTTTGCCCGAAATTCAATTTAAGATGATAAAAAATACCCAAAAAAATCTTGTACAGTCATTAGAATATTGGACATGTATTGACACTTACAAAAAGCCAGGCCGTGGATTAGCAATTAATTAAAAGACTTAAGATAAATAAAAATTAATATTAGATTATATACCCAACATAAAACGAAACAAATACAGTACAGTTGGTAAAAATCTAGCCAATAAAGTATTGCCAATAAAATGTCCATTAATCAATAAAATCGATTGTAATTTTTGTTAGTTCTACGCGAATACTTGATCTTACATGATGCATAGAAATTGATTTTTCAACTTATATTCAGCTTTTGAAAGCTCTTTCCTAAATGTTATATTTGCTGAAGGGATTTTTGACACACGTGTATCGATGTGTGATATTTTGTGTTTTGTGCCTTTCCTTGTTGGTTTTACACGTGAAATGTAAAGATACGATGCTTTTGGAGTAGTTTGAGTGATTACAGTGTAGATTGTCTGTTTCACACAACATAGTGCCTTCAATGAGGCAAGAACCCGGTACCCCTCAATCTCAAGTCGAACACTCAACAACCAAGCTACCACTCTCCTCAATATAAGCATATATTTTGTTTTGTGAGTATGACCAGGAAAAGCCAAGAATGTACCTGTTAACAAGTTTCATGTATACTAAGGGGTTAATATCTTATAACTCACCAGGTGTTTCACAGTTTTGGCGTGTTCCAGGAATGGCTAGAAAAGCCGGTCGATAATAGGTAGCACTATATCAGGACGCGAAGTGGTGTGTTGTAGTGGTCAATTTTCCAGTGCTTCATAATGGTTGCTGTCATACGATGTGGAGACTGTATTTTGCTATGCTTTACTGCTAACATTATCTTGAAAGCTTGACTGAAATATGCAGTTTCTCAGACATCACTTAAATTGCAGACATCATTTTCATTTTGCTGATAGCTAGTTACAAAGGCCAAATACGGTCTCCATATCGTGCACTATGTCATATTTGAAAACATTCATTCAAGCGAATTTACACGAAAAACACTAAAACGCAATGCGTTGCACCTAGTGCAGTTGGTAGTTGGTATAGAACATGTCCTCAGACACTGTACACCTCCTTCTTTAGAGTTCCTACTAGAATAACGTCCCCACGTACTGGCTGGTAATCAAACCCGGATCGTATCAGTACAAAGACTGGTACTGGTACTAGTTCTAGTAGAACTGATGAGTTCCTAAAACTCATCATCTACATCTCTTTTTTTGTAACTTACATTAAAATCCAAACCTTTGAGTTTAATTGCCAATGTATGTGTATGATCTGACAGTCGTTTATCAGTAAGCAGAGTTTGTTGAATTATTTTATTGATTCCATGTTTGATGTATTTGATGATTCCCATATATATGTCATACAAAACTGTTCTAGAATTGACGATATCATAAGGTAAAGAAAGCATATAATCTAAACGTCTTCAAGGCTCTCGTCTTTTTCAGTTTCATTGAATTACCTCGGATTTAAGTATCTAAGAACTCAAATAGTTCGTTCATGGAAATATCATCAATATTTTGCACCATTTTGAAGACTTGTATCATATCCATACATACAGCAAGGTTGACAGAGATATTCTTTGCAATCTTTTTTCATAAACACGATTTGATAACTGTAGTTATATTTTAGTGATCCTTTTCTGCACAATTCCAATGAATCTAGTGTCCTTTTTCAATGTTGGAATACAAATGAGATAACTATTATCTAAAATTGGCCGAATCAGAGAATTGTAGAGAAGTAGTTAGGTTCTTCAACCAAGTAGGAGGATGCGCGCTTAATTAGACTTACAAGTCTGTCCGTGTCTGTTAACTGTTCCTCTAATATGCTTGTCACATTAACCAATGTGCAAATTTACATTAAAAACATAAGCCACTAAATGGCCCACTGACATTCTGCATCTATATCATTTTGAATCATTTTAAAGTCTTCAATGTTATGCAAACCTTTAAACAATATGCATCAACAGCAAATAGTTAACAGAAAGAACTAAATTCAGATGGTAAGTCATTTACATTACAGGCGAATAATGCAATGCTTTTACCACTGAGCCAAAGGTTTGACTCTCAACACAGTTGTCATAGATAGAATATAAACCCAAACTTTTGATAAATCCACTATCTTAAGATAATTGAATTGAACGTAATTGACATTACTTGACATTACAACCCTCCCCCTCAATGATGTAATTATTTATGATGATAGAAAACTGTTTTAATTTTTAAATAATCCAAACCCATACTCGTTATTGAACCCAGACTGTACTTGGACAAGTGCAATGCTCTAACCACTGAACTAAACTGTCAGTTATCTGACATGGCTACCAGTCATTGTATGTAAACTGAAAGCTATTCGAAATCTCCTATGCGTAGATAATGTTGGTGAGAGGGATTGGCTGCAACTGCACTCTTTAGAACAGTGGTCCAAGGGTTAACTAAATCTCAGAAGCACAATCTATAAGGATAAAAATGAGGTATGCAGTATGTTGCTTACATCATTCTCGAGTATTCCATGTCAGATTAACCCTTTAAGACCAACTGATATTTCAATAAAGTTTGATACATTTAAGTAAGTAAGGGTGCAAAGATCAGAAATCGATACAATCAAGTACCACACCTGACCCAGGATACCTATGGGAAAGTGACAAAATCACAGATAAATACCACGAACAAGAGCCAAGAGGTCAGCCCTTTCCCAGCAGGTGACCACAAAGCACATATAAACAAACGTACACAAAGGCATAGCAAACACAAGACAGAAAAAACATAAAAGATCCTCAAAAGAAGTACCGCCTTGTAACGGTCAGTAAAATATTTTACTGGAGGGCTTAAACCGGTTTCACGGTGCCAACCAAGACACAAAAATATTTGGTTTGCATGAAAGACCCCTAACTTATCAATGCATCATCTCCTAGAACATATAAATCAAGATATAACAAGGAGATAAAGCAAAGATAAGGATTCAACAGTAAATAAAACTGAAAACCCGAGCAAAAAAATCCAACAGGTAAACCCCAGTGGGCCTGACATTCAGCCAAAGCATCAGGCCCCTACCATCTCATCAATAGATAAGTCTTTAAGTCGGAACCGTCATAGAGTCTGAAGTCCGACCCACCAGCATGCAATTAAAGAGGAAAGCAAAGTTGCCAACCGTGATTAGGATGACCACCAAGCATGCAGTCTGTTGCAACACATTAATGTTATAGCCAATCTTTCTTGATGAGAAATTATTATAATGAACTGCGCTGAAAAATTATTAGAGCCAACAATCTTCTTCAGTTTATACACCAAGTCACCGTAGAATTCGGGTTCCGAAAGTCCTTGGCGCAAGAGAGATTTAAGTCCAACTTGGAATTTAGATATCAAATCATAGTATCGTCTATAAAATTTAGAAAATGTTTTGTGAAGTTTATGATACTGATAGCCTTGTTTAAGAAGTTTCTGACCATATATATTGAGGGACTACAGGTTATATTTTCTGAAACCAATAGTGTATTTATTTCCCTGAATATCGATTTTTCTTAGCTAATAGTGCATACCCAGCTGAAATAGTCGCCTTATGTGGCATTTCATCTGGGTCTTCACTGTTTGCCAATGTACCCTTTTAGAGGTTTCTGGTCTTCAAAGGGTCAGGCGCTCCTGAATTGCTTGGTATCTGGTTGCATTTTTTATATATTGGTGGAGGAATGCTGCTACTGGCAGCTACTTTTGCATTCTCCTTAAGAGAGGGTCTGTATGTATGTATTTGAGGATGTAATAGTTGTGTTATCTTTCTGAAAAGATTTGATGTAGCACCAAACTAATTTTTAGATCTAGAGTATATGTCTATCATCGTCTTCATTAATTTCAAACATTTAGCTAGTATGTTTATTTCAAAAATGTTTTTTTTTGTATATGAATCCCTTCTTTTATCATGTTCTTTCTTACATGTTTGTGTTTATTCTGTTTTGCATTTCTACTAACTTCCTAGTTTGCTTGCTTATTCCATGTTGTTGTTACTGTTGTTTTTTGTTGCTGTTCTTCAGTTTTTGTTGTTGCTCATTTTTCGTTTCTTTGAATGTTCAATTGATGTTCATTGAACAAGCGAGACAATTCATGAACAAGTTCCATAATTTAACCTCAGAGACGAATACACATCTGACATTTCTCTGTGTATTTAGTGTAAAATATTCTATTCAGTGTATTTTACTATAATATTTATTGTAAATCATAATCCTATTTAGTGTAAAGCATCCATAAGGCTACCGTATCGGAGGAGTTTTTAAGAAGAAGGTGCAAACTGGCTTCAAAATAAATACACATAGCTTTATGGGCAGTCTTAGATCTCCAGTGGGACTTTGATGGTGTTTTGAGAGAGCTGTATCGATAGAAAACCGAATCTGGAAACGTTATTTGGAATAGCTAGTGTAACTAACGACAGAATACACATATAATCTTTCCGCAGAAGGAACTAATTAGTGGTTTAGGGGCTTGGGTATACTGTTTCCATGTTGTCCTTCCGTCCATATTCCAGTCTGTCCTTGCTGTTTCGGTTTTTGCTTAATATCGTAGAAAGTCAAAGATGGAAATTCATCAAATTTTGCATAGACATTGTTACTGATAAATAAACATTTGTACATAAAAACTAAGGGCTAGAGCTCAGTTCTTTTAGAGTTACTGTCCTTTGCAATTATACAATGTGCTCATGTAGTATTTGTATGAGGTATTCGTCGCCTTCCATAACTTTATTTGAATCGCTCTGATAATTTGCATACATAATGAAGAGACATTGAGCCGTTGCATGATGCACTTAATACCAAGAAAGTATTTTGACCAAATGACAGCATTTTATACTTAGCATTTGTTTTTACTTTTCTTCTTCATAAGGATTATGTGCACAGGGAATTCAACTGTATAGTAGTTTTAAAGATAGATGAGAATAGTCGTAAACAAACACTGGCAAGTTTACCTTGATTTTGTGCCTGCAGGTAGTCTCAGTTTACAGTTATATTGAACCTACCACAGATTATTGCATATGCGCGTAACATTGAAAAGTCATGCTTTACCTGTTTATAAGAAAAATAGAATAGTCTCATTACCATGCACCTTTGAAACTACTATACCAGAGGATTTAATGTTTCTATCTGACACTATGCATACACAATGATGATATATTGAGCATTTGCGTAAAGGTACTTGATAACAAGAAAATATTTTGACAATATGACAGCATTTTGAACTTAGCATAAAGAAGTTTGATGCCTAGAAATATTTTTGACAAATCGGCAGCTCTTTGAACATAGCATTTATTTTACTCCTTGTATGGGCAATGATTGCTCAGATAACGTATGCATGGCGAATTAAACAAGTGTCAGAGGCTTAATATTGTCATCTGATACTTTGCAGACACATGGACCATTTTCATATAAAGAAGTGAGATGCCTATTTTTTGGACAAAATGGGAGTTGTTGTCTTAATTTAACATTAAGGTTTACTCTGTACGTCTTCATATGCGTCTTGTTTGCACAGATTCTACTGAAGCCTTTCTTAACTAAGGTCTGCTAGTTTGAAAGTAAGTAAGGATGCAAAGATCAGGAATCGATAAAATCAAGTACCACACCTGACCCAGGATACCAATGGGAAAGTGACAAACTCACAGTTGGACACCACAAACGAGAGCCAAGAGGTCAGCCTTTTCCGAGCAGGTGACCACAAGGCACATATAAACAGACACTCACAAATGCATAGCAAACACAAGACAGAAAAAAAACATAAAAGATCCACAAAAGAAATACCGCCTTGGAACGGTCAGTAAAATATTTTACTGGAGGGCTTAACAATCATTTGTTATGACCGACCCTTACTCTGCAGTGGGTATCTAATAAGCATTGCTTATTGACACTTTTTTATTTTTCAAAAATGTATTTGTTTATGTGCTCATAACAATCGTGTCCATACGCTTCTTGTGAGCAATTATGCAAGATTTTTTTGGAAAAGTTAAATTTGAAAAGTCAACAAACGACAAAAAAGTCATCAACAATTAGGGTAAAGTTTGGTATATTCTGACAGACAGCTAAATTCGGACAACGACCTTGTTTGTTTTATATTTCAATTATTGGAATAAAATTTTAACTAACTAAGCAAACAGTGAAAATCCTGATGAGACGTCTCATCTGCACTTCCACTGTTTGCAAATGTATGTCCGAATTTACCTGATGTCCGAAGTTACCTGACTTTACCCTACTCACCTGGGCAAGCTTGACTAATTGGTTAACCAGCACTTCGTGCACATACTGACAACAACCCTTCTAAAACCAGCGGAACGAGGAGAATGACAGTAGAAATTATTTCATAATCAATATCCACTAAAGTATGGGTTCGGGCGGGGATCAACCTCGCGGGACCTGGATCTGCAGTCGTACTCAAAGAGTTGAATGAAGGAAGGAAGGAAGGAAACAAACAATAAATGAATGAATGAAAATGCATTAAAATAATATGCGTTGTTTGAATGTTTAACAAATGTTCTGCAATCATCTATTCCCCGAGAAGATATCAGCATGGAAAACAAATCAGAATATCTCGCCTGATACGCCTCCTTATCCAAAAACCTCACGTTTTTATCTGTTAGTCTTGTTTTCATAGACACGTAGAAAAGAATATGCACTTGAGTTGCGCATGCTCAACAAACCTTTGAATAGTTGATAACGAAGGTCTAGTTCAACCCACGCATTAGTAAAGTGTGATCCGGCCTCATGGTATCAACTAAGAGCTTTCCATACTACTGTGCTTCCAGGTTTTTAGTGACCCCCGTTTTTTTTCTTTTCTTTTTTAGACAGCTTAAATCTTTACTTAGACAAACGACACTTAGCATGTGGATGCAAATACACACCGTGTAATTAAGACTTACTTTTAAGGAAGCCCCTATTTTTAACTAAGACCCGAATCCCCTGTAATTTAGTATAACTTACTAGTTGTTTTCTATACACACGTCTATAAGGGGAGTTCTACTAGACCATACCAAATAGGGAACAGGCAAATAATAGGCTTTTTTCATTTCAAATATATGCTTCCTTTGTTTAAGTACATCTATATTGGTGAATGAAACAAATTGTGTTGAGTCATTCATTTATTAATGAAGACACTTCATTATATATTAGGAGTTTCATTTATGTTTCTATTAAATTGGCTAAACTAAAATGGTTTCTTCAGTTAGAAGCTGTACAGAATACATGTCTCCGTTCTGCGGACTCAATTTCAGCGTCATAACTTCATGCCAAAGTAAGTAAGGGTGCAAAGATCAGGAATCGATACAATCAAGTACCACACCTGACACAGGATACCAATGGGAAAGTAACAAACTCACAGTAGACACCACAAACGAGAGCCAAGAGGTCAGCCCTTTCCCAGTTGGTGACCACAAAGCACATATAAACTGACGCGCACAAAGACATAGCAAACACAAGACAGAACAAAAACATAAAAAAAACATAAAATATCCTTGGAACGGTCAATAAAATATTTTATTGGAGGGCTTAAACCAGTTTAACGGCGCCAACCTCACCCTTAATTCAGATGTGGATCAAGACACATAGATAAGCCTTGAAGGATATTTATTAAACTCTGGACACATATAGTTGGGGAACCGAAATCGTTTATCGTGCAAAAACGCAAAAAATTGCACCCGAGAGGTATACAGCTGGAATTTGTATACTGATAGTCAAACTTGTCCTTGATATGCTTCCACTGTATAGCAATGCGGCCAGGATTGCATTTCGCAGAAAATGCATTTT
The DNA here is from genome assembly GCA_964019695.1 of Loripinus fragilis. Lineage (NCBI taxonomy): Eukaryota > Metazoa > Mollusca > Bivalvia > Lucinida > Lucinidae > Loripinus > Loripinus fragilis. Next base: position 51,260,029 of record OZ026525.1, on the reverse strand, counting down.
TGTATGCCGCATAGGTCAAGTTGAGCAAACTTTCATAGCGTAGAAATTGTGAATATTTTCCCTTACCAATCAGTTTAAACATGTGTTATGGTCTGCAAAAGAACCATCTCATTTAAATGATCCATTTAATTAGCCTCAATAGATGTTTTCGTTGAGAAATAACAAATATTAATTTTCCATTACGCAATCTTATCTGGAGGTTGGGTATGAGATGCCGTTTTACAATAATACACTATCAAATGCGTTATAAAAGTATGGTATAGGCAGCCATGTGTGCACCAATGTAGTCTTAACCCATAATTGGTATTTCTTTTTTTCTTCAAAACTGTTATGCGATAGTTTTTGCATTTTAAATGGAGACAGATAGGGGTTTTATGGTTATAATAATACTTATACGATTTGTTCCATCTTTATTCTACCACTGTTAAATGAAACCTAGATTACCACTGCAATGACCCTCTGTATCAAAGCTAGTATAAATATGGAAGATAAATGTCCTTTAAATCTTGATAAATTTCATTTATGAGTTAAATATTTCTTAAGTTGTCCATAGCATTTAACAACAAGCCAGCTGACATTGACTAAATGATTTAGTATCAAATTTTCGTGGTTTCATATTTTTCTTCTCTAGTTTTTCATAGATTTTAAAAATGAATTATATTAAAGTATGCCCCAAACGTCTGTCTAACTGTGTGCAGTGTTTAAACGCATACAATTGAAAATGTACTTATTTATGTACAAAATAATTATGCAATTCGGACCTCTTTGGTGGGAGGATAAAATGGAATATGTAAACACGCAATTTTTTATGAGATGTGCTCCTAAGCAATGTATAAATCATTATCAAATGCATTTCTGGACAATTAAAGCATTTTTAATGACAGTTGAAGCCAAGAAATCTATAAATTTAATTTCAAAATTAGGGTGTCCTATTCCACATGCTTTAAAATTCAATAAGCAGTATTCTTAAATGACAACCACTGCTTCTGGGGTCTACATGGATGTCGGTGTATTATATAAAGGCAATATTTATCAGTCCCCATCTTTTTTGATAAAAATATATGATATTTTGAAAAATAATATTTTCACATTGTCTTGCTGGGCTACCGTAGAAAATGGACTGCTCTGGCGTTGTGCAAGTCGATCAAGTCTGCTATAAAGTGGTTTCAGATACACCATAAAATTACCTTTGCAACCATACAAAACCCGACTGTATACCTTTCGGGTGAAAGGGTTAGCATTATTCCTACCTTGGTTCCTCGACTAATATTGACCTAAATTAAAGAAAATGTGCAATACACTGTTGTGAGCCCTTATCGCTCGGTCACGCGGTCGCTTCGACAAAAAGAGGTCCTACCACTCTGTCAGACTGCAGTTGGGATATAGCTGCCCTTCAAACTGCCCTCTTGATTTTTGCCTAAAGGTATTCGTATTTATCACACGGATTGCTTATGGTTTCTATATGACAACGAAGGTTTTCAGATTACATATACGTGTATAATTTTGGTGCCAAAGGCCAATGTCAAGTATACTTGAAGTATACTTGAAACCTGTCTTAGAACTCGCAACACAAACTTCTTTCATATTTTGATGGAATATGTTCATATTGAGCACAATAATTGCTTGTGGAGTGCAGCTGAAAAAGGGTTTTGGTTTGCCTATAGAATGTCTATTGTCAACGGTCAGGATGGGATATACTTAGCAAGCGAACTGGCAGGATTAAAGTTGTTGATGCGAGGGTTATAGGTTAAGTAAGAAAGAGGGCAAAGATCAGGAATCGATACAATCAATCACCACACCTGACACAGGATACCAATAGGGAAAGTGACAAATTCACAATTAGACATCACAAACGAGAGCCAAGAGGTCAGCCCTTTCTCAGCAGGTGACCAAAAGGCATTAATAAACAGATGCACACGAAAATATAACAAAAACAACACAGAAATAACATAAATGATCCACAAAAGAAGCACCACCTTGTAACGGTCAGTAAAAGTATTTTACTTGAGGGCGTAAGCGGCTTCACGGCGTGCCAGCCTCACCCTTAGTTCAGATGTGGATCAGGATACATAGATGTTTGGTTTGCATGAAAGACCCCTAACTTATCACTGCATCATCTCCTAGAACGTTAAATCAAGATATAAAAACGAGATAAAACAAAGATAAGGACTCAACAGTAATGAAAACTTAATACGGGAGCAAAAGAAATCCAACAGGTCAACCCCTGCGGGCCCCACAATTATCCAAAGCATCAGGCCCCCACCATCTCATCAATAGATAAGTCATTAAGTCGGAACAGTCATAGAGTCTGAAGTCCTACCCACCGGCGTGCAATTAAAAAGGAAAGCAAAGTTGCTAACCGTAATTGGGTTGACCACCAAAGCATGCAGTCTGTTGCAGTACATTAATGTTATAGCCAATCTTTTTATAATGGGAAATTATTTTAATGAACTGCGCTGTAAGAATTAGTTGAGCCAACAATCCTCTTCAATATATACACCAAGCCATAGTATCGTCTATAAAATTTAGAAAAGGTTTTGCGATGTTAATGATACAGACAGCCTGATAGCCTTATTTAAGAAGTTAAGAGTTAACAATTTATTGCGAATGTTGAAGTCAGCAACATGGCTAGATGCTCTAGGAAATCGAATGAATTGAGAGATATAGACTCCATGTAGAGCGAGTTACATCACAACATCACAACACACAAGGTCTACATCAGCCTAAGTCAGCAAAGTCATGTTCACTTTTATCAGTAGATGCTGCTGATATTACTCGATTAATTTCGGGCAAGGTAGCATATTATGTTGGAAAGCTTTCCGTAACGCAGATTATTCTTTCAATGAAGCTATCAGGAAACTTGATTGTATCGATTCCTGATCTTTGCATCCTTACTTACTTTGGTCATGTCCCACTGGAAGACGGGACTAAGAATGCTCTCGAACAATATATATGCCTGATTGTCAGCCAGGAACAACCATTGAAAATCTTACTAGGTTAAGATGGTGGATGTTTTGTTTTCTCTTCTTCAGAGTGTCAAAAGATCTCATTATCAGAGCATCATATGGAAATATACAAAGGAGCCAATTACCACTTTACAGTTGCTTGAAAATCATGTTGGAGATGATAAGGTGACACTTATGTTCCTACTATGACAACAGTACCTCCAATTTTGGGGACACTGAGTTAGCTAGTAATAACTTATACTACACTAGCATTTGTTTGAACACCATTGCTTGCATAACAATGGGGAATTTCGAGTAATATTGTTTCCCAGTACTTTGTAGTACTATGTTGCTTCAGTGATATGCAAAGAAATAAGGTTGCAAAGATCAGGAATCGATACAATCAAGTACCACACCTGACCCAGGATACCAATGGGAAAGTGACAAACTCACAGAAGACACCACAAACGAGAGCCAAGAGGTCAGCCCTTTCCCAGCAGGTGACCACAAAGCACATATAAACAGACGCGCACAAAACATAGCAAACACAAGACAGAATAAAAACATAAAAGATCCACAAAAGAAGTACCGCCTTGGAACGGTCAGTAAAATATTTTACTGGAGGGCTTAAACCGGTTTAACGGCGCCAACCTCACCCTTAATTCAGATGTGGATCAAGACACATAAATATTTGGTTTGCATGAAAGATCCCTAACTTATCAATGCATCATCTCCTAAAACATATAAATCAAGATATAGCAAGGAGATAAAGCAAGGATAAGGACTCAACAGTAAATTAAACTGAATACCGGAGCAAAAGAAATCCAACAGGTAAACCCCGGTGGGCCCGACAAACAGCCAAAGCATCAGGCCCCTACCATCTCATCAATAGATAAGTCTTTAAGTCGGAACCATCATAGAGTCTGAAGTCCGACCCACCGGCGTGCAATTAAATTCAAAGCCCTCTCAGGGGGGTACCTATTCCATTGTTCCTCTGAAACAAATTGGCTTGTTCCTCTATTTCCTCAAACTTTGTGTTCTTATGTTCCCTGATCCCAAATATTGTCTTTGTTCCCCTCAAAATTTGGCATTTCTTCCTCTGTTCCCCTGTAATTAATGCCCTTTTGCCCCTGTTCACTAGAACCCCAGCAAAGGCCTCATATGCATCTGATTGATAGACCTGGTCCATAAGCCCAGCAATCAACAATTCATATAGTGCGGCTCCAAAGCAATCACATAAAAAAAAACCTGACTTTATGGATTCACAGTCCATTTAAATAAAATAGGAACCCCAAAATGACTAGACCCTGTAGCGCAATCGGTAATGAGTTTGATTGCTGATACAAAGAAGGGATATTGTCAGTTACAAGCAAAAACGAGTGCACAAAGTACTGCCTAGTCTAACGCCTGTCCCGAAAAGTGTGGTTAGGTCAACTGACCGTCTCGACATGGCCATGACAGTTGACTGGGACTTTAAATCCAAAACAAAAGAATCCGAAAATAGCTCCAGAGGCCAGTCATGTTTAAATGGTATGAGTTCAAATCCATCAAAACACAGGAGCCGCTGTGGTGTAGTGGATAAACTCCTCGCCTTATCAACCAGGGGTCGCAGGTTCGATCTCCGGCTTCACCAGTCTGTCAGATGAGACTTTAAGCTGTGACCGACCCGCTTGTGAACTGGTTTAAATTGCTACATATGCCCCAAACTTATTTTGATATAGGTCACCAAAAAGTCGTCACAAAATTTACACGAGATTCCCATTCGACAAAGACTATGACATTGTTTGGACATTGGCGGCGAGGTGAAATCAGTCGGGCGTAATGACGACATTCACACCATTCTGTTGGATACAGAAACTTAGCCTATGTGTGGATTTCAGTTATAAATAATGTAGGCTTACGTTATGTTTGCACGAAATGTGGTTATATATACTGAGCCAGCAGCACATTGGATTTGGGTACTTATCGCATTAGCAAGCAGACAATGCCCATACAAGCCTATGCATCAGCTCAGTATCGCCAGAGCTGTCGATGCTCGCATATACAAAAAATGAATAAAAATATTATCTCATGTTAAGGGGATATATCTTTCAAAAGCTCTTACTTGCATGAAAATTTCCCTGTATAAACAAGAATTGCTTTGTTGTCAAGGAGACGGATACTTTTGGCCACATTGTTGTATGAACAACTTATACATCTCACATAGATCACTTTACGCCCCAACATACAGCTTTTGAGCAATCCGCAGCATGCTTATCAGTCTTTTTAGAGTTACGTCCTGGTTTGATACCGTTAACAATGCTGTGACACGCCGGATGAACTTTAGAGAAAACCGTTTGCATGAACATGACCTACAATTATTCGACTATAATATTTAGAAGTATTTTCGTCGAAAATGTTCAAATTTCTGGTAGAAAAATACAAATTTTCAATTTTTGCTTATGAATTTTTCAAGGTCAAATTAAAAAATTGTAAATAAAACCAGAAAAACATAATATTTCGATCAAAATACTTCTAAATATTGTAGTCGAATAATTGTAGGTCATGTTCATGCAAATGGTTTTCTCTAAAGTTCATCCGGCGTGTCACAGCATTGTTAACGGTAGCAAACCAGGAAGTAACTCTAAAAAGACTGATAAGCATGCTGCTGATTGCTCAAAAGCCGTATGTTTGGGCGTAAAGTGATCTATGTGAGATGTATAAGTTGTTCATACAACAATGTGGCCAAAGGTATCCGTCTCCTTGACAAAAAAGCAATTCTTGTTTATATAGGAAAATTTTCATGCAAGTAAGAGCTTTTGAAAGATATATCCCCTTATGGCTCAATGTATAATACCTATAAGGCATACGAGGGTCATTTTTTATGTTCGTAGAATCGCGCTGTATCTCTACAAATAGAGAATCTACGGTACTATAAGTATATATATTTTGAAATGTCTAGCTTCTGTCTATCAACTGATATAAATTTTACATCATTTGCGCTTAGTTCGGTCAAGATATATAGCTTTGAAAAGGCATGGTAAAGGACACTGGTCGGATTCCATGTCATTTTAACCACGCAGCAAGCAGGAAATAAGACGTTGTTAAGTTCCATTCGCTATGGTGATATAAGCATTTGTCAAGCCGATTTTTCTTTTGCACCATCAAAATTCATTATTCAAACGCTAATCGTAGAGAAGTGCGGCAAAACTTTAAGCACATCGTTTGGTCTTCAATAACAATTTTAAAATACCCATCAATATACCAAACTAATCACAGTCAAGTGCTAGTTATTTTATCTGTTAAAATAATGATTATAAACAAATTTTAAAATTTCTTCTGGTTTTGCATAGCACATGATATACTCAATCATTCGTCAGCAGTTATATTGCTGTATCGATTTAAGCGTGTAACTGGTAACTTCCGGCACTGTCATACCCCCATGTTATAAAAAGTGGGTGGGGTAAATCAACCCTGCTTAGAAAAAACAAGAACAATCGGATCTGCATAATTTTCGTATTGCAGTAATTAAAACACCTGTTAAGAGGCAAACAAACAGTTTTATTGAATTTTCTAAATATAATAATGCTCCATGACGCCATTTATGTCCAAAATAAGGGATATTTGCACCCCCTAATCTATTTATTTTGCAGGTCATTCTAATAAAACAAAAGAATTCACTTTTGTTTTGGAATGAAAGTTACCATAACACTTCCAGCTACCATGTAAACAAGAAAAAATATAATACTACTTTACAACTAACATATTGAGCCACATTCAAAAGCCCGTATCCAACTTCCACTTGTGTCAATTTTTTACAATAAAAGGTTCCAAACAAATCTTCCATATCCAACAATTGTTGCGTATATGCTATAATGGTTACATAATATTGTAACACTTAGTGTCCTTTATCCGCAGCCAAATTTTCAGAAGCAATGTGTGGCTATGGGCCCATTTTCATGCAATTGTTACTAACGTTCTGTCAGAGACTAAGTCCATAAATGTCAAATTTCTACCATATTCCCAGTGTCCGATATATAGGTATGTCTTTGGCTCTTAGAAGTCATTAAAGTAATGCATTTTGAAATAATTTTAGGTTGCATGTATAGATAAAAGCTCAATCTTTCCAAATATATGCATGATGCATGCATTTACTTTCGCTGTTTTCATTAAATCTACCATTCTACGAACATAAAAGAAACGTCCCTCGTATTATCTACATACATGCCTTTAGTTACGAGTGCGTAACAAAAAAAAACGTTTTCTTATTTCTCAATCACAACATATGTTGTGGGTACTCAAAAGAACCTTCTCAATAAGACGGTTCTTTTAAGCAACCGAAACACATGTTTAGATTGATGGGTAAGAAAATAATAATTTTTATTACAATTTTACGCTAATAATTTTTTATCACTCTCTGGACCTGTGAATTAATAGCTATAATGTATACTATCTACATACCCCTAGACAGTATGTTGTCAATGAGGCTGTCAATAATATCGTATTGTTAACACAAATAAATTCTATATTCTACTTAATGAGGTTTACATAGACAACAAAATGGTGCCCCGAAGAACAACTCATCCCATTGAGACAATGATTATTTAAAACAAAGAGATATATTTTCGCAAACAATAGGTACAGCCAAACTTTGCTGTAACTAGTATTCTCATGGTATCTGGGCTGCAACATAAGAAATTGGTCAACAGCGAGTGCACTTAGATCAGTGTCAGAGTTGGTCGTTTCATACATGAGAAATGTACCAAAACCAAATGAAGATGATCAGAAATAGCTACAAATACATGTCAAAACACTAGTCTTTATAGAAATAGGACAAAATTGAGCACCAACATGAAAAATCAGCAATGTTGCTGTGCGTCAGAGATATCTCTGATCAGGCTTAGCATCAGACTTTTGCACATGATTCGTAACAATATTTTCAACCATTTTGTAAAGCCATGAAGTTTAATTTTCACTCAAATGTATGGCAAAAAGTGGGTGGGGTAAGTTTATTCGTTCAGCAGAAGCATACAAACATTGTCTAAACATTTTAAACACAATTTCTGTAAAATAGTGACAATTTTACAATGGTAAAAAAGTCGTTCTTGACAACGGATTGTGTCTGGAAACACGGCAAAAGTGAATAAAGCTTGTGCCGCACGAAGCTGGTGACTCCTGGCTCAAACTGAGGTTGTTTACTCAACCTCAAATGTTGTTTTCCGGAGATACGTTTGATTTATAAGATGTTATAATGTACTAAAATTCATAACTATAATCTGTTCAGTCTAAAAGATATTCATGTTTACTTCTAGATGAGGCGTTTTGAATTCAGTATAGCAGTTACAGCTCGAAAATTCGAACTCAAGTTTTTCGAAATACGTGCCAATTTCAAATTTTAGGGACGCACGGTATTAAGAGAACATGGTCATTTTATGAACAATTTAAATTTGTGTCTATATTTCTGGCCCTAACAAATGTTCGATAGAGAAAAATGATAGATATAGTGCTGGCGGTTATATATTTTATGCCTGCATCCTTATTTTTCGACATAATGATAATTCGAAAAAAAACATACTGTCCCGAGGATATCGAATTTACGAGATTCGACTGTATATTGCTATATAATGGTCTGCATGCACATCCACTTAGAGTTAAATTAAAAAAGCGTCGGGAATAATACTATTGCCTTTCTATGTCCGTCTGTCTGTTTGTCGTTTGTTTCACAACATTGTCATATGAAAATTTCAAATTGAAGGGAAAGATGAGTCGGTATGGGTGAAAGTTTAATCTTCATTCTATGGCCCGTGACTTTGGGTGGGCTCAATTAAATATTCATGACAATGTCGAAGTGTGGGAATTGCAATGGCGCGCGACCGACTGTGCGATCTAGTTATGCATTGCTGTTTTATAAGTCTCACAGGCTCCCTCTCTCTCTCCCTTCCTTTGATCGCACTAAAATAAGGTGGAAGTAAATCTTGATGAAAGTTCATATATCCAAAATTAAATATCTCGCCCACAATTATTAGTGGTGTAAGAAACGAAAACGCACAGGCGTACTCGTACACATACGTATGCGTATAGTCGTTCCTTAATAGTGCATGCACATATGAGCCGCGACATGAGATTTCCAACAATGCGGTATGTGCTACCAGCAAAGCCTCAGATCAGCCTCCACATACGTGGAGTCTGATCAGAGCCTTTTTATGTGCTACCGGCAAAGCCTCAGATCAGCCTGCACATACGTGCAGTCTGATCAGAGCCTTTGCTGGTCGCTTGAATATTATATGAGTGTCAAGCTACTGACTAATCATTTTTTGGAGTTTCTAAGCTTAAAAAGAGGCTGCAAAGGCTCATCTGAGTCTACACTTGTCAAAATGCCACATTGTTGGAAATCACATGTCGAGGCTCATATGTATGACAACTAATAGAGATGAACTGACCCATTTTATCGCTCTCAAGATGTTTGACTAGTATAAGTGTCTAAAACAACGACACTTATAGCGTCTGTTCTGCAGTTTTAACATGTACCAGTTGTAATAATGTTCTGTAAAGCTAATAGAACCAGGCACTAGTCCAAGATTCCATAGTGTATCTTCATTTTCTCACTCTAGTTAGGCATGTACTTTCATGAGCAAACTCGATGTTGTATTTTCTTAACACTTTTAGTTCTTTTCGATAGTGAATAAAATTAATGAGGGTCTGGATGGGGGGGGGGTCTGGTATTCACTATCCATTAAAAATTTAGCCCATTATTCATCTCATTAAAATTTTGGGATATTCATTAAAAGTAAAGAAGGTGGCAAAGAAATCTGATTATTCACAAGTCATTATTTTTTCTTCAATTCATTAAAAACAATAGGATTATTCATTAATTTCTAGGCCCTCATTATTCACTATTCATTACTTATTTGGTTAATTATTCACTAATCATTATAAAAAGGGCCATTATTCACTTATCATTATACCCCATTCAGACCCTCATTAATGCGCTGAAATTCGAGATAACAGCATTGTCGCAAACAGGAAGCTCGCTACATGTAGCACGTACAAACCTGTCGCCTTTCGCTCGGTGCACACTGGAATAGAGCCGCCATTTTTATTTAAAATACATTATGCGATCACTGCTTGCATGACTCGGAGCTTTACATCCAGAAAATATTGACTAAAAGAGAAATGATAAACTGTCAAAAAATTAACTTTTTGCTATTTTTAACAACAAATTATGTCACTACAGCAGTGCGAGAATTGAACGGGACTAGCCAAATATCGCTACATGTAGTTACCCATGATGCAAAGGGCGAAATGCGAGAGATCTAGATGAGGTATCGTCAGGTCTCGCGAGAATGGAGATAACAGACACAGAAGAGGCTGCTGACATGCAGGTAGCAGGTTAATAGCAAAAAGTCGGGTAGATCGCTGGTGGGTGTCTGAATACTGTGTCTCTTGGTGCCGTATGTTGATCTGCAACAAGAAGATGCACGCAAGAAAAAGTCTTTTAACAACCAAAATCCAAAATCTAAGCAAGTACAGTCAAATTTCATCTGGAGCATCCATGACAGCTATTACATGTGGCTAAAAACGACACAATGTTTTGTTTCACAAAACGATATCATGCTTAACTCAACTCAGGGTTTGCGAAAACAAATGCACAGACCAGCCTGCGCATCTCGCGCAGTCTGATCAGTGCATTTGTTATTGACTTATTGGAAAGTATCATATCTAATCTTGCCACAAGCGAAAATTTAATATTCTAGCCAGTCTCTGTAGCTGAGCAGACAGCTGGTTCGAGTCTCACATTGCCGGAAACCCCGGAGACAGGTTGTGTCGTGTCGAGGGAATTTGAAATTAACATGTAGCTGAGGCCAGAATTTTTTTATTAGTTGATTTACAAAGTAAGTAAGGTTGCAAAGATCAGGAATCGATACAATCAAGTACCACACCTGACCCAGGATACCAATGGGAAAGTGACAAACTCACAGAAGACACCACAAACGAGAGCCAAGAGGTCAGCCCTTTACTTAGCAGGTGACCACGAAGCACATATAAACAGACGCGCACAAAACATAGCAAACACAAGACAGAACAAAAACATAAAAGATCCACAAAAGAAGTACCGCCTTGGAACGGTCAGTAAAATATTTTACTGGAGGGCTTAAACCGGTTTAACGGCGCCAACCTCACCCTTAATTCAGATGTGGATCAAGACACATAGATATTTGGTTTGCATGAAAGACCCCTAACTTATCAATGCATCATCTCCTAAAACATATAAATCAAGATATAACAAGGAGATAAAGCAAGGATAAGGACTCAACAGTAAATTAAACTGAATACCGGAGCAAAAGAAATCCAACAGGTAAACCCCGGTGGGCCCGACAAACAGCCAAAGCATCAGGCCCCTACCATCTCATCAATAGATAAGTCTTTAAGTCGGAACCATCATAGAGTCTGAAGTCCGACCCACCGGCGTGCAATTAAAGAGGAAAGCAAAGTTGCCAACTGTGATTGGGTTGACTACCAAGCATGCAGTCTGTTGCAATACATTAATGTTATAGCCAATCTTTTTATAATGGGAAATTATTTTAATGAACTGCGCTGAAAAATTATTAGAGCCAACAATCTTCTTCAACTTATACACCAAGTCACCATAGAAATCAGGTTCCGAAAGTCCTTGGCGCAAGAGAGATTTAAGTCCAACTTGGAATTTAGAAATCAAATCAAAGTATCGTCTATAAAATTTTGAAAATGTTTTGCGAAGTTTATGATACCGATAGCCCTGTTTAAGAAGTTTCTGAGTTAACAATTTATTGCGAGTGTTGAAGTCAGTAACATAGCTAGATGCTCTAGCAAAACGAATGAGTTGAGAGATATAGACTCCATAGGATGTAGAACGAGGAACATCACCATCTAAAAATGGGAAATTGACAATTTCAAAATCAAAGTCGTCACGTTTATCATAAATTTTGGTAGAAACAATACCATTAGAAATTGACAAATGCAAGTCTAAAAATGCGGCTTCGGTATCAGAGGCATCGGCTTTATTAAGTTGGAGCTCTGAAGGGTATATTTGATTAACCATATTTTCAAAATAAACATTATTAATATTTAAAATATCGTCCAAATATCTGGAAGTAGTGTTAAACGCATCAATAACATCAGCCTGCTTATCATCAGAAAGAGACATCATAAAGTCCCTTTCATAACAAAACAGGAATAAATCTGCAACCAGGGGAGCACAATTAGTGCCCATAGGAATCCCAACTACTTGTCTATAGAGCTTGGTGCCAAATCGAATAAAAATGTTGTCCAACAAAAAGGTCAGCGCATCACATACATTTTGACACGACCATGCATGATATTTTTTAGGTTTTTCTGAAGTAAAAAATGCATTTCTGTCACTACATGCAAGGTAAGGGGAGCCTTCTCTCTGGAAGGTTCTTTCAATAAGATCAATAAGTTTATCTTTAATTAAATTATGAGGTAAAGTAGTGTAAAGAGTAGAAAAATCATAAGTAGATAAACTGGTCGCATTGGAATCTCTAGCTTTAAGTTTATCTAAAATTTCACCTGAATTTTTAATCGACCAAAATAGGTTTTTACCGGATCTCTCATATACTTTTTCACAATATTTGATAACATGTTTTTTAACAGCTGTAAGACACGAGGTTAACAATTTAGAAAGTTCTGTTGTCGTACAAGAACTAGAATTTGCAATAAATCTTGCTTTATAGGGTTTTTTATGGAGTTTAGGTAACCAGTACAACGTAGGAACTTTGTCTTGATTTTCTTTAGCTTTGACACCAAAATGTAGGGCTGTATGACAACCATGCCCATCAACAATCACCCTTTCACTTAAAGAAGGCTGCAGTTTATAGGCATTAGTGTCAACAAGCTCACGCTTAAGAGTATTAATATAGTACAATCGTCACACAACTACAACATTGTTAGCAGCTTTATCTGCTGGAACCAAAACATAGTTACAAACCATCCTACTGTAATTTTCCGGAAAGTAGAGAAAAAAATACAAACAAATTTCTAAAAATCATTTTTTTTTATTTTAGCCACCTACTTCGTTGAAAAAAAATAATATGTTTTTGAGTTTCTGTCTGTGTATTTTTGAAAGTGACACTGTTAAAAGTGATTGTCCTGTCCAGATTTTTAGAAGAATGATGAAATATTTAAAGATTTAATACAGACTGTTGGTGTTTACCTTACTAGTTTTTACTGTTTTTGTTTTCTGGAGATATTAAAAAAAGCTCTGAACATGACCAGTCAACTGGTAATTTTCAGAGCTTTTCTTTTTTTCGTCCCCCGACCCTAAATCTGAAAAAAATCCCGAAAATCAGCTTATAAAAAATCTGGCCTGGGGTATGAGAAAAGGTTATTGCGCTTGTTACTCGGGTGGATGACATGTTGGATTGGCTGTGTTTGACGACCATGTGTGATTGCCGTGGGCGAAGCATTTGCTGGTAATGTTTAGTCATTTTGCTGTGATACATTGCCGAAGACTGCAATTGATTGCATTATCGTGGTTTGGACATGACAACGAATGTTTGGATATTACTAAAGGTAAATCTTCTAAACTCTACTGTTCAAAACTCAAGTTTCGGTAATAAGATGCCAAATTTACGTATTTACGCACATCAAGCAGGCTACTGGCAGAAGAGGGGTGGGGTCCCTCTGCAATAGTTGCCCTTTTGAGAATGAAACTACTTTTAGAATTAACCAAATGAGCCGCGACACGAAATGCCCAATAATGTGGTATATGCGACCAGTAATGTAATGAATGAAATGTGCATGTTTCAACTCCAACAGGGCACACTTTTATGTAAACAAGAAGGCCATCGAATATCGTTTTTAGAATTCTATTTGTGATCGATTGAAATGAAAATATTAACGATTTTGTTGAATTTAAGGTCTTTCTTATTTCATAACACCATTTTGATTTCATATTATGAAGGAGATGGGTTGGTGGTACATTTGTACCACAACTTATCTTTAGATTGAAAAATAAGCCGAGATGTATTCGCGTAATATTTCTTCACACCTGAAGCACTCGAACATACATATTTTTTGTTTCTATTGATAAGAACAGACAACATAATATTTCAGAATATTGCTAGGTTATATAAGCTTGATCAAGAAAAAAAAGTATTTCTTTTTCGGGACGAAAAACAACGGCGCTGTTCTGACTGCGCACCTGCCTGCGCAGCCAGAACAGCGTCATTGGTATTCGTTGCTTATATTTGCTATATCTATATTTACAATTTTCTAGCCAGTCTCTGTAACTGAGCAGACTAGTTTGGTCCAACATGGCTTCTAACCCCAAGGACACTTTTCTCATGACGTGACTCATACCATAGACAGTTAACTCTTTGACTACTAATGTCGTCTGCTGATAACCGTTACAAACAGTTTGGATACAGATCAGGCCCGACAAAATGTCGGGCCTGATCTGTATCCAAACTGCTTGACACTCTGGTGATATTCCTGAAAGAATATTTTGAAAAAGATGATTTTGAAAAAAGTCGGCAGACGACAAAAACATGCTAAATTACCCAGCAGGCAAATAGTTAAACAGATCCTAAATTTCCAAGTACGATACCAAAACTTACTATCAGTTATTATTCACGAACTGTGCTAAGAAAAAAACTAATAAACAACATAAAGTGGATAATTGTTATTGTGGAAGAATGGGGGAATAAGTTACTGTGCTGATAAAATATGCACTGGATGTACGCTAAAAGAGTACGGGGAATACCCCACAAACAGGAATTCAAGTAGTTCATGACAGTTTCATTAACGTTATGATGTTTTGAAGCAGACCTGATTGTATGTGTATATGACCACATGAGTGGTTCAATTATCATTCGATATGACAGACAAATAAACAACAACAACAAATCCAAGAAACACACTGTTTGTGTATGCTTAAAGGGAAGGAAAAAACGCTGATTTTGTATGCTTTACATAACCTTATTAATACGTTTTAAACTAGTTAGTACAGCCTCATGTCTGTAAAAGAATGTAATCATACAAAACTCAAGAAACATTTTGTAATTTATCATTAATTGATTATGATATTTATTTGATAATCAGAACTTGAACTATATATAAAATTGCATAGTTTTGACATGTGAACGTAACTTGCAGCACACAGTCTCTCGTTGAATTATATATATAAAGTATTTTTTTTAATTTAGACTTTGCATATCTTTTAAAAAAAAATCCTCACAAGTTTTATTCAGCGAAATTAATAAAACACAGCTGTTTTGACCAGCTTTTGATAATTATTGTAGTCACTTTTTATACATAGATTATATTCATAGCTGCTCGTATTTGTTTTTGACAAGAGATGTAATTTTGTGTCGGAGTCGTCATCATCTTCAATATTTTGTGCATGCGAGCAGCAAAGGATCAGACAAGACTGCGTGGATACACAGGTCCGTCTGAGCATTGGCTGCTTGGCGATGGGATAAGTACCAAAATCCCATCTGCTGGCACATTTTTCAATTTTCTCATAAGCCTTACATGTATCTGATAGGGTAGGGCTTATCCTTACAGAAAGCATTAGTATATTGGTATATAGTTAATGCCCTTGAGAGCGCTCATCAAAAAAAGTCGTTCATGTTTAAAAGGCATAACAAATAAAAGACAGATTTAGAATAGTGGGATTTCAGTCAGCTTTAACCTATGTTAGAAAAGGAAAGACACATATGCCGCACAGTCCCACAAGTCTTTGCTGCTCTCGTGTACGCGGATGTAAAGAAAAATCAGGCATCTATTCCATCCAGATAGCTTTCCATACACGTATAGGGAACGACTATCTCATGTTCTGGACCATAAACCGTAGTTTTACGTATCAATTGAGGTATGTTTACACGACAAGATTAGTCTTATATGATTAGACTTATAAGACAAATCTTACCATGTAAGCTCTACTATTAATTAATCGTATATGATTTTTGTCCAGTCAGACAAATCTTGGCAAATAGAACTTGTCATATTCAGTAAGACAGAGTCTTGGCATTTCAACCAATAATCGAGGTTCCTGAGGTTAATGCGTTTCTGAGAGGCATTAAAACCAGGTTACACATTTTCATTCATAAAATAGTGTTGTAAAACCAAGTTTGTACCAGGAATAACAGGAAAATGGCACCAAAATTATAAAGAAAAACAGGGGATAGAGTTTTCGGCGTATCTGCGAGTTGTATCAGGAGGGAGATGTACCCAGCCCATGCCCTTGATCTTCTCCTGTCTCGTCTGATTCTGAGAGCAGCACTTGCAATTAATGTTATACATAAGGAAACAATAATGTCATCTTCATCCATGTTGAAACTATTTCAAGGTAATTTAGGCGGAAAATAAATCATATATGATTTATATGGCCGTGTAGACGCAAAATCTTATTTGACAGAGGCTTATAAGACCGTAATTTAAGAATAGTATTACATGCATCATGTAAACAGGCAAGAATCACCCAATCCTTTGTGTTTGATAATATAAGTAAGGATTTTTTATGTTTTTCCATATCATTTCAAAATTATCACAAAGTTTTTTTTTTATATTTTATAAGTGTAGGGCATGTTTAATGGATGAAACGGTGCAAAGATAAAACGTACTTTTATTGGCTAAACAAACTTCAACTTTTGTAATTCGTGAACAGAGAATTTGAAAAATACACATGTATAAGAGATACAATCTCTGAACATGTCAGCTTTTCTTGGGATCAACGCTGGAACTAGCAGCAGGCGACCATCAGGGGTATTCATAAACTGTGGCGCTAATAGTGCAATGGCCATGCCTCTTATCAACAGGGGACTAAGTTATCCACCGACAATGAAGGAGAAAAACAAAGAGCGACATGTAAGTTTTTGTATTTTGCGTTTTTATCATTTTCCGTATACCCTCACCCCCACTGTCAGCACGCCGTCTCTGTCCACTATCGGACCACCAGTGTAACGTCAGCTGGCGTTTGGATAAACACATATATTCTAATGATAACCCTTCGGAGTTTGTTAATGCCAGGGTTGATATCAGTATGACACCAATAAGTGGTTTCTGCGAACAGATAGAAGAATGGTTTAATCTTTTATTATTTTGCTATCTTTTCCATGGCCAGATTCACTGTAAGGACAAATCAGATAATGGTAACTTCACACCAGGAAAAAAGTACCTACAGGGACTGCAGACAGCACAGTGGTATTTAAAAGATACTGATTTATACACCATCTTTGAATTTAGCTCATCACATTTGTATTAGCAAAGTATAAATCAGTCAATATACTTCAAATAATTTATATTCTTTGTATAGAGCCTATTATTGTTATCTAAATTGTTGGCACATTCCATTTTACATGTCAGGGTTTCGGGTATATGTACTAGTCAAAAGTTCTAACCAGCTACGTGTGTTTTTAACAATTTTCTGTAAAGCTATAAGCACTGTGTCGCTTTTAGCTTTCCCGAATAGGTCACTGTGTCAGGAAATGTTAACACAAAACAGCTAAGAAAAATTCAGAAAATTGTACCCAGGAAGATTTGCAAATACATGAACCCTAATTTTCAAATTTCAATTTTGACACGAATTTGCATGGGACGGTGGCATTTTCATCAACAGCGACGACCTTCATGCAAGAGGTAGTGTTCATTTTATCACTTTAGAGTTCAATATGAGCTTGGCTACGGAAATGAAAACGTTTTGAAGCTGAAAGTGGGTTATTTCAAAAAGTCATATCTTACAAATTGTGACTAAATGCTAATTTTGAAAATGGGGCGTACCTATTTTCAAATGGACAGCCTACAAGTACTCTATACATTTTGTCAATATCTTTACTGTCTAGGGTACGACTGGCTTTTGCATTTTATTTAAATTCTGTAAGCAAACAGTGGAGACCCTAATCAGACGCCGCTTTCTGTTGTGTCTGGTCTGGACGCGCTATTTGCCTATACCACATAAAAAGGACGCTATGCATAATTGCTTAAAGAAAGTCAGGTTAACTCTAAAAAATCAAGTTTTTGTCGTCTGCATTTTTTTTTTTTTTTTTGCTTCTTTAGTATTTTCAAAACGAAATATTTCAGAAATGCATCAGAGTGTCAAGCAGTTTGGATTAAGATCAGCGTTGACGTTCTGTTGGATCTAGGGAACAAACTGTTTGCAAATGTCATCAACAGAACAAACTCGTAGGTAAACAGTTAAACATGCAAGTGTTGTTTGTTCTATATAATTTCTTGCTAGAGTATTTTCCCTTCAACTATATAATGGCATGCATGTTATGTCTGTAATATAGGTTTGTTCTTAGATTTACACTAATATTTGTGGCTATAAA
This sequence comes from Loripinus fragilis, assembly GCA_964019695.1. Lineage (NCBI taxonomy): Eukaryota > Metazoa > Mollusca > Bivalvia > Lucinida > Lucinidae > Loripinus > Loripinus fragilis. The sequence goes on along the minus strand of OZ026525.1, from coordinate 51,241,779 downwards.
AGTCATCGAAACCTGATACTTTGGCACTGGCAAGCACCATTTAATGTGCAAGTGCTGTCCAGCGGGAACGCAGAGAGCATATTTTGAGTAAAAGTATTTTAAAATTGTAAAAATGCGCGACGCCAAATACTCCCATAAAATGGTGGCCAAAAATGGCACAAAAATACACTTTTTAATGCTCTTTGTTCTTAACTTGTACTGAATGACTTAATTACCTTTAATCGCGAATTTTCTTTTTTTGTGATATTGCTTTGCAACGAATTTAAGCTTTGAAATGCACCACCATCTAGCTCTTAGAAACAAAAATGAAAAAATGTTCCAGCATATAATGGAACGTTTTTTGTCTCCAGAACAGATTTTGATAAAACTTAATATTAACGTATTCATCTTTGCCTCCTTCAAATTATAGCTGAGTATAAACACGAGGCAAATCTCTGATGGAATAGCCTCAACAACCGACGAAAACAACTGGCAAATTTTTAACAAAATTAGATTTGGAACATGTATGGGATAAGTGGTTAAATTTGGGGTGCCGCTCCTCGCTTCACAAAGAAAGCCAAAACTTTCAAGCGTTTTTGTTGTTATGCAAGTTTGAAAATATTCCTACTCAATGGAGTTGCGTATCTTCTGGTCTGTAATACATGCCATCATTGTGCCCAAGAAAAGTTCCCATTCATCTTTAATAGTTTACACTAATATATACAGCATAAGAAAGTCATGGAAGTATGAGTCTTTTAAATTGAGGGAGAAAACAAAACACCATTTAACATACAATGCCGTCTGTTCTACATACATGTAGTACAAAAACCTACCTGATGTTTCCCTACTTTTGTAGGATGATGATTCCGTGATGTGACAGTAATTGATACGATCAACAAAAATATTTAAGCTAAAATAACCTAGAATTGGATAAATTGATGGACGAGCCTTTCGCAAATATCTACACGTATATTAAATATAGCATAGTTTGATTTGTTTTTACCTTAACATTTGTCTACAAGGTCATACCACCAATCCAAATCATTCACCATAACTATGCAGTGTCTCAAATATGAACCCCTTTACATAATGTTAACGTTACGAGCCATATAGACGGACATCAAGCAGTTTACTTTGATCTTTGACTGAAATATCATATCAGCAATCTGAAACCATGGTTGACATCTACATACCTTAGGCAATAATGTGCATACTATGAATCACCCACATTAAAACATGTAAGAGATATTTGCATAACAAGCAACACCCACATAGTTTTTTTTTATTTTGAAATTGATCTTTGACTCCCAGGCCATACCTAAAATCCAAAAGCTCCATTGTCATTTACACAGCCCAGGCAAACATTGTGTCAAATATGATTATCCTCCGTTATAAATGTAAAAAAAGTGTTAGCATTATAATAGGTACAGCCTGAAGTAACGTATATTTGACCTGAACTTTTCCGATGGTTCCAACTTATCTATTGATGAGATGGTAGGAGTCTGATGCTTTGGCTGTTTGTCAGGCCCACCCGGGTTTACCTGTTGGATTTCTTTTGCTCCGGTATTCAGTTTTATTTACTGTTGAGTCCTTATCTTTGCCTTATCTCCTTGTTATATTTTGATTTATATGTTTTAGTAGATGATGCAGTGATAAGTTAGGGAACTTTCATGCAAACCAAATAGCTATGTGTCTTGATCCACAACTGAATTAAGGGTTAGGTTGGCGCTGTGAAACTGGTTTAAGCCATCCAGTAAAGTATTTTACTGACCGTTCCAAGGTGGTACTTCTTTTGTGGATCTTTTTATGTTTTTTTTCTGTCTTGTGTTTGCTATGCCTTTCTGAGCGTCTGTTTATATGTGCCTTGTGGTCACCTGCTGGGAAAGGGCTTACCTCTTGGCTCTCGTTTGTGGTGTCCTACTGTAAGTTTATCACTTTCCCATTGGTATCCTGGGTCAGGTGTGGTACTTAGTTGTATCGATTCCTGATCTTTGCACCCCTACTTAATTTGATTCCAATTGGCGATCTGAAACGTTCGTTCTCATCTAGATGACATTTGCAATCATTGTACAAAATATGAACCACCTTCATCAAAAAAAATGCGTTTGGGTATCGAACCTTACCAACAGAATGTACTCGTATGTATATTTGATCTTGATCTTACCTGCAATTTCATATCAGCAATACGGAACCTTCGTTGTCACATACACACCATAGACAACCATTGTGCCAAATATGAATACACTCAATCAAAATTTGCAAAAGAAGCTCACGTAATGAGCCATAAACAGATTTTAAGTTTATTTGACCTTGACCTATGACTCACATGGTGATATAAGAAACCCTTACCTTTGTTCTCATCTACACGCCATAAGCATTACAGGGCATAAGACAGACTTTAATTATATATTACCTTAATCTTTGACTCCAAGTTTATATCTGCGATGCAGAAGTTTCATAGTCATCTACACACCATTTGCAGCCATTGCCCTAAATATAAACACCCTCCCTAAATAATGTAAGAAGGGTACGCGTTATAAGCGACAAAAATGAGATATAAGTATATGATATTTACCTTTGTCTCCAAGGTCATATTCACGATTGGAACCTTTGTTGTCTTCTACACACCATGAACAATCATTGGGCTGAAATATTAACACCCTCAAATTTTAGTGAGGGACAGAACAAACAAATATGCCAAATATTAACAACCTTCATCAAAGATAATGTAAGAAGATTTCGCGTTACGAAAATACGAAAAGGTTATAGATGACCCTTGACTCCAAGGTCATATACTATTAGGCATTCTAAAACTTAAGAAGAGGAGTTCAAGTTACTAGCTGTAAGACTTTTAATTTATTTGACAATGACCTTGGGCTCCAAGGTCATTACGGTGACCTGAAACATCAGTTGCCATCAACACATCATAGGAAATCCTTGTGCCAAATATTAACACCTTCAAATTTCGGTGAGAAAGTTTAACTTTTTTACCAGACTCACTGTAATGCATTTATTCACAACCGCGACAGAATGGTTGTGTGATTACAGTTTAAATTGCCTCATCAAGTGATTGTGAATGGGTTTCAATTTTTTGGACTTTTATTTAATTTACAAAAGTTAGTAAGAGTGCAAAGATCAGGAATCGATACAATCAAGTACCACACCTGACCCAGGATACCAATTGGAAAGTAACAAACTTACAGTTAGACACCACAAACGAGAGCCAAGAGGTCAGCCCTTTTTAAGCAGGTGACCTCAAGGCACATATAAACAGACGCATACAAAGGCATAGCAAACACAAGACAGAAAAACATAAAAGATCCACAAAAAAGTACCTCCTCGGAAAGGTCAATAAAATATTTTACTGGAGGGCTTAAACTGGTTTAACGGTGCACCATCCTCACCCTTAATTCAGATGTGGATCAAGACACATAGATGTTTGGTTTGCATGAAAGACCCCTAACTTATCAATGCATCATCTCCTAGAACATATAAATCAAGATATAAAAAGGAGATAAAGCAAATGTAAGGACTCAAAAGTAAATAAAACTGAATACCCGAGCAAAAGAAATCCAACAGGTAAACCCCGGTGGGCCCGACAAACAGCCAAAGCATCAGGCCCCAACCATCTCATCAATAGATAACTCTTTAAGTCGGAACCGTCATAGAGTCTGAAATCCGACCCACCAGCGTGTAATTAAAGAGGAAAGAAAAGTTGACAACCGTGATTGGGTTGACCACCAAGCATGCAGTTTGTTGCAACTTGCAATACATGAACGTTATAGCCAATCTTTTTATAATGGCAAATAATTTTAATGAACTGCGATGAAAAATTATTAGAGCCACCAATCTTCTTCAATTTATACACCAAGTCACTATAGAATTCAGGTTTCGAAAGTCCATGGCACAAGAGAGATTTAAGTCCAACTTGGAATTTAGATATCAAATTATAGTATCGTCTATAAAATTTAGAAAAGGTTTTTCGAAGTTTATGATATCGATAGCCTAGTTTAAGAAGTTTCTGAGTTAACAATTTATTGCGATTGTTGAAGTCAGTAATATAACTAGATGTTCTAGCAACCGAATGAGTTGAGAGATATAGACTCCATATGATGTAGAACGAGGAACATCATCATCTAAAAATGGGAAATTGACGATTTCAAAATCAAAGTCGTCACGTTATCATAAATTTTGGTAGAAACTATATCATTAGAAATAGACAAATGCAAGTCTAAAAATGCAGTTTCGGTATCAGAGGTATTGGCTTTATTAAGTTGAAGCTCTGAAGTGTATATTTGACTTACCATATTGTCAAAATAAACATTATTAATCTTTAAAATATCGTCCAAATATCTGAATGTACAGGTCCATTAATAAAGTTATTTCACTACGCAATATTTCAAAAGTTTTTTTCACATTTTTTTATACATTAATGGTCTATGTTTTACCATACATGTATGTAATTTAATTATGATGGCATTTTATTATTATAAATCATATCAACGTATAATCAGACATCATTTGTATATAAATACGTTCCAATAAAACACAACAACACACCTGTATGACTACATCATAAAGTCAGTATTCGTTGCACCTCCCCTTGCTTAATAAGATCTGCAATCCTCATTTGCAATAACAGTGTACGCCGGCATCATAAAGTTGGTATATTGTTGCATCTCTTTTTGCTTTAATAAGATCGGCAATTGTCCATGGCATTGCATTGTAAAGTTCTTCGATGACGTTTGGTGTTACACTTTACCACGCTTCTTATACTCTCTTCCACATCCCTTCTTTTAAACAGAGCAGTTGGTTACCAATCAATTTCTTCATTATTTTCCAAATGTTCTCTATGGAATTCATTTTGGCGAATTCTCTGGCCATTTTAGAATGGGTATTCTGTTACATTCTAGGAATGTTTCAAGTATTTTAGAGTTATGGCATGGTGCAATATCATGCACAAAAATATATCCCTTCTGTGGGAATACAATACATCTACATGAGTCTGTATTCACAGTCATAACAATCGACGCTATAATCGTGTTTGGCGCAATCAGAATGAGAAATATCATGCTTAGTGTATTCAGACTACTGTAAAATCGCCAGTAAGTGTGTGCAGTCTGGGGAGCCATTAGCAGCAGAAGAATGTCTCTTCTGAGAAAAGTGAATTGTAACTAGGATAGTGCAAAATACCAGAGTGATAGTATTCATTATATTGAAATGACATGTTAATGCATTGTGTTCCCACAGAAGGGATATCTCTTCATGCATGATCTTGCACCATGCCATAACTCTAAAAGTGTTAGAACATTCCCAGAACGTAAAGGAATACCTATCCTGGATGACCAGGTAGTTCGCTAGACATGAATCCCATAGAGAACGTTTAGAATATAATGAAGAAAGAGATGGTAACCAAATGCTGTGTAAAAAAGAAGAGGTGTAAAAGCGAGTATGTGAAGCGTGGTATAGTGTAGCACCAAACGTCCTGGATGAACTTCACAATGCAATGCCAAGGACAATCGCCGATCTTATTAAAGCAAAAAGAGATGCAACAATATACCGACTTTATGATGCCAGCGTACACTGTTATTGTGTTTTCATTGGAATGTATTTAAAATATGTTGTTGTGTTTTTATTAGAATGTATTTGATATTTATGTCCAAATGTTTTCTGATAATACGTTAATAAGATTTATAGGAACAAAATAGCATGGGAATTAAATTACATGTATTGTAAAACATAAACCATTAATGTATAATAAAAATGTGAAAAAAAAACCTTTTGAAATATTGCGTAGTGGAATAACTTTTTTAATGGACATGTAGTGTTAAACGCGCGTCAATAACATCAGCCTGCTTATCATCAGAAAGAGATATCATAAAGTCCCTCTCATAACAAAGCAGTAATAAATCTGCAACCAGGGGAGCACAATTAGTGCCCATAGAAATCCCAACTACTTGTCTATACAGCTTGGTGCCAAATTGAATAAAACTGTTGTCTGACAAAAAGGGTCAGCGCATCATTTACATTTTGACATGACCATGCATGGTATTTGTTAGGTTTTTCTGAAGCTGTTATTACATGCAAGGTAAGGAGAGCCTTTTCTCTGGAAGGTTCTTTACATAAGATCAATAAGTTTATCTTTAATTAAATTATAAGGTCAAGTGGTGTAAAGAGTAGAAAAATCATAAGTAGACAAACTGGTCGCATTGAAATCTCTAGCTTTAAGTTTATTTAAAATTTCACCTTGATTTTTAATATACCAAAATAGGTTTTTACCTGATCTCTCATATACCTTTTCACAGTACTTGAGAACATGTTTTAACAGCTGTAAGACACGAGGTTAAGAATTTAGAAAGTTTTATTGTCGTACAGGAACTAGAATTAGCAATAATTCTTGCTTTATAGGTTTTTTATTGAGTTTAGGTAACCAGTACAACGTAGAAACTTTGTCTTGATTTTCTTTAGCTTTGACAATGAAATGTAGGGCTGTATGACAACCATGCCCATCGACAATCATTTTCTCACTCAAAGACGGCTGCAGTTTATAGGCATTAGTGTCAACGAGCTCTAGCTTAAGAGTATTAATACAATACAATCATATATCAGTCGTACTTTAACTAAGCTTTAATTTGCTAGCGTGTTAATAGTGTATATGAGTTGTTGAGATTCGGGTCATTTTGCAGGTACATGCTCACTTTCTTTCAAATCGCACTAATCCCCTCCCCTGAAACTTACAGAATTTGCTTAAATTGTAATATTTTCCTGCAAATATTAGTGATATGTTTTAAAGTTCTCATTTTATAAAGCTGGCATTTCTTATAATGATATCATTCCTGACATATTTGGGTCAGATAATATGCACGCACTAACATTACTTAACTTAGTCACAAGCAAGAGTCATTGCTCAAGTTGCCCCCCCCCCCACCCCCGATTACCTCTTGATCACATTTTTAATTCTTATTTCATACATTTATGTCAGTAAAGACCACCAATCATATGAAAATGTTTTGGATTGATTTTTACCAGTTTGGCATCTTTAACGTGTTACTCTACAGATTTATATTTGTTTTTCTTCAATTTTGCAGCCATCTTGGAAATATGCAAATTTGATAATAAAGATGCCATTTTTCAGCTGACCAACATTGTTGGGGTTTTATGCAGCATACCCAAATACCCTCACACTCTCTTCGTCACAAAATACATGTACCTTCTTTAATAAGCGTTTTTTTTGTTTTTTTTTTCCTGACTATAATCCATCTTCGAGAAGGGCCTTTTGCGCCGACAAAGGAGATGTTCAGTTAAGGCATGAAATGTCCCTAAAAGTCATTTGTGAAAAAGTCAAATTTTCAAACTGTGATTTTTGCAAATAATGTTAACGAAAATGAATGGACATACATATTAATTGTTCAAAAACATATTTGATGATTTTCTAACTGAGGACAAAAGGAAGATAAATATGGTGTAATATAACTACTCCATAAATTGTATGTTGATACTACACTTAATAACACTTATTAGTGTGCACATATAAATGGGCACATGTCTTCATAAATAAAAGTCAGATCATTTTGAAATTTTCAACAGATATAGATGACATTCATGACATGATATTCCATAAATTTTAATTTTCATAAAATAAAATTTTAACTTTTAAAATAAGAAATCAAAATTCAAATATATCGTTAAATCAAAGTTCACAGTTTTCTTCGTTTTAGAATTTATCTTTTTTATGACATTTCATTTAAGTATATCATTTTATAGTTAAGCATTTTTGAATGGAATGGTGGTGGTTCTGTTATGGTGTGGACAGTTGTGTCCTTACATCATAAAACAAACATTGTCTTCATAAATGGGAACTTAACTGCAGCTCGCTATCAACACGAAGTGCTGGATACGGAGTTCCTTTCATTGTTAAGAAACCACAGAGGAATACAGTTGCTGCACGATGGTGCATCCAGCCCATCGGGCAAGGGCCACCACTGCATATCTGAATGCAAACAACGTAAATGTCGTAATCACCAGACTTAAACATAATGAAAACATTTGGGATGAACTAAACCACCGTGTACGGAGAATGGGCTATTCCGACTGAGAGCAAAATATCTCTACGAGCGGAACAACCTCCCTAAGAATTACGTTCAGCGTTATGTGACGTCAATGAGACGCCGTTGTCTTGCTGTAGTGAACAATGCGGGGGACATATCCGCTGCTGAGTTTACATGGACATGGACGCCGCAATTTGACTTAAGAATATTGTGATATTTACTTTGTTTTGTGATATATTCGACCAAGTTTGGTTGCATGCCTAGTTTAAAACCCGATCACGATTTATAGCTATGGTTTCCTCTTTAATTGCACGACGGTGTGTCAGGCCTCTGACTCATTGGCGGCTCTAGCGTAAAGCTTTAATCGGTGGGTTGGTGCCTGATACTTATCTGTAGCTGGACCCACCGTGGCTCAGCTTGAGGGTGTCTTTAGCTCTGACTATCGATACAAATACAATTCTCGGAGTAGTAACGTGAAGCCCGAAGTGCTTCAGTTAACTTGCAAGAGAACCGAAGTATTCATTATTCCATGAATCGTCCAAAAATTGAATTTATTGTTTATATTTACATTTATATAATCAGTCAAGAATTTTCAATTTTCACCTAATTTTGCTGGTTTTCCAGATATTTTGAATTAAATCAGACATAACGTAGGGTTTGGAATAGCCAAAACGCCAGATTTCACGCTTAACCTTATGGCGATACGCGTTCAACGTCACGCAAACGTCAGTAAACAAGCAACGTTATTGGATGGACTTGACGTTAACCCGCTCAAATGGCGCGTATGTGGGTGCGGCTTAAATCGATTTGTTCATGAAGGTATGAACCACATCTCAAATATAGAGGTTCATTTAACGACTCGCAGTGGAAATGTAAATATTGTTAGATAAATCTAATATACACTCTTTGATGGTACCTGTAAATCAATCTAAAAAAACATGGTTTTCAGTCCTTCGACTGATAAAGTATACAAATACAATTTTCGGAGTAGTAACGTTAAGCCGTATTTATCTCCCCTTTGCCCTCGCTTTGAACATCATTGATTATATTTTTGAGTAATATATATGCATGTTCATTCATTGTCATGAAAATTATTGCAAAAATCACAGTTTGAAAATTTGACTTTTTCACAAATGACTTTTAGGGAGATTTCACGCCTTAACAGGACAACTACTTTTCAAATCAGCTCTGTATCTTCTGTTAAAATAAGTAAGGGTGCAAAGATCAGGAATCGATACATTCAAATACCACACCTGACACAGGATACCAATGGGAAAGTGACAAACTCACAGCAGACACCACAAACGAGAGCCAAGAGGTCAGCCCTTTCCCAGCAGGTGACCACAAAGCACACATAAACAGACGCGCACAAAGACATAGCAAACACAAGACAGAACAAAAAACATAAAAGATCCACAAAAGAAGTACCGCCTTGGAACGGTCAGTAAAATATTTTACTGGAGGGCTTAAACCAGTTTTACGGCGCCAACCTCGCCCTTTATTCTGATGTGGACCAGGACACATTTGGGAAAGTGACAAAACACAACAAACACGGCAGCCAAGTGGTCAGCCTCATTCCACTGGACGGCGATTCCGCTACGCTCATGGCGATCTAGAATTTTCTCTAAAATCGCCGCGGAAGCGTAGACAGCCACACAATTTGGGGACTTGACGCTTCCAGCACGCTTCTACTACGCTTCCGTTACGCTGCTGCTACGATCCCACTACGACAATGAAGATCTGGCTACGCTTAGTCAACGCTGATGGCGATGTAGCTGCGACCTTGCTACGACCTTGGCGATGGAGCTACGCTTTCGTTGCGCTTTTGTTATCTTTCTATATAGAATCTGAAATTCCGATACGCTTCTATTACGACCAAGGCGCTTCTATCGCGCTTCTTCTGCGCTCTTGTCGTTTCTACTACGATTCGTGTCATTTTGACCAAATTTTTCGAATCGTAGCGGAATCGCCGTCCAGTGGAATTGGGGGGGGGGAGGGGTAGATAAGGTTGTTAACGCCTACCTTACACGCACAGTGCCCATATAGATATTATGACTGTTGGCATTTTTGCGGTAACTACATAGTATAATTTATATTACATTTTGTACCCTGTGTGACTCTTCAGTTATGAGGAAATATTAATATTTTATACTGTACCCCTATTTTATTATAGTTTTACGATACCACGTCTGAGTCGCGTTTAAAGAAACGTGCAGAAATCAAAAGTTGAATAAGCTTCAGGCACCGGACTTAATTGGGCATATGAATCAGGGATTTTGTAGGAATGTGCTGTTACACAAACTGACTGGGTTTTTTTTTCATTCTAAAATATTGTGCCACAAGCGTATCACAAACTATGGATCTGTCATTCTGCTGTTGGTCACTGTGCGGTCATCACGTGAACATGGTATTATATGGAATATTTTTTTAAGTTTTACCGATTTACCTAGGTAAGTCTATGTAGCAGTATATGCTGGTTCGAGTCTTACCTAATCGTAAATTGCGAAGACAGCTTCTCGCGACGTGGCTAATAATAGACGTTTCCCAACCACGCCCAGAATGTCACTCAAACGTCACTTGATAGTGTTACTGACCAATGCAACGACGACTACGCACGTGACATAGTCCCACAAAAAATCGCACGTGTTCAATCTCCGAATTTAACTCAATGCATGCTGGGTAATTTTTCATGCGTTTTTCTACTGCTGATTGTTTGTTGTTTTTTTTTCAAAATCATGTTTTTGAAAAATTCTTTCAGAGATACAATCAGAATGTCAAACACTTTGGGTCCAGATCAGGCCCGACATTTTGTCGGGCCTGATGTGGGTCCAAAAAAGTTTCCAAAGGTTATCAGCAGACGACACTAGCAATATAAACAAAAAATTATTATTTGGCAAGTGAATTGGGCCTCGTCGCGAGGACACCTTTCTTAGTGGTTTGCGACCAGATGATGCTCAATACAGCCTGCTCAGCTACATAGACTAGCTGGAGTTTCGCTATTATGGTTTCATGACAGTGAATGACTAAGGCACTCTGCACTGCAAAAGAATCACATTGTCTCGAGACGAGATGAGTATTAAAGTGGCTCCGTCAGCACTGATCTCTGCTAAATTAGTTTAATGGGGGCGAAATGCATCAATAGCATAAGCAGAAGCGCATGTTAATCAGATCTTTCGTCATCGGTGCATAAAAAGTGTAGAAAATGGAACCTTCAGAAAAAGAAGAACCTACAAAATTTGAAAACAACAGATCTAGACTCGTTTTTTATTGAGTCTGTTCAAGAAAATCGATCCCTTATACTTTGTTGCCCCCCTTAGCAAATCGATAAAATCAATTATTTCAAATTATTTGTGGTATTTTGTGTGTGTTTTTTTCCTGTCTTTTCGCACCGAAATAAAGCCAGGCGAAAAGACGAAAAATTCCAGGCGAAAAGATGAGAAGAAAGGGAAATACGCCACACGAAAATACGAATTGACGCCAAAAACAAGCACGAAAATCGACATTTAACTCATATTTTTCATACTTTCGCATGGCGCTTTCCGTCTTTTCGTTATTTCGTCTTTTCGCCTGGTGTCTGTTTTTTCGCCCATGCGTTGTTTCGGGGCGAAAGGGTGAAAACACGATATGGGACAAACCAGCCTGAGCCACCATGCCAATGGGATAAGTGCCAATTCTTATTGACCGGTTTGTTTGTGTTTTCTACTTGTAAAAAGACAAACAGTTTATTTATACCTTGCTCCAGTTTGAATGACCATAGTCTACATGCCAAAACCCGTTAACTGTGGCATAATAGAGGTGTCAGTTAATTATAGTTTTAATGAATGATTTTATTCATTCTTTTAAAACCTGAAATTTTAAGACGATCTATTAGGTGACAAAAGAGCGACGGAAAAGGTCGATAAAAGCAACTGGCTAAAGTTTTACCGTGCGAATTTTCTTAAAAGGATCTTTACAATTCACTTATAAGGATTTATTTATCATGTTTATGTCAAAAAGGATGAAATAGAAATATCGCGTTTACATGCTTATTCTTATGCGAATAAATAAATTACACGAATCTTAAAGTGTACTGTCGATTCAAAGATGCATAATAATAGGACTAAGTCATTTTTCATGGAAACATGTAAATAACGGTAAATATTTTAACTCAGGTATTATAGTTTCAAAGATGCATAGTAATGAGGCAATCCTATTTTCTTATAAACAGGTAAAGCATGACTATTCACTGTTAGCGCATATGCAGTAATCTGTGGTAGGTTCCTGAGACTACCTGCAGGCCCAAAATCAAGGTAAACTCGCCAGTATTTGTTTACAACAATTCTCATCTATCTTTAAATCAACAATAAAAGCAGTGTATTCTATATATTGTAGCCAATAGATAAGTTAAAAGTGACGTAAAAGAGCGTACCAACACTTGAAGGTTATACAGGTTTTACCGTTATTAACGGTAAAAAATAACATTAATACCTGACAAAGGTTTTCAAAATACGGAAATATTATACCGAGCCGTCATAGCTCAGTCGGTTGAGCTGAGGCAAATATTTGTATCTATATCTATTAACGAGAGATTTAAAACGGGGGAGGGTTCGAATCCCACACGATTAATTTTTTTTCATGAAGGAGATATTTTTAAATATCATTATTGCTTAAACAAGACTTTTTATCATATTTTTGTTATATTTTGAATGTTTTTACTATAGTATTCTTTGTCTGTTTTTTGTGTGTTTTTGTGAGGTTTTTTTTCTAGTTTTTTACATTCTTCACATATTCATTTCATTACAATACAATACAAAACAATACAAAAGAGGTCAGCACAAACATTCTTCGTCTGCTGATTCTATGTCGGAATAGTCTGCGCACTCTCCTTATAGCATATTTGAGAAGCAGACTTTGGGTATATCGCCTTTTTCGTAACACCCATTTTAGACAACTGACCTTTTCGTAGGTAAAATGATTATCAATGTTTCTATGATTAATAGAAAACCAACTGCTGCAAAGCTCAAATTTGTAAGTGGGTGGTAAACGACAAGCCTTTTTGTAAAACAACTGTTTCTAAAAAATGTGTAAAGAGAGTAGACTGACATGTATTACAAAACATGTCATCAGGTCATCGCCTTCTTTCCGCTTTTCGTTTTCTGTCATATCCGATAAAAATGATAAAGGTCATCATTCACAAACATAAAATATCAAAAAGCAAAGATAAAAAAAAATATGCCGTGATTGGGGTTCAAACCTTTAATTGCAAAACTTCGGGACAGAGGTCTACGATCTTACCACCGCGCCAGCCCAACTGTGACAAATATCAATGATAAAAGAATATAATGTACAAAGTTAGCGAAACCGTTTTACCTATTTACATCAATGGACAATGTCCAATTATCAAAACATGCTCTGACGTCACTTTGAACTTATCTAGTAAGGAGTGTTGATAATTGGACATTGTCCATTTATGTAAATAGGTAAAACGGTTTCGCTAACTTTGCACATTATATTCTTTTATCATTAATATTTGTCACAGTTGGGCTGACGCGGTGGTAAGATTGTAGACCTCTGCCCCGAAGTTTTGCAATTGAAGGTTCGAACCCCAATCACGGCATATTTTTTTATCTTTGCTTTTTGATATTTTATGTTTGTGAATGATGACCTTTATCATTTTTATCGGATATGACAGAAAACGAAAAGCGGAAAGAAGGCGATGACCTGATGACACGTTTTGTAATACATGTAAGTCTACTCTCCTTACACATTTTTTAGAAACAGCTGTTTTACAAAAAGGCTTGTTGTTTGCCACCCACTTACAAATTTGAGCTTTGCAGCAGTTGGATTTCTATTAATCATAGAAACATTGATAATCATTTTACCTACGAAAAGGTCAGTTGTCCAAGCTTTCTTCTGGACAAGATCTTAAAAGAGTATTGACATGATTGCCTCAGGCTCCCTGCCTCAATTCGATTGAGCTGATCTGTTTTAAGATGACGGATGTTATACAGCTGACTCATGATGCCATTGCAGCAGTTACTGAGGATGACTGGGCTTCCAGTTGCAGGCACGTGGTGGAAGTAGAGAGGAAGTACTGGGATGCTGACATTGCAGTGGAAGCGGAGATGGAGAAGATAGCTAATTAGGCGACCTCCAATGACGAAGACACAGACACCGCAACAGAGTGCTCAGACTATTCCGACACAAAATCAGCAGACGAAGAATGTTTGTGCTGACCTCTTTTGTATTGTTTTGTATTGTATTGTAATGAAATGAATATGTGAAGAATGTAAAAAAAAACTAGAAAAAAACCTGACAAAAAACACACACAAAAACACTCAAAGAATACTATATTGAAAACATTTAAAATATAACAAAAATATGATAAAAAGTATTGTTTAAGCAATAATTAAGAAATAGATTCGCGCTCGCAGTGAATTGTTGCTTAATATATCACTGGCTGGAGGTCAGTCGTTAAAGTGGATAAATCATGAGCGCGAAGCGCGAATGATTTATAAACTTACGACTGACCGACAGACAGTGATATATTAAGCAACAAATCACTGCCAGCAAGAATCTATTTCGATTCTAACACACAAAAAGATTGAAAATATGAACGATTCCTTCAGATTCTATACAGATTTCGCCATCTTGAACAGAGCATTAGAATTTCCCGCAAACTTTTTGGACTGAAACACGTATTTTTACGTACGTTTTTGACGCCCATTAGTTGTAAATACGACGTTACACCGTCTAAGTATGATGTACGTGATGGATGACGTCATTAAAAATCAAACTGGCGGCTGAATGACGTCACGTCAGTACGTGCAGTGATTTATCAACCAATAAATCACTGAGTTTAACCATTGGCTCTATAGGCGAGGTGTGTTAGAATGATATTTAAAAATATCTCCTTCATGAAAAAAAATCAATCGTGTGGGATTCGAACCCTCCCCAGTTTTAAATCTCTCGTTAATAGATATAGATACAAGTATTTGCCTCGGCTCACCGACTGAGCTATGACGGCTTGGTATAATATTTCCGTATTTTGAAAACCTTTGTCAGGTATTAATGTAATTTTTTACCGTTAATAACGGTATAACCTGTATTACCTTCAAGTGTTGGTACGCTCTTTTACGTCACTCTTTACTTATCTATAGACAACAATACCTGTATATAGTCTGCCAAAATTGACCTTAGACTGATTAATTTTCGCCAAAATCTTCGTGATATTCGTGCGTTTTCGTGGAGTTCTCCGACCTTGGTCACGCTTTTACAGTGAATATGAAGATAATGTCAATTTGTTAATGCAAATGGTCTGATAGTCTAGTGGTTAGTTGACTACTTACAAATCAAGCATACCTGGATCGAAACTCGGAAGGAACCTTTTTTATATAATTGTCAAAATGCCTTCTTTTTAAGTTAATATTGTTTGTAAATTTGATATCATCTTGTGATAAGCTTTACATCTTTCATTTGTATTTAGCCACTTTCGCATTCATTATTCCCCAAGTTCCCCACCATTTCCTTGTCAGCTGATAACATTTGCAAATAGTTTGGACCCAGTTCAGTACCCACAGAACGTCGGTTCTGATCTGGATACAGACCATTTGTCACCCTGATAGTGTTCATGTAGGAATTTTTGAAAAAGTTAATTTTGATTAAAAGTCAGCAGTCTCAAAAATATTCAGTGTGCAAAGATTATCGAAATTATTTGTTACATAAACGCATACCAAATTCAAATAAATGTATCCAGTCGTGCACAAAATCAAGAATAAATACAGACAAACTAGAAAATCGAAAAAAAGAAATGAAAAAAAAAAATACTTTAATGCTCCTGGATTCGAACCCACAACTTTTGAGTGCTAAAAACACCCGACTACCCACTAGGCTATCAGAGAATTGTGATTAATTTCATTCAGATTAGTAATTGTACAACAATCTAAAGCGCACTTTTTACGAAGATTCACGAAGACTTTAGTAAAAGGTCATTGAATATTCATATGTCTCGGGTCAATTTTGACAAACAATACAATACCCATTACCTGGATCAGTTTATTTTTTGTTTACAACGATTGTAATCTAGTATCTTTGAACCGACAGTATTAGTGTAGGGGCCAAATCTCAAATTTTGAGTTCTGTTGCGACTCTAAGAAAGAAAAACTTGGTCACTATTTTCAGTCAGGGACATGTCTTGGGGCCTTAGAAACCCATGTTTTACCAAGTTTTCTGTGGTCAGCTTTCTGTAAATGGCGTGTAACCAACGTTACCCTACAAACATAGAAAATGGTAGTATACAAAATACAAGACTAATAAAATATTTTACAAAAGAATTGAAATTATTTGAACTTTAAAAGTTTGATCTAGTCCTAAACATCAATTGCAGACATCTGTGATATATATTTTTGCTCAACAGTGTGATGTTTGTTACAATTTATACGAAATTGCAGATAATGACTTTATAGATTGCATTTGAGAATGAACCATGTTCCCTAACCGCAGAAAGAAACACTTTGCTACTATTTTCAGTCAGGGACATGTCTTGTGGCCTTAGAAACCCATGATTTACTAAGATTTCTTCAGTTAAATGGCCTGTAATCAATAATACCCTACTGACTTTAAAAATAGCAACACAAAATACAAGCCTAATGGAATAATTCCCAATAGTATTAATAAAATTATTTGAGCTTTACATGTTTGAGTTAGACTTAAACACCAATTTGAGACATCTGTGGAGTGGATTTCTGCTGGTCAGAGTTACTTATGTTACATTTTTATGAAATTGCATAATATGATTTTAAAGATTACATATTCAAATAAACCATGTTCCCTAACCTTGAATATGTGATAAAGATCTCTATTCAAATGATGAATGTCCATTCTTACATATAAAAGCTTCTAATATCTTGTAACTGGCGATAGAGGTAGCAAAATAAACGTTTGAATATGCTTATTAGCACGTTACTTCTACTGGCGTAGATATTTTCTATCTGAACCGATTTACATTGCATTGGAATGTACAATGTCTTTTTTCATCTCAGTCACAGTGAAATAAAATAATGATCTAATACACAGAGTCAACGACGATGGAAAATTTGCTGCTGTTAATAAATAAAAGGTAACGTAGGTAACAGCATTGTGCTTTGCATAAATAGATAAAAACACTAAAGTGTGGAAAGTAGACTCAAATTCTTCCTTAGGCTGACGACATAGCCTGTCGACAAGGTTATATTTGAGTCTACTCTCTATCTTTTTTTTAATAACTTCAATTACAGTCAAATTATTCTAAATAAACAATAAAATAAGAGAGTTTTGCAATTTTGATTGATTCTGTTAGTTTGATATGACAGTTTGCAGATTTTTATCAATGGTTCATAACAATAAATATAATATCTACTTCATGATTCAAATATTGGACTGAGTGTTTAATTACGTTTCCTGTTGTTAAACTCGTAATAGGCCTGTAAATTACGTTACCATATAAAATCAGGATATAGAATATGTCAACCAGTACAAGTTACATGCTAATAAGCGTATTCAAATATATAATCCACTACAGTTACAAGTTATAAATATATGCAAATATGTTTAAATGGTAATTTACCATTATAATAGAGACCAACATTATAAAAAATTCAAGTTGGGGAACATGTTTTATTCTAATATGCAATTAAAAAGTAATTATCTGCAATTTTGTAAAAAACTTAACAAACGTAACGCTGAAGAGCAGAAACCTATCTCACAGATGTCTGCAATAAGTGTTTATGTCTACATTAAACATTTAAAGCTCAAATAAGTTCATTGATACCATTGGAAAATGTTCTATTAGGGTAAGTGTGTCTTAGTTGGTCTTTTGGTGACAAAGGCTCTTAAAAAGGTTATCCATTGATGTAAACATGCTACACACGCAGCTGTCATTCACCACATCGGATCAGCTGACAGCTTCAGTGTATACCCAGTTTTTCATCAATTAATTAGAGAAATTACATGACGAAAGATTTATCTAATACAAATATACAAACACAATTAATTGTTTTAATATTTCTGATTTGCATGATGTAGAAAACAATCCCTTAGTTGGGATGCTGGCCATCCTTACATATAATAAATCTGTTTTTCGACCATATCAGTTTGCTGAAATTGTGATTTGTTGGATATAAGGTTTGTCTTTACATTACAGTATCATATTACATATGTTAATCAGTGCAATATACGAGATTAGCTAGCACTTGTAACTGGCAACATACAGTACTAAATATTTGTAATCTTAATATGGCCCTACACTTAAAATTAAATGGAAATGATTTACTTTCACTGTAGACAAGACAGCCCTCAAACAATGTTAGTATTAACTAATGGGTTCAAGAATGAGTCAGTTTATGACTAAAATGATGTCTACAAGTTGTTATCCGCAGTATTATTCAATTTTTCGGATGACTCTGCGTACAATAAGCCGTATTCAGTATACCTTTGAAACCAACAAACTGACCATAAGTCTCATACTTTTCATTTCATTGTTAGAAATAACTCTGAAAGTACAGGAAACAAGTTGTAACTCATGAAAATGGACTTTCAAAAAGATTCAATAACTGACAAAAGATTTGCAATTAATGTTACCATGAAATATCTTTATAGCTTTGTAATTAGTGTTACCACATACTATGTTTTTCGATCTATGAGTATGGCTTTACTTTAACTTTCCTTAGTTAACAAACAAAATAATTTATTTCAAAATTGCTGTACAATATAATGAAATAATAAGCATAACAATGTGGTATAAAAGAACCGTGCTTAACAAAAGTAGAGAAGATTGCAATTGTGACAAATGAAACTTTGTTGTTATTTGTTTTCAAAATGTAATTGCCAACAGTGCAAATTAAATGTATTAAGCATACAAGAAAACCTGTTTAGGCTAGATCTACAAAACATTAGGTACATTTGGGTATAAATCATGCTACTTCTGTTCTGATAAATACTTTGATTGATTTTCTGTTTTCAGTCTTTAAAAATGGGTTAGAAATCTTAGATTACATGCATAGCAAAATGCAGTCAAGACCTAAAATGTTCTGTGTCTCTTCTTCACAGTACCGTTGGTTAGTCTGCGGTCTGCGATTGTGACATTTTCTGGTTATATCTCACTTTTTAGCAAACATATTTTTTTTTAAGCTTGATAAAATACTTCTAATGGAAAAAAGAGTCAGAACTTGCAGGATTAATATATTTAAGCTAAAATAATGGCGATGTGCTGTTACATATGTTATGGACTTACCTTACATATACATCTAGTATAAAGGGTATATAACTTGTAAAACAGCTAATCATCAAATCTGACCAATCTGTTACCCTTTCGCTCTTGTTAAAAGAAGGCTTAACCAGAACTTTATTAGTTTTTACGATTTGACTTTCTCTGTATAAAATCAACAGAAAGCCCCTGCTCTGGAAGAAACCGCACACTATCATCTCTGCCCTGCCACCAGATGCAGGAAATATTACTTTGATATTATTACTTTTAATTTTTATTTGATATACAGTATCTTTAGTCCAATATTTGAATCCTGAAGTAAATATCATGCATTTTGCCATGAACCATAAAAATAATGCAAAATAGCCATATCAAAGTAACAGAACCAAACATACAAAACTCTTATATTAGTGTTTATTTCGAATAATTTGTCTGTAATTGAAGTTATAAAAAACATGTTGGAGTAGACTTAATTTTACCTTGCGTGTAGTCAGACAAAGGCAACAAAATTGAGTCCATTCTCCACACATTCTATTATCTTCATCCATTTATGCAAAACATCATTTTGTTACACACGTTACCTTATTTATATATTGACTGAAATTAAATATCCATGGTAGTTAAAACTGTTTGTTTAGTCGCTATTTAATAGCATTGTGAAAGAGATGAAAGAAGACAGTGCCCATCCCAGTGCAATGTGAATTGACAAAAATAAAATATGTACGCCAGTAGAAGCGAGACGCTTATAAGCATCTTGAAATATTTATTTTACTACACTTTATTGACAGTTGCCATTTATAAATTGCTTCAAATATGTGAAAATGAAAGTTCATCATTAGAATCGAAATCTTTATTACACATTTATGGTTGTGGAACATGGTTTATTCTGATATGCAATATTTTAGGTTATTATCTGCAATTTTCATAAAAAATGTAACATAAGTAACTCTGGAGAGCAGAAGTACATATCACAGATGTTGCAATTGATATTTATGTCTAGCTAGCTGAAGCGTGTAAAGCTCAAATTATTTCATTAATACTATTGGAAAATATCCTATTGGTCTTGTCTTTTTAGTTGGTATTTTTAATGTTATCAGGGTAACAGGTTTACAGGCCTTTTACAGACGACTGACCAAAGATAACTCAGAAAAACATGGGTTTCTAAGTCCTCCCCAGGACATGTTTCTGACTGAAAATAGTAACCAAGCTTTTCTTCCTAGGGTTGGGGAACTTGATTCTTTCTTATATGCAATGTCTTAAGTCATTATTTGCAATTTTGAATAAAATGTAACGTACGTAACGCTGATGCGCAGAAATACATCTCACAGATGTCTGCAATTGATGTTTATCACACGATCAACCGTTTAAAGTTCAAATAATTTCATTGATACTTTTGTAAAATATCCTTTTAGTGTTGTATTTTGAGTACTTCTATTTTCAATGATGGTAGGGTAACGTTGATTACAGGCCATTTACAGAAAGCTGACCACAGAAAACTTAGTAAAACGTGGGTTTCTAAGACCCCAAGACATGTCCCTAACTGAAAATAGTAACCAAGTTTTTCTTCCTAGGGGGTGCAACAAACTCACGAAATAGCCCATATATATCAGTTTGGCCCCTAGACCATATAGATGTACTACGACCTCTAAGTAATTACCTTTGGGTCTTTCTTCTTCAAAATATTGACGAAAAACGCAAAACAAATGAGCCAGTCGAGCTGGAGCATCTGTGTTTGTCAAATATTTTATAGTAAAGATAAATAAATGCCTGAAACTCTTTTTTCTAGAACTGTACATGTATATTATATTGTAAATAAAGCCACGCTTCAAAGCTTTTAGCTGACCTATACACGAGGATAATGGTTTGCTTTGTGTGGAGCACACCGCACCACATGAACGTAATCTAAAGTTTACAGTAAACAGGCATCCAGATTAGGGTACTGTATTTGAAAAATAGTTTTCTTATTTCTCGACCAAAACATATGTTGTGGGTACTCAAAACTTAAAATTTTTGCTTATTTGTTAGGATAGAATAGGTGTCAAAATGATAGTAGGTACATTCTTTGTAACATTGTAAATCTTCATTTTTTATTTCTCCAAACTGCCAATTGGAAGAGATTCCAATTAGCACATGAATAGATGTTTCTTGGTAAAATAGAAAAGTCTTGATTTTACGAGAATTATCGAATTAAACATAAACATCCATGTGCAATTTATGTACAACTCACAAGTGCCGAAATTAGCATACATAGCGCACGTTTACTTGCATACCTGCACACTTTGCTTCCATGTGGCAAAGCGTCTCTTCCACTCAAAGTGAAAAAAATAAACTGACCATCCTGAGCGCGAAAAAAGCATATTATAGGGTCTTATACCCTTAATGCACTAATGGATTCTTCCTTCTAATATGATACAATAAACTTGGGTTGGTCCATTCAAGTTATATATATTGAGGAGCAACAGGTTTGAATTTCCAAATAAATTGTATCATATTCTTCCTCTGAAAATCGTTTTTTTTTACTTAAGCAAACAGTGTTGACCCTAATAAAATGCCGCATTATGTGGCATTTCATCTGGATCTTCACTGTTTGCCAAAGTACGCATTTAGGAGTCACTAGTATACAACGGGCCCGGACAACGGGTTAAACGAAACAACGTCATGGACATATTGTTTACTTCAATGGAAAACCATTTTAGATTGTTTATCTTGTTCCTGATTAGCACATCAAGCAAACCGAGAACGGTCTTTGGCAAATATTGAAAACAATAAAAAATGATCGCATGTCTTCATGTAAACTGTGAATAGGCAGTACGTACTCATATCTCAAACCGTAATGCATTGATCCAGAAAAGCAAGAACTATTGTTGATAAAAGTGAGATAAGTTTCTTAATATCTGTTTATGGTTTGGGTACTCGAAAAGAACGTCCCTTTGAGTACACACATATGTTTATTGAGAAATAGAAAAAAAAACATGTGTAGTTATTTCCACTTATCTGGAGGTCTTAAAGTGCCAGTGATTATTTTTGGTGACAATTTACTCCAATAAGTGAGTATGACCAGGAAATACCACAATTACAAATTCTTATCTGACGTCGCTAGAGCTGTTTTATAAGTGTATCATACTGTTCTTTTAAATGTAGTGGAATTTTTTGACATATATTTTTAAACGTGTTGGCGATTTGAATTTCATATATTTGGGAATGTATTCGGCAATTTGCCCCCTTTGTTTTCAGGACTTGCAAGTCGGACGTTAGAATAAAACTATTTTGAAATTGACAGTAGACCAAATTGATGAGTTTGAACTATTACAGTTGAGAGCCGTGCCGCTGGTTCCAGGCCATATATAGTTGACATATGAAGTGAGAACCAGCAATACACAAAGACATATCATTGCCAAATTTCAAGGATAAATCGGATACTTTTAATATTAAGACCAACAATAGTCAAATGTTTGGATTAAAGTGTGTTTTTTGGAGTACAGAGTCTGAGAATGTATGGGGACGTGAAGTATTCGCCAATCTGGGTAGGTATTGTAAACAGGGGTGAGTGGATGTGCAGCGAAGTTGTTTTTTCCGAGCACTTTAGATTTCGTCCAATTGTCAGTAGTAGCCCTTGCTAACTGTTACATGCAGAAACTCTTGTCTGAATTAATTGTGATGTCCGTTTGCCATTTTCCGGGCATCACTCAAATTTCAGCATTATTTCTTGTTGTTATTGTTTTTTTTGTTTTTTTGTTTTGTTTTTTGTAAAGTTATATTTTGTGTTATTTAAAGGGGACATATCAAGGTTTTTCATTTTTCATTGCAAATTCCTTTCATATGTCGGATTTAATGTATTTATTAAGAACCCAGATCATTTTCCACAATATTCAGTGATAAAATGAGTATATTTATCATTTTCTGAAAGCTTGTGCGCTTTGTCAATTAAATATCGACTCGCTTACTTCCCTTGAATTAGTTACTTCCCTTTGCTATCGGAATGTCCTGATGACGTCACAGAGGCAGTTTATGAAGGACTATTAGTATAGAATCGTGTTGGATTCCGATATTTTTTTAATATTCTCGGATAAAAAAGGGTTTATGTGTTGCAAAAATCACTACAATACGCATTCTGATCAGTAGGTCCGCTCTCACTGAAATTGTGGATAGATTTTTTGTGTTTTAGTGAATTGAATGCCCTACGATAATCTATTTTAGCGGCTCAGAGAAAATGGAAATCTCCGAGACAATTCAAACGATTACGCGTCTATGCGCATGAAACAGTCGTGAAATCATTTGTAAACCTAAACATCGAGCTATCGTCAATTCAAGCAATAAAAACGGCAGTTTAATTTTGCAATGAAATGAGTCATAAATATTATTTCAGTCCTCCAATGCGTATGTGTTAAACGAATTTTGTTTATTTGAATTGATTCTTTGCGTCTTTGAGTCATGTCAGGTTGGTCTTCCTGGGTTGAAACAGTACTTAGAAGAGATAAACGTGTCTTGCTCAAGGACACAAACCGCAGCAGTGTCGCAGTTGAGGCTCGAGCCCGTAACCCTTCGATCCCGAGTCAATCACTCTACCATTAAGTCACTGCGCTCCCTAATTCGAATTTTGCATTGTGGGTTAAACTCCAGTGGGGATTCATCAGTCTGTACATAGGGCTCTAAAATTGCACAGTCTTTAACACGCGCGGATACCGAACGTTTTGTCATAGGGGTCCAAATTTGACTTCTTGTTTATAAACATTTCTAGTTGATGAGGGGACAGAGGATCCAAATACCACGATAAGCGGGCCATTATCGGCCCGCCACCGAAACGGCGTTTCGTTGGCGTGCCGATGATGGCTCAACCGTGAATGCTGGCTTTTTAGCCTTGTGATTTTTCAGGGGATCCAGACCAGTTATTGCTAAGGAGCCCAAATATTTGTATTTTTATTCAGGGGTGGGGGTCCGGACCCCCTGTCCCTCCTCTGGGTCCGCCCATGTCACCGAAAATTAAAACATTCATGCATGGGGCACCAAGATGATGTAGGCTATGTGGGTAGGTAAGTGTTCATTACGGCATCAGTTAATTGAGAGAGAGTTCAAAGCCGGCTCGTGAATTTTTGCACTTACCGCATATTTTAGACATTATTTATACATGCATGCGCAGCCATCTTAAGTGGGGCTAGAGCCTAGCAGAGCGGCTAAATTTTGCTCTGCCTCTTCATCGGCCGACTATGCCTTTAAGTTATCTGTGTGTGAGAGTGGCAGAAACTGTCAAGACTGTGCGCAGATAAGTGATTTGGACTTTATTGGTAGTACTAAAATCTCATGAGCTCGCTTTTTCTGTGTTCTTTGAAAGCATCTCGCGAGACGCTTCCAATGAACGCATTAATAGTTTATATTATTGTAGAAAATATAAAAACCGGGATCTGTGTTGCATCAGAATTTTAACTTAGCAGATGCTCACGCAATATGCTCTTTGATTTCGGTGACTAAACGGAGTCTATCTCCCTTCCCGAAATGACATGCATTTTGTCATGTAGAATTCCTGGGCCACGTGCAACTAAAATCAATAGGTTGTCAATCTACATGTACAATCCTCGGGTCGACATGCGCCCAAAGCCACAGTTTTGATATTCGTAAAGGAATCCTTCATACATGGTTGCGCAGCCATCTAGCGGGGCTAAGGGCCTGAGTCGTCATCGACGCCGCCAGTAGGCCGATAGTGGCCCGATCTTGGGTACTGGATGGGTCTCTACTTTATGTCCATATTGTTGGAGGAGGCCCTTGCGATACTGCATGTGCGGTGCAAGAATGAAGTCGCATGAGCTTGCTATAATTTGTCAATGGGCTCATTGGAAGCGTCTTGTCTCAAGAAATGCGTAAAATGATTCCAATGGGGAAGTGGTCAAAAAAAGGAAGAAAGAAAAACTAATGCGACATAACAGACAATAATAAATTCAACAAACAAAAAAACTAATCGGTCACGGTTCAAGTCAGTGAACTTACTGAGTTGGCTCGTACATACATGTAGCCCGGCGATCTTGATTCCAAATTCTTAAAAAAAACGCAAACTGCGTTTCCGACAGTCAAAAAAATCCTTTTTGATCGCAAAACTACATTTTTTGCAATCGATAACAATATTTTTTGCGGAACACGATCATCGTTTGAAAATAGAAAACGTTGTTGTCGCCGATCAAGTTTTAATCAATGCGTTCGCTATTGTCGCATGCCGGTGTGATACGACAACGTCACCCGTTTTTTGAATTTGATAAACTTGAGCATTTTTGTCATGTAGACAAATGGTAGACCTAGAATCTATATAAAACGGGGTTTGATTAACAAAGACATACAATTTTGTTATGCCCTATAGGCGGCTGCCGATGTGAGCCTACGATTATGTTTTCAACGGGTCTTCAACTTTCGAGGAACTCGTTGGAATATTGATAAGTGTGTTACAGTAGCCTATTGGTCCAGACTCGTCAATGTCTACCCCGAAACATCATATAAATCGCTATCAAAGGCGATATATGTGCTGCATTATTCACTAAGACAATAGTCAATACACAGTCAACGGACGAACTGCCCTTGTGACGTCACAAATCCAAGGGAAGTGACTCGCCGCTACAGAAATCAAGGGAGATAAGCAGGATAATAAATTATCGGCACTAATTAATCTACGGTCTAATTAGCGAAGATATTCTTATTTTTCTACCCCAAAAAGCGATATGTTTAGCTCTTAGTACCATTTCCTTCCAAATTTTACTGGATTTAGAACTTTAATATGTCCCCTTTAAACTTATTTTCTTTGTTTAAGCAAACATAACATATCGTTTACAATGTACTATGTCATTGATTTTATATGCTTATCCAAATATAGTCTCACAAAATGTTTTAGGTAATACTACCCTTAACTCTTTATTCTTTTATTTGGCAAAACACCATAAAAAACACATACGGCAATTTATGTACGTCAATGAGGATGAAAAAAAAAACAACTCGAAATTGAGCACGTTCGAGAGATTTGGTACATATCGCATATGCGTGAAATATTTCTTTAAACGGCATGCATGCACAGCTATCTAGTGAGGTCATATACCATTTAGTCTACATGTAGGCATTCCTCTTAATCCATTCTTTGTGTATGCGAGCAGCGAATGCTCGGACGAGACTGCGCGGATGCGCAAACTCGTCCGAGCATTCGCTTCTCGCATACGCGACAAGTACCAACCCCTCATATTGGCTCAATTTTTAGACGAAGTTTTATAATTTCATTGGTGACCTAAAAGCTGACTGATGAGGCCTAAATGGCCGAAACTAGCTAGTCTGGCCCAGAAAACTTGCACACTCTTGTTTCAGTTCTTTGGTGAATTCTTTGCTTCCAAAGGATAATCTTTTGAAGAACATATTTGATCTCTGTATGGAAGAAAGTACATGTCATGAAATGGTAATTGATCTATTAAAAAGATTTATTTGTATGAAATGTTTATTTTTTGCAGTTTGTATTTGTTCTAAATATAATTTGCATGTTGACGCTGAAAGAATCCCGAGAAATGTCATGAAATATCTGCCTCGACTTTTTTCTTATCTTATGGTGCGAAACATCTTCCGTATATTTATAGATATTCCATCTCACTATTAAAGACATATGCGGCTATTTCCAATGCGCACCTTTCCCACGTCTGCAAACGGGGAAAGTTGTCTGGGTCCTGTCTTTCGACCCTTAACGGATTCGGATCAACACAGCTGCCGATATTCTTATGTCATATCGGTGTTCCGACATTTTCTTCACAAAATAACTAATTAAAGTGTGTTCGAAATATCTATTGACATCTTTTCAGAACTGATCGTCTCAGCACTAAAGACAGATAAATGTAGCTCAGTCGAAAACAAACGGCGTACACAATAACCCTGGTTACGAATACGATAGTGGCCGAGTCTATACTATTTGTATGGTTATTTAGAGCGGCGCACGACCTGACCTCGTGGCCTAGTGGTTAGCGTGTCTGGCTACAAAGCCAGAGGACCAGGATCGATTCCCGGATGCGCACATATTTTCAGTGTATTTTTTCTTTCTTTTTTAACATTTTAATGCTAAATTACTTCATATACTAGTAAAATGGCATCATCAAAACGAACGAAATGGTCATCCCCGAACTTTTTATATTGCATTACGCATGAAACCTATG
Source organism: Loripinus fragilis (assembly GCA_964019695.1). NCBI lineage: Eukaryota > Metazoa > Mollusca > Bivalvia > Lucinida > Lucinidae > Loripinus > Loripinus fragilis. The sequence goes on along the minus strand of OZ026525.1, from coordinate 51,214,372 downwards.
GGGGTGGGGGTAAATTTGGCCCTCTAGAAAGAGAATTAGTTCGGTGACCCCGGATTTTTATTCTTTTTCCTGAAAGGTATTATAATAGTCCATGAATTAAAAATAAATTTTCAAGATTTTCAATATCAGATTTTTTAATACATGATTTATTCTAAAAACGAATTCCATTTTTTTGACGAATTGTCGAAATATATCATGCAGTACTCGTCACAGCATGGGATAACAAGAAAACATGCACATTTCTTAAAAATTTGAGGTCATGGGCAGTAATTTAAGTTAAAAGAAAGAAGCTGGTTGAAGATTACAACCGTTTTAGCTCGATAATTAGGGATAGTGTTATTATTTTATATTTCTAGAAAATTGGTAAAATGCTGTAAACTTCAATATGAGATTCTGAAAAAATAAGCACGGTGACATATCCTTTTTATTTAATAAATGGATAGCCCATGCATAAAACAAACTGTATGCAAAGTATTGAAAATATTTCAATATGGGAAGTATTTAGTAGAATATGTCCTTAAGGTAGCACAGTACTAATATTTTTTTAACGCAGGAAACGCGTAACGCTCTAAAAATGTGGGATTTGGAACGCAGGGAAATGATTTTTTTGCGTTCTGAGTTAAATTTCCGCCGGATTCCCGCTGTCACGACCCTATTAGCATCTCTGCCAGATAATGAAGTTCTATTAAGGACTACCTCCCTTGCCATTATAATCACACAGGCATAATCTTTCACAAAAAGCTTTATCTATGCTAAGCATATTTAAAATTGTAAACATTGTTATCCGAAACAAGTCATAATTTAAGCAAAGAAGAAAGTAGGTTTGTAACAGGCCAGGTCAGTGGATGTTAGGGCTGAAATACAAACAGACAGAAATACTGACTGACAGAACCCATAAAGTTAGGGTACTCTGATAAGTTTATAAAATATATATATATATATTATATAAATATTACATTCCCTGCGCGGGTGATAGTCGAAAATATTATCCCAAGGAATGTGATTATCATCCGAGGCGCAGCCGAGGTTGATAATCGTATTTCGAGGGATGATTTTTTCGACTATCACCCTAGCAGGAAATGTAATATTTATTTTATTATACCGAACATAACATTAGATCCCTTATTTTCTGAAGTACCTCTTTTACTCAATAGACCTATCATGGTGAGGGAAGATCCAAAGGGAAATAATGAACAGCCTCTTATCTATATGCTTGAATGAAATTAAATCTTTCACAAAAATGGTTCTTCTGCTCGACCTGACCGTTGACATTCCGTTTAACAAATTACGTCATAAAAGCTGATGACGTCAAGCTTTATACCAAGCAGCGTTATTTTTAAAGGAGATGCTGTACATGAGGCTGTTTTGATGCAAAATAGAAAACTTCGCCTAATCCGCTTAAATTTGGTCTCAATGTGTTCCTCCCGTCCTTACTAAGAAAACGAGTACCCACACTTTATGTTTCTGACTATAAACAACGAAGTTATTTGGAGTTTAAAGTCGCCAAATCATGCGTCATGTCCGCCATTGCTGTTGAACGTCTCCTGACGGGAACGAACCGTACGCGCATCGGCGCTGCGCATCATGTGATCGCCCTGATATTTTATAATATCACCCGCTGCTATGGCAAACACGTGGCAGCATTCGCCGTCGCTGTAGCAACGGGTGATATTATAAAATATCAGTCGTTCGTCTATGGAAGTTTTGTATGGGGAATTCGCGTGAGGTATAATAAATATATATGAGCGCCGATCTGAGAAAAGGGTCCTTAAGGCATTTTAACTTTTATTACGTAATAGACATTTAAAAAATGCCCAAAAATGAGAAAAATAACATGCTTTTATAGTACCACAAAAATGGTTCTATAGCTTGATGTAATAAAAGTAGCTAAGGTTTCTGATTACATTTAAGGTTTTGTATGTTGCCTGTTGCCATGGCAACAATAAGGCCATAGCACCTACATGGGCTCAAAATGAAGGGTGGGTCACTTTAAATTCCTACAATAGCACTTAAAAAGTAAAAATCGTACAATTTCATTTGCATCCACATTAAACCATAGATAAAGCATGAAACTGCATTATATTTGCTAGGTGGTTATACTGAGTCGACTATAATCAACGAGCAACTGAAGACCATTATTCTGACGTCATATTAGCCTTAACGTGTTTCTTGACGTCACGGTTCAAAACCTGATTACAAAGACTTATTCAAACCTCCATATATTCGTCAATTTTGAAGATAATTGCTTCAATTTTTTAGAAAATGCTCTTAAGTAGTAGTACTTTGCAGACGCATCATAAGTTTGATTTTGATTTATATAGCCATTGGGTACCTTTTGTCATATCCTGGCTCATATATATACAGCTGCTTTCCAAATTTTTTATAGATAGAGATTTTTGTCATTATTATTTACATACCCTATACTTGTTTGAGTGTTTGTAATAAATGCGTGATTTGTTTGAGGCATAATTTATTTCTGCTTCTGTATGCACGACATATCTAGTTACAGTGAGTGAAAATATGGCTTGTTTTTGCCGACGTTTTGTATCAAGTCTTAACTTCTAAAAAGTTGATCATATTTTTAGCAAATCAAAGTTGCTTATCAAAACTCTATTTCGAATTATGGGATAATAAGGAGAGCAGCGAAGAAAACTGTGGTGGGAATCTATAAAGTCATGTCTACTGTGCATTGTGAAAATACTTTAAGAATTGAAGCTATCGAGTGTATCAACGATGAATCACTTGATTGACTTTGGTGTATGTGCACTCGTAGGTCGCACAAATTAAATAATTTTACATAATTACTTTTAAAAGATATTTTAAGTGCATTTTGGATGTTCAATTTTGATGCTACATAGAAAGACCCCTATTATTAGGAGAAAGGCCAAAAGGAAAGTACAGTACTGCCAAACAGTTAAATGAGCCATGAGGGTTTAAAATTGAATTAAAATTGGGGAAATGTCATCTTTTCAGATTAATCCACACTCTAAACCTATTTCTTTTGCAAACCTATTCCCATCTGGCTTCTGAAACACGAGCAAATTTATCCACATTACATTGATGGATGGGTAAAAATCCACTGGAGTCGTATTGAAAGGACTATCTCGTAACTTTTAAAGGGGTCTCTCAACTTAAGCTTGTTAATAAAACAATCACCAGTAAGGCATATCAGGATAATATCAAAAGCGATATAAAACTCCAATAATATCCACGCGTGATGCATATTGGAGTTTTATATCGCTTTTTATATTATCCTGATATTGTTTCATTAACAAGCTTAAGTTGAGAGACCCCTTTAAAAGTTACAAGATAGTCCCCTAAATACCTGAAAAGATGACATTTTCCCAATTTTATACAATTTCAAAACCCTCTTGGCCTATTTAACTGTTTGGCAGTACTGTACTTTTCTTTTGGCCTGTCTCCTAGTAATTGGGCTCTTACTATGTAGCATCAAATTTGAACACCCATATGCACATAAAATAGCTTTTAAAAGTAATTATGTAAAATTATATAATTTGTGCAATCTACTAGTGCACATACACCAAAGTCAATCAAGCGATTCATTGTAGATACACTCGATAGCTTCAACTCTTAAAGTATTTTCACACTGCTCCATATACATGACTTTATAGATTCCCTCCATAGTTTTCTTTGCTGCTTTCCTTATTATCCCATAATTCGAAATATAGTTTTGATAAGCAACTTTGATTTGCAATAAATATCATCAACTTTTTTAGAAGTTAAAACTTGATACAAAACATCTGCAAAAACAAGCCATATTTTTGCTCACTATAACTAGATACGTCGTGCATACAGGAGCAGAAATCAATCATATCTTAAACAAAGCACAAGTTTATTACAAACACTCAAACAAGTATAGGGTATGTAAATAATTATGACAAAAATCGCTATCTATAAAAATTTTGGAAAGCAGCTGTATATATATAGTACACCTCCCGCCCCCTGCCAGGGTGACAGAAAGACAGACAGACAGGCAGCCACGCACGCACGCTTTTAGACGCACTCACGCACGCTTTCGCACATGCAAACAGAGAGACAGGCAGTAAGAATGACCTTGCTGCTTGAATACACAGCTGTCCAAACCACTGTCACCTGCTTTCAAGGCTTTAGGACTGTGTGGCGGCGGTAGAACGTTTCCCTGCCCTTCACTATAGTGTTGATTTTATTTTCTTGTCCTTTGGAATTATGAGTTTCATTGTGGAACTTTGAAACTATTAGAGGGTCACTGAAGACGCCTAAATGGCAGAAACTAGCAAGTCTGGTCCAAGAAATATGTTCACTCTGGTTTCAGTTCTTTCATGCAGTCTTTGCTTCCAAAGGATACCCTTTTAAGAACATATTTGTACTGACCAGTTCGGTGCGTTTTGACATTGGGACGTCTCAGAACCTGGCTAGGTGTCCAACAACGGCGGGACTTTACAATAATACAAATCTATTCTTTTTCAGTAAATAACACTCTTTCGAATATACATGTAACTGTCGGGTCTTTCGAATAAATTGGGGATAGTTAGACCACATGATTGCCACAAGTCACACGATATTCTATAATGGTGGCAATCATTAGATAGTCTACACGGACAATAAGACAAACGTTTTACTGAACTTAACTGACTGAAAACAAAGCGAATACCTTCAGCGTGAATGACCCTTAAAAGCAAACAAATTAATGTTTGTCTGTTTTGTCTCTTTTTTTTAATTTCTCATGTTACTCATATCAAACATGTCTTCTTTCACGTCGTCGTATATCTTTTTTTTTAGATTTGTCTTGTATTTGTTTGCGACCGATTTTAAACTGGTTAACACTTTGTATTTGACATAAGTAGAGCATAATGCAAAGAATGTGTTGCCGTTCGCCAAATGAAACTGTTGATAACTTCAGGAAATCTTAATCTGAAATACATGTTTAAATGATGTCCGAAAAGCTGCAATTAGCCGTTTCTCGGACGCCACTCATGTTCATTGTATCATCTGTTCTATCACCCATGTATTCGAACCATAGCAGGTCAGTCCGCTACGATACAAACAACCTTGTTTTCTTGGCACGCGCGTTTGGGCACTCCTTGCAATCTGATGTGACGGTCTAGCCAGGGTTCCAGTCTGATCATATTTCGTTTTCCCCGTTTCTTGGTCAAAATCGATCGAAATCAATAACGGACAACCGTTACCTTTAATGTGTTATCCTTAGAATATTAGCATATGAAATATTAACAAAAATAAATATTGACGACTACACCCAGCCTATGACGATGCCCCACAGTCTGAAAACTCTTAATTTCTGTACATTACAGTCCAGTCTTTGATTCGATTACCAACAGTCGATTCAGCTAATTATGACTGCCCTAGTATGACCCCTGGAGAGAGTACCACTAGTATTGCTCAATTTTTAATGTCTTTAAGAGTTCTATTTTTCTTAAAATTTGTTTGCTCACAAATTTCCTTTGCATATTGTTCTTTTAATAGAAAGACTAATTAGCCGAATCGACTGTTGGTAATCGTATTAAAGACTGACATAAGTAGCGCATAATGCAAAGAATGTGTTTGTCGTTCGCTAAATGTAACTGTTGATAACTTCATGAAATCTTAATCTGAAATACATGTTTAAATGATGTCCGAAAAGCTGCAATTAGCCGTTTCTCGGACGCCACTCATGTTCATTGTATCATCTTTTCCATCACACCATTTACATTGTGTTCAGATGAGTGAGATGGTCGCAACAAAATGGACAATTGCCATCATGAAGAATCATAAAAAAACAATCCTATCTATACTCATGAAATGCTTCAAAAACTGCACATCGAATCTAAGAATAGGTTCGTGTGTAAGTGAGCGTGTGAGTGAGTGAATATGGTTTAATTCCTATGTTGCATTATACTGCACTATGGAGGCTATTCGTGATGCAAGCTAGAGCTTGTATGTGAATAGAAAGGCCGAAGTGAGAAAATTGTATACGGTAAAACAATATCTAAGCTTACTATACCTTAGCCTGCACTATGGGCTGTTAGGGATCGTAGCAATTTTAGGTAGTAAGGGCTGCAAGTAACCGTAGTGTCGGACTGTAAGTAATCGAAGCATACATTTCTAAAAAAAAAAATAATCGGTCGATTGGGTACACAGAAATGCTTGTAGTTTGAAAATGTTGAATGAAACCAAAAACATAAATTGCAAACAACCGAAGCTTAAAGTGACCTTAAGTGCCAGGTAGCACCTTTTAGCATATTTTAACTAATTTTTCAATAATGGCAATGTTTAGATATTTTATTTATTAATACAATTTTAACGAGGATAACACAATATAAGCTATACAAAGAGTGGTCCCTGTGGTTCTCGAAAAACATAAACAAAATGCAAGCATGTACGCGCATTAACATACATACAATGACATATTTGTTAACCTACATGTCACTCTTCAAACGTGCATGCTCAGCTATCTAGTGGGACTATAGACCCAAAGTTTGGCCTGAGTCTTCATCAATGTCACTTCTTTGCGTCTGCGAGCAGCGAAGGCTCTGGCGAGACTGTGCGTTTGCGCAAGATCGTCTGAGTCTTCGCTGCTCGCCAATCGATAAGTACCGAAATCGCATTACCTTCTGTCAAAGAATATTATTTTTACCGCTTGGAAAGAAACAACACAATAACCCTGCATCACCTCGAAGACAGGTTTTTATGTGACGCCGGCCAGTTTCTAGACTGGCCTCAGTTCACTAAATTTATATAATTACATTGATAATTACTTCAAACTAAGAAAAAGTCATCTTAAAATTATATCCTTTCCCATAGTCAAATTTAGTGTCTAATGTAGCCGAGAACTATTCCAAGCCCAGAACTACTTCAAGTAAAGTTTACAAATTGCTATCTTAGTGAGAATATCAGTTTTACTAGAAAAAAATGGCATTAGAGACTGAGACCAGTCTAGCTAGTTTCATGAATGGTCATTCATACCATGCTGAAGTTCCATGGTAACGCTGCAGAAAGTGTTAAAAAGATCTGGTTCTATTTACTGCATACGTGCAATCACATGAAAAAGATATTATTCGCAAACGTTGTCAGCGAAGACTCAGATAGGTCTGTACATCCTCATAGCACAGACAGAAAATAGCTTTATTTTGAATTGTACTTTACCGCAAATTAAATTCCCTTACCAAAATGTGTATTAACTATATATACAGCATGCGTAAAAGGCCTCTTTTCATACGTCACGTTGGGTATTTAGATTACTTTTTGTACTAGCAATATTGATCGAAAATCGGCGCATCTGTCAGGCATTATCATATGCTTTTCTTTACATCTTTTTCATAGTTTCCCCCATAAAAAGCTAAAATAAATCCTGTTTTTTTTGTTTTGTTGTTTTTTTCTTTCTTAAAATATCAGATGCCATCTTTGAGCATGATGAGTGTCAGAAATATTTTTAGACAGGAGAAGCATGTGTAAACAAGATTTTTTTTTATTATTTCTGGGATTTTTAGGGGGTTGGTGCATCTACATGCATAATAATGTAGTTCAGATAATCGTAGACTGGCTCCAGTCCTTAAAACAATTTTTCATCAATGTTTCATGTCATATACTTGTAGCCAGTCTAACTCTGATGGCTCTGTTTTAAAACAGAGCCATCAGAGTACATGTACATTGTAATACTGGCTACAAGTATATGATATGACCCATTTTAAAACAGAGCCATCAGCGTAAGACCGGCTACAAGTATATGATATGACACATTGATGAAAAATTGTTTTAAGGACTGGAGAGCCAGTCTAAGAGCATCGTGATCAGGAAAAGTCTATTTCACTAACATCAGCACATACAGAGAAAATATTTAATTTCTCAGCTATAAATTTCGACGCGAAATGTCGAACTTATGAAATGAAAGATCGAAATTACGTTGTGTTTCGACGTCACGAAATTTCGATTCGTCATCTCAATCACAAAATTTCAATTTGTTTCGAATTTCGACATATGAACTGAAAATGTCGCTCAAAGTATCGGCTTAATTATGGCTATGTGCGTCATTATCTGAGGCTGACACTGAGAAAACCATTTTTTGTTGCTGTGGTTGTTGTTGTTGCCGAATAACAGAGGCACAGATCAGGCTGCGCATACGCGCAGTCTGATCAGCGCCTTTGTTATTCACTATTTTTGGAGAGTATAATAGCTACGTCTATCTCCTTCTAGTACCGGCAGCTCGGTAAATAGACTCGAGTGGTTCCCGATCTCAAACCACGAATTTAGGTTTTCTCGCGAAATGGCTAATCTAGGTGTGTACATGATGGTGCTAATCATATCTCATATTTCCTTGTCATACTGCAGTTGACCAATTTATTGTGAATCAAAAATATCTATGGATATAGCTCTGTTTTTGTTGTTGTTTTTTCTCTCGTTTTTTTTTAAACTAAAATGAAGTTTTAATTCTTCGTTAGTGCTATAGATATGATACCGACTATCTCTATTTCACAGCCCAGATCCACATCGGGAACCAGCCCACACGAGTTTGGCCACAGCCCACGTCTCCGGCGATCAGGTTCAACGGGCAAGCGTTTCTTATCCTCGTCAGATGTGAGTCGGTCGTGCAACTCTGATGTGAGTATATATTCCTCAGAGAACGAGGATCATTCCAGCTGTAAGGACGGTAATTGTGAACATGCATACAGCTTACAGAAAGGAATACGACAAATAGGAGACGAATGCAAGAAAATGGCTCTGAGCGCTGTGATGATGAGCGGGGGTGGGGGTAGTAAGGGATCCAACCACCGCTCAAATGTTAGTGATGACAACTGGAATGACGAGGCTCCACATTCAAAGTGTATCTGTGATAAAATCAAATCAAAGGAAACTGTGATTCTTAACGTCGGCGGAACTGTATTCGAGACGTATAAATCGACGTTAAAAAGACTGCGTTCATGTAAATTGGCAAGTGATAAAGAGATGGCGAAACATTATCGTGAGAGTAAAGGGGATTATTTCTTCGACAGGGACCCGTTCGCCTTCAATATTATTCTGAATTATTTGCGATACGGTGATCTACATCTCCCCACCCACTTGTGTGGGCCAGCCTTGATGAGAGAGTTTGAATATTGGGGAATAGAAGAACAGGAAATAGAAAGGTAAGTTTAAAGCATTTGGACTCGTCCATCCTGATTGAATTAACCCTTTTCAGACCAATGGTTTTACCATAAAGCAACATACACTAAAGCCAGGATGATCCATTGTATATGTTGAGGGGTCACACGTTATCACGAATTTCCAAAAATATTGTTTTTTTTATTTAAACATCAATATTGTCTTGTCAAACTGTGCATACCTTGATGAAATGACGTACATTATGTGGCATTTTATCTGGGTTTTCGGTGTTTGCGAAAGTACTCACCTAGGGGGTGCCGATCTACAAAGGGTTATTTCTGTTACGGTAAAACCTGTCTTAAGCGGCCATTCAAACATAGACGAAACAAAGATCTTAATGACAATTGGTAGCTTAATGCAGGTCGAAAGTATTGCAGAATGCTCCCATTGGAACATTCTGTAATATTTTTGACCTGCTTTAAGCGATAATTGGGCTTTAAAACCAGATTTTGGTCTCTTTGAGAGTGGCCGTTTTAGACAGGTTTGACTGTACATGCATGGCAGTGTCATCATATAAACGGCGTTTAAACTCTTTGCATGCTTGGTAACTTTCCACGTTTTTTGGCGTCTGTAGATTTGTTCAAAATTAACTTATTTCAGAAAGTTAGTTCATGAACAATACCAGAGCGTCAAACAGTTTTGACCCAGATCAGGCCCGACATTTTGTTGGGCCTGATCTGTATCCAAACTGTTTACAAACTTCAGGTAGTATCACATTGCATCAGCAGGCAAACGTTTAAGGAGTCTCAGGCATTTGCAAAAAAAAATATGTACATTTGTGTGAATTTTTTTCTTTTCAGCTGTGTGTGGGGGTTGTTTGTTGTTTGTTTTCAAATACGACCAACATTAGCATCGGTTAAGGCTCTTGTTCTTTTATAATGCTAAACTTGTCCTTACGCTGTGTCTGGCCACTTTATCTAATTTTATAAATATAACAAGTATAAAATCATATTAAGAATTTTATTTTATCATCGTTTATGCTAGCAGCGAGGACTCCGGCGAGACTGTTGAATTATCTAATGAAGCGATGACGCATGAAATCCTGTCTTCTGGGCTTCTGAACCAGTAAGACTCAAGCCAGGGGCTAGCTTGATTACCAAAAATATTGGCACGTGTCATGTTAATGTATGATCTCGGACCCAGTCTATACTTAGTCCGAGGTATTATACTTCACACTAATGGTACTGCGAGGATGCACAGCCAGACTGGTCTGTGCCTAGTCTGTTGTTCGCATGTAACAAATTCAAGTTTTCACAGCCCATAAAAGTTATTCCTCACCGCCGAGGAAGTGGGGTAGCAAACCACCATCAAACGGAGACCCAAGTGCGGGCCATAGTATGCACTAAGATAAATTCTGATTGCGAAAAATTTCAAATATAAAAGCCAATTCTCTTCAATCTAAATCAAGATTAGAGATATTTTTGTGGATTCTAGAGAAATAAAACACTAAAATTGATGTTACAATAGAAAGCCAATAGCATACAAATCTTCTCGGACCCCACGTTTTTGACGACAATTTTTACGACAAAAGGTACCAAGTCTGCTGCCCCTGCATGAGCAAGCTACTTAAATGTTGCTAAAACATGCAGAAATCTCCATGATCATGTCTCAATACCTGCCCCCACCTAGATTCTTTGATAATCAGCTTCCAGTTCGTGTATATGAAAATGAAAGTAGAATTCTGATGCATTTCCAGGCCGAGCCACACATTCGTATTTTGGCCGGGGGATAGCCACATTTAGTATTTGCAGTTGCCAAAAAGCTTTTTTATTGATGACTTAACATTCCCAGACACACAGAAACAGCACTTTACAGTATAAAATACAACAAAGTGTATTTAGAGCCAAGAATTGAAGGGCACCCCCTTATATCATCAAATATGCCCCAGGTCCAGCTGATCCGATGAGAGGTTTGCTACCTGAAGTTATATGATGATCAACAAATGAATGCCACATCGGTTAGAAATTGTCCGCAAGTGCCAGAAATAGACTGATACAAACACTTGAGGTATCACTAAATACTGAAACCATGCACCCTGCTTTGTTCGCCCCCTATAACAGTATACATTATCGATTTCAAGCAAAACCTTTGTGCATTATTCATTTTCAGAATTTATTTTCAACATCTTGAGATCCAGAAAATGAGCGATTGGCAGGGTATATCTAGATATACTGACCCACACTTCCAACGCAAAACGTCTCAGGAGTATAGATTTAATGTAAAAATGTATTGCCGAAATTGTTGTACCGTTTAGAAGTTATGGCAGGCTTTCGCCCATCCAGGTTATGATTGAAAGGGAATGATTGACTGATGAAATCCCGCTAAAACTTTCATTTATTAGCGTTATAATTTTTTGAGAAAATTGCGTTACAATGGATGACATAATGTGTGAAATATGTCAGGTTCAAACTGACTTTGCGTTAGAAGTTTGGTTCAGTATAATGCTGTTCATTTAAATAAGGCAAGCTTTTTCGTGAAAGCTACAACATACAACGATCTCTCTAGATATAATATGCATAACAGTGGAGTTGTGGCATGTAAAATTATTCTTCTTTACATTCTCTAATAGAGGGCGTATGACCTAGTCTCAGTAAAAGCAGGGAAAAGTCGAGGTATCACAAAATTCGACCAGCCCAGCCAGTGGGTCGAGTTACATATGTTCACACATTCTTTAATCAGCTAGGCATATTTTAGACGGGTTTAGATGTTTTAGAGATTTTTGTTATATCATATAGTGTTCAAAAGGGCTGAAAAATTTGCTATATGATGCCAGGGATTAACAATACTAGTTAAAGACTGATGATGGCTACTGGTATACTACATGTAGCTTCAAACTCCGGGATATATGGGCTAATGATATCAATGATACCTTTGGCAAATTTGTTACAAAAATCATGAAATATATCAAAAGTTGGCTTTTAACTTGCACTTTTCATCCTAAAACCTTTTTCAGGTCTGGTGATAAATTTCTTAAAAATTTCTACGTGTTATTGTTGTTTTTATTCTCCTGACCTATACATCCGAAAAGAACATGGCTTTAAAACAATTGAAATGTCAGCTGCCACCAAATTTGGTGTTAAGTACATGTAAATCTTTTCTGTTTGCTTTTTGGCTTTGCATTTTAGTCCTTTCTACCCTGTTAGGTAAAATGCTTCTGATCATTAAGGCCTATTTTCTCGCGGTTTGGCCAAATATCCATATATCTCTTTGTCATAGGTATGGAGCTTCTAACGTATATTGTGTTTTCCTTGGAAATAATGTAAGTTGAAACACATGGCAGTCAGTAATTGACACAAATCTCCAGAAAACATGCCTTATTCTATGCACAAGTCACTTCAAAAGGACACCAATAGTGCACATGAACTAGCGAGAAGATCCATCGAAAACAGCTTGTTAATATAAGATACCACTCTCTCTCTCTCTCTCTCTCTCTCTCTCTCTCTCTCTCTCTCCATTGATATTCACAAGAACAGTATAATTGGACCTCTTATCGAGAACACCTGACTTTAATGCATGCTCACAACCAAGGTGCAGACCAGTGTGTGCATCAGGGTAGTTAGATCAGCGTATTTTTATTCAGTGCTTTATAGAAAGGCTAGTATATATAATAGATCAAACTTATATTATGCAAAATTTCAATATTTATGGTTATAGCCTCTGTAGCTTAGAAGACTGGATTGAGTCTTCTCTGGTCGCATCCCCGAAGACAGGGTTTCTCATGTTGAGGCCCATATGTGAGCCGCTGTTTAAATTAATGCGAACATAAAAAACACTGATCAGACTGGGCATTAAACGCAGTCTGATCTGTGTCTATGTTATTCGTTGAATTGAGATAAAACAGATATACTTGCTATAGTCCGAATGTCTGACTTGTCTTTGCAGCAAGGTAGATATGCTTCGTCGCAAACTCTAATATAACATGGTCATTGTGTGAACCCTATCATTAAATAACTCCTGGTGTGAACCTCATCATTTCTTCTACTTATACCCAAAAAAAAAATCCGTCGAAAAAAATAAAACCTCTCCTACTGCTTCATTTTTGCGGCATTCGATTCATAAGGAAATACATTAAACACACACACACACACACACACACACACACACACACGCACGCACGCACGCACGCACGCACGCACGCACGCACGCACGCACACACACCAGAAATATAGTCCGCTTTTCTGCTTCATCTCTTTGCTGTGTAAATCCATTTCAGAAAAATGCGTTTGCTCGACAATAACTTTTATAACAGATCTTTATCCAAAAATTTCATATAATAAGCATGTTTCAGTAACTTTTTTCGGGGTATCTGCTTCAATCCCCTTGCAAATGTAACTAGTATTAACGGAAATATCAAAGAAGAAAGTCTTATAACCTGAATTGAGGGTGGGGTTTGACAAGTATTAGCAATTTCCCTTCCTCTGAAGCCACTTGATTCTCCGCCGTGATGGTTCATGGGTGTTCAATGTTCTATCCGGAACTTGTAATTGTGAAACTCATTGCCACACGATGCCGTCGGTAGCTCATGAGCCAGTTAAATGCGCACATCTTTGTATTCATACATTAGCTATTGACCATCATTTCCTTGTTCAAAAATACAACTAAAATATGTGACACAGCTAAAACTGACTGTCTACATGTATTTGAGTATCCACAACATATACATGTAGTTTAAACATATTGTATTGCCAAAATTTTACACAGCAATGGGGTTTGGTCACACGTTACCACAACCTTAGTTACGACCCTTCCACAACATTTAAGGTCAGGAAATAAACAATTTAGTTCTGAATTACCAAGACATGGGAATGTGATATTGCCATTCATATAATTATCTTGACGGTGGTAAACAATAGAAAACCAACCACTAGTATACCATGAGGCTAATGTCGACAGCGACGATCCCGAAAAACACACATTCAAAAACGAAAATGTAGCCCATTTATTACCTATATGGATCTTTTAAGATTTTTTGGACATTCTGGTGACCCTTCAGTTACACCAGCTACACGTACTCCCCAGTCATTATGAGTCATCTGTTGGTCTATAAAGATGCTCACCAACCATTGATACGATTGGTTTTGGTGGCTGGACTTTTCCTTCTAAAGCTGCCTCTCAGTCCCTGTTCAGTCTCGTTCATTATCTGAAAATCTTCCTGCTTGCTGCATTCTCGGTATCATGGGTGTGAATGTCGGAGAGAAAAGGGCTGATCCTGTGGGACTGATATTTTTATCCATCCTTACACGAATAATGAATTCTTTTCTCGCTCATCATACATCATTAACTTCCGCACTTTCATTAAAAAAACTAATACTTTACAAAAACGCTGAGATGCAACATGATGACGTCACTTTAATATGACAGCCTGGGTACGTGGGTAAATTAAGATTTTCTATCCCAGTGTAAAGCTTCAGATGCCAGTATCCAGTGTGCAAGAACTTCCTATTTGCATGAACCTTCTTATTAGTGCATGCGTACTCTTGGTGTCCTATATATTAACAATCTGTTCAAGTACACATTTCCTAGCAAAATGCACCAGAGAGGCACAGTGGGTCAGTGGTGGAGTGCTCGGGTAGTTGGTTCAAGCCTTGCCGGACGCAGTGTTGTGTCCTTGAGCTGGACATTTTTACCCTCACAGCTTATTACTGGTTTAACTCAGGAATACGTCCCGACATGACAGAAAATATGTTGACTTGGACGTAGAACATCAACTCAAACAAAACTCTATAAATGCACAAACAGGAAGAATTATTTCGTAGTTTCGATGTACAGTACTGGTGCTTGGACCGCACAGTACTTTAGTCTGCTCGAACGTTCGAAATATAATTTACTGCCCATGGATTTTTACGTCTCGCTTTCTTTTTATTGTTTTACAATAAGTATGTAATCACAAGGTCGTAAATGTCTGTAACCAACCGCATGCTATTAGAGAGTAAAGGCATATGCTCAGTATCAAACGAAGATTTTCATGAAGAATCGGTTTGTTAAAACACTTTTTGACACTTAAAAACAAGGTCGCTGCTAAAGAACATAAATCGGAATTAGGCCGGAGTGCTTCTATCATTCTGCTTCTTACATAATTCGGTCGGAACAAACACACATGCATGCGTGTTCTACAATAATAAACAATGCTGTACAATTAGGTAATTCCTGCCAAATTTATTCCCATTAACCTCTCTATTAATATAGACGAGAGAAGATCATGATACCGTATTGACAGAAAAAAAATAATAACAATCAATCTGAGACCACAAACGTATGTATATGCTTTTCATACACGTACTGTAAACCCTCGAAAAGATCAAATGCTTGCTAATTCGAAATAAATTCTGGTTTTAAGGGATTCTGAGGGAAAGGGACTATTTATGAAATAATTTATAACTGTCTAATAAATACATTTTTAAATATATGTTTGATAGGAGCAGATATATAAACATCATTTTTGGGGTTATATACACATGTATGTCAACCTACCTATAATTCGGACAAGTGATAATTCAAAATAAAGCCTCAAGTCGCTATGAGATTTGAATGAGCCTGTAAGATGAGATTGTGAATGCTAATACAATGTACACATAGATAGACCTACCAAATAATGGAACTTATCTCAAATGCCTATATATCATGAGCGTGAGGGTTGAGGCTTTGACTTTTCTATAAAATCAAAGCTCTGAGAGTACTTAGGGGAACGGCTGCATTTAATCATGCAAGTCTTCAAATAGGGAGGTTGTTAGTTCGATTCCTTTTATACAACCTGCGATTCAGTTAACAAGAATGGTAAACTAAAACCTTACAATTGTGTTCACAAATGCTGTTGCACATTTTTTCCTTCAGATTTTCTTATCATTTTTGGCAGGAATAGACAACCGCGAACTTATGGGAGAGTGTTGAGGATATTGGATTTTCTGGTATCTTGGCATAAACATGTCATGACCCACTGTCACCCAGGAAATAGGCAATAATCAGGAATTGATTCAATGAAATTATATTCATTTCCATATATGTTAAGTAGCATTTGTAATTTATGTTTTGTAGGATTTAAATATTCATATTGAATTAGGTATAGATCTGGACAAGATATATTTAGCTTTGGGTTTTCTGGATCGTTCTGTGCTGCAAAAACAGGTGATGTTCGTGATTTTACCGTTATACACACGACAGTATTATCTCTATGTACATGTGCACTCGCAGTTGCAAACTACAACCAGTGTTCCTAATTGGTTTACTCTATGTTAAAATAGCTTGTCCAGTTTCATTAGACAGCGCAATACAAAATATACGCAGGTGCAAGTAGATCATCAACCCTTTTGGTACGTTTATTGTCTTCTTTCCATATGAGTAAATAACGTGATCGGTTTGCTGCAATCAGCATTAAGTAAAACGCAGAATTAAATCATTTTCAAGCTAATTGCAAGCTAGGAAATTAATTATTCATAACTGACTTTTTCTATTTAAAAATGTTTTGTTTTCTCTTATTGCTAATTTCTATTTAAAAATGTTGATATTGCAGTTACCTCAGCAGCTTATACGAAAGAACACAATATCAATAATAACTGGTCCCAACGTATAGTCTGAAATGATAACTTGCTAGATCTCTCCTCATATGGACACAAGACACAAACTGTCAGATCCATCTTACAAATAAATAATACTCAATTGATGTATGCCTCACTACTCCTTAAAATAATACTCAATTGAAATATTCTGATCATTGTCGCATGAAATAATACTCTTCCAGATATATTCAACATGCAATCCCTTTTGAAATAATCCTCCATTGTACTCACATTATATACCCTGTCTACATTTTCCATCCCTTAATTAGTCTATGAAATAATACTCCGGCGATAACTTTCTATGTAATCAAATTATAAGTATCCTCCTTCAAATAATTATCCAATGGTTTCTTACATGAACAAACACTCTATGAAATAATACTCCATGGTACTCACATAATATCCTTTCTTCATTATCCATCCTCAATTAGACCTTGAAATAATACTCTAATGAAATTCTCTAAATGAGAAATAATACTACTGTGAAATACTCAAAAATTGTCTATGTAATCATATATGAAATTCTTTAAATAATCCCCCATTGGTACTCACATAACAGCATTTCCTCAGTTCATTAGTCATCCTCAAGTATCCTTTGAAATAATAAAAAATGACTTTTTCAGTTTAGATGAATAAGCTTTCTTTATTCATATGAATGTTACAATAATGACATGCATATCCATGTACAAAAACAATAAGCTTGACTATCCAAACAAATTTATTATTGCGCAAGGTAATAATTTAAATATATTTTGAATTGATTTAACACATTGTTTATATCATTACCGAATATACAAATCATTGTTTTCATATCTAAAAGTAACAGAAAAAAGGAAAAGAAGAACTATGTTTCACATGCAATCTTTTCCTGAATGATTTTTAATTACCCTTAATCGCTTATCATGCTTGGCCCAGATATATCCTGTTTTGAAAACAATGTAGACCCAGATCAGCAGGCTTCTCAGAAGCCAACTAATCAGGACTTACACGGTTTTCCAATCTGCCTCTATAACAATTGTTAAAACATATGATTGAAATTTGAGGAGTACTGTAGCATAATAAAATGTTCAAGGTAAAGATTAAATATAAGTCAAATTCCTGTATCTTAACTCTGAGAATAGATGACAAAGCATCCGTCCCCAAAACGATATGAGAATCATTTAGTTACTGTCACACGTTACAGCGTTTACTGTCGATACAAGTGTGCAGCAGTTCGTACACCTGTCCTTACTCTGATGGCTCATTTACCTTGACTGGCTAGGACTACAAGTTATAATCCACCTTGAAGGATTAGAATTCTCATGGCCCCAGGCAGGTTTGAGCAATTGAAGTTCTACTGTACATGGGTTTTCTTTTTAAAGGGCATCATTTATCGCCGTTCTTCTTTGTGTTGGTGCTTTATCTTCCTAGCAAGATTTTTTTTCAGTAATGTCGGGTTAACCAGTACTTGCTCAAACACAACACAGTGTCGCACCAGCGTCCAGCAATCCTTCGATCTCAAGTCAAACACTCTACCTCTGAACCACTGTGTGCTTCAATTATCGGTGTTCTAATATACAACGTTCAATGCATCCTAGAGTAGTGACTTACGCATATTTTTCACAGCTAGAGCAATAAATAAGAAGTTTGATTCACTTTAATGAAGTTGCATTTAGCTATTTTTGGATGTATGATTAGACACCGTTTTTGTCCTAGGTTAACCTACACATTACACAGGATTCATTTCCCTAAATATGTACGCCCCAATGAGGCCCTTTTAGTGGCTACATTGCTTGTCATTATGGGTTAATTAGCCCATTTATGCCTAAAGGAATTCCCCATCCCTATCGATTTCGACTTTAAGGGTTGTTGGGTAGTAAGTTCCAATTTCATTCTTTAAAATTACCTTTGTAAGAAAACTGTGCAGAACGGATCTGATTCTGCACTGTTTGCTGATACCCCATAAAAAGGACGTCAGGCTTTAGTGGGGTAAGAAATAGCTAGAAAATGATAGCCAACAAGTCAACAACGATAAATAATGATCATTCCTAACAGTTGCGTTTAACAATAATTATTGAATAAGAATAAACTATTTCCCCACCCATCACGACTAATGTCGTCTGCTCACCCATTTGTTTATGTTCTTAGTTACAGTAGCATATATTGCAAACAATATGAACCCAGATCAGTGCTCCAATTGAGCTGTCTGATTTGTGTTCAGTATGTTTGCTTGCATTATAAAATCTAGTCTGAAGTACACTTGAATATATGTATCAGGCGTAAAAAGCAGAATATATCTTCAGGACAAAATATATGCAGGACAAGGGTTAACCTTTTCTACGCATTTACGAACATCTATAAGGAGTCCAGGGACCAATTCAACGACCAAAATGGATTAAGAATAATGAATATGTATAAAACTTGGTAGACTTCCCCCGTTTGCTGTTTGGCTACCAATACAACATTACTTAGACAGGATAAAAAATGTGCAAACCCTACAGTCCTAGATCAGCCTGCTCTTACAGGACAGTCGGTTACAGTCCTAAGAACAGGGTATATAAATTGATGCGCCGTGATCAGTTTTCTATAGCTTCTATAATAAGCACACTTTGTTTTAAGCCTGGCTAAGGAATACGTGCTTGCTCTCTTCTATTAAAATAAACAAGTCCATTTTTCGAATTAAGCATTTAGAGACGCGTCATTTTTGACGTCTAAATGTTAACACCCACCCGTTTCGCCCTATACTGAAAACACCCTCATTGTGCATGGAAAATTGATAATAAAACCGTATTAACACTGCCCCAAGTCTTGTGCGCCCTGACTTGTTTACCTCAGATTTCCCCTAACTTCAGAGTTCCCAGTATCGAGTAGCCCTGTGTGATTAAGTATCATCTAAAACAATCTGATAACCCCTTTCGTTTGGTGCTTAGAAAAATGTATAACAGTTCAGATTGGTGTTAGACTAATTTCACAAAAAACATCATGTTTGTGTTTCAATGAATCGACATTACAAATGGACACCGCCATCGCATCCAGCAATAGCCACGATATGACGACTTAAACTGATTGAAAAGGAATCATGCTTTCTATTTACGGATCTGGCTTTGACAAAAATGCATAGGTCATTCACTGTAAGCTACTCTAGAACGCATTGAACTTTTATCAGAACACCAACAAATGGCGCTTGTTCTAGTGTTGCAGCATTTGATTATTTCCAGTCTTTGTGCGTCACAGGATCCACTCTGAGATGAGATATACATTCCACAAACAACAGCAATATTTCTGCATTTCTTTTTCCTTGATAGAAGATAAATTGACAATTGCTGTGTACCAATTGGTAAGGAATTGTCTTCAATTACCATATATCTTAATCTTTAAGGTATGCGGTAGAATTGCCTCATGGAGGCTATTCCAACGTGTATATTAAAGTTAAAGTTTTTTTCTGAATTATTAATGTTGGTTGCTCTGTATCATGTATATCTGAAGATAATACCCGTTTTCAGCGCATGAAGCAAAGAAAATAAACAACCCTTCATTAGTTTAACAGCTCGCAAATTAGCTTGTACGTAATGTGCTGATTTCGTGTACCTGCAGATAATGGGCAGATTATTACATACACCCCGCACATGAAGCAGAAAATAACCATAGGGGATAGACTGTATACCGGCTGTGTCTAGCTGTCTGAACAATGGGCCCAGACCTGTAAATGTTTCCATTGACCTCCATTATAGCTTTTAAGTAAGCTGTGGATTCACACTCTTAAATCACAAGAAGGCTGCCATAGAATTACAGACTGGACCTAGTTCAATCAATAAAGAAGAGGTGACCGCCATGTTTTACCACTTTTGGGCCCCTGAAGGTGGGTACCCTATATGGGAGGAACATTTCATTGAAAAAAAATCAAAATGCAAGGTCCTTTTTTCTACGCCCACCTGTAAACTAAATCAACAAAAGCATTGAAATGATGTCTCAAAAATGCAGCAACTATATTTCCGTCTAATAAATAAGATTTCTTTCACGTATGTTTATTATTGACCAATTACGAAACTCTTCACAACTTAAATAAAGTGCTGAGCTTTCACCCGCCTTTTGAGTCAATCACAACCTTTTTTACATTTACAGATCTGTGGCCCAATGGATTGTATAAAGTCTAGCTATCTAGCTGGCGTGCTTGACATTCAAATGATCGTAGTCGCAGAGTGACAAGTTCTGAGAAGTAAAACCGGTCTTATATAATTGTTAACCTTTTTTGTCAAAGACAAAGCATGTCATACATGACTTACCTACATCCTGGTCACATTTTATCAACCGTATTAAGGTTACATTCGGGTTTTCCGCTCGTTTCTCATGTAGGGTGTGATAGTTAAAGTGTCTCATATAAAATTTGAAGGTGTTAGCTTTGAAAAGTTTATTTCAACTTCATGTTTGGTATTTTATGGGTTAACCAAACACCACATTATGGCTTGGATAGCTGTACTCGTCGTATATGTATAATTTTTTACCTTTCGGTGTGCTTTAGCGGCGAATCACTGGGGTCTAATTATCAGCTGGGCCCTTCATTATTCCAATACCTGTGTATACGAGCAGCAAATACTTTGACGAAATAGCACTGAGTCTGCGATGGTCGCTTATGTGGCAAGTACCAAGGCTGTATGTATTGGCTCAAATGCTTCGCCAGAGTTTTAGCATTAGCGTGCAAAATTAATTTCAATACACTGCACGTTTTATCTTTTTGTTTGTTTTAAGTGCAATATTATAATCTGGATTTGGACAGGTATGTAAATACATGCTGTT
Source organism: Loripinus fragilis (assembly GCA_964019695.1). Taxonomy (NCBI): domain Eukaryota; kingdom Metazoa; phylum Mollusca; class Bivalvia; order Lucinida; family Lucinidae; genus Loripinus; species Loripinus fragilis. Next base: position 51,192,914 of record OZ026525.1, on the reverse strand, counting down.
TTAAAGTAAGTAAGAAGGCAAAGATCAGGAATCGATACAATCAACAGGACACCACATGCGAAAGTGACAAAACACAAGAAAACATCACATACAAGAGAGCCAAGAGGTCAGCCCTTTCCCAGCAGGTGACCACAAGGCTGCAATGAACAGACAAAAAAAAAACAACGACTAACACAAAACATAAATAACAAAAATGGAACGGTCAGTAAAAGTATTTTTTAACTGGAGGGCTTAAACTAGTTTTATGGTACCAACCTCACCCTTAGTTCATGTGGATCAAGACTAAAAGATGTTTGGTTTGCATGAAAGTTAAGATGTCAACGTTTATTTTGTTACCATATTTGTGTGGATACATCCTATTATAAGGCAGGAATCCACATAGGTCCATAATATTAAAGTTTACCCAAAATGTTTTGCAACAAAAAGGTCAGCACATCACATACATTTTGACAGGACCATGCATGATATTTTGTAGGCTTTTTCGAAGTGAAAAATGCGTTTCTGTTGTTACATGCAAGGTAAGGAGAGCCTTCTCTTTGGAAGGTTCTCTCAATAAGATTAATAAGTTTATCTTTAATAAAAGTATGAGGTAAAGTAGTGTAAAGAGTATATAAATCATATGTAGACAAACTGGTCGCCTTGAAATCTCTAGCTTTAACTCTATCTAAAACTTCACCTGAATTTTATATAGACCAAAATAGATTCTTACCGGATCTTTCAGATACCTTTTCACAGTACATAATTACATGCTTTTGACAGCAGTAAGACATGAGGTTAACCATTTAGAAAGTTTTGCTGTCGTACCATTACTAGAATTAGCAATAAATCTTGCTTTATGAGGTTTTTATTGAGTTTAGGTAACTATAGTATAACGTAGGAACCTTGTCTTGGTTTTCTTTGGCTTTGGAACCAAAATGCAGAGCTGTATGACTACAATGCCCATCAATAACAACTATCTCACTCAAAGAGCCTGCAGTTTATAGGCATTAGAGTCAATAAGCTCACGTTTAAGAGTACAAGATAATAAAATCGTCATTGTTTGCAGCTTTATCTGCTAGAACCAAAGCATACTTCATATGAAAACCTGGATACCTCGTTTAAAGATGACAAAAAGAAGATTTGGGCTTTGGGGGTAAAAGATGAGTAATACGAGAGTAAAATGAGAAACGAGTATCAATAATTTAAAATAAATGTTAATCTTCCATTCTTTCAAGGCATCAGGTTTGACATTTTCTCATTTGCACCAACGATTCCTGAAGTCATTTAATGAAGCAGCGATCTCTCTACGACACTTAGGGAAATCAATATTAGAGGGAAATCTATATTTAGGGCCATTAGAAATTACATTGCGAACTCTAGCGTCAGAAGTGACATTTAGATTACCTGTTATCACATGCCATGCAGGGGTATATAAATAAGTAGAATTTTGACAATCTCAGGAGTCCAGCGTATAGGAATCTATATTCATATCAGTTACAATTTTATTAAAGATTAATATAATAGACCTAATAGGTTTCTTATATTTATAGCAAATGTTAGGAGTTTCTGAATTATTAACATAATTTGGAACAGTGGAATTCACGTATTTATCCTTAAAGATATCATGCAAATCGATAAACTCCATACCTTTGTTAAAGAATGGAATTTGATAAAATGTTGTTTATGGTTGACCTCAGAATCGATATAAGTACTTAGGAAATGGTGAACATGCCACCTAGTCAAAAGAGCTGCTATATATAATTTGTTAGCTCTATCGTAAAGCCTCTAACTCTAAATAACGTAAAACTGAAATAGGCAAATAACTTAAAATGAAAGTAAACCATGGCGACCATGATCATTTGAAACTATAGTAAGATACTTTAGAAAAGTATTTATGCGTTTTTCAGTACTAATTTTGCCCTAAATGTTGCCTTTTTTGTTTACCGTGAGATCTGCTTTTAAGTTTCTTACATTCCAAAAGAGAAAAAACGTCAAAATTTGGAATTTAGAAATATTACCTTCTATTCATGGTAATATTATCATTAAAACCTAAAGGAAAAGGTGATTGCAAAATTTTTATCCATTTTAGTTCAGTTTTATGTCTTTATATTCTTTAATTGAGATGATGAGTCTGGATCATTTATATTATTTCAACTGGTTGAATTAAAACTTTACTAGGTGAATGACCATTATTTTTGAAATGGCGATAAAGAAATGTGTCAAATTTTTAGGCTTTTAAGCCCTCCAGTAAAATATTTTACTTACCGTTCCAAGGCGGTACTTCTTTTGTGAATCTTTTATGTTTTTGTTCTGTCTTGTGTTTGCTATGTCTTTGTGCGTGTCTGTTTATATGTGCTTTGTGGTCACCTGCTGGGAAAGGGCTGACCTCTTGGCTCTCGTTTGTAGTGTCTACTGTGAGTTTGTCACTTTCTCATTGGTATCCTGGGTCAGGTGCGGTACTTGATTGTATCGATTCCTGATCTTTGCACCCTTACTTACTTTTTTTTCATTTTACGAAAGTGCTCGCGATGCCTAGTCTTAAAGGATCGACCAGTTTGTCCAACATATTGCATACCACAATTAGTTTCAGTTTAAGTTATAACATAAATCAAATCTGATGATGTTCAGTCCATCTTTTAACCCTTTTCTGATGTCAATGGTTGTTCTCTCTCATTTGCTGATTCAAACACGGCCATTGTCAACTTATAAAGATATTTAAAATGATCTGAACACTGGTATTCCGCTTTGATGTAATGATAATAAATGTTTTGGGAGTTATAATTTTATGTCTACTGCTCGCTCTATTATTCGAAACAACTGATAATTCGAAATAAAACTTCCAAAGTGGTCCCGAGGCTGAATTTACGAGATTTGACTGTGTACTTATTGTATCGATATGTATGGGAAAACCCCAAACGGAACTGCGTCGGCCAATTCCGCAAAATTCCGTGGAATCAGACAACGGATGTACATCGAGGATCTACTTTGATAACGCGGGCGATAACGTGACGCTTACGTTATATAACGTGACGCTTACGTCACAGAAACCATGCTAACACAATAACAAGTGTGACTGAAGCAAAACAAACGGTTAAAAATGAAGTTTATGTTTTTCAATAAAATATCGCTATAGCGATATTTCTATTGAAAAAACCTAAACTTCATTTATTCTTCTGATTAAACTTTTTGGATAATCAGAACAAAATGGAGCTTTTCGGTACATAGAACTACGCGTAATGCGCCTAACATACACCCGAGCCATGATTTGATTCTCGAATTGTGGCGGACTTTCCCGAATGGGATAATCCATGAGAATGAAAAGGGTAAATGTCTAATATACTTTCAAATCAATTTCAGGTGTTGTTTCCAGCCATATAACACCTGGAAGACGCAGACAAAGTCTCTAGAAAAGCTCGAGTACGACCGGAAGTTGTCAACTACGCAAACAGACCTTGCGCATGACCGGAGCTCTAAAAAGTGTTGGCGACGATTTCGTGCTGTAGTCTGGACATTCCTTCAAGACCCAAATTCATCTGGCGGAGCGAAGGTAAACTATTCCACACAACAAGAGGCTACCAGTAAGCATACAAAAGCGTGCCAGTGAAACGCCATTTAAGTGGTGTTTTGCTGGTTGGCCGCTAGTGGCCCAATCTTGTATGCTGGCTGTGAAAATCTAGTGCTAAACAGGAAGAAACTAAAATCTTACATTTCAAATGTGGCTTTTATTGTATTTACAATTTCTAGGCAAACTTTTTATAAATCTTAGATTTTCGCAGTCATTCAAAATCCCATGAACCACAAGAAATAACTAACATGCTGCCAGCCTCACTTTCACGTGTCAAACGCTTCAACCAGCGACTTCCTTCGCCTATCGTTACAATAGAGCGAGCTAACGGCTGGCTCGCACGTGCAAAACAAGATTTTTGTTTGTTTTCTTGGACTTCCTTGGTCAATATCCTGTTAAGGCCAAGTTCTCTTTCTGAACTCATTATCAAAGTGAAATAGAATCTATTATTATACTTGTGATTTATTTCTCAGTAGAAAGAAACTCACCTCCTACATTTCAATCTTGACATTAATTATATTTACAATTTCAAAGGAAGCCTTTGATGAATCTTTATATTTTCGCAGACATTCAAAGCCTCATGAACGACAAAATGTATTTGACATGCTACTGGACATTTCAAGTTAAACGTACATCTGACTTTGGACATGGGGGTTTTACATTTTGGTGCAGGGGTTTTCTCAAAAGTTTTCAAATAAGTGTAATGGGTATAGGCCAATGTTTTGCAATCAACATCGTTGTAATTTCCTCTTGTTATATGATTTAAGCAGACCAGTAATACATTGGTAAATCCTGCTATTTTTTGCCAGAAAATGTTGTCTACTTATTACATATGCTGCATATATGCATTTGAACTCCAGATTAATTTTATCATGGAAGCAAACAGTATGTACCGATAAGGCTGCCTCTAACGCAGCCTGGTCTAGGAATATGGTACAATAGCGGAAAATAAATCAGACGACAATTGTCGCGCATAACATGTAAAGGGGTAATATCGGGCATGCTTATGCCACAGGAGCTTGAAGTTCTATCCTTACATCGCTTCTAAACCCTAAAATCGAAAATCTCATAATGTCATTACGTAGTAATGACCAGGAGTGAAACTAAGCTCTCGACAGCCATTCCGGCTCCAGTTTCCGGTTATCAGCAGTGAATGTTGTGACGGCAACGTAAAATGTTCGACGTTACGCTGACCAAGATTGCGACGTTTGGAAAAAACAGGACAATGTCTAGTGCAATGAACAACCATAATTTGTTCATTTCTGGCGAATGTGGTACCGGGAAACATGTTTTGTTAAGGAATAAACCAAAAGTGAATGCATTTTTTACTCCATTTGGCCGTATATCGGAGTTTGTAATCCTATCGATTTCAGCAATCCACGAGCATCTTGTATTTTATCAGGGTCCTCTTGCATTACAATCAAAACGATTGAAATAACTACAATAATCGTTATTAATCTTCCTAACCGCCAGCAACCGGTCTCTGGAAGTTCGTCGTAGTGACTTACTAGGTATTTCTGAGTATGTTTCCCCACACAAATGAAATAACGGTTCAATTTATGAAGGGCTACCCTCCCTGCTACGCTTGCTGAAAGGAATTGGTTTTGTTTCCCAGCTAAAACCCAGAACAGGAACTATCTCAAGGAATTATAAACAAAGCCTTTAACAGAAAAAGTGCAAGATTCCTACCTTCACGTTTTCATAGCAACAATGCAGTTTGGAGGGCTCTGAACTAGACGTATTTTCCAAGAATAATCTGCTTCCAATAGTCATAAAGAACACAATAATAATCCAAACAAGTTATATTGAAACTGTTGTCACTTATTTCTACCATATTTGCACATGTGACCGTCGAGTATTTCCTTGAAGATATGTGACGTCATAATGTGACGTGTACAGGTCGATAAATTTATTGGGGCCTCCAACGGGGAAATATTGTAAAATAGAACAGAACTATCAAAATCTGTTCTACTGCTAAAGGAAAGGGCTATCGGTTATCAGTGAGATGTAGTAAGATGCAAGGCTATGAAAATGTGATACGAATGCACCTATCAGTGTTTCTTCTAGAGCCGGGGGGGGGGGGGGGGGGGGTACATGGAGAGTTTGACTGCAAACCAATTCCCCAACCACGGAATTAGAGCACCTAATCCCTGGTGTGGGTAATTACGATACTTCATCTGGGAATTTCTTTATCAAATTATAACCAATTTGACGACCCGTCCAAGGGATTTTAGACACCACATAGATTTGCATGCATTTACCCAAGGGAGGGGAATTAAACCTCAGTATGTTTGGTTTTTTTTTTAATTGTCTAAATCCCCATGGGTATTTTGCCGTTCCCCTTCTCGGAGAAACATTGACAGGTGCATAACGTGATATCACATCGGCTGATGAGTGGGTGTGTTGTGGGTGGGTGGAGTGGGGTTTGGGAGAGTGGCGAGGACCCGGGTTGGAATCTTAGTTATAGTACCCGTTATTGCCCAGTTCACCTTCATCGGTTACTTATCGATATAATGTCTCTCTTCCAGTGTGTTATGTACTAATTTAATTCGTTATGTGCAAAATGTATTTCGTTATGCGCAAAATACATTTCGTTATGTGCATGATGTAACATATGGCCATGTTCTGAAAAGGTTGAATTTGCCCAGGCTCGTGGAGGGAGGGGGCGGGGGCGGGGGGTGGTCTGCGGTCAAAATATTTGATACTATATTAGTGTAGTTCGTGATTCCCTTAAATTTGATATGCAACATAGCCATAGTCTGAAAAAGTTGAACTTTTACCTTTTGATCCCATCTCCTAGGGTCGTGGCGGGATGAGGGGGAGGGGTCTGCGGGCAAAATATTTGCTACTATGTTGCTGCATTTCGTGATTCCCTTTAATTTGATATGCAAAATGACCATGTTCTGAAAAAGTCGAATTTTGACCTATTGACCCCAACCCCCGGGTCAAGGGGTGCCTAGAGAGGAGGGGGGGGGGGGGGGAACTCTGATATTTTCATACATACGTAGGCCCGGGCTATATTTGGGGTTCAAAATTCTGAATTTCAATATTTTTGGGGGTTTTGAGAAAAGTGTATATTTTTGGGGGTATGAAGATTTTGTGGATATTTTTGGGGGTCATCACAAAATTGGGCTAGTTTGAGGGTCATTTCTATGCATTTCGGGGTATTTTTTAAGGTCAAGGTACAGAATTGGGATATTTTTTTTGGTTGCTAAATTTCAAATATTTTTTTTGGGTGCTTGAAATTCCTGATAATTTTTTGGGGTGAACGGTAGATGCAGGGTCTGAGCTTAGGTATACGGAAAAAAATTGAGTACACCCCGTGTTTGGACTGCAGGCACAATATTTGCGACGATGCTGCTGAGTTCGTGATTTCCTTTAATTTGATATGCAACATGACATTGTTCTGACCTTTTGACCCGAATGGTCAGGGGGGGGGGGGGGTCTGCTGACAAAATATTTGCTACCATGTTGATGCATTCGTGATTCCCTTTAATTTAATATGCAACATGACCATTTTCTGAAAAAGTTGAATTCTGACCTGTTGACCCCATCCCCAGGGTCGGGGGCGGATCTGCGGGCAAAATATGGCTTTTGCTACTGTCCGTTCTAAGGCGGTGGTTCTGTTGTTGTTGATTCAATGCTGATTGTTGCTCCCATTGTGGGATTCTGTAATTGTTCTATGTTTTGCTGTGCGTTACTTTATGTCCATTCTAGTTTTGCAATCGTCTTGATGGGAAAGAGAGAGCTGGTTGCTTTACTTTGATTGTCTTCCTGGTGTCTCGTGATTGTTGTGTCGCTCTTCCTCACGATGCAACAGGTTTGTCTGCAGTTTGTGATTTTGATATTTCCTGCTCATACTCACTTTCTTTTTTTTAACAGGGAGGTATTGTATTACTCCGGTGGTCGGCATTAGCACCGGCGCGAACACATGCTAAAAGTCTTGTGTAATTAAAGATGTGATGATAGTGTCCAAGCCACATGCATATTTACATGTCCAGACCATAAACAAAAGTCTTACAAAGTTTCAAAAAGATCGGTATAGGGCCTACGGTGTGAGGAGTTCTGCTCACAGAGTATTAAAAATTCAAAAGTAAAAAAAAAATGAATAAAGAGCAACTGACTATATTTCCGCGCCATATGCGCATCTTCAGCATCTGAAAGGTAGAGAAAAAGGGTCGAAAAGTTGCGCCCACAAATTTCACACTCATATCTTCTATGGACGGACGCACAGACAGACAAACCTATTTTTATAATCTTTGCGTTGATTGGTGCAAACGCGCAGGGAGAAAGCAAAATGGATTGTTGTCTTAGATTCTCGGAGATCTTATAATTTTCCATTCTTTGCAAAACATATAGAACCTCATAATCTGATAGCACGGGATGCGCTTGGTTAATGATGGTACTTTTTTCTGCCGACGTTAGAAAGAGATTATAAAAATAGGTTTGTCTGTCTGTGCGTCCGTCCAGAAACTGCAGACTCGGGTTTTATAGAGTCTATTCATGAGAACTATAATAAAATGCTCTACCCCAAAGCACTACGCTTTTCCTGGGCAAGCTTGAAAAAGCGGTTAGTACTTTGTGCGCATACGACAAAAGCGCTTATTGAATGAATCAGCGAAAGGGAGAATGACTGTAAAATTGGTTCATTATCAATCTCCATGAAAGTATGAGACCGGCCCGGGATCGAACTCGCCACACATAATTATTTCATACATGTAACACTACGATTTCAGATTCGGGCCACCCATGCTTATTGAAGTTCAAATTCGTCTCGACTTACACAAACACCCACCCCCCCCCCCCCACCCCAAACAAGAGCACCCCAACACACACCGACACCGCCACGACATCGGGGGACCACACATCGACATCCAGGGCGATGTAAGAATTATCATTGGTAAACCCCGTTGGTAGCCTCATAGCTTGAAATGATTCACAATCAACCGGTGCGTATGTAAACATAACGTCACACCGCGGATATTTTTGAAAACAACAAACGTTTGTGCTTTGAATTTCTTTACGATAAAAATATTTTTTCCTGACAAGCAAAGATATGGATATTGGTCCGGATTGAGTTCATTTAATGTTCTGAAGACTTTTAACTGGTCGTCTTATTTTTTGGCCAACGGTAAATAATTTTATAGTTTTTCTACATTTAATTTCTCCAAGTGTGACAACGGCTCGTTTTCGCTGCGTCACAACCGGATACTGGAGCCGGAATGGCTACCGTAACTTTTTGCTTATTTTCAAACGCTCATTATTTTAACTCAGTGATATGTCAGAAAAAGTTATCCATGCCTCGCATGACCTGTTGACATAGTTTTTTATGGTTAGATGTTCATTTTTCGCCAAAAACGTCCTTGTAACGGCGATTCAGAGGTGCCTGAAATTTAGTTTCACTCCTGGTCATTACTACGTAATGACATTGTGAGCCTTTGGTTTTGAGGCTATAGGGGTGATTGAAGGATCGAACTTCAAGCTCCTGTGCTTATGCCCACAGAAGGGATGATAACGACCAGACTGTGTATGTTAGAATGCCATTTGTCATGCATGTCTCGCTGGAATCGACTCTGTATCAACGTTGATGCTTTGAAAGTTATAACCATCTGTAAACTTTTTTTAATGATACAATAGACAGTTGAGCGCAGATGGGCTGGTCAATGGTGGTAACGTTGACCCAACGGTGGCCAATCGATAATTCAACGCTATTCTCAGAAGGCGTAAAATGTCTCAAATACACAATCTTATCTGAAAGACATATACAACCGATTCCAGACACACAATACCAGATCAATACCAGAGTAATCGCATATGTGAATGTTATATAGATAGACTCTTCCAAAATAGGTGACATATTATTAAACCATTTGGCCCGGAGCTTAAAATTAGATTATTTTCATTATAATGTATTGTATGCACATTTCACTATGATAAACTCATCACTTACTTATTTGTTTGAGTTAGGCTCAACGTCCCAGTCAGCAATATTTCAGTCATGTCGGAACTCCTCCCAAAGTAAGGGACACAGAAAAGAAGAATGGGAATCTAGACTAAAAGGGCCCACCCAAATTTACTCAAGTGAAGCAAATTTCCTCTTTAATTGCATAACTATGGGTCAAGCCTCGGATTCAATGACGGCTCTGACGTAAAGCTTTTATCGGTAGGATAGAGCATGATGCTTGTCTGTAGCTGGGCCCACCATGGCTCAACTTGAGGTTTTCTTAAGCTCTGACTATCCGTGAGTGTGAGCCATTTTCCTTGTTTCATCATAGTGTGTTAATTTGATTAGTTTGTTTCTCTTTGGTAATAACCCTCCATGCGAGCTTAAAAATTTTGTGCTTCAACAACAACATAATCTAGGGCGAAAATTCGGTAACAGTAAAATGCATTTAAGCCCTCTATTGGCTTAGGCTGCTGTCCATTCTAAGGCGGTGGTTATATTGTTCTAGAGCCGTTGTTGATTGTTTCTTCAATTGTGGGATTCTGTAATTGTACTATGTTTTGTTGTGCGTAACTTTATGTCCATTTTATTTTTGCAATCATCTTGATGAGGAAGAGAGAGCTGGTTGCTTTGCTTTGTTTGTCTTCTTGGTTTCTTGTGATTGTTGTGTGGCTCTTTCTCGTGGCGCCACGGGTATGTCTGCTGTTTGTTATTGTGGTATTTCCTGATTATACTAACTTTATAGTGTCATCATGCAAACAGGCCAATTGTGACAGGGTCACTACTTACTTATACAAAATAGGAGTCACATGCCATGTTAAGTGCCAATTTTTTATGAAAGAAAATTAAACTAGAATTTGTTTTCTAAAAAAAACCTGTAGAGTCTACATATAGACGAAACCTAGTTCTGGTTAGCTACTTCAACAGTCATGGATAAAACCAAGGAGCCTGAGAAGGACGGTCACTCTCCAGACTAGAACTTGTTTTCTACACGAAACCTGATGTATCTCCCATTGTGTGCGCTGCATTTTAACTCGTAAAATGCCAATTACAGCTAACGTCGTTTCCTTTGGCCATCTGTTATATGTTTTAAAAGACTCTTGGTCAAACAGTGTAGACCCAGATCAGACTGCTCCTCATTGTATACTCAGAGCAGACTGCTCCAATAGAAGCAGTCCAACCAGGGTCCACACTGTTTGTCTCAATACTTATATAAATCAATAATGTGAGAAAATATACAAGCCGACTTAAGCAGACACAATTTTCAGATGTATTTTTCGCTGGCGCGTTACAGGTAAAATAACATTGCTTACAATCACAAAATCTAAAAAAATTTAGTTTCAAAGAGTTGAAATTTATTTATACTTTTCAGATAATTATTATATAAAATATGCATTCAGTTTGGATTACAAAACCATTCAACTTGTTGTTGTTTTTTTCCTATTTTTATTGAAATAGTTCAATTCACCTGCAAACTGCTGAAAATAATCTCCAGTTTTCTTCTGGTGTGTCGCCATAAAGTACCTATGGTTCACAATAATAAAACATATACTTACGTACTCACTCACCCACTCACTAAACAGTCAATTGCTTAACCCATTTATGCCTAATTGAGTGTCCCACCCATATAAATTGAGAATCAATTTCAAATTTAGGGGTTGATGGGTAATATGTTTCAATTTCATTCAAATTTGAAAGTAATATAAGTAAATAGTGCAGAACCTGAAGATGCCATTCTGATCTGGTTCTACAGTGTTTGCTCATGTCCATAAAAAATGAAAACCAGTCTTAAATGGGTTAACCGATTCTATTCTCAGTCAAACTTTCAAAGTGAATATATATAGCACTTATCTTTGCGCAAAATACCTGCCATAGTTGAATCAGTGGTAGGGGAAGGGGTCAGAGTTTTTTTTTCGCGAAAAGAAGTGCAGCACCCATAAAATCAAACTGAGACACATGGACTGGCATATATTTATCATTAGAATTGTAAGCTTGATATTGGTACTAAATCTGAGAATAAATGAAATTTAAATGTGGCTGTGCAAAAATATAAAAGCATTACGTGAAATCAATAATAAGATACAAGTAACCTACCACTTTCCTGATCATCCATGTCCTTCTTCAACGACTCCTGAATGAGCTAAGAATGTGCTAGTCGTATGCTCGAATACTGACCGGATTTACATGGGCCTTGTCGTGATAAAACCAGTCTTTTGGGTTCCATATATTCTCACATCTGCAGGCTCTGCCTGATGGATTACACAGAACGAAACCAGAATTAGAATATACAGAAGTTATACTATTTATGTACTAATAGCGAAGGCGCTGATCGACAGCCACGAGGTGCACAGCCTGGTCTGCGTTTTAATTGCTCACACAGGCATAAAGCAAGGTATTTCACAATCTGTTCCACATAATCTTTGGGGCTATCACGCCAAATGAATTTTACTAAGGACCTCTGACAGTCTTAATGAAGGATTGTCCATAAAAATAGCCAGAGAAAAGTTTCAACGAAAATAATATTTTTTCCATGAATAAGATAGTAGGTTCAACACTCGACATATCTGCAAAAGTGTTTTTCTCATTGGAGAAGTACCATTTAAAAATATGGGTTGAAAACACTGTTTTTGCTGTTCAACATATAAGAAAAAGAAAACGTTTTACTAAAGTGCTCCCCCCCCCCTGTGACCAAACTATTCCTTTTGCATTCAGTTGGAGTTTTACATTTCACACATCATATAAAAATGACATGATTGGTCACGGGCGGGGGGGGGGGGCGCTGTCAAAATGCTCAAAAACATTTTATTATAAAACTTATTAGGAACTTATTTTGTACAAATCTGTAGGTAAATATCAATTTACAATGGCATGTTTCAGGGCTTTAGTTATGATTGTGTACCAAGTAATAAATTTTCTTATTTCTCAACCAAAACATATGTTGTGGGTACTCAGAAGAACCAGCCAAATGAGCATTTCTTTTGAGCACCAAGTTATAGGTTAAATTGATTTAGTAAGAAAACATTTACAATTTTACTCTCAAAAACTGTGTTTATCTAGAGTATGTTGTACAGTATGCAGATATGATACACCTCAGAGAACAGGTAAAACTGATTGCACTTGAAACATTTATAACAGGTAATAGTCAAAAGGCATGGACAGCATACTTATTTATAAGAAAAGATGAAGTCTTCTCAACCTCAATTTTATGCCAACTGGTCATTTTCGTCTTAAGTTTTATGCTGCAAACATTATATGTCCATGTATTTAGGTGAATACCAGGCGAAACTTTGATTTTCTTTGAAATAAAATTTGGTCACAAAAATACCCCACCCCCTAAGCCCTAAAGTCCTGGCATTAATATGCATTCCAAATATTTTTAATTTGCTAGGTGCACTAAATGTACGGGTTTGATTTAAGCACAAAAATGTAGTTGTCCATAATGCATTATCCTAGCCACAGGCTGTCAAAATTTGGGCAGAATAAATAGGAGAGTGCCCTAGGTCCTTTGCAAAACAGAGAATCGTCTTACCTTTGTTGCTAGCTGATAATTGGTTGTTTAATTTAGGCCGTACGAATGAGCCACGTACTGGCCGTGCTTGAGACGACCCCTCTACCTGTAACCATCAAAACCTAAAACGTCCAAAGTAAACTATCCTACGAAATCTAACTTAAAATGTCCTTTAGGCTCACTGGCACGCGCAAAACGCTTCAACTAGCGACTTCATTCACTACTGTGTTTCCAGGTTTCAAGTGACCCCCCTTTTTCTTTTATTTAACAACTTTAATCCTTACTAATGAGATCAACGTTTAGCATGTGGATGTAAATGTATACCGCGTAACCCAAACTTATTTTGGGAGCATCCCTTATTTTGAACTAAGGCCCAAATGCCCTGCAATTCAGAATAACTTAGTCTTTTTCCTTGAGATATATACCCATTTGCGCCTCAATATTAGATATCATAAGCATAATGCATGAATTTTAAACTACTGATCTGTAGTTTATTTATATATCAATAAAGTACACTTGGGGACCGATTCAAAGTGGAGGAAAAAAACACGCAGAAATTCCATCGAATCCCAGCCTATATAAAAGCTTATACTAAAGTGAGAAAAATATTCTAATTACGCGGTCTATAACTAAATTCATTTCTGTACATTATTTTTCAATTAAAATAACCATTAAGGAATAAACGGCAAAGAACGGCGGTCACGTTAACCCTGGAAGCACAGTAGTAGTTACAATAGAGCGACGAGTGACGGCGAACCAACGGCTGTTTCGCACGTGCAAAAACAGATTCTGGTTTGTTTCATTGGATGTCCGTGGTCACGTCCGTGACTAGGGTCAAATGTCATAAACTTATGTTCTCTATATGAACTCATTATGATTGTGAAATAGAATCTATTATTATACTCATGGTTTATTTTCGAATAATTATCTGCGACTGTGAAAGTTGGTTCGAGGTAATTATGCTATATGTGGCTCGACGCGAAAAAAAACCCTATCTTCTAGGTTTACGTCAAGTAAGGCTCCAATCAGTCTGCTACATATTCGTAGCTAAAGAGACTAGTGAAAATACGGAAAGTTTGCATTGAGTAAGTTAACCCATCCAACGAAACAAAGGCGCAGGTCAGACTGTGCGGATGTGCAGGATGGTCTGCGCCTTTGTTGTTCGCATGTAACAAAGTGAGGTTTTCTCTTGTTGAGGTCCAATTTAGCACAAATATCACATCGTGAGAAAGTACACCCTTGAATTCAACCAAAACTACTAATTCCATAGCCTAGATTGTTATCATCGCTGGAATATTTGTGCATATTATAAGTGTCTCCGGACATATACTTTCTTGAAGATCTGCCTAGAAATAATTTCTTGAGGTAATTTTCCGGCACCGATCATTTAACCTATTTAAGCCTAGTGTCCTTTTTATGGGACAGAGATCGGCAAACAATGAAAAACTAGATCAGACGCCACAGAACGCGGCGTCTGATCAGGTTTAGCACTGTTTGCTTACAAATTGTACCTTTAAAATTTGAACTAAATTGAGATTTACCACCCAACAACCCTTAAATTGCTACATAAAACATGTGATCCCCGGGTCGGAACCATTCTTAACCCCAAGGGCATTATTTGAACAAACTTGGTAGTGGTCCACTTGGTGATGCTAACTACCAAATATCAAGGCTTTCAGCCCTGTGGTTTCAGACAAGAAGATTTTTTCACATTTTCCCTATTTAAGCCTATGTAAAACATGTGACCCCCAGGGCTGGGCCATTTTTGGCCCAAGAGCTATAATTTGAACAAATTTGGTAGAGGTTCACAAGAAGGTGATGCTTAATACCAATTATTAATAGTCTAGGCCATGTGAAATATTTGACCCTCAGGGCGGGGCCATTTTTAGCCCCATGGCTATAATTTGAGCAAACTTGGTAGAGGTCCAACAGCTGATGCTACAAACTAAATATCAAGGCTCTAGGCCTTGTGGTTTCAGACAAGAAGATTTTTTCACATTTTCCCTATATAATCCCATGTAAAGCATGTGACAACCCGGGCGGGGCCATTTTGGCCCCAGGGCTACAATTTGAACAAATTTGGTAGATTTCCACTAGGTGAAGCTTAATGCCAAATATCAATAGTTTAGGCCTTCTGGTTTCAGACAAGAAGATCTTCCACGTTTCCCTATATAAGCCTATGTATATCATTTGATCCCTTGGGCAGGGCCATTTCTGGCCCAAGGGATATAATTTGAACAAACTTGGTCGAGGTCTACTTTGTGATGCTATATGCCAAACATCAAGGCTTTAGACTTTGTGGTTCCAGACAAGAAGATTTTTTCACATTTTCCAATTATAAGCCTATGTAAAACATGTGACCCCAGGGCGCGGCCATTTTTGGCTCCAGGGGTATAATTTGAACAAACTTGGTAGTAGTCCACTAGGTGATGCTAAATACCAAATATCAATAGTCTAGGCCTTCTGGTTTCAGACAAGAAGAATTTTTCACATTTTCCTACATAAGCCTATGTATATCATTTGACCCCCAGGGTGGGGCCATTTTTGGCTCCAGGGATATAATTTGAACAAACTTTGTAGAGGTCCACTAGGTGCTTCTACATAATAAATATCAAGGCTCTAGGCCTTGTGGTTTTAGACAAGAATATTTTTTCACATTTTCCCTTTATAAGCCTACGTAAAACATATAATCCCCGGGCCAAACCAATTTCGGCCACAAGGCTATAATTTTAACAAGCTTGGTAGAGGTCTACTCGGTGATGCTAAATACTAAATATCAAGAGTCTATGCCTTCTGGTTTCAGGCAAGAAGATTTTCAAAGTTTTCATATCAAAAATCTGTTTTTAGCCTCTATGACCTAGATATGCAGCGGACCATAAGCATTTGATCAATTTTAGTAGAGGGCCACCCAAGGATTATTATTTCTGTGAAATTAATTCTAAATTGGGCTAGGGGTTTAGGAGGAGTTATCGTTTAAGTCAATTGTTAAATGACGGACAGACGGACGACGGACAAAGACTGATCACAAAAGCTCACCTTGTCACAGGTGAGCTAAAAAAGGAGGAAAATTCGTTTATTGTCACAAACAACTAGAAATCCAAGCGAATTTTGTTAAAAGCTGACTGAACAGAGTTTAAACGAATATGATACGTCAGGACTTGGCTTGGGCAGATTAAACACCGTTAAAGATCACCTTAGCTTGAGGCCAGTTCCATCGCTCTTAAACGTCTAAATGCAAGGACATAGAACAGAGTAGATTATGGGTGTTAATTAAATATAGTATACAGTTTAACATGAGTTGATAGATTTGCGCCTGAATATTATTTGCAAACTATTATTGTATACGATTTTTTCTGCCTTACAAAGTTTATAAAATTAAACATGTTTATGCTGTTTTGCACATGATGCATCGACCTAGAAAGCCAACTTACGTTAAAGCTTACTGCATACGACCCTAAAGAGTCAACCTAAATCAAAGCTTACAGCACACGGCCCTAGATAGTCAATCTAAATCAAAGCTAACTGCACACAACCATAGAAAGTCAACATAGGTTAAGAAAGTCATCCTACGTTAAAACTTACTTCAAACATCCGTTGAAAACAGTCAACCTACGTTAAAGCTTACTGCACACGACCCTAGAAAGTCAACCTAAATCAAATCTTACTGCACTAAACCAGAGGAAGTCAACATATGTTCACGCTTACAGCACACGACCCTAGACAGTCAACTTACGTTAAAGCTTACTACACGCAACCATAGAAAGTCAATTTACTTTAAAGCTTACTTCACAAGACCCTAAAAAATCAACTTACGTTAAATTTTACTGCACACAACTCTAGAAAGTCAACCTACGTTAAAACTTACTGCACACAACCTTAGAAAATCAATTTACTTTAAAGCTTACTTCACACGACCCTAGAAAGTCAACCTATGTTAAAATTTACTGCACACAGCCTAATTTAAAGCTTACTGCACACGACCCTAGAAAGTCAACCTATGTTAAAGCTTACCGCACACGACCCAGAAAGTCAACCTATGTATGTAAAAGTTTACTGCACACAACCCTAGAAAGTCAACCTAAGTTAAAGCTTACTTCACACAACCCTAGAAAGTCAACCTACGTTAAAGTTTGCTGCACACAACCCTAGTAAGTCAGCCTTTGTTAATGCTTACTTTACCCGACCCTAGAAAGTCAACCTATGTTAAAGTTTACTGAACACAACCCTAGTAAGTCAGCCTTCGTTAAAGCTTACTGCACACAACCATAAAGCGTCAACCTATGTTAAAGTTTACTGCACACAACCATAGTAAGTCAGCTTTTGTTAAAGCTTACTTCACTCGACCATAGAAAGTCAACCTATGTTAAAGTTTACTGAACACAACCCTAGTAAGTCACTCTACGTTAAAGCTTACTGCACCCGACCATAGAAAGTCAACGTACGCTTAAGCTTACTGCAAACATCCCTAGAAAAAAGTCAACCTACGTTAAAGCTTACTGCACACGACCCTAGAAAGTCAGCCTAAATCTAATCTTACTGCATACGACCCAAGAAAGTCAACCTAAATCAAAGCTTACTGCACTAGACCATAGGAAGTCAACCTACGTTCACATTTACTGCACACGACCCTAGAAAGTCAACATACGTTAAAACTTACTGCAAACAACCCTATGAAGTCAACCTACGTTACAACTTGCTGCATACAACCATAGAACGTCGATTTACGTTTAAACTTACTGCACATAACCATAGAAAGTCAACCTACGTTCACGCTTACTGCACACGACCCTAGAAAGTCAACCTACGTTAAAACTTATTGCACACAACCATAGAAAGTCAACCTACATTCAGGCTTACTGCACACGACCCTAGAAAGTCAACCTACGTTAAAGCTTACTGCACAAAACCCTTAAAAAGTCAACATTCGTTAAAGCTTACTGCACACAACTCCAGAAAGTTAACCTACGTTAAAACTTACTGCACACAACCATAAAAAGTCAATTTACGCTAAAGCTTACTGCACACGACCATAGACAAGTGAACCTACGTTAAAACTTACAACACACGACCCTAGAAAGTCAATGTAAGTTAAGACTTACTGCACATCACCCTTGAAAGTCAACCTACGTTAAAGCTTAGTGCAAACGACCCTAGAAAGTCAATAAAAGCTGTAGCCTACGACACAGCCCTTAAATGTCAATCTAGAAAAGAAAGCGAGTATGACCAGGAAATGCCACTATCACACACTGCAGACCTACTGACAGCACCGTGAGGAAGAGACAAAGAACATAAACAGCCACATGTCATCAAGAAAAGTAAAACACCCAGTTTTGTCTTCTCAGCAAGATAATTGCACAACTAGAAAGGGCACACAGTACAGCTCATACAAATCAATGACTAAACGCAAAAACCCCTCAAACAATGGGATCAACAATAAACAATGAATAAACAACAACAGAAGACCAGTTCTAAGTTGAAGATTAGTTCAAGGTCCTAGACAGTCAGCCAAAAGTCAGCTTAAGTTTAAGCTTAGTGCAAGCTGAACTAAACTGCATATGCCTAGATTGTCAAAATAAATTCACACAATTGTTGCCGTTTACACAAAATGTGTTCATATATAAGGTAGTCAGCAAATGAACTTGTTTATTCACAAACAATATACGACAAAATAAAAGGCAGTATCAGCTCGTGCATATCAATTCACACATATTCACTATATGCAAGGTTAACCTCAATTAGTTGTGGGAGATTGAACACGTGCGATTTTGTTTTAGGGACTATGTCACGTGCTAAGTCGGCAGTGCCACTATCAAGTGATTTTTGAGTGACATTCTGGGTGCGCTTCGGAAACGTTTAAGCAATTCACAAATCTAAGACAGGGAAACGATATTTGTATGGATGTACAGCCGTAGGGACATTTTCTGACGATTTGTGTTCACTATTGTTTTGTTGTGCTAGCGACCAAGAAGTTCCATCGTTTACAGCATAAGTCCAGATAAGAAACATTTTTGGGCTTAAAATTGCGATTAATTTCTTATCCATCTGTTCAAACATGTGTTTTGGGTGCTCATAAGAACCGTCTCATTGAGACGGTTCTTATGAGTATCCACAACATATGTTTTGGTTGAGAAATAAGGAAAATACTTTCACAACTGCACTCTTATCTGGAGGCCTGTAACAAGTGATAAGGTACCCATGAAGCAGAGAATTCTTACTATCTTCATTAACATATGTTTGCTAGTGATTAGATTCCCGTAAAGAACCCTCACCTGTGGGAAAATAAACGAGTAATAAAAGCGGGGGTACTAATTAGTTGCTGAGGTCAGAAGGGCAATAGCAGGTAATGCCAAAACAATAAGGCAGCAGTTACACATGTAAGTGGCTCAAGGCTGAAACATTGATATATCAAGAAACATCTTCATATATTATTCAAATAATCTTCCTAAAATGTTTTGATAGCCCTGTGATTCATACATATGAAACAAATTGATGTCAGAAGATTTTTTTAAGTAGAGGAAAGTTATTATCATACAAAGTATTCTGAAATAAGATTCACATTTATCCCATTACTCTTGCTAAATACATCACGCATCTTAATCATATAATTAAGCACTTGTTGACTTATGTTTCGGTAGACATAAAATTTTATTGAGAAGTAAACTTAAAGGGGACGGCAACATTGAGAGCAGAAGGAATCTAAACAAAACCATGCAATCTGCCGCAAACCTAAATACAATTGGCTTTAAAATAAGAAAGTTATAGCTATCTGAAAATCAAAATTCTGACTTGTATAAAGACAATGGAGGTCGCCATTTTGAACATATAATTAACTTCCTGGAAATTTGGAAAAGCCAATAAAATCCAAAGTTACATTGCAATTTATAACTATATACAAAGTTCTGTAACGTTCTTATTTTTCATTCTATTTTGATCAGGTGTGTGATAAGTTGCATACTTTATTAATGGCTTGCATATCAGATTCACTTGCTTTCAATGTTGCTGTCCCCTTTGCGTATATCAATATGAATTTTACTGTTCATCATACCACCTTCACCAACCTCGGCATAAATATCTCAGGATGTGCAAGGTCTACACTGATGTACATGTAGGTGTATAAAATATTTATACCATGTTTGTCCACCTGTACGTCGAATAATCCACTCGTGAAAGCCCGTGGATTATCTCTACGTTTAGGCGGACAAGCCATGGGATCAATATTACCTATTTCCTACCACTTTTAAAAGATCATTGAAACCATTGACGTTACAGCTAGACTTTACGTAGTAACTTGACGTTCTAGTGTCATTTCCTGTAGATAATCAACTCATGTAATGTTGATAGGCTTCTGTTCCAATCAGAAGATGTTTATTTATAGATTATATGATAAAAAAATCGTATGCAAACATTACTACTTAAATGATTGAATACTCAAAGTAATAACTCTTCCAACTAAAACAGGTGCAGACAGCCTATTGGTTCCTTCTTTTTTCATCGACTTTAACACATTTGACTGATGGAATAGGCCATCCGGTTTGAAACGAAAATGGTTCGATGACCCATTTTATTATATTGAAAGGTTGCATGTTTACATGATTTCCAAATTTCAAAACGTTCCATCACTTAACCTTTAGCCACGGCTATTGTCGTCTGCTCCTCTCGTTGATATCATATGTTGCAAACAATATGTAAACATATCAGACTGGTTTAGTCAAAGTTTATATTGTTTGCATGGATGAAAAGCTCTGGTCTGAAGTGCACTTGAATACATGCAGCAGACGTAAAAAGAACTGCAGACGACATTTTCAGGACAAAAACTATTGGTAACAAAGCTTGACATTTAAACGAGACCGCGGGATTTCATCTAACTTTCTCATTTTTCCAATGTTTCCATTTATAGCTTTACATTCAAGAAACTGTTAAGGAGCACTCACTTACCTTATAGTACTATTGTTTTACTCGACAACAACAGCTTTCCCCTTGTTGAACTATTTCATCATCTTAAAGCAATTTAACTCTTGGCACTCCTGGTAATTTTTCATGACAAATTGTCGTCTGCTGACTTTTTTAAATTATTTTCGATAAAAATCTTTCTGGAATACCAATTGAGAGTCAAACTGTTTGAATCATGGACAGTTCTAGAGGGGGGACAGGGGGTCCGGACCCCCCCCCCCTCTGAAAAATAACAAAAATATAGGATTTCTTAGCAATACTGGCCAGGGTCCCTGAAAAATCACAAAGCTACCAAGCCAACATCCAATGTTGGGCCATCATCGGTCCGCCAGCGAAACTTCATTTAAATGGCGTTTCGCTGGCAGGCCGATGATGGCCCGCTTATAGTGGTATTTGGATCCTCTCTCCCCTCATCAATTAAAAAAAGATGTCGAAGAACCCCCTCTAACAAAACTCTCTGGATCCGCGCATGTGAATCCAGGCCATTTGCAACGGTTTTCAGCATATAATGACAAGTAATAGCTTTTCAAAATAGCTGGCGATCTTTTAGCCATATCACAGTATGTATTCTTGCACAATGCCAGTGCCAGACCCAGGGGGAGAGAATTGGGGGAACATGCCCCTCGCCCACCGAAGAGGCCGTGAGTGTCCTAAAAAATCGCGCATTATATAATATTGCGAGTATATGCGGTAATGGTTCTGGGGTGGTTTGGGATGTTTCAATGGACTGCACGACGGTTATGCTAACAGTTAAGTGAAAATCGAATTCGCAAGCGCTATAGATTCACGGACAGTTTTGCTTCGCGCTGTAGGTTACCCCACGATATTTGGTACCCTGCTCGTTGCTCGGCAGCGCATAAAAAATAGCCTGAGCACGGCATAAAGGCTCGGTTAAAACCTGAATTTGATGTGTAATTGTACAAAGGTTAAATAAACGGCCGGCCACGGCCGGCCACGGCCGACCGTAATGACCCGTTCAACATCATAGAACTATTTCAGGCCCCCAGATAAGAGTGCGTAACAGTAAATTATTTTCTTATTTCTCAACCAAAACATATGTTGTGGGTACTCAAAAGAACCGTCTCGATTAGACGGTTCATTTGAGCACCCAAAACACATGATTCAACTGATGGGTAAGAAAATAATCAAACTTTTACGCTTAAAAAATTTGCTGAATTGGACCTATGAAATTTAAACATACATTTTTTTTTTTTTGCACTCTCTCTCTGTCTCTCCCTCTCTCTCTCTCTCTCTCTCTCTCTCCAATCCTTTGTGCCATTTTCTGCCAACAACATGTTTTATGCATTATGACATTTTTATTACGCCATAGAGGATTCGTAGCTCTCCAAAAGAAGGCAACGTTCATTTGAGGTGTTTCCAGTATAATATACAAAGAGCATTTATTTACTTAAGAGGACATAGCAGATTATTGGACGACCAGATCAGCCTCAAAGACAATAATAACGTTCCTTTTGCAGCGGAACAAATGCTCAAAACTTAGAAGTTAATAGGTACTTAGTCACGTGACACATGTTCATTATTCTACTTATTACTAATTACCGTGCTAAGTGGATTTGCTCAGACAATGTTGATTCGTACCTGAATAAACCCGAAGTTCATGAGGCTTCGTGAGTAATAAATTATGAGAATTATCATAAATTCAGTTTAAAGTATATTGTTTTCTCACGTTGTTTTATTCTTTATGAATTGGTTAACATCCAAATTGAAGGTGTACCCTTTCAATATTATCATAGACAAAATAAAGTCCCAAATATTTCAGCCCTAAAGACCCTGAACAATCTAATAAAACGTATCCTTCATAAATAGAGAGAACCTACTAATTTTTTCAGCCTACTTAATATATAATCTACCAAATATATAATCAGCACTCAGTTTGATAGAGCATATGTCATGACATGTTGAACTAAAGTAAAGCTACCTCAAATTGATAAAAAATAAATCGAGCTACGTTAATTAACTTACTACATATCACATGACGTCGCCTCTGGGGATGATATAACGCCATGCAATAACATCGATAAACCACATGTGGTTTCCTGATTTAGAAATGTACGTAATGACGTCCAGTATGCACGACATAACCACCCCCTTGCATTACGTCAGATTCATACAACAGCAAATTATTGCAAATTTGCCTTTTTCCCCTCAACTGTTGTTTATTGGAATCAACTCCCAGCCCAGATCGTACTTCTGCCCACTCTGGACCAGTTCAGTGTGGCAGTACGGGCGCATAATCATCACATCCCATAAATCAACATAAACTGTTTTATCCTGTTTTTAGCTCTTCCTGTACATGTACTTTTAACAACTATCTTCTACCATTTTTCTTTTTCTTAAACTTTGTACCGTGACTGTAAGGCGTAATCAACCTGCACGTAATCCTCGCGAGGAGGTGTTGCAGAATCTAAAGAAAGTATAACGCTGTGTAAAAATATGGCAAAATATTGACGTTTTCATGCCAAAAAACGCGATTTTACCTAATCTAAATGCCATGTGATAAATAGAATATAACATTCGTGCTCCTGTTTTATTGAATTTACTAAACTTGTTGCGAAAAAGAAAAGCCTCGAATTTTATCTGTTTTCTTCAACTCTTTTAATAAATTCAATAAAACATGAACACTCATATAAGATCATCTATATTTCAAATTCATGTCCTCCATAACAGAAATGCGAATTTCTTCTAAGAATCCCACCGTTCCTAAAACATATTTACCTTCTGTGTATTTTTGACCATATTGATACATGGCGTTTGACCCATTTCGAAGGCCTTAACAGTTTCTGAAAATAAAACAATATCATCAGCATACATTAAAAGGAATATTTTATAAGGCACCAAATCTAAACATATAACACATTTGAGAATCAATCATTTTTCACTATCATAAATAAAAATTGAAAACAGGAACCTCAGCCTGGCATGCCTGTATGGCAGACGAAAATAACTGTCTCCCCCAATACGATTTACTATGTGTATTGTACTTCATAGTTTAATTAAATGGCATATTAATATTTAACCCCCGACCCCCAACACCGCCTTCATTCTATGTCAACTAGTTTATAACAGTAGTTATATCTTACGACAAATCGTATGCGTTTGAAAATTCAATGAAAGTACAAAATAGTTTCTTATTTTATACTTTTGTTCAAATATTTCGAAGTCACTGTGGTCCTCAGAAGGAAATATTTGTGATACTCGTTGCCCACCCAAAACCAGTCTGTGCTTCAACATTCGTATACTCGTATATGCCATAATCTAAAGGCAAATTAGCCAATCTCGTATTGTCCGAGACTATTTAATTTACATTTGTGATCCACCAACACTTGTTTATAGTATTTATGCTCCCTTTCTAGAGACTAATGTTGTGGAAAACAAGAAAATTCGGCAACAAATTCAACACCCCACCAAAATTATGAATCAAAATGTAAGGGACCAACGAGCAATTTGTAGGCCTACCCCCATTCTCTGAAATCATATAAGGGGTTGACATGGAAACAGATGCATTTTCACGTGGCCCATACCAAAATGTTTTGAGGAGAACTTCGTTTCGCATTCAGAAGGTCCCACTGAACAATTTGGCATGAATTTTAAAGGCCCTAGGAGTGATCGTACCTCAACCCCTCCCCTAGGCTTATAGTTTTACGTGATTTTCCCTCATTTTATTAAGTTTTCATGTATGTTCATGCATATGCAAATGAGATAATATTCATATAGGACCACTGGATGAATGGACTTGTCAAATTGTACCATTGATTATATTAAAACATGCAACAATGACAATATTGGGGTAAAAATCAGCCAATTTATATTTTTAATGTAATTCCCTTATTTTTCAGCGTTTTTATTAATATCCATGAATACGCAAATTATGCAAAAATGATAACTTGCATATTTGACCATGGAATTTAAGCCCTATGTCTTAGCTTTAATTTAGTACAAAATTTAGTAATATATGGCTAAAAGCAGCTGAGATATTATTGATCTTGTACATATACCCCCATTCGTGAATCGCATTTTTAATGTTTTCATAAATATTTATGAATATGCAAATTAGATAATTTGCATATGCACACGGAGATAATAGGCCTATGTCGTAGCTTTAATTTGGTATTTGGTAAGTAACAGCTGAGATATGAGTACTTATGTAGGCATACCCCCATTCTCAAATCCGCTATGGGTTGCCATGGAAACCATGCATTTTCACATAGCTCAAACCATTTTTTTTTTAGGACACCTTCGTTTCGCATTTAGGGGGTCCCAATCGGAACAATTTGGCAACCATGAAAAATTGTCCTTGGGGTGCAAGGTAACCTAAATTGGATCCCGGGGTATAGTTGACACATTTCAAGAGTAACACCATAACAATGTGATACATATATGTATTGTAATTCCATGCATGTTGGTTCATCATTTACTAAGTTCTACTTCCTTTGAATTTTAGAAATATCTAAACATTAAGCAAATCAGGGGCAATTATTCATGTTTTAAGAAGAACGTTTTGACAAAACTTCAATTTGCAATTTTCAATTCACTTGCAATAAATATTCAGTTATTTCATCCATTAATATGTTATGGCTCTAAAGAACAAATTCATCCTAACTAAAGCAAGTAAAGGGCGATGATTCCTCGATTTTGGAGGATTTTCTGATGAAACTGATCAAGTACCACCAAACTATCGTGATACAATTTCAGTATAGTTTTCATGAAAGTATATTCATCACTTTCTTAGATATATCTCTAGATGGACCGATTCACTGAAATGAAGGTAATTCCTGTATATCTGAGGACATTATAATCAAACTTCACGTGCATCACTCCACTTCATACTCAGCAAAATTTCATGAAATTCGATTTTTTCCTCACCAAGCTATGGACACGTAGGGACTCAGTCATTGAAATTAAGGCAGTTAAATGGCAATAGGTCCTGTATATCTGAACCATTGCCATTGCCAGATACATGTATATTATAATTGTACGTGTCATGAAATTGATCACTAAGTGATAGCTCTGAATGGACAAATTCATTAATTTTAAGGCGATCTAAGGGCAAATACCAACTGTTGACGTCCTCATGATGGAATACCCACATTCAAAGGACATTAACTCCTCTACAAGGTTAGCTTTTAAAAAAAGCTTAGAACCATCGCATGGCGTTTTACAGTTTTTAAAGAAGAACTTTTATAGTGTTTAATTACTGCATTTGCTGAAGCCACTCTTTTCAGTGTTTCATGGGCTTCAAGCTCTGTGTACTTTTTGTTTTAGTTAACGATTTGTACATAGGTGAACCATTGGAAGCAAATAAAAGACAGGAAATGTGCAAATTCCAGTAAGACTCTGCTCATGAACACACTGTATAATTGTAGAGTTAACCCCCTCCCCAGCAGTATGTATTAGATCATTCAAACGTATTCCTCGATCGAAGTCAATGCACATAATGCCTAGGGGGTATATTGAAACTGACCCCTCTACATCTAGATATTTCGTCACATTTAGTCTAGAATATCCGGAGGGCCCATGTTTGATCGGGATTCTCGCTCAGTGGTAAGGTCTCCAATAGGCCTTTTCGCTTTTAGAAGCAATCCAGTATCCAAAGTATATCAACATCGCTCGCGCAATGATGGAATTTCGGAAGTAACTTGGTCGACGGGGAGTCTGAAAAAGAACTGTAAAAGACACTGCTGTTTGGGAGTTTACACCTGATCCATTTCCGCAATTTGCTAATGAAACAGGCCCGAATCGAACACGCGCCCCATGGAAGTTTACTAACGTATATCACCAGCGCTGACGCGCTGGTGAATTACTGAAGATATCTTGATGGCACTCCATGTGATTTACTGCACCATAGTCATATATATTCAGCATACGATTGATGAAATTCCATCCTTTGGTTAATAAGTTATGGCTTTGAACGATCAAATTTATTGATATTAAGGTGATCAAAAGGCGATAACTCCTCTAAAACTGATGACGTCTCCTTGGAGCTTTAGATGCATCATTACAGTATGATCACATATACTCAGTAAAAGTTTCATGAAATTCCATCTTTTGCTAACAAAGTTATGGCTAAGGACAGAACAATTCATTTAAATTTAGCCTATCAAAGGGTATATAATAATTCCTCTATAATAGATGACACCCTAATGAAACTTAATGAAACTGTCAATTTGAATATTATACAATTATTGACTTCAATGAGGTAGACATATGGATTTATCTACCTGAAAAAGTGATAATTCACTGAGGCCGCTAGGCCGAGGTGAATATCACTTTTAAGGGTAGATAAATTCTTATGTCTACCGAAATTGAAGTCAATAACTGTTTTGTTATATGACTTTTCAATGAAATTTTTGCTACTTTCACTTTTGTTGATTAAGACATTTAAGGACTTTCTCACTCATTTTAATGTAGTATTTTGCATTTTCAAATGTATACTAATTCTCTTAATGGGGAATATAAAATGTTATCATAAAACTGTTTTAACAGTTTGTTTATTCAAACAAAGATAAATAAGCAAACAAAACAAAACAAAACTGTTGTAAAAAATCATGAAAGTTTTTAATTTACCTGTTGGAAGGTGAAACAGCAAAACATGTCCATTTTATGCAGCACATGCTAGTTTCACACTCATCATGCTATTTTTAGCTCTCTAGAGGGTAATATTGCAGAAGTGTCAAAAATATTAACTTCTGGAAACTAGTGCGAGCTGGTTTTCATGCAATATTAACTTGTGGACTGGTTTTGACCAGTTTCCAGGTAGACATAGAGATTAATGAAGACAAATTGGGCCAATCAGGAGACAGGATTCTCTCCAGTCATATAATAAAGTTTTATGTTTCCCAAGCATAGCAAAATTCATCAGAAAAAGAAACTTGCTGTAAGACATGTATATAAGACACAGAGACGTTCAGTACAGTCTTCATTATAACAAGGCACATTTTATCCATACCCATCCTCCAGTCGTCTTTGAAAAATTGGGGAGGCACATTTCTCAATATTAGAGACATAATAATAATAATAATAATAATAATAATAATAATAATAATAATAATAATAATAATAGGGTCTTCCAATTCTATTTACATACCTTCAAAACATTTTGCTTACATTGGCTATTTGAGTTATACAATGGACCATCCTGACTTTATTGTATGAACTTTTATGGAAAATTCCTTTGGTTCTAAAAGGGTTAATATTGTACCTTTCTCTATTTCAGGTATATGCATGGATATCAATTATTTTCGTGTTTATGTCGATCTTCTCATTCTGTGCAGAGACCCACCCAGCATTTCAACTTTCACCAGAAGAAGTCCACGACTTCCGGACGCTTTATAAGTTCTTCACACTGGAAAGTACTGGTACAATTTCCACCAATCAAAATCAGCCAAATCTTGATCCAGCCGGTGTCGCTAACAAAACACTAAACGAAACTTTACAGAACTTAAACGTGACAGTAACATCGGATGATGACGTGAAACTGCAGCACCCAGCTTTGCTAATTATAGACCTAATGTGCGTGTTCTTTTTCTCTCTGGAGTTCCTAACTCGTCTTGCGTTCTGTCCTAAAAAGTGTAGATTCTGTCGCTCTCCTCAGAACATAATAGATTTTATTGCCATTGTTCCGGATTATGTTGAGTTTGTAATTCTTGCCATTAATCCAACCGGCCGGTCGGGACTTGCTGTTGTTGAGTTTATATTTATTCTCAGGATGCTTCGGTTGTGTCGTATTTTTCGGCTGATCCGCCATGTTCCGGGGCTCTGGATTCTGTTATACACGCTCAAGGCCAGTTTCAATGAACTTCTATTGATGTTTGTCTTCCTCCTCATAGGGATGGTTGTCTTTGCGTCTCTGCTACACTTTGCTGAAGGAGATGGGAAATTTAATAACATTCCCGTTGGATTCTGGTGGGCAGTGGTTACTATGACAACGGTTGGTTACGGTGATATGTATCCAAAGACAGCGTTTGGTTACGTTATTGGTTCCGTGTGCGCAATATCAGGACTGCTCATGATTGCGTTCACGGTGCCGATTATTGTTAGCAATTTCGTTCTCTATTATACTCATGTTCAATATGGCATCTCGGATAAAGATACAAAATGTAGCAAAATAGGGCACCACGAGGAGCTAGAGGCGTGTTCTCTGCATACATCTTTCACAGAAGCGAGTGAAATCATGAAAAGACAAAAATCTGAAGATGTAATAATAGCCAATACGCCGTCTTCTGGGCTTTCAATGGACAGTAACTCTAATAAACTTGGAAATGTGTAGTAAAAGATTACGCGCGCAATAACTCTCTCCCTGCTAGTATGAACTTCTTTCGACTGCCAACAGTTTTGACCTAGATCGGGACAGACAAAATCGTCGGTCCTGATCTGGGTCCAAACGGTCTGACACTCTGATGGTATTCCTGAATGGAATCCCATATCAAAACCAACAAAATAGCCCATTGAAGACACATATCCTTCTATAAGCCTTCTAGACTTTTCAGATTATTAACTGTGGATTTTATGGGTAGTAAAAAGCTCGGACCAAATACTGGGTCCGAGCTAAGAGCCAACAATATCATAGGCTGATTTGATTATTAACTGACAGCCACTTTGTTGGTTTTAATGCCATATAGAAGGAGGACATTTTCAAAATGAATCCAAAACATGCCAATGTGATGATATTCAAACAATCAAAACGTGTATATAAATGCACGAATCGATACTACTCGACGTCGGCTATGTCGACGTTAATGCGTTGTCATCTGGGCCAACCCATTAGATAGTAATACTTATCGCACGTGGGCCCCAGCGCGAGTAACACCTGTCTTCGGGGTTTCTGACAAAGCGAGACTCAAATCAGTTTCATCAGCTACAGAGACTTATTCGCTTGTAGCAAGTTTAGATATGACACCTCAAAATAAGCGAAAATCAAAGGCGCTGATCAGACTGCGCGCATGCGCAGGCAGGTCTGCGCTTTTATTGTTCGCAAACACCGAAGGCAGGGTATCTCACGTCGATGCCCACGTGCGAAAATTTATCCTTAAATCGTGTATGCATAGCTATCCATAGTTGGTCTGAACCTTAAGTCATTCAAGACCAGAGTCTTTTTTTGGGAGTTGGGGTTGGCGCATAGGTAAACAATGCAGACCCAGATCAGACACCGCATTTTGCGGCGTCTTATTGGCGTTTCCACTGTTTGCTTACAGAATGTCACATTAAGGTTTTTATGGGATATTAAAGAAAAATGAGGCCAACCCCCTACCCATTTAAACATGTGAACCCCCTTTCCAGAAAAAATTGTCGTCTGAACCTCTATGCGATGCATTTATATATGTACTAAAATCTTATGTGCTGGCTCATTTTTAAAAACATGTTATATCATGTATTAAATATGTTGCACTTTCTGTGATCCCTAGTTAAGAAATATACACACATACCTCATTCCTTAGTGTTAATATACCCATGGGTGAAAATTCAAGATTATTCCCGAATTCAGGATTTTGAGGCTGACTTTCGACAGAAAGTTTTACTTGTTATCTATAGAAAGTCAGCCTCAACATACTGAATCAGGCAGATGTATTTTCAGTCTATTTTAAGTGACAATAGGCCATTTACATTTGAGCCTCGACGTGAGAAAACCTGTCTTCGGGGTTTTGCGAACAATAAAGGCGCAGAGAAGCGTGCGCATTCTAGCTAGTCTCTGTAGCTGAGTAGGCTGCTTTTGGTATGACCTGATCGAAAACCCCTGGAGACAGGGTTTCTCGCGTCGAGCCCCATTTTTAATGTTAAAACTTAGTAGATATACTGCAAGTTTTAAGATTCTTATTTCTCAAATTTTGAATTTTGAAAATTTTGATCTTTCACCTATGTATACCTCAATGGCTGCGTTGTATAAGGAGGCTATTAAACCACATATATGTTTGAAAGAGAAATAAGGACGGTATATTTTCAAATAAGCTAATGTTATGTTTTATCTGAAGAGTGCCTAATTTTACTATGTTTTAGTTGTAAACCAGGTGGATTTTATGTAACGAGGTGATGACTGAAGGTTCCCAAAATAACCCGTTCAAGGAGGTGGTTCCTTTTAGAACCCCAAACATATATTTAGACTGATGGATAAGATAAAATCTCTTTGTGTGCTTAAAGCTATTCCTCATCTGCCCATATTTTTAAACTTTGAAATGGCCTTACTGGTTATATCATATTTTATGTTGTGTTACCCTTTACCCCTCCTATCAAGGGATTTGGGGGTCACGTTTAGAACCGACAGATTCACTAGGATGTTTATTCATTTGTTGGAGCAATGGTCAGCCATGCAAATAAAGCAAATGGTTATCTTTGTCATTATTGGATAATATCAAGGGAGGTAACCTAGCAGAATGGTAACCTACTCATTGTCAGTATGGTCGATTATTGTAATTAAGTATATGACTGAACTCGTTATGACTAATTCTTTCTTTATGCAGACATGGAAAACTCTTTTTAGACTTTGTGGATTCCCAGGCTGATCTGCGTCTTCTTTGGATACACAGTTCAATGTGCTGGTTTTGCCACGCACTGACTCTTGTTGTCAGATAAATTTACTATACGTCATAATGAGCCAAGTAATCAAATCTTCTGTAAACATACTTTCTCCAAGTTTGATCAAAGTTGTATCAGAATGCATATAGATATTACATGTTTATCCTTAAGGCCAGATTTTTTTATTAGTTGATTTACGAATTTCTACTGTAATTTTCCAAAAGGTAGAAAAAATCTTTTTCTAAAAAAATTGTTTTATTTTATCCGCCGACTTTCTGTTGTTTTGTTGAAAAAAATAATATATTTTTTAGGCTCTGTTTGTGTATTTTTGAGAGTGACACTGTTAAAAGTGATTGTCCTATGCAGGAAAATTATGAACATTTATTACAGACTGTTGGTTTACTTTACTAGTTTAACTGTTTGTTCTTGAGATATTAAAAAATCACAAAAAAGCTCTGAAAATGAAAAAAAAGAAAAAAAATCTGAAAATGACCAGTCAACTGGTCATTTTCAGAGCTTTTTTTTCTTCTTTTTTTCCGTCCACCCGACCCTAAATCTTAAAAAAAACCGTAAATCAACTAATAAAAACATCTGGCCTATTCAATTATGTCAAGTGTCCTCTTTTTATGACATAGTAAATGACTGCACACAGTGATCAGACGCCACAGTTTGAGGCATATGATCGGGGTATTCACTGTTTGCCAACAGAATATTTTAATATGATTCGAATAGAAATGAAAAAATTCCAACAGCCTAAAAGCTAGAAATAGACTCGTCCAATTGATAAGAATGGTGAGATCATCCAGCGTACCTGGGATGCTGTGTATATTATTTAATCCTTTTGCTTATCTGTTATATTTATATGTATATATCGCTCACTTTTTACTGAATATCTATGTAAATATATATTTGCAACTTTTATGCGCACTTTCCTCATGTAAATATCGATCATTTTATGTACATATTAACACTACACAAATAAATTATTATTATTATATATTTTCATAATTACTTTACACACAGGGAGAGTTCT
This sequence comes from Loripinus fragilis, assembly GCA_964019695.1. NCBI lineage: Eukaryota > Metazoa > Mollusca > Bivalvia > Lucinida > Lucinidae > Loripinus > Loripinus fragilis. Next base: position 51,160,408 of record OZ026525.1, on the reverse strand, counting down.
TGTTAGTTTCCCAAAGCACCAGAAGCCTTGATTTTTTTACCTTACCTAGACATTTTATTACAATTTGACATGACAGGGGCATCATATTGTACGTTTGATCCCTTGTTTCTTATAGTTTATAAGAGCCAGCTCAACAGATGGCGCAATCTTGTCAGAGCCTTTGCTGTTCGTAGAAATGTTGATGATAAGTACGTGTATATTGTAGAGTAAAACCTGTCTTAAGCGGCCACTCACAAAGAAGGCCAAAAATTGGTTTTCAAGACCGATTATCGCTTAATGCAGGTCAAAAGTATTGCAGAATGCTCCCCTTGGAGGACCTTTCGACCTTCATTAAGCTACCATTTTCATGAAGATCTTTGTTTTGTCTATTTTGAGTAGCCGCTTAAGACAGGATTTACTGTAGTTCAAACCAAGAACGGGACATCTAGCTTTTCTGGGCAGCTACAGTCAAAGACCAAAAGTATTTCCACAAAATTAATTTCCCATCAGCTGACATATATGTTCCTATTTGCATGAATGTCATTATTCATTATTGTGTGATATCAAATACTAGCAATTACTTTGTAATTGATAATTGATAAAGTTCAGATGAAGTTTCAACTTTGTGCTTTTCAAATACAACAGGTTAAACTTTTACAAAATTTTAAAAATGACACTTTTCCATTGGCGCCAAGTATGACGTTGACTAAAATTTGTCAAAAAAAATTGCAAATTGTTTATATCTCTGCAGCTTTGAAATGGCACGGAAAGTATAGTAATACGTTGGCTAGCTGTATTCTTTGAAACATGAAAATGGATTTCTGAAATTGTGGGGTTATTTTTGGTCCTGACTGTACATATGAGTACGTTTATGTATACTTGTATGTGATAAGTTCTATTATTACATGGGTATGTGAAAACAGATAAATGGCCCAGTAATCGTCATAAAACCGTTGTATAGTATTGTTCTATGACGATAGCATCGATGCTCCTGTATTATAATGTTTTATTGTTTAGGACAGCTCATAAGATCACGGTTCTCGTCACATATGCGTGCAGGAAAGGCTCAGACGAGCCTACGCATCTACGCAGTCTTGTCAGAGCGTTCGCTTTTCTCACTCATAAAGAAGGGATATGGATGAAGGCTCAGGCCAAATTTGTGTTCTCTAACTCCACTTAATAATTAAACATGCACTTTTAAAGAGTGATATCACGCATATACAGTACGATAAGAACCAAAATCCCCGTATTAAGTTGAGGAATTTCCCGCTAACCGTCACAGTGTTTATTCTTTGACAAATACCCTGATCTCTCTGTATTTCAGAATTTTACTACATGTATTTAAAGTGTAACAATACCCAGTTAACGTCATAGAACATTTATATGGACAGCACATGATATTTTGGTACTTAATTATAGCATTCGCGAAAAAGACTCCATTTAACGCCCTTGCTGGTCTATCCAGCGAGACTAGCGGTAGGAAATTTGGTTTCAGTGTTCATATACATGTATCCTTTGTTAGTGTGAGCAGAAAATGTTCTGGAGAGTATGCACAATCGTATTGGCTTGCCTGACCCTACGTAACTCGACATGCGATACGTATCAACATCTCATGTGCTGGCTAAATTATATGATTACTCTGTGACGGTTACCCTGGTGTTCCTTTACTTAAGTGTCAAAGTAAATAAAGTCTAAGAATTCCCGGATAACCGTCATAGAATTAATATGAGCTTATTCACGACAAAAACCAACAAAATTATCTTTGCGCCTAGCTAAGAAACAAATAAGTATTCAGATCATTTTAGGTGTGTACAGTAAAACCTGTCTTAAGCGCCCACCCAAAATAGACAAAACAAAGATCTTAATGACAAAGGTAGCTTAATGAAGGTCGAAAGTATTGCAGAATGCTCCCATTGGAGCATTCTGCAATACTTTTGATCTGCATTAAGCGATAATTGGTCTTGAAAACCAATTTTGGTCTTTTTGAGAGGGTCCGTTTCAGACAGGTTTTACTGTACTCAATTGGTATCTGGTTCATGGGTTCAGTGTTTCTTTACACGGACAGTGAAGCTGAGCACACGGGTCATTTTCTTGGTTTTGGCATGCACTGACATGTATTTGTGTTCATTAAGGCCCAAAATTACGATATCTCATTATAGCTAAGTACTTCATGTACCTCAGTAAAACCGTTAGTATTGATACATGTATTTCAAATAGATATTTTATATGTTTAGTAAATTGTCCGGCTCGATGCAATACATATGGTAAAAGATGCCATTGTGATCTACAGAATACATGAAACTATTTTGATTTTAAGAGGTTTGAAACGTTAAAATTCGTTATCCTTAAGAAAAATAAATACGTACCAAACCAAGGTAGTACTTAACTAATAAGGGGACATTGTAATTTGGGCCCTGGTAGAACTTAGTCACAAGAATAGAAATTGAGTAAATTTCTAACGAAATAACCGATGGTTCGCGGCGGTATTCCACAAAGAAAGTTATATGTATATGACAATCATGCAGAAATTTTATTATTTATGTCTCGTGTCATATTGGCACTTTCAAAGAGTGCAGACCCAGAGGAGAAGCTATAAACTGTTAGCTATTTGTCCATAGTTATACTGTTACTGTGTTATTCATTGGACCTTGTTAGTGACATTACGGAAATGTTTCAGCGTAAAGTCGGCACTCTTCGTAACATCATGATACAATATAGTTTCTAAATTCTACAAGAATATACCAGCATTGGCGTAGCTCCCATTACGCAGTTACGCATGTGCGTAATAAGAATAGTAACATTCAAGGGAGGTCACCTAATGTTGTAAAAGTGATTTTCCATACCATAAGGAACTGCTCTTAAAGGAAAGAATTCGCTCCCTCTGGGAGCAAATTCTTTCCTTTAACAGAAGTTCCCATTATGGAAAGGGACGCAATTGGAGAGAAGCACTGCTTGATCTAGTAGTCTCCCTTTGATGCGCGTAAAATTTTCAGCGTTCTAGCTACGCCATTGATCAGTTCGGTGCTAATAACTGAAGAGAGCATTGGCTCAATGGCAAAGTACTAGACTTGAGATCGAGGTGTCGCTGGTTAGAGACGTGTTGTGTCATTGAGCAAGACAATTTATCCTCTGCTTAGTACTGGTTCATCCAAGGAAATGTCCCGACACTACTGAATGTTGACTGGGGTGTAAAGCATCAACACAAATAAACAAGTATCATGATTTTAAGTAAATTGCCGACCTTACACTCGGAAAATTATGGTAATGGTAGCCATGTCCGAAAACCTGTCAAACTTGACGCTGCGTAACCATTGGTACAAATGTACACTGTGCAAATGTGTTTAATTGTCAATCGGCCATCGAATTCCGTCTTTTGTCAAAAATTATTAGCCACTTCATGACCATACCATCGAAGAGGAATTTGTGTCCGTAAAGACTCAGATCAATTCTAGTCTGATTAAGTTTCTAGCTGGACGGATACCCAGTATGATTTAAGTCTTCACTTGGCGCACAAACCACTTTGTTGGTATTGTCATGAATCAGCTTCTGTTAAATTGTATTCATTTATGTTGAAGACCTATAATTTAGCCATAAAATGGTATCACTCTCTGGTTTCTTTTTGACATTGGCAGATCAAACACTTATCTTAATGAGATTATGGGATCTCTGCACGGGGTCATTAATAGGCTCTTGAATGGTTTGTTCTTTTGAGAGGGTTATCTATAACTGAACTTTATACTAGATATATAAGCGCAAACTAAATTCCCAGTTTAGCGCCCCTAGCAGTCTGGTGAGCCATTCTGACGACTGGATGGATTTGGGTGCAAGCAGTATCTTATCATTTAAAACCTTAGGGCCACATATTATCAAAAGACCTATATTTAAAGACCTATATCTTAAGAGACTGGCTAGGTCATTAAAATATCAGCGAGTGGTACCACTTTCAGGTTCTAAATAGGTATTTAAGTAGTATTTTTCGTTAATTGTGAAAATAAGAGAGAGAGAGAGAGAGAGAGAGAGAGAGAGAGAGAGAGAGAGAGAGAGATTTGAACAGTGTGATAACTCTTTTTCTGCGTGTGCCGACTATTGCTGTCTGCTGTTAACCTTTGGGTACAGTTTCCAGCCAGATCATTCCCGACAAGATGTCATTACTAACCTGAAAGAAAATATTTTGACAACCTGATCGTATGCATAAAACAATTTTAAGAAGAGGTTAACTATGATAAACAGCAGACAAGAAAAAGTCTATATAGACTTAAGCAAACTTATTAACGAACACTTTTCAAGCTGATTTTTTTCTGACTAAGGCACACATACTATTAAATGAATTTTAACCTATTTATGAGCATTTCAATGGACCATCGTTTAGAGGTTTTTTTGGATAGTTTTCATTCATTTTACATTTTGGGGTTCAAAAATGTAAAAATCAACATTTTTGGTGAAAAAATATTGTTTTGGTATATTCTTATCAAATTGAAGTGCAGGTGTTTCAAACTGGTGCAGGTGACTTAAAAACACCAAACATTTTAAATTTGATATACGACAGATTTTTTACGCATTTAGAAGTAAATTTGAAAAGATAACAATTTTCAAGATTTCTGAAAATCGTCAGTAGCACATGTTACGATTGTTGTTTTACATTTTGTTTGATCTGAGCATGGTATACAAAACTCAACAGAACTTGATCAGTCAATTCTGTGGCGATAAATCTTCCACGACTATCCCACACTTCATGTTTCATTGTGAAATTTTAACAATCAAATTGATGAACTTTATCACAGTTGTTTTTTGTACTTTTCAAAAAAAGAAAAGTGAGTTCTAGTAAAAATGAATGACTGCTGAAAATGTCAATGCCATGCATCAAATATTAAAGTGTACAGAGCAGTACAAAGTTTGTACATAAAGTGGACGTTTAAAGCCCAATTTCCAAGATTAAGCTGCTGATAGCACCTGTCTTCATGTAAATAGGGAAATGAAACGACGAGTCCGGTTGTGTCAAAACTTTTGATTCTTATTTATCTTAAATCATGGCAGTTAGTAACATATTCATACAATCAAACATGTAAATGGGTAATGTTTCTGTGGAATATTTACTATTGTTGTGAAAAATGTTATTTTTTGAAATGAGGGTACCTTTACTCAGATTTTGCCTGTGCAAAATGAATTCATGAGTCATTTTGAAATGTAATGACTTGCCATGTATAGTCTTGACAAAGCCTTGTTTTATTTATAGAATTAAAGTTTTGTATGACTGAGTTTTACTTTTTGAACTAGCATAATAAATGTAATGTGTTCGTTTATAAGTTTGCTTCAGTGTAATTAAAAACAACTCTAGTTTTTATGTCTTTCACATTGATTTTCGGCGATAACTTTTTAATTTTTAATTTTAGCACACTGTGTTCGCGATGAAAGTTATGCAGAAAAATTAGCGCCAATTTCTCTAAAAAGTCAGAAGTTTGTGGCGCAAACAGATTTTTGTGTACATACGAGTATTGTAGCGTACAGCTGAGATTCAAATCAGACCATGCGGAGTCTCTTGTTATACTTTGCCTTATTATTATTCGCCTATAGTATAAACTGTTTTGTGTGTACTATATACTACTCCAAAAAAGGGTTTGCATCATCAAAACATATATCATAATTCATTGTATGATCAATAATTTCTTGTATAATCAATATTCAAATTGTTTTGTAATATCTTATTGAAATAATTTCAAGCATGTATAGCTGACATTGCTAAATTAACTTTTATCTCTGCAAAATCATATTTTTTGTCACTACTGTATATTTCAGGTCCTAAAACAAAGGTCTTGAAAACAAATATTGCGGTATTGTAGCTAGAGGTTTCACATGAAATGGCAAAATTATGGGCCATGAAAAATATACTTTTCTATTTGTGATGCAAAAGTTGTTTTGAGTATTTTATTCATAAATGGCATCTCCTATATGCACATGCATGTGCCTTATAATGAAAAGAAGTCTTTTGTGGGTTTTTTCTAACTTTTTGATAATTATCAATAATTTATTATTATTATTATTATTATTATTATTATTATTATTATTATTATTATTATTATTATTATTATTATTATTATTATTATTATTATTATTGCTGAAATGTAAATACCTTACTGTCGCCAAGGTTGGAATATTTTTATGACTGTCCTTGATTACTATAGATGGCATACTCACCTCCGAAACATCTCCGTGTTAAAGTGATCCCAACTTTGCCTTGAGACTATGCATCTTCAATATACATGTAGTAAAAATATAAATGAAACCTGGCCCTGAGGTTATAAAACTTTTTCATACATAACTCAGCTGAGCACAAAATTTATCCTGCGCATAAATGTTAAAATGCCACAAATTGTTGGCATTTTTACATTTTATTTGTCGGTTATTTAGTGTTTATGAGAAGTTAAAATTTCGTGCTCAGTTGAGTTCAGCATGAAAAAGTTGTATAACCTCGGGGTCTGGGGTAGACGTTGAAACAACTTATCAGTAGTCAACAGTTTATATTACTGCAAGCAACATATGTGCCAGCCGATGAAGGTTAGGGCTCCAAAGGCCCAGTTAAGGAAACTCTTTTAGCGTAAAATTGTAGTTACCCAACAAATTAAACATGTGATTTTGTGCTCAAAAGAACCGTCTCATTCAGACGGTTCTTTTGAGTACCAACAGCATATGTTTTGAATGAGAAATGAAAAGAATCAGTCTCGCTTCAACATTTACTGCTAATACAAAGCCTGAAAGTCTGGACCAATAAATGCTGAATTATGCAGATTATGATGGATTCTCCGATTTATTTCAGATATTTGACCTTTAACCTTTAAATTGCCAATAGCTGTAGGCATTCTTCAAGTTTTGATATGTGAATTTCTAGAGTTCAGGATTTTTTATTTTCATCCTTGAAAGAATCGCTTTACGGGCAAAATCTAATTGAGTACAAAATGGTGGAACAGTGACTATGAATTTGATATCAAAGAGCATGTGTTTTTTTGTTGTTGTTTTTTTTAATACAGACATCTGGTCGAAGTAAAATTAGGATATGTGCAAACTGTAATCATAATAATGGGCCGAGCCCCCGGGAATGGGCCGGCCACTTGTTCATCTTTTACCACACACTTGTTGCACCCAAAATTTCGGCACTTATTTAAATTGAGCCACGTCGCAAGGAAATCTGTCAAGGGTTTGCGATAAGAAACATGTAGACATACACTAACATTATTAGATAATTACCCTTTCCTTCATGCATATTCATGCTAGCCTCCGCCCACTATTGTAATTATATAAATAAACTTTCATATCGGTACATAGAACAAAGCAATTACTTGCCAGGTCAACTATTTGAGGATCAGATATAACATATTTCCATAAACAAACAGAGTAAACCCTGACCAGGCAGCTACAAGAGCTGCCTGATCTAGGTCTGCTCTGTTTGCAAAAGTGTTAAAAGGTGTCTCTATGAGGTTAAGGGTTAAGTCATTATGAGTATGTTGTATTGAAAGGTGTAATACTCTTCAGACAGCGAATAAAAACACGAAAATGTGCTGACCAGACTGTGTAGTGCTGATTTTGCGCATAACCAAAACAGATTTTCGCGCGACGAGGTTCAAATAATATTCTTGCTTCTGTGTAATATTCTTGATGTCTATGACATACAAATAAAATCAAAACATATTAAGCCAATTGTTTTCCGTGTTAACCTATCTAAGCACAATAGATTTCCCACCCTTATCAAAGAGACGAGTCCATTTACAAAATAATAGATGTTTTCATGAAATTGAACATTCTGAAAGCCTATAGTAAGTCCATGGATCAGAATGGGTCACCACCATACACCCTCCTAAGGACCCTCCGGGAGTGATATAATATTATTCATTGGATACCCCTAATTAAGAATCAATATGTTACCACTCGATATCTTGGGTCCTATTAGCAATTTTTCAATATGGCCGCCGTGAAAAAATACAAAATGCCTATGCCTCCTACCATCTGTTATGCTTACTTTTATAAGCAGAACATCTATCTTTAAGACCCTAATCTTCATTTCTGATATTAAAAGCTTAAATATGGTCCAAACGTAGTATGTTCAAGATGGCTACCACTTTGAAGTATAACTTTTACATATTTTCGTTAATCTTCAGAAAAAGTTCAAAGGTGTTGTTTTTAATAATACAACGTTCTGTTAAATGTTTGAGTCATTATTAATTTCGGAGATATATTCACTGTTCAGCATTTTTAGTCGTGTAGTATAACAGCAAAGATGGTTGTCATAAATGACAAAAAAGTCCAAAATAGCCAAATGGCTGTAATAAGGTATCTTACATACTTTTGAAAAAAGCCGATTTTAATAAGATTATGATCAAATACAGGTATTGACACATCTCACTGGCAGATGTTACATTCACAATGTCATTTCATTCCTCATCACATGAGTCGTCAATTAATCACAGAGTCACCATCTTCATAATTTGCGATAGGCTGCATAAAAGGTTACCCACCCATTTTGATATATAGACAACTTTTCCTCTAAATAAACATAAATGCACCTCTACATACATCTATCTCACTGATACGTATGTGAATGAGATTCATTTGGCTTTGGTCAGAGTCATCACTTACTGCAGCATTGGTTGTTGAAATTTTAGTTGGGCGATCCAGGGTGTGATATACGTTACATGCGTACATTACACCCAGCAAAATAGGCATGATAGTCAAAAATAACCTCTAACCATATCTATATGGAAACATAACATCTACCCTTATGGGTTCAGGTAGACATGCATGGAGATAGGGGTTGGGTAGGGTTTGAGGTTTGGCAGGGTATGGTAGGTTGTGAGTATGATTAGGGGTAGGGTATAAGTATGTGTTAAGGTAGGGTAATGGTAATGGATTAGCCCTACCATACCCTAGTTACAACAGATTTTACCCAATCCTTCCTTACCCCAATTCACAGAATTCCCTACCAATACCATGGAATATTTGAGTAGCTGCTTGATATAGTGTATACAAGTAGGATTTGATATAGTATGAGTTTGTGTATGGGTCTGGTCTTTTGTAGGTCAGGGGTATAATTAGCGTAACCCACCTTTCCATACTCATACCCTAACCTACCTTTTCTCTCATCATTTATACCCTGATATACATCCTAAACATTCCTCCACTCATACCCCATGGATATAGGTAAATATGATTAGGGATATGGTATATTAGTATGGAGATGCAGTATATAACAGGGGTATTGATATAAAGTGTAAGAAAGCGTAGGGCCTGGTAGGACATTTTAGCAGCAGGTTATAGTAGGGGAAGGGGAAAGCAGGGCATTATTTGGAAGAGGGTAGCGTTTGATTAGGAGCAGTAAAGATGGGTAATGTAGGATGCCAGATGGGTTCTAATATGGTAGAGTGGGGCAGTGTAGGAAAGGGTGCGAGTAAGTATATAATGTTGCCATATGTTATAAGTAAAAGTATGGTTATCATTTGAGAAGGTTAGGGGTAGATGTGGCCTTGATGTAGGGTGAGTGGTGATACGTGTAATGATAGGGTAGTTAAGTGGGTTGCGTAGAAGGCATAGGTTAGTACAATTATGTGTAAAGAAGGATAAGAGTTGGACAGCCAAATGTCGTAGAGAGATCGCTGCTACTTTAAATGACTTTAGTAATCGTTGATACAGACGGGAAAATGTTGAACCTGATGCCTTGAAGGAATGGAAGATTACCATTTTTAAAATTATTGATACTCGTATTTCATTTTACTCTCGTAATACACATATTTTACACCCTAAACCTAAATCTTCTTTTATTCATCTTAAACCAGATATCCATATATCTATATTTTCATATGAACTATGTTTTGGTTCCAGCAGATAAAGCAGCTAACAATGTTGTAGTTGTTTGGCGATTGTATTATATTAATACTCTTAAGTGTGAGCTTGTTGACAACAATGCCTATAAACCGCAGGCTTCTTTGAGTAAGAGGGTGATTGTCGATGGGCATGGTTGTCATACAGCCCTACATTTCGGTGAAAAAAGCTAAAGAAAATCAAGACAAAGTTCCTACGTTGAACTGGTTACCTAAACTCCATAAAACCCCTATAAAGCAAGATTTATTGCTAATTCTAGTTCTTGTACAACTTTCGAAATTTTTAACCCCGTGTCTTACAGCCGTTAAAAACAAGTATTGTGAAAAGGTATATCAGAGATTTGGTAAAAACCTATTTTGGTCTATTTAAAATTCAGGTGAAATTTTAGATAAACTTAAAGCTAGAGATTTCAATGCGACCAGTTTGTTTACTTATGATTTTTCTACTCTTTACACTACTTTACCTCATTATTTAATTAAAGGTAAACTTATTGATCTTATTGAAAGAACCTTCCAGAGAGACGGCTCTCCTCACCTTGCATGTAATGAAAGAAAGGCAATTTACTTCGGAAAAACCTAAAAAATATCATGCATGGTCATGTCAAAATGTATGTGATGCGCTGATCCTTTTTGTTGGACAACATTTTATTCGATTTGGCACCAAGCTGTATAGACAAGTAGTTGGGATTCCTATGAGCACTAATTGTGCTCCCCTGGTTGCCGATTTATTCCTGTATTGTTATGAGAGGGACTTTATAATGTCTCTTTCTGATGAAAAGCAGGCTGATGTTATTGATGCGTTTAACACTACATCAAGATATTTGGACGATATTTTGACAATATGGTAAGTCAAAATATACCCTTCAGAGATCCAACTTAATAAAGCCAATACTTCTGATACCGATGTCGCAACTTTAGACTTGCATTTGTCAATTTATAATGATATTGTTTCTACCAAAATTATGATATACGTCACGACTTTGATTTTGAAATTTTTCAATTTCACATTTTTAGATGGTGATGTTCCTCGCTCTACATTCTATGGAGTCTATATCTCTCAACTCATTCGTTTTGTTAGAGCATCTAGCTATGTTACTGACTTTAACACTCGCAATAAATTGGTAACTCAGAAACTTCTTAAACAAGGCTATCAATATCATAAGGCTTCGCAAAACCTATTCTAAATTTTATAGACGATACTATGATTTGATATCTAAATTCCAAGTTGGACTTTACTCTCTCTTGTGCCAAGAACTTTCGGAACCTGAACTCTATGGTGACTTGGTGTATAAATTGAAGAAGATTGTTGGCTCTAACTATTTTTCAGCGCAGTTCTTTATGGTAATTTCCCATTATAAAAAGATTGGTTATAACATTAATGTATTGCACCAGACCGCATGTTTGGTGATCAACACAATCATGGTTGGCAACTTTGCTTTCCTCTTTAATTGCTTGGTGGTGGGTCGGACTTCAGACTCTATGACGGTTCGGACTTAAAGACTCATCTATTGATGAGATGGTAGGGGCTGATGCTTTGGCTGTTTGTCGGGCCCACCAGGGTTTACCTGTTGGATATCTTTTGCTCCTGTATTCAGTTTTATTTGCTGTTGAGTCCTTATCTTTGCTTTATCCCCTTGTTGTATCTTGATTTATATGTTCTAGGAGATGATGCATTGGTAAGTTAGGGGTCCTTCATACAAACCAAATATCTATGTGTCTTGATCCACATCTGAATTAAGGGTGAGGTTGGCGCCGTGAAACCAGTTTAAGCCCTCCAGTAAAATATTTTACTGACCGTTCCAAGGCGGTACTTCTTTTGTGGATCTGTTATGTTTTTTCTGTCTTGTGTTTGGTATGCGTTTATAGGCGTCTTTTTATGTGCCTTGTTGTCACCTGCTGGGAAAGGGTTGACCTTTTGGCTCTCGTTTGTGGTGTCTAACTGTGAAATTGGTATCCCCGGTCAGATGTGGACTTGATTGTATCGATTCCTGATCTTTGCACCCTTACTTACTTGCATTGGGCAGAGTAGTGTAGGATTGGGTAAGCTTTGAGAAGTGAGAGCAGGAAAATATAAAATGGACAAGAGTATTGCAGGGAAGGGCAAATAAACCCACAACTCATTCATTCGGAATCAAGTAAAATTTCTCTCTGTCTCTTCTTATCAAAACAAAAAAGCTACAGTTTGCTTGGAATGTTTGGTTATTGCAAGCTACAAAAATGTCTACTTCATATCATTTAATGCTTATTACTTCTAGGTTTGGACTAAATACGCATGTATGATTTAAACGTTTAAAATGTTGATAGGACTCTTAAATGATAATTAAAATTCAAGGATCATTAAAACTTACTAAAACGTAAGTGAGTATGATCAGGAAACACCACAATTACACACTGTAGACCAACCCACGGCACCGTGCGGAAGACCCACAGAACTTATACAGCAACAAGACAATTGCAGGACAATAAATCAAAGCAACAAATTCTCTCTTCCTCTTCAAGATGATTGCAAAACTAGAAAGGACACAAGGTAATGCATAAAAAAACAAAGACAAACACAGAACCTCCACAAACTATGGGGAGTAAATTGAACAATAGATCAACAACAACAGAAAAACCGCCTTAGAACGGACAGCAGCCTAAGCTATCAGGGGCACACATACATTTTACAAGCGCCAAACCTGCACGCTAGATTCTGTTGTTGTTAAATCATGACACAAGAGTACAACAAATACACTTGCCACAACAAGAGCACATCCAGTCAAGCAATCAACTGTACTAAGCATAAGATGATCACTAGACTAGATTTCATAATACACCACAAAACTAAGATAAAATACCAACTGCCACACAATTGAAGCAGCAACAACTAATAAGTTAACAACAACAGAACCACCACCTCAGAACTGACAGCAGCCTAAACCCCAAGTCTTGGCACCAATTCTTCGCCCTAGATTCTGTTGTTGTTAAAACACATATTGTTTAGATCGTATGCGTGCTTCCTAACTATCACAGAGAATCAATTGAATACAATTAGCACACTATGATGAAACACAGAAAAGGGTCCATGACTCACAGATAGTCAGGGCTAAAGAAACTATCAAGTTGAGCTATGGTTGACCCAGCCAACGACAAGCATCAGACAACAACCAACGAATTAAAGCTTTACGTTAGGGCCGTCATTGAGTCGGATGCCTGACCCACCATCGTGCAATTATTAACCCTCTAGAGCCCAGTGCATCATATATGCTTCATGTCTCTTTTTTGGTGCCGTGACCAGGATATTGACTTGTAAGTTAAGTTAAACTGCTAGGAAATCATTTAAGATGTCAGCTAATAAGAATAAATTATTCCAGTTGAGATCAATTTGTCTTAATTTTTTTCAGCCACTAAAGGTCGTCAAAGTTCAAAAAAATGTATCATATAGGATGCATCGGGCAAAAAACAAAAAACTGAGATATTTAGTTTTTCGATATTCCTGATATACAACGCCAATAAATTATTTTTCATACACTTAGTTTACACTTAGTTTACACTTAGTTTTCATCCAAAAAGGTAGCCCCAAATACACATTGATACTTGAGTAAGTCACCAAAAAAGGATTGTTTTGAAAATTTAATGCCCAATGTAGCATATATGATATATGCCACCTCAGCAACATTTGACCTCAATACACATTCAACTCCTGTTTTCTATTTGACTTCCCCAAGCTAGTAACTGGATGGAATATAAATGTTTTCTGATAGTGCATTCCATGTTTGAGCACTAGAGGGATATAGAGGAAACCATAGCTATAAACCACAATTGGGTTTACAACTGGCATGCAGACTGTCGCCTGATATCAAAGTCTGTTGTAAGAAGAATATATTTACATTTATTTTAAGCTATAGTCATATAATAGTGCATGTTATGTACGTTACACATTTCACAATTAGGAAATTAAAATCATTCAAAAGGAATTTTGAGTCATGTTTATAAATGTGGTTATTGGGTGCTATTAAAATGGGGTTGAGTAGAAGCGAATATTTTAACTAAAAACATGCACAATGTTTCAACATATTATATATTACTTAGTTTTGGTAAGAACAGTTATACTTTTACATAAAATGTATGAAAATTTGATAAAGCAACAATTTATTTAGACTACTGCGAATTTTTGGCTTGGTTTTTTTCAATTGTTTTAAATCCGTGTGTTATAGAAAGACAACTATTTTAGAAACTTTTTAGATGGATAAAGAATCCCATACTGATAACGAAAGCTGTTAATTTAAAAGTTTTGTTGATGTTACCTATATCACTAATGCTTATGTTGAGGCACGTCTCAGCTGATTATGCATAATATATTATTTGGGAATTTTCCAAGCCTGAAGCATTTACAACCATTTGTAAGTTTTGTTACATTTTACAGCACAATCATTGGCTTCAATGAGGTAGACATGAGGATTTATCTACCAGAAAAAGTGATAATTCACTGAGGCCGCTAGGCCGAGGGGAATATCCCTTTTAAGAGTAGATAAATCTTTTTATTATATAATCTATAAATAAACATCTTCTGATTGGCCCAGCTGCATTTCCACTCGAGTCAATAAAACTACATATTACATGGTTTGCCGGACGTGACGTTGCAAAGCACATGGCACGAGGTAATATTGACTGGCTTACGGGAAGTGACGTCAGAACGTCAAATCATTTCGCATGATCCATCCGTAACGTTAACGTTTTAATGGTCTAAAATGGCAGGAAATGCGTAACATACATTTATAATATTATGTTTTGGTAGACATGGAGTGTTATTGAACAGTAAACTTAATCATATTGACCTCCGCTCCGCGTCTGTCAATAATTGTATAATGTCTACCGAAATTGAAGTCAATAACTGTTTTGTTATATGACCTTTCAACTAAGATTGAACATTTTCTACTTTCACTTTTGTTGCTGAAGCCATGTTCAACCTCAAGACTTTTTCACAAGTTTTAGCAACTGTTATTAAACTATTTTAATGTAATATTTTGTCATTTAAAGTGTATATAAATTTTCTGAATGTGCAAGGTAAAATTTAATCATAAAACATCTTTTTTACATTTTGTTTATTTAAACAAAGATAAATGAACAAACAAAGCAAAACTGTTGCTAAAATTCATGAAGGTCTTTAATTTACCTGTTGGGAGGTGAAACAGCACACATGTCAATTTCATGCAGCCCATGCTAGTTTCATACTCGTCATGCTATTTTTTGCCCTGTATAGGGTATTATTGCAGAAGTGTCAAAAAATATTAACTTCTGGAAACTAGTTTGAGCTGGTTTTCATGCAATATTAACTTATAGGCCAGTTCCCATCGGTTTTAGGTAGACATAGAGATTAATGAAGAAAAAATTGAGCCAATCAGGATACAGGATTATCTCTAGTCATATAACAAGATGGTTTACTATATTAAAGTGGCCTTTCTGGTGATGGCGTTACGACTTCTGATGATGGCGTCCGATGGCGTGAACGATGACAAGAAAGATGATGTAGAAGATGCTTTGGACGATAACAACGTGAATGGCATGATAGATGACCTGCATGATGACGAACCTGACGTGGATGATGATGTCGAAAATAAAATCGATTATAACGTCGAAGGCGACGTCTGTGTTAACATAGGGTGGCGACGTCTGGGGTCGACCTATGTTACCAACGTCTTGTGGTGACGTATTGTGGCGACAAGGAACATGATGTGGATGACGTCGATGTCGATGTCGGGTGGCGACGTCTGTAGGTGACGTCTGCTTATGTGGAAGTTGACATGGATGATGGCGTGATTGCGTGGATGGTATCGAGGGTGGTGACGTCGATGATGACGCTGATTGCGACGTCTGGTGGTGGCGTCTAGCAGCGATATCTGGTGCGACGTCTGGTAACGTGGTCTGGTTGCGACGTCTGATGGCGATGTCTGTCGGTGACGATTGATGGCCACGTTTGGTGACGAAGACGACGACAATGATGACGACGATGATGACGCCGATGATGGTGTAAAGCTACGGGGCTAGGTCTGAATCCTTAAAGTCCCTGGGAAGCACATCACAGTTTAGGCCTTGTACATGTTTACCCATTATATTGATCAATCTTAATCAAATGCTTCATTCAGAGAATACATTTGGTAACCTAGATTGTAGACCTTAAACTCAAATCATGTACATATACTTTGCTGCGTGGGCCTAATCAGCCAATGCAAAGCAACCAAGTTGACCCTTCTTTCATAGTGCTGGGAAGAAACCAAGAGTTGGGAGATTTTACTCTGATGGAAAGTATACGGAACGTCAATCCTAGTTATTTCCCTTCAAGTATGTACGTCGATTCCAGAGCCAACTTTTGAGGTTTAATATACTCAACTACAAAAGAAACCCGCCAGTTTTTAATTTGTCTCAGGCTCAGGCTCGTTATTAACTTGGTTAAGATTTAAAATTTGGTCATAGGCCAGGACAAACAACACAATTTTAAACAAAGCAAATTAAATTTAGAATTGCAGTCACCAACGCTCGATGTCACTCGGACATTCATACTTTTTCAGATAATTTACATCGTGCAAGAAGTAGTGTTTGGAGATTGCCAAACAAATTGTCGCCCTAACTGGGGAAAACGTAACTTTGATATTTTCTACGTCAACACTTAACCGTTCTAGTCGTTTCTTAGATGCACCATTTTGGTGTCAGCTTTTCAGTTGCAGTTAAAAATTGAAAAGTATTCCCATTGTTTACCGATACATAGCTTTCAAAGTTTGACGTTGACATCCCAATAGCACAGTATTCAGCATGTGCATGATTGAGTTAAAACTTGATTTTGTGAGCACATTAGATTTGCTAAACATGCTCAGTATTTCATCCGAATCCGATCAGTACTATTAGGGCGTACGGTACAGAATGAACAATCAAAAGTACCATTGAAATATATAGAGGATATTTACTTTTTTTGAGGTGAATACCAAATATATTTCATCGAGTGCGGTAAAAAAAAAATCAGTATTTTTCACGAGTGCGTAGCACGAGTGAAAATGCCGATATTTTCTCCGCACGAGATGAAATATATTTGGTATTTGCCGAAAAAAAAGTAAATTTTCTCTTTATTTTATACTCAACGGAAATACAGAAATCACAACCTTACTTTTAACTTGGTCGTTTCTCGTTCGATTTGACTTTTGCAGTGTGTTTATTGGGTATAACATTGGGTGTAAACATAGTTTGCACCTAGGAGATGGCTTAGAATCATATTTTAACGAATGAAACGCAAGAAATCAGCATTTAAAGAAAGTCTATTGAGTGTGCCTTAGGGTAGGCGTCACGTGCAAACTGGCGCTACGCCAGGTCAAACAGTGGCGTCATTATGTTTGATGTTGACGTCACAACATGCGTAGCGTTATTTTTGACAAAAATACTAATATACAAGAAAGCCTTGTTTTGCTACAGTTCTATTCTATTCTACAGTGAAAATATAAATCGTATCAGTCACTAGTGAAAAAATACGATATTTTTTCACTGTAGAAAAATACCAATTTTACTCACATTTGATATGCATTGATATGCATTGATACGCTTGTGATAAAATAAATGACGGTTATTTCTGTAGGTTAGTTTAGTTTTATTTTCAAGCCCTGTCAGATATTCCAACCTTCTTCAGTCATCACAGTATGTAAACTGATATAAACATCCTGTACCTGTTCCTCCTAGCTCTCGCCTTATAAACATGAATAACAGGACTCGTGCGTAACCAGTAGTCGGAAAAATGCGTGTATTTAGATACATGTACACGTTTCGATTTATATTGTCAGCGATACAGACAATACATATTCGAACAAGGTAAGAAAAGCCATTTTATCTATTTCATTCCGTTTTATTACATGATTTTAACGGTTTCCTCCTTTGCATTTTGCTTTGTTAAAATACGACTTGCTCATAATCAGAGCCGTTTTGTGCCGAAAACGAGCTTAAATGCTAGTTTGCATGGTTTTAGTGGAATCGGCAATCACATGTGTACATGATTACATGGTTGTAACTGTAACAGTTACTAAGATCTATGGAAAAAATGAATTTCAATAGGTGGGCCCTCGCAGTTACAGCTGTACCAACAACTTTCACATCACGATTTCTGACAACTGGTTACGGACGAGTGCTGTAATATTATATGTATAAGGCGAAAGCTAGGAGGAACGGGTATAGGATGTTTATTTCAGTTTACATACTGTGGTCATTAGTATGACATAAATTAGTAGCAGTTTAAGTATAACGATAATCTGAAAATTCGGTCAAAGTCGCATATTTACCATGGTTCCAACTGTATCCAGGTAAACTGGTAAATATAGTTCAGAAGATATGGTTCACACGCATAAGGTCAGCCATCAATTTATCAGTTTATGTCCGACAAAGACCTTAAAAATTAGGTTAATACATAGTAGCCTAGACGGTCCTTTTGGGGGACATTGGCAAACAGCGCAAACCCAGATCAGACCCCTTAAAACGTGGCGTCTGATCAGGGTATCCCGTTAAAATATAGGTCTTGAAGGATAAGCCAATTTCTGGTTATGCTAACGTTATCCTAAACGGCAATCTGGAACAAGAACAAGCTTGTGTTTTCTCAGCAATCATCGCTGGTCAAAGAATATATACTTTTAGAAATGATCCGTAACAATAGTTTCAACCACATTGCAAAGTCATGTAATTTACTTTTAACCCCTATGCCATGCAGAAAAATGGTTTGGGCAAGTCCTGTTTTTCAGCAGAAGCGTGAAGATATTGTCTAAACTGTATAAAGACATTTTTCTGTAGTATAGAGACGATATTACAATCATGGTAAAAAGAGTCGTTCTTGCCAACGGGTTGTGCCTGGAAACAAAGCAAACGTGGCTAAAACCATGTATCATTCGAAACTGATGACCCCCTTCTCAAACCAAGGTTGTTTGTTTTCTCAACTTAAAATAGTCATACAGCAATAGATTTTTCAGGAGATACGATTGATGGATGGATGGATGGATGGATGGATGGATGGATGGATGGATGGATGGATGGATGGATTTATTGATTTGACGTTATAATCCACTAAAATTCATAATTTTGGTCTGTTCAATCTATAATAGATATTCATGTTCGGAGTTTGTTGTCTTGTTTTGTTTCTGGGGGTGTTATTGTTGACTTCAGTTTATATTTTTTCTAAAGAAATCTGGACTGGGCTGCAAATGCGACCCTTGGTGTATTTAATCGGAGAAAAACGAGATTGATTTTAAGTTATTTTGAAATGGGAATAAGTTTGATTAAGGATAAAATGTTGTTTGCTTTCATTTTACAGTGTCTTCGATCTTGTGGACCAGCCATCGTGCATACACAAGCAATTTTTGAACTGACGTGGCTCATAATAGTACGCATGAATGCAAACGAGAACTGCTTTCAGCCGCAAATTTACAAGTCCTGGGACAATAAAAACACATTTACCCATAAGAGATTCTTTGAGCAAAAATCAAAATGAAATGTACAAAACACTCTTAGAGTACACTAATTACAGCATAATGGTAAAATACATGTAAATAAACAGACATTTCTGAGAAATTTAAAAGTACCGTTTTAGACATAATAAACGCACATGCTCCTAAAACCGCATATTCAGTATAATACACTTAAACTTTACTTTATCAAATGAGCCATGTGACATTTTCACAAGTGTAGACTCAGACGAGCAAGTGGAGCCACCCTTTTAGCTAAGAAATTCCAAATGCTGTTCGGTCAGTAGCTTAACACTCATAGAATATTCAAGCGACTAGCAAAGGCTCTGATCAGACTGCACGTATGCAAAGGCTGATCTGCGGCTTTGCTGGTCGCATGTACTTGTACCACATTGTTAGAAATCTCATGTCACGGCTCAATTATGACGTTTCTTTTATTCAGTGGACAACGTCATTTATCTTGATATGACGTCGCGTCTGGGAGTAGATTAACGCCATGCAATAAAATCGATAAACAAATAGTGGTTTTGTTTATAGGAAACGTTACAGGTAATGACGTTGCGTACGTAATGACAAAATTATAACGTTTTTAAGACAGAAATGAGATTTCAATGTAATCTTAATGTCATATGATAAATAGAATCTAATACATTCGTGCTCGTGTATTATTGAATTTATTCAACTCGTTGCTAAAAAGAGAAAAAATGCTCGACAAGCCTTGCATTTTATCTCTTTTTCCCAACTCGTTAAATAAATTCAATAAAACATGAGCACTCATGTAAGATCCTCTATGTAGGGTCATTTAATATGAACTTCTGATTTCCAACCGGTCCAGGGGTTCAGATAACCTGGAAAACAGATCCTTCCAAGATAGAGAGCCCAGCAATATTACAACTACTGTCCTGTCAGCCTAGAGTGACAGTGACGACATGTTTTGTTAACAAAGTTATCAGGGACTTGTAATGGATAAATCACTTCTGTATTAATCTTATGCGCAGGATAGCATTAATACACGAGTGATCTATCGATTCGCGCTAGCTCAGGTGGTGAGTAAAAGTTAATGCTTGATTTAGCAATAGTAAACAAAATATTACGTCACTGTCACTCTTGGTTGGCACGACAGTACAAACTTTGGTTTCGTAGTCTGGTCACAAGAGAAAAAGAAAGTGCAACAACTCACACGCAGTATTCTGCTTTCTCACAGAAACCAATATTCAGACAGGAAACTTGATGATCATCAACACTATACAGTAAAACCTGCCTTAAGCGACCACTCATAAAGAAGACAAGGCTTAATGCAGGTCAAAAGTATTGCAGAATGCTCCAACCTTCACTACTTTCGACCTTCATTAAGTTACCATCTGTCATTAAGATCTTTGTTTTGTCTATTTTGAGTGGCCGCTTAAGACAGGTTTTAAAGTATCTATATACTAAAGGGGGACTTTCATTGTTAATATGGAAGTTTTAAATTGTGTGAAGGAAAAACAGTGTGGATCCTGGTCAGCTAGATTCATCAAAGTGCAGCTTATCTTTGTCTTCACTGCGTTTATTAGTTCGAATACGGTACATGAAATCTGGCGCTCCCAGATTCAGTATGTGAAGTTACCAGGTTCCGAGGTTATAAAACTTTTTTTCATGGTCTACTCAACTGAGCATGAAAATCATACTAAAAATGTTGGCATTTTAACGTTTTGAACTACGATAAATACAACACCTGTGAGTTTTAAAGTAAGAAAAAAAATCAACTTTTTTGTTTTGTGAGCAATGAAAATTTCGTGCTTAGCTGAGCTCAGCGTGATAAAAGTTGTATAACCTCGGGGCCAGATCTACTAGACGCCATTGTATCTGGCCAGCATCAATTTATGTAAAATAAAAGAAATGTTTTGTCGCAAATTGATATAAATGGATTAGACAGATGACCCCATATTATAAAATCGACAAATGACAAAAATCATCTTTGAAAGATTTTGGCCATGTTATTCCTTTCCGAAACCAAGCTTTCTTTAACTCTAATTGTTTACTAATGTATTCTGCTGATAACCTTTGCAAACCAATCTGGACCTGGATCAGGCCTGGCAAGATGTCGGGCCTTATCTGCATCCAAACTATTTGCCATTCACTCTGATGGTATTCCTGAAAAATAAATACATAACGGTAAGATAAACTTCGATGAGCTGTGGGAAAATTCAAGGCGTGCGATTTTGTTTGTGGTACTATGTCACCTGCTAAGTCGTAGTCGCATTGGTCGGTTATGTTCTATCAGGTGATTTTCGGGTGACATTCTTGGCGTGGTTCGGAAACGCCTATTGCAAAACTCAGATGCAACATATACATGAAACAACAATAATCTGGGTTATACATTTTTTTTATATTTGCTCATCTCAAATAAGCATGAAATATATCATGCTCATTAATGTTAAAATGCCAACAATTGTTGGCATTCTAACATTCATTAGCATGATAAACATATTATGTGACAGTCTGAAAGCAAGAACACTTTATACCTTTCGGCTAATAATTTTTTATGAGCTGTTGAAATTTCATGGTCAGTTGAGTTGAGTTTGAATCTAAGAATAATTTGATAACTTTTACAGAACATGGATGCCAAAGTTAACAGGCGCTCTAATTTTGGCTGTTTTCATGCTAAACCATTGATTTTAAGCATAACTCGTGGTTCTGTGTGCAATTACTCTTTATGATAATACATGTAGATTATTTGTCCATTGTCACAAAGAGCAAACTCTTACATCTTTAATATCTCTTCCTCTTTTATACATAAGTCAGGCTGAACCGTTGATGATTTATGTCTGTGGCGTTCCTTTCCGAACTTGAAATGTTTGTCTGCTTTCGGAGAATCACAAACATTTGATTCCATTTTAACGTCATGTAATCCACAGTTTCCGTTTTCATTCGATATAGAGGACTCGGTCTGTATACTATTTTTGCTGTGTATCATGGAAAGGCTCTTTTTAACCCCAATTTTTTCGTCACTCGAGTCAAAGCTTGGTCTGGGCTTTAAAGACATCGTGTGCGAAAACAGGCTGCCTGTGTTAGACTTCCGTTTGTAAAGCTCTAGCGTCATTTCACTCGGTAACGGATTATCTTTGAGCGTAGGTATAAACTCCGGCTTTTCAAGCTCGACGTCCTCACTTCCGGCATGCCGGAAGCCGTAATAGAGATGGAAGTTCCCGGCAATTATCGGTACCACCATACCGATAATCAAGATACCAGACAAAGCTGTCATGGCGGCTACGATATAGCCTATAGTTGACGATGGGTAAAAATCGCCATACCCCACCGTAGTCATAGTAACTAAAGACCACCACAAACCTATGAATACACTCGTGTGCTCGAATGTGCTCCCCTCTACGTAGTTTTCTGCACTATATATAAAACTAGCGTAAATCGTGAGGGAGAATGTGACGAATATAAATAGCAGGAATAATTCACTAAAGCTGGCTTTGATTGCGAGAAGTAACACACGCAAACCTCTGTAATGGCGCGAGAGACGAAATATTCGAAACACTCGAAAAACAATCATAGAGTCTAAAACAATCATGAAGGTTGCGTAATCAATTTCCGAGTTGGTCCAATTAGGCCGGGCAACATCCATGATGAATCTACTCCAAGCCGGAATGAAGTAAAGTATATCTGTAACTGTATACCAACTTTTGAATCTTTCAACTATTGAAGGACAAACGATTAATCTGAACATGAATTCCAATGTAAAGGCGAATAAACTAATGGCATCGATTAGAAACAGGCCATAATGAGGCTCTGTCAACTGTGAGCCAGTGGTTTCATTCTGAGGCGACACGCTCTGTGGACCTTGAGTTGGCACTGGTACCCGACATCCTGGAAGAGTTCCCACAAATACACCCAGAATGGATACTATCACAAGGCTGTAATATATGAATGCAAATATCTGAAATAGATATTAAAACATGTGAGTTATTTTACATAGTACATTATCATACTTGAGCCGCGGCATGAGATTTCCAACAGTTTGACATTTTGACAAGAGTAGACTCAGACGAGCCTGTGCAGCCTCCTTTTAAGCTTAGAAACGCCAAATAATGTTCAGTCAGTAGCTTAAAACTCATAGAATATTCAAGCAACTAGCAAAGGCTGGTCTGAGCCTTTGCTGGTCGTACACAACACATTGTTGGAAATCCCATGCCATTGCTCAATTATAGCAATCGGTAGTGAGTCGGACTAATGAACTGGATTCTACAGACTGCAATAAAAGGGTGCTAAGTCCAAACCCCGGTCTGGCTATATATACTCAGAAGAAAAAGTTTAGTCAGTATTTATGTTTTCTCATGAAATCAACAATACTGGATATATCTTTGTCAAATTGTATACATGAGTTGTAGTATCGTAGCTTTACATGTATCTGTTCATTGTGTGACAAATAATGCCTCTACTAGGCTGTATCAGCCAAATTTCAAAATACACGATGTGCACGTGTTGCGGTGAACCGGCAGGGTTATTTTCTCATATACTGTTCGATATTGAAAGAGAGATGTTCCTTTTGCAATAATCCGGAGAAAATTTAGTGTAAGCAAGCTTAAGTCGCCGTCCAGGCTATCAACAAATTACAGAAATACCACGTTTTGACGTCTTGAAGCAGTAACACGTGTTGCTGACGTTCCACGTGGTTTTGGATATAATGAACGAACAATTTATCGTTTGCAAACACGTTTTCGACAGCCTGGCAGTAAAAATGACAAACCTCTGCCAGGGAGAGCACGGATAACGACGCCACTTGAAGTTAGGGTCATAATGACGTCAACATGACGTAATCGCTTTATGGCCGCTTGGAAACTTCTTAAACACCTAAGACATACAACAAGTACGAGAATTTCGGTCTATACTGCTAGAACTCGTCTGAGGGGCGCTAGATTGATTTTTGGGTTTTAAAATTTGAATTTTGATATTGACCCCTTTGTGTAATTTTGATGAAGAAAATGGGTATATTTTCAGAATGTTTTGATGAAACTGTTCACATTTGTAAGAAATTAAAAAAAATCATGTTGAGTAAGGTGTTTTTCAATATTAAGCCTGTCTTACAAAATCATTGCTCACATCGTCGGTACTGACTAAACTTTTTCTTCTGAGCATACTTTCATGGCGATTTTACATTATTTACCCATGTAACCTCTAATTCAATAGAAAACAGCGTAGCTCAGTTGCTAGAGTGCCGAACCCATGATCAAGAGGTCGCGGGTTCACATCAATTTTGGTACTGAAAGTCATTTATTTAACACGCAGGTCTAGCTATCTAGTGGGGCGAAAGGCCTCACTTTTGCCTGAGCATTTATTAACGCCCCTACTTATTGTGTGCGTATTTATTTATTTATTTATTTATTTATTTATTTATTCATTTATTCATTTATTGCAAACGACACTGTGTTTACAAATAATGAAGAAGTTAGAGTGGGTCGTGCACCTCAGCATTATATGCGAGCGAAAAAACTAACAATAATCTCAGTACAACTCTCAGAGAAATTAAAATATAAAAAATCAAACTACAACACTTTCAAAACAAGAAGTAGCTTGAAATAATACATTATATAACAAGCATGAATTTCCTATTGCTTTGCAGTGATATATGCAATAGTATTAGTATATTGAGGAGTGAACTACACTGCTCAAAATATTTAAAGGAACACTGCATGTTTTGCCATTGCTCACAATACAAACGCACTCATAGTCCGACTCAAAGCGAGAGTTGGATTCATAAGGCAAAAAATTTTTGTCCTGTGATTAGCTTTGTTACCCATCAGGGATGATGTGTCTTGATAAACATGAAGTAAGCCCTTCCCAGAAATCTCCATGGAACGTTTTTTTGTAGAAATGAAATTTTGTTAATATTGTCCCTTTTTTCAAAACCAAATTTTAAGACGATGCATTCAATCAAACACCACAACAGTATCATTTCTGTACATTCAATGGCCCTTTAATGTTGCAGAAATCATTAAGTTACTCTATTAACAAATTCTGGAGATTCTACAGAGTTCCAGAAAAAAACCGTAATTTTAAAGAAAATTAAAAATTACAAAATTTGAGCCATGGACTTGAGCAGCGATTGTTTTGTAAAAAACTTTTTTTGATCCAATACTTTGACTATCTTTGCAAAGATAGCAGAAGAACCTGTGTTTCTGCCTTATTGTCTAATGAAATGCATGGCTTGTCTATTGACCAGGGGTTAACATTATTACCTATGGAAAATTATCAGGTGTTCCTTTAAATATTTTTAGCAGTGTATATCACTAGGAAGATATGGTATTAGCTGAAACTACTTTTTCGTGATAGCTTAAGTATCTTGAGAACAACTCTCAGAGAGAGTAGGGTTTATCTAAACCAAAATATATAAAATAAAACAACAACACTTTTAAAACAAGAAGAAGCTCTAAAGACTATATGATATATCCAGCATGGATTTCCTATTGCTTTGCAGTGAGATAGTTTAAGTTTTGAGCAGTGGTATATTTCACTAGTGAGATATGATTTCCTGTCTATCTGTGCATTGTTTTCTTTGTTGCATTTTCTCTTTTTCTGTCTCTCTTTTCTTGGAAACACTAAACTGTATATGATTTATCACATGACGTCGCGTTTGGGAGTGAAATAACGCCATTCAATAATTCGATAAACCACTAGTGGTTTACATAGGTAGCATTCCACTAAATATTCATGAGGTGTGGCCACGCCCTTTTTTGGAGGGAGAAGCTTTTCGTCGGAAGAAAATTCCAGTGGATCATTTCATTGGTCATATACCTTTGTTTTATAAGAAGTTGTCAATTAGTTTCTGGAATGTTTATTTATAAATTTGATTCTGAGCCCATAATACTGGTGTAATTGTGGTCTCGATGAAAATTTTCCAGCCGCACAGGTAGCAAACTATTTTTTTTACTTTCTGACATTTCACTCTTTGACGGTGTTTAGTGTACAATTTCTAAATTCCCGGCTGCCTACCCTTAAAATTGCTCAGGGACTGCTTTCTGTTTATTTTGTTCATTTCGGGCAGTCTGTTTCTTTCGTTCTTGATTTATGCTTCTTGAAACCCTTGATACTAAATAAATTGGAGAGCCAACCCTTTACACAATTGGTCTATTTATGTACAGCAGGACAATGGATGGTGTTATGAGCTATACCATGTGGTCTTCTGGTGAAATTTCTCAAACAAGTAAGGAATTTTAGTATCTTTTTGAATCTTTTCAATGAAGAATGGGTTACACCCTTCAATTATGGCAATTTTGTGTTAGTTTTGGCTTGTCCAGTGATCGCGATTTATACATTTGCGTATCAAGTTGTGAAAGTGCTCTGCAAGATCAATCAAAAAATTGAACTGCATTTTCTGTTTCTCATTTGAAACTGTCCAAGACTGTGAACTAAGTGTGAGGTCTCTCATGTTTTAGATAAATTTTCTAAAACTATAAGCAACATGATATGTGTGAAGAAAGGGCTGCATGGGGCCCAACATTAGTTTCACTATTGGCGTAAATGCTCATTGCAGCCTTTGCGATGAAAAAACAATCTAGGTCAGAAGTACTTCTTCCATCCCAGCACTTGCCAATTCAAAACAGCTCCGGTTGGGCGATCTTGTTAATAACCAATATTGCTAGTGACTAGTCTTATCATTTATTGGTAAAGCTTTCCCAAGAGTGCTGTCATTCAATAGCTGAAAAGTGTTTTTGAACAGAGCTTCGATGTAGTTCATATGGTGCTTATGTGGTTTCATTTTGTATATCACAACATAAGGCTTTAGCACTATGCTGTAATGGATAAGCCTGAACATTGACTTGCTTGTATAAATGTCTCCAAAATATGTTTTATGAATAGTTAATAGTACCTCTGTCAAGATAAAATTGCAGTTCGGGTTTGTTTGTTTTTCTATTAAAAATTCATAAGGCAATCTTCTAGTAGAGTTTTTGGAAAGCTATTACTTGGTAATTGTTGTTTTCATTAGAAAACAGGGTTTGCTGTTCTTAAATCATTTCATCGTTTGATCATCTCCAAAGGTTATTTGATGCCATGATTGCAGCATTTTTCATCTACTTGATATTCATTGTGTGTTAAAATAGTGAATGCTTTGGATAGCTGGAACGGAGGCTTCTTGATTCTCCTAGTATAGTAGTGCATATTACATTTGTGAGATGCTTCATTCCTCATCACTGACACCAATAATTTGTTCAAACCTGTTTTTTAACAAATCTGAAGATCTTTTTGAATTTGATATAACTACGAGGAAAAGGGAAGTAAATCATATTGTAACACTAAATACAATGTAGTATCAAACATATTTACCTCACTGTCTTATTTAACTGATATTGGGGGCCCATCTATTAAATATAAGGAAATTCCATTTTCACGATTACTTCCCTATGTAAATTGTGATTTTATTACTAGAGACCTCACATTTATTAAATCAAAAGACAAGAAATTTCCTTTAGTGTTAGCAGTTGGAGTGCTGCAAGGCGATCACCTAGAACACATTTTCTAATATACAATTCACAGCCTCCGGCTACAGGAATGGGGGTGTAGTTGGTGTTGAGGTAGAAATTTACAATTTCCTAGGCCAAATATAAAATCTAGTGCTAGGTTCCTGTTAGTGAGACAGAACCACATTATGTAAAGGTAAATTAAGATGAATTTGAGAAAGAAAGAAATTTAGTATAGGTAGCATTCCACTAAATATTCATGAGATGTGGCCACGCCCTTTTAGGGGAGAAGCTTATCGTCGGAAGAAAATTCCAGTGGATCATTTCATTGGTCATATACCTTTGCTTTATAAGAAGTTGATAAAAGACCAGATATAATTATTCAAAATCAAGAGTGCTTAAACATTTTATGCCCAAAGCTGGAGAAAACTGTATTGAATTTTTAGGTCACCCCTATGATAAAATTGTCTCTTTATTTGCTTCGAGACTTGTGGATTTTCTCAGTCATTAATAGACCATTCGTTTGGGTGATGGGAAACCCGACTTTTTTACAACAGAAATCTAAAAGGATAGGGCAGTTCTTTTAAATCAAAAAACTTTTGGATAAGTTTTATCTGTTAATATTTAAGAAGGACTGGATATTTAACTCCTATTTTGCATTGTCGGCAATGGGGAAATATTTAGTGAAAAGCCTCCTAAAGATTTTCGGGAAACGTTATGACGTCCATAACAACGTTGCATACGTAATGACAAAATTATAACGTTTTTACGGCATAAATGAGATTTCAAAATAATCTTAATGTCATATGATCGCTGCGGAGAAGAGATAAAATGCTCGACAAGCCTCGCATTTTATCTCTTTTCTCCAACTCCTTTAACACATTCAATAAAACACGAGCACTCATGTAAGATCCTCTACAGAAATAATAGATTGTGTTTCCATGATATGAAAAATCTGTCACTCAGAATTGGCTGAATACGTGTAAACAACTCTTCCTGGTGGACTCGGTCTTGTCGAGCCCATTTTATTATATTGAATGATAATTATTAAGTAAAATGTACACTCCCAGATAATATTCAGGCACAATAAGTTTCGCAATTGTTTTATATGGGCGAGCCCATCCACGTCAGATCTCAAGTTTCATTTGCTGTCATGAAGATACAAGCGCCGATCATCTGACAAGAATTTCAATTATGAAAATACAGAATTACAAAACGCAGCGGCCGCGCTAAAGTGGCGTAAATTTTTAAGACTAGCGGGTAACGTGGGTATTTCTGATCATTGGGGGAAGCCAAAACCATTTTCAAGCGATTGTTTGGCCACTGAAAATCAAAAAAGCAAAGCAAATGCTACAATTTTCTGAACTTTCTCAGAGAAATAAAGGACCAAGTTTTCACATTTGACGTTTTTTATTAATGCTTTAACGTTATCGCCTTTAAACGGTGTTTCTAGTCGGTTTTTCTTGAACCACATTGACAAGTACAACTGGTTGATGCCTTCCAACACATTCAGATGAAACATCTTCACTACTGCAGAGCACGGGCCGAAAGATAAAATCTAACGTCAATATTATCACGCAAATGCGTCGCACAATTTTCCAGTAACTTTAGATTTTAATCAACCATAAGATGAGTTACATTAATCATATGACGTCGCGTCTGGGAGTGAAATAACGCCATGCCATAAAATCTGTAAACCACTAGTGGTTTATCGATTTTCGGGAAACGTTATGACGTCCATAACAACGTTGCGACATAATGACAAAATTATAACGTTTTTACGGCAGAAGTGAGAATTCAAAGTAATCTTTATGTCATATGATAAATAGAATCTAACATTCGTGCTCTTGTATTATTGAATTTATTAAACTCGTTGCGAAAAAGGGATAAAATACTTTGCAAGCCTCGCATTTTATCTCTTTTCCCCAACTCGTTTAATAAATTCAATAAAACATGAGCACTCATGTAAGATCCTCTATGTACATTGTAAGCCTATGACATCTTTGTAAACTGAGACTCTGTTGAAGATGACTACGTTTTGACGTCATTCATGGCAGCTGTTTTTTTCAGCATGAAATCTCTATCACATCTGTCACATAAACAATAGTTTTATAGGCGCCACGGTATGATGATTGAGGAAGATGTAAGACCACCAAACGAAATATCACATGTTTATCATTTTAGAATTACTTACAACGGATGTGAGTTTTGCTTACTGGCCACTCCTGTAACTCTTGCTCTCCCAAAATGCCTATTTAAAGGATGGCATCTGTATATTCGTGGGTTCATTTGCCTAAGATCCTGTTCTCATCATTGCAGTTGAAATTGTTCGATATTGCACAAAGATGAGCACAAACATATGCGAAACATAAGAAATTGCTATGCGTATTGTGCATAGTATATATTGGGGATGATCATTTCCTAATTTTCACAATGATCGTAAATTTCGTATAAAATGGTCATTTTCACGAAACGAGGTCCTTTTTGCGAAAATCAATCGACTAACCGCTGGCTTTTCTCCTTTATGTCCCGGCAAATAGCACCTTTTATGGTAATATCAATCAAACACAACCTCATGGTGGGCTTGATTGAGCGGTTCCGAGTGCGTTGGAACATGCTCATGAATGTCGTTCTGTGATCATCATTCCAAATGAATCAAATATTTAACATGATAAATCTAATAAATATATGCTTTTTCGCATTTAAATTAATTTAATTTCACCTATAATTACTCCTTTTTCATATCTTTCCTTTTGCTAAAATAACTATGTTGCTGACAGGACAGATCTCAGATCTCTACTTAAATACCAAGTCATGTTCGGAGCAGTACTCCTGAAGCAACCTAACAATCAAGTGTGGTGTAGAAAAATAATTGAAAAGTTAGCCCAACAAATATGCTTTCCACAAAAAAAATGCAAATTATGAGAGTCATTCTTCTGCAACTATTAAAAATTATTTTATAAAACAGGTAAATAAGTGATCTGTTTAAGTCGTTTTTGTCATGAGAACATTGCACCCAGTTAAGTGCACTTTCATCCGGGACATTGACACCTAGTTCTGAAAGGAGCAGTAAGTGTATTGCACCTAATATAACGCTGTTTCTGTGACTTGATTCGCTAGAACACTGGAAAGTGTACACTGTACGATGACTCAAGTGCGTATCATGTGCGCAGTCTCGTCTGAGCCTACACTCAGTGGTCATAAGTAAGTAGCCAAATCAGCTTACAAGAATTTGACAAAAATATGGTCTGAAACAATGGTCTTTTATAGCCAATTAAGACAATTTCCCCAAATGATAATTGCCCTTGATAAATATAAAGTGTATATGTTTACGTCATTACCAAATTGTATGATGTCATCATCTATTGCTATGGAGATATTGTGTATCACAAACATTGGCTCCATTTCTTAAAAAAAAGATAGCAGGTGTTGAAAAATTGCTGTAAAAATGCCAGATTGTAATATTCTTTATTGAAAATTTGCAGAAATATTTGAAATGAACTGGAAAACATTCTATTAAAGTTCAAATTAGTATAGACACTGAAAATAAAATAATGCAGAGCAGAGAACTAAGCAGAAAATAATGCCACGAAAATGACCCGACTGCAGTATACTTTGGCTGTAAAAAACAAACTAAATAAACAAATGCAGGAATATGGAGTATGTATGTTTACAGTGTTCAAATTGAAAATAATATATTTTGAATAAATGTTGATGGATACAAACTATGGTTGGATCCAAAGAACATCTGCTAATTTTCACTGTCAGTCCTGATATTGGGGCCACAAGCAGCACAACCGGTGATATAATATTTGTGTAATATTTTTTTCAGTTGAAAGTGCCATTTGGGGTTACATTTTTACAGAACATTTATTTTTTTTTAAGAAGAACTATCCTATGATTTCGCATGAAAGTTTGGGTACCCCCTCGTAAAGCAAAATTTGGCCAAGAGGTTAGGTATCGCTGGGTGCTGTCTTTTCAATTTGAAAGAACGAAACATTTAAAGACTAACTGCTTCAAACACTCGTATATAGACCCTAGAAAGACTGATACTTGTTGCTAAGTTATCATGTGGATTCATTCAATAATTTATATTTTTGGGTCAGGGGTACAAATAACCCACCCACCCACCCCTAATATGACGGTGAATAAATTAGGAAGATGTGAACACATCTTGTTCACAGCTCACGATTATAACATATTAGCACCATTATCACCAAAAATATATAGAAAATAAGCAATATCTATAGCCATGTAAAAACGGAAGAAGTTTAGAACCCACATGAAATTTTCAAACTGTTTCAGAAATCAGGGGTGGTTGAAATGAATAACACCCACGAACTCTAGGTGATATTATTTCTATAATAATCAAGCATTCTTAAGTTGAAAAATAGCAAATAGTAATATGTTCAAAATTTCAGATAATTTGCATTCCTCGTTTTCAAATGATACAAATTTTAAATGTACTTAAATTTTTGCATACGAAACAACGTTTGCCATTGTGGCTACTTACTTAAGGCCACTGACTGTACTTCGCTGCACGGATAGGCGATAGCAAAATCTCATGAGCTGGCCAATGAAAAGTAAATTTAAACAATTCAATATTTGTGTCGATTCACAAATCAGTCCAGTGTTGGCCTACATCCTGGTTTTTTTTCTCATACGGGTTCCCCAATCGTTTTCGGTTAGTTTGCTTGTCAGGTTCGTTTTGCTACGGCGTTCATGCATATTGGTTTCTACGTTCGATCCAACAAAAACAGTTAAAATGACCACGTTAATAAGTTAAGTTTGGGGGCTTACTTTTCAAACAAAAAGATTTTACTCTTAATAGGGATCAAAGACTTGTCTTGAAAACGGACCCCTTCTGCAATATGGTAGAACATTTATAAATGGGCTACGTCGCGAGAAAACCGACCTCTGTAGCATTGCACAACAAAGATCAGCCTGCGCATCCACGCAGTCTGATCAGCGCCTTTGTTATTCGATCGCTGACAAGTGTAACAGTTAAACTTGCTAAATATGCAAAGTTTCAATTTTCTAGCTAGTCTCTGTAGACGAGCAGCCCGGTTTGTGTCTTACTAAATCGGAAACCTCAAAAACAAGGGCCGAGTTCGTTTGTGGCTATCGCCCGGCTATTAGCTAGCGAAAGCCTCAACGGAACGGCTGAAGCATGGCCGCGGCTACAGCCCAAAATACCCGGATGAGAAATATTGACCAATCAGCAAGGTCCTGTCAAAACCATTCGCAAAATCCGAATAACCTACTCGCCATTTGATTGGTTGGTTTTATTATTGTAGGGAGAATACTATACAAGTGAACAGCAGCCATAGCCGGACAATGCCCCCCCCCACCCCTGGTTTCTTACTTCGACAGTATGTGTCCGTACCGTGGTCCTGAAATGAGCATGAGTGAGTTCTCTGTTCCAATGAATATTATGAACAGAGAGGGAGAGAAAAAAACGCATTCCTCAGGGGCGGATCCAGGATTTCTGGAAAGGGCGCTCAGATATATATAGGGTGGTTTGTTTTGCTGATTTTCTCTCATTGTTCTCAAAATATCCCATGAAAATGAAATAATTTGGTCTCAGACCAAATTATTTCATTTTCATAGGATATTTAAGGGAGGGGTACAAGTGAACCCCCTGAACCCCCTCTGGATCCGCCATTGTAGAGAGAGAGAGAGAGAAAACGCATTCCTTCAGTAATTGTTTAAGCTGTAATCCACAAAACATGTTAAGCTCATTGATGAACTCTCAACATTCAAAATTCCAACGACTTGATCTATATGTACCTTCTAAACCAGCGAGTCTGCTGAATCTCAAGAAAATTGAAAGAAATTATCATCTCTTGTAATTTGTAAGAACCATAATCATGATAATTGCAAAGTCTGAAGAATCGGTAAGGACCGTCTGAATTCGGAAACCACCGTAAATTGGCGAGATGCTTATAAATGGACAGTGCTGGTAAGCTTGGCGTTATTCGGATTTTGCGACTGGTTTTGACACGACCTTGCTGATTGGTCAATATTTCTCATCCGGGTATTTTTGGTATGTAGCCGCGGCCATGCTACAGCCGTTCTATTGAGGCTTTCATTACATGCAGCTAATAGCCGGGCGATAGCCACACAAAAATAGTCATTTGTGTGCAGTTTGTCTGCACTAAAAATTCTGGTTGCTTGTTTTCATGTTGTTGCTTTGTGCTTCTCAATACATCTACCATGACTATCGGCAGCATAAATTCCGTTTTATCAAAGTGGTTACAAACGTTTGTCATGCGCTAAGCATGGTTTTGAACCCATAATCTTCGAGCAAATTAAAGCCATATTTCAAAGCTTTAAAATTTGGATTCACCAGGTTCACTGGTACAGTGGATCAAGTAATACTTTTATGTCTTCGACCTTAGTCAGCGATGCATACATCCCGTTGTTTGAACGCCTTTTCATGTCTTTGAAACCCGTTTTTGCAAGATTCAATAATGGTTCTGTGTATTCAGCGCTCCAGATAAGAGGGCATGTGATTTTGGTAAATTCTTCGTAAGTTTAGAATTGCCATACTCGTCCTAATAAGTGCTCGTACCCCTGTACACTGTGTACACTGATAAAGTTAAAACATGTAGATGTTTACACTTACTGAACCTCTGCTTCCATGCCTATCCAGTGATGTTGTTTTCTGATGATTGCTTATATGGCTGCACTGGGAGGATGATAATCAGCTTGGATCCTGATCAGCTGGCTTCTACTGAAGCCAGCTGATCTGAATCCATGCTAATTTTAAGAGAGGACTTAGACTTACATGTATGTTTTAAGTTTTGCTCACAGTGCGATTATTCGACATAGTACGGTAATCGCTTTCGCAAATTTTCTGGAACAGCCAAATACACACCTGTTATTACCACAATTGCACTTTATTTTCTGTCTGAAAAGGGTGTTTAATTATCTGTGACTTATTCTGCACAAATGATGATTAATTTCATTAGTTCAGTTCCTGTGTCTCGAAACTCATTAGGCGGAAATAGATGTTTATTATCTTGATAATTGTAGTTAACTCGGTGCGTAAAAGTGAATATACAATTCGAGTGTGTGCGCTTGAAGTTTGGAGTCTTGGAGTATGTCAGTCAATGGTGGGTAAAGGCTGTACTTGTGAAGTACATGTAGGTTCATGTATTACCCGCCTTAAATATTAACACCTCTCTACACTAAGCCAAGGTTTGATTCTACGGAATAAATTGAATTACAAACACCATGCTCCAAATTCCAGGCGAAATTTATATCACTAATATTACTATTCAAAAAGCAGAACTTGTGCAGGACTAAGACATGATTTCACGAATTTTGCAGACATATCCTATCTTAACGAACAATCCAAACTGCGTCGAATAAGATATATTTGTGCTTTGTACGCCGTGGCGTTAGCTTGTAACAGCCTGTTACATGTGTTACTTTAGCAAATTAAGATAAATTTTCCTTTTTAAAGGAGGGCTTGCCTAGTTGAAAAACAGCATGTGCACCTTGTTGGGAACACCTCCAAATTTGGTTATTGTTTACACTGCACTAAAACCATGTCATAGACGAACATTAACAATAGTTATTGAGTCGGTGGGTAAGATACTCTTTTGGAAAAAGAAAAACACAAACAGTTATCGAAAGCGGCACCTAGTAACGTACATTGAAGGACTTTAAAAACGCAAAAAAAATGAAATTAATAAAATTTTACTTATTTTCAATGTATCAATTTTTTTGGTTTTGGCAACAATGAACATCAATACGTCAGCAAAACATGTTTTTAATTTCATGCCAAAATATAAATAATGTTAGGACAACAGTCTATCGAATAGCAATACCCTTAGATTCAAAAGTTGCCTATAGAAATTTGTCTAAGAATCAGACGTGATTTAAAGTAATTGTTTCAAAATATTTTTATTAAAAACCTGGATACAAATTACCCTCAAAGCCCTATTATTTGTCTGGAACTGACGTTGGCCAGCCAGAACGGATATCTTCAATGCAAATATCGTTGATACACTTGACGTAAGTTGCCGTCTTAACGTCAGGTCGTCATTTTTGGTTAACCAGACCTGCCTCAATATTTAACTGTCCCTGTAGCCTGATAACGATCTCTGAGGGCTGTTTAGTTGATCGCCTTTCCCAAAGGCCTAGAACTTTTCAAATAGTCATTTCATGTTTCCCATATAAACATATTCCTAATTTGTTGCTAGTCTATATGCTGATGCTAAGTTCTGATAATCATACAACTCTACTGCAGACAATTACATTTATAGAGTAATGAACATAACCATTTGGAAAAGAAAGAAATATTATTACAATATTTTACGTGTATTAGTGACCACTTTTATTATCAGACTGGTAGCAATTCTATATAGATTACTGATGGCAATTATAATGGCCCACTTCGAATCGATGTTTTGTTCCTACTATAGTAATTAATTTTCAATTCGAACATCGATAGTTGCTACCGTTACTCTAGTAGCTTATCTGGTTCCCTCCTCTAGACCTATCTAGCAAGATGGGTTCAAGATCTATCAATAGCGCCAAAATGTTTTTATTTTACAAAATAAAAAATAGTAAGTGAGTATGATCAGGAAATACCACAATCACAAACTGCAGACAACCCCGTGGCACCGCGAGGAAGAGCCGCTCAACCATAACGAGACACCAGGAAGACAAATTAAGCAAAGCAATCAGCTCTCTCTTCCCCATCAAGATGATTGCAATACTAGAATGGACATAAAGTAACATACAACAAAACATAGAACAATTACAGACTCCCACAATGGGAGTAACAATAAACAAAAAGTCAACAACAACAGAACCACCGCCTTAGAACGGACAGCAGCCTAAGCCACCGGGGGGCTTAAATGCATTTTACTGGCACCAAATCTTCGCCCTAGATTCTGCTGTTGTTGAAGTACAAGAAATGTTCAGCTCGCATGGAGGCCATCTAACTAATGCAATGTATAATCATGGAAAACACTCTAATCAAATTAACACTCCATGATGAAACAAAGAAAAGGGCTCATGACTCACAGATAGTCAGAGCTAAAGAAAACCTCAAGTTGAGCCACGGTGGGTCCAGCTACAGATAAGCATCAGGCACCAACCCACCAATTAAAACTTCACGTCATAGAGTCTGAGGCCTGACCCACCGTCCTGCAATTAAAGAGAAAACCATAGCTATAAACCGTGGTTGGGTTTAAAACTAGGTATGCAGACTGTCACATAATATCCAAATTATATCCAACCCTTATATAACGTTTAACTATCTTTTTGAATTGATCACCAAAATTAGGTTTTCCAACAATTCGTTTGAATTTATAGACTAAATCACCATAAATCCTTGATGTGTTCTATTTGCTGTCCCTCTTATTCGTAATTGTTAATTAGAGTAGTCTGTGCAGTTTATTCACACCCTTTTTGTCTATGATGAAGAATTGAGGTGGGGCAAACAGGGCTATTCACATTGTTAACTTGACAACTAATTAAAAGGGAGCAACTGTAGCCATTTAGGTGTAAACGTACGCACACATCTATTGCGTAAGATCTTTAGTAGGAACTTTAGATCGATTCAAAGTGGGCCAATATCATTCCAATTGTGCCAGATGATTCATGTTTGGACAATCGTGGCATAATTAATAAAGTTATAAAACTAAATCTGCAGTGTTTTTATACATGCTTATGTACAAGCTACATGTCAAATTGACCCAGAAGTGTATGCGACACGCCATGATCCCATAATATATCCTTACACCAAAATTAGGATTCCTACTTCAAATTATATACAGATAAGCTCTGAGCTCGACCTTGCTAGAACAGAAACCAGAGGTCAAGGTCACAGTGACCTGGAAACATTTGGTGACTCTCCAGGGTCCAAGATGTACCTACATACCAAATATGGAATGCTACCATAAATAAAATAGGCGATCTGCTGTTGGGGCATTTTTTCAAGAACTGACTCCTGAGATCAAGGTCACAGTGGATGAAAACAGTGAGCGACATTCCATGACCACAACATATATCCACAAATTGAATTTGGGGGTTAATATGGCATATAATATGAGACATGCTCTTACAGGCTCGCACACCCCTGGAAAAATTTGGCCTTGGTCCTGGAAAAAAGTGCCTTTTGTCCTGGAATTGTCCTGGAATTTTGTAAAATCATCCTTGAAAATATGAAATAGTCTTTGAAAAATATTAAAATACAACTTGTCCTTTCAGATTTATGGGATGCGCTAAAAACTGTGAGAAAATCGCAAAAAAAAACTGAATGAAAGTCGGTAGATACACGTTAAAGAGCGAGGTGCAACTCGTATTCTATTCTATTCAATTTGTGCGGTAGTCCCGGCTTTTATCACCGTTGACAGAACAACGACCGTTATGCTAACAGTTTGTTTATATAAATAGACAAACCAGGTAGAGGGTATCACTATTCCGACAGAAATGCTTGCGGCGAGAGCGCCGCAAGCAAAAAAAGTTCATGAAAAAAGTGAGTATGATCAGGAAATACCACAATCACAAATCGCAGACAAACCCGTGGCACAAAGCAAATCAACCAGCTCTCTCTTCCTCATCGAGATGATTGCAAAGCCAGAATGGATACAAAGTAACGCACAACAAAACATAGAACAATTACAGATCCAACAATGGGAGTAGCAATCAACATCGAATCATCATCAACAGAACCACCGCCTTAGAACGGACAGTAGCCAAAGCCACTGGGGCCCTTAAATGTATTTTACTGGTTACAAATCTTCGCCCTAAAGTCTGCTGTTGTTGAAGCACAAAAATGTTAAGCTCGCATGGATGATTCCTAACTATTCCAATGTATCATCATTGATACAGAAAGAAAACATTAAACTATCGAATTATGCGAATTATCCATGTAGTCTGTATGCTGGATGCCTAGGCTAAAACGCACTTTGAACAAAATAACAGCTTCCAATGGTGTTTTGTGCGTTATGTAAGGTTTTCCCTTTGAAAAAAAGTAATTGTGTCAAACATCATTAACTTTATTTATCATATACAGACGATCTGTTCATTTTTCAAAATGTTTTAGTCATGATTTACTAACATACTTATTTGACTTATAGAATAAAACACAGTATTTTTTCTGTCTTAAATATACTGTCTTAAATGAGCTATTAAACAACTATACCAAAACAAAGTATTTTTTCTATCTGAAATATATTGTCTTAAATGAGCTATTTATCAACTCTTCCCAAACAAAGTACATGTATTTTTCTATCTTAAATATAGTGTCTTAAATGAGCTATTAAACAACACTACGGCCAGTTTTAAAGGGGCCAATTTTTATATCTGGTAATTATATGTAAAAATATTTGCCGCTTGTGGATAGCTTATATTTTTGGGACTTTCTTGCTATTATAACAGGATGATCGATGAGCCTATACCGCTAACCTAAGTTGAATGTTTCATGGTTTCAGAAAAAAATAAAGTTATTTTTATTTTTAGTCAATGGGATCAAATGACTCCCATACTTTGAA
Source organism: Loripinus fragilis (assembly GCA_964019695.1). Taxonomy (NCBI): domain Eukaryota; kingdom Metazoa; phylum Mollusca; class Bivalvia; order Lucinida; family Lucinidae; genus Loripinus; species Loripinus fragilis. The sequence continues at coordinate 51,121,142 of OZ026525.1, read as the reverse complement.
CCACAGGGGCATGGTTTGCAGGATTTACGTAGGATAACACTCCACATTGCAATATACTAAATATCTAAGCTAAGGGCTTAATAACTTTAGAGAATAATATTTTTTTAAGGTTTTTCTAATAAGTCTGTGTGAGCTAAAGACAAATGGAACATAGCCAATTTGGACCCCAAGGCATGGTTAGCGGGATTTGTTTAGGATACCACTAGACATTGCTACTTACTAAATATATAAGCTGTGGGCCTCATGGTTTCAGAAAAAGATTTTTGAAGTTTTTTTCCATCATCATACAGTCTATAGAAACTCTTGATCCCTGGAGTGGGACCAGTTTGAACCCCAGGGGCTTGATCGGCAGGGGACTACAGTTTCTAAACATTGCTACATATCAAAATAAGCTGTGTGTCTCATGGTTCCAGAGAAGACGATTTTTTTAAAAATTTCCCCATTTTAAGTCTTTGGACTTTCTTAATCCGCTATGCGGAGCTAGTTTGTACCTCAGGGGCTAGATTGGCAGGATTTGTGTAGGGGACCACTAGACATTGCTACATATCAAAAATATAAGCTGTGGGCCTCATGGTTTCAGAGAGGAAGATTTTTAAGTTTTTCCCATTATAAGTCTATAATAGCTATATGTTGCCATGGTAACCAGAGTTCCAATCCAATTAGCCCAAAAAGACAAAGGCAGCCTTTCCCCCCCCCCCCCTACCCCCTGTCTGGTGATACTTTACATGAAATCTGATAAAAAATTGGTCGACTGACTTTAGAGATATACTACTTTGAAAGTGTGGACGGACGACGACGACGGACGCCGGACCATTGCAATACTAATAATTCACTTGAGCTCAGGTTAATTTGACACCAGGATCAGATCACTTATTTAAGAAATAGATCAGCTCCAGCAGTGAATTGTTGAGTAATAATTCACTGTTTAGAGGTCAGTTGTAAAGAAGATCAAATCACGAGCGTGCAGCGCGAGTGATTTATCTTCGTACAACTGACCGACAAACAGTGAATTATTATTCAACAATTCACGCACTGGAGCTGATCTATTTCGATTCTAACACACAATAAACGACGAAAACGCATTCGAAGTCTTTAGCTTCTTCCAACTTTCCGCCATTACACTGAAGAACTCCCGCCAATACGTAGACTACGTCGCATACGTTTACATGTAATTGTAACGTCTTTCAAGCGTAAAAACGCCGTTACACCGTCTAACGCCATGAATGACGTCATTTTCCAGTGACGTCCGCTATCACACACTTTAGCGGTGAATTATTGTCCAATATATCACAGTTTGTTACCGTTGGCTCTTTTGGCGAGGTGTGTCAGAATAAATGATTTAGCATATGCTACATGGCATAATAAATGAGCAAAGCAATTGTATTGATGTAAGAGATGATATTTAAGGGAAAAAATGAATATTTTTCAAATGCTTTCCTATTATAAAAACCTCTAGCCACTGGTGACTTAATCTTAGAATTTATAGTCATTGCTGGACTTTTGTTACATATGTTATATAATAAATAAACATATAGAATAAATAAGCACCAGTAGTTGCACAAAAAGTCTACCTTCTTTTGTTCCTGGACAGTTCTTAGAAAACCAGGCTTGTCTTTTGATTGCCATAACTTTAATACAAAATTGCTCCATTTTTATTGTTTCATTAATCTGAAGTTTATCTGGTGGCTAATAAGCCACCTGCTTTATTAGTAATAAAAAATATAATGTCGCAGAAAGTGATGAAAATCTAGTTTTTGGATAACAGTTGCTCTTGTGCGACCTTTAACGTAGTTGATGGACCAGGGAGAATCTCAGTTTCGTATATGAAATTCGTGAAGCGGGGCCATCTGGACTCCCGTGCAAATTTGATGCCGATTTAAAGTGACCTTTACTAAATCAAACTTTAGGGGATAACTTAAGAAAATCACCTGGTCACCCATCTGAGTTTCACGTCTGGACGAAATTATAACGTCATCAAAATAGCGTATATTGTTTTGTTTTGTTTGTTTTGACTCCCATCCATCAACAATCTTTCAGTTAAACAGGAACGGGTCTTCCTGGATTGAACCAGTACTAAGCTAGGATAATTGTGTCTTGCTCAAGGACCACAATGCAGTGACGCCGGTGAGGCTCGAACCCGCGGCCCCTCGGTCTCGAGTCAAGCACTCTGCAACTGAGCCACTGCGCTTCCTAGCGTATATTGTGTCAGTGCCGTTTAAACGTTATTTCCATTGTAGTCTATGACAATCTCTCAGTTTCTTGCATTTAGTTTGCCAATTTCAAATATAATCTTAGGGGGTAAATAATTGAAATTAACATGTCGCCCATATTGATTTCGCGTGAGACCAAAATGATGACGTCACCAAAATGACGTCCGATATGTAAATACATAATGCATTTTGTCCTTTGCCAACGATACCCTAGACAGTAAAGATATTGACAAAATGTTTATCAGTAAATGCAGGATGCCAATTTGAATAGTGGTACCCCCATTTTCAAAATTCGCATTTTGGCACAATTAAAGTCGTTACTTTTGAAATAACCACCTGTCACGCGCAAAACGTTTTCATTTCAAAAGCCAAACTCATATTGAACACTAAAATGTTGAAATGAACACTCCATCTGCACGTGACTCGTTGCTATTGGCCAAATTACCCAACGATCCAATGCAACTTCTTGTAAATTTTGAAATTGAGGGTACGTGTGTTCGGCAAAGCCTTTAATGAATTTTGCTTAGCCGATTTCTGGTATTATCTACTGATAGGCTGGTCTATTCGGTACTGTAAATGAAATTGATATAATGCTTAAAACTTTTTAGAAAATCGGTAAAAACACACATGGCCGGTTAGAACTTTTGACTAGTATACTTTTGTAATATCCTAGTATGTGTGCAATGGAATTCGTAGAAAAGTTGATACGGATTCATTTTTGCCTAAAGTTTGCATGATCTGAACTTTTAACATTCTGACAGTTGCTAAGGTAAAGTTGTTGCCATGGAACATATGGTATGATAACGAAGAAGTTTAATCAGAAATAATTGCCAGTTTTATTCCACTATCCACATGAATATTTTAACGTGTCAAATTTCTTATTTTTTGGTGATTTTCAAATGATTTTTGCATTAAAAAAGAAAGGCCTAAATGTCATAATTGAGTCATAAATGCAGGATCGCGGCTCATATGTATCCGCTTTAATATTCGTGCGTGCCCATTGATAATTGTGCTTACAGAAAATTGCAGTTGCTTTTTTTAATCATCTGACGATGAAAAAGCATGAGGAATTACCAAGCAGAGTAAATATTTTGTATTGCATCTTTTTTTTACTGGAAGTGGGATTTTTTCCATTCCTATCCAGCTAATAAAATATCTTGTTACGTTACATTTCCCTGTCGCCCTGATCAACGTTACTCTAGGCACCAACAGAAATTCTAGCTATATTAATCATAATACATATGAGCCGTGGCATGTGATTTCCAACAATTTGACATTTTGACAAGTGTAGACTCGGACGAGCCTCTGAAGCCTCCTTTTAAGCTTAGAAACTCCAAATGGTGTGCAATCAGTAGCTTAACAATCATAGACTACTCAATCGACTAGCAAAGGCTCTGATCAGACTGCGCGTATGCGCAGGCTGATCTGAGGCTTTGCTGGTCGCATATACCACATTGTTGGAAATCTCATGCACTGGCTCATATTATCTTTCGCTGCAATATGATACCATTAAGGATTGAATGACAGACCGTAAACTTCCCAGAATTGATTAAATCATAACAATTTTGAGAGCATGCTGCTGCTGCTGTTGTTGTTGTTGTTGTTGGTGGTGGTAGTGGTGGTGACGGTGGTGGCGGTCAGCCAGATTATATTACAGTTCATGGGCAGGCTGCTCTTACGCGGTTTACTGGTACTTTGTGTTTTCCTTCCCGTGGAGGGGGGAGGGGGGTTCTTTGTCAGATGCCGTTGTTATTTTATTCTTAATATGGCACGACCACTTTTGTGTTTGCATAGTTTTATTAATAGGGTATAGGTGTATTAACAATACGCAATATATGGCATTATTTTTCATGATTGGCGAATAACTACTCACTTGCTAGTTACAAGGAATCCTTGGCTTAAATTTCACCGATTAGCCAATGAATTTAATTAAAATACCCTCTAAAATTAAAGAGGCTTCAAATATCATTTATTAAGGGGTCAACATTGGAATGATAAGTTAGTTTTGCTGCCCTAAACCCCTACTCATACCTCATTTAATTTTACTGATTCACAGACTGGAGCGCAAACGTGTGAGAGGTGACCAAATATGCCTCGGACACTTACTTTAATGATTTCCAAGGCATTAGCAGTTTTTTGGCCGCTGTGAGAGTTCCAGGATAGTCCACTGGAAAGATCAACCCCAAGTACATTGCACTGGTGCATGTGGTGACAAACTCCAGGACTTGACCATTTAAAGCGTACACTGAATTAACTGCTTTCCTGTCTGATGTCACCCGTACCACCTGGCGTTTGTATGGATTGAACTATATGTCTTCCCACATAGATAGTCTACACTGTTCCGTCTTCCTTATCACACGACCGTGCCACCTGCAAACAGGCGCTGATGGCTCAGTCGGCATGTCATTGATATTAACAAGAAACAGAATCGGTCCCAGAACTAAGCCCTGGGGAACTCAATAGGTTACAGGGAACGATCCTGGTTCTCAATGGTTCTTCGCCGTCAAGTACCACAGTCTGGGACCAGTTTCCCATGAACGCACGGGGGCCAGGGTAGTGCAGTGCCCCTGGTTCCGTTAAGCAAAACCCTGTCACAGTGTGGAATGTCCAGCTTGCTAGCCTGTTGTCTGCGCTCACATTCTAAGCAAGGTCCTCGACCAACATGGTACATGTAAGCTGTGTCTCACGTGACCTTGTTACTCTAAAGTCGTGCAGTAAGTCGTACAAAAGGTCGTGTTCAAAATGCTTCAACAAGTGATAAGTTTGTTGGTTTGTTTGATTTGATTCTTTACGTCTCATCAACAATCTTTCAGTTAAACAGGGACGGGTCTTCCTGGGTTGAACCAGTTAAGCTAGGATAAGTGTGTCTTGCTCAAGGACCACAACGCAGTGACGCCGGTGAGGCTCGAACGCGCGGCCCTTCGGTCTCGAGTCAAGCACTCTACCACTGAGCCATTGCGCTCCCTACAAGTGTTAAGCCATTATATGTTTGAGGGCCTTGCGAAGTATGCAAGTAAGGGAAATACGCCTGTAATTGAATGCGGACAACTTGTCGCCCTGTTTTGAAGCCTGTGGTTGCTTGATCTGTCGAATGAACTCAAGTACATGTAGCTATCTCTTGAGGCATGCCGGGATCAGTTTTCATAAGACGCATTTTGAGGCCATTTCTATATAGGAAACCCTGGCAATCCCAAATAAGTTCTATATAAGCCGTGGCATGTGATTTCCAATAATGTGGTATTTTGACAAGTGTAGACTCAGACGAGCCTGTGCAGCCTCCTTTTAAGCTTTTGAATCCCAAATGCTGTTCGATCAGTAGCTTAACACTCATAGAATATTCAAGCGACTTGCAAAGGCTCTGATCAGACTGCGCGTTTGCGCAGGATGGTCTGAGCCTTTGTTGGTCACACATACCACATTGTTGGAAACCTCATATCGCGGCTCATATATCTATGATGCATCTCCCCCTCGCGGGGATAATGCGCAGGTGCGCGTCTGTGCGGTGTTAGTAGTACATAAAAAGTTTCAGTAAGAATTATATACTGAGGGAGAATAAAAGAATAATAATTGAGCCAGTGCATGAGACTTCCAACAATGTGGTATGTGCGACCATCAAAGCCTAAGATCAACCTGCGCATACGCGCAGTCTGATCAGAGCCTTTGCTAATCGCTTGAGTATTCTATGATAACGTTACTGACTAAATTCTAAGCTTAAAGGAGGCTGCAGAGGCTCGTCCGATTCTACACTTGTCAAAATGTCAAATTGTTGGAAATCTCATGCCGCGGCTCAGATGATAGGGCTAAAATGTACAGAGTAAAGTTAAGTTCCACAAGGTTCGCGACAAGGTAATGTTCATAGAAGGCCTGCTCAGCTAGGGGGCAATGCAAGGTCCAAACCAGCCTGCTCACTGAGACAGGGAACAAGGTAAGGTTTAAAGCTTTCTCAGCTACAGAGACTGGCTTGAATGTAGAAATTTATCACGTGACAAGTTTAATCAATTTGCTTTCCAGAGAGCGAATAAGGAAGGAGCTGGTCAGACTGTGCAGGCTGCTCTGCGCATTTGTTGTTCGTATGCAATAATGTCAGTTTTTTTTCGCGTCGATACCCATTTTATACGCGTATTTGTGCGTGGTGTATGTTGTGCGGATCCAGGAATTCTCGTCAGGGGAGTCGTTAACTTATTTTACAGAGTGGGGGGGGGGGGGAGGCAATGGTTATTTCAAAGAAAACTATAAGATTCCAAGGGGGTACATCATTTTCCAGGGGAGGTCAAACTTTTTCCAGGGGTGGGGGTCCAGTTGCTTATTCCTATAGAAATCTATAGAACTTTTGATTTTCCAGGGGGGGGAGGTCTGGACCCCCTGCCTCCCCCACAACTGGATCTGCGCGTGGCTTCTTATCGTTCTATATTCTGAAGTATGCTTTTCTGTAAACTGACCTGTACTCTTCGCCTCCTAGTATCGTCTGCGATACATTCTGCAAACAGTTTTGACCCAGATCAGGCCTGACAAAGATCTGGATCCAAATTTTATCATATAACGTCGCGTCTAGGAGTGAAATAACGCCATGCAATAAAATCGATAAACCACTAGTGGTTTACAGATTTACGGGAAACGTTATGACGTCCATAACAACGTTGCGTACATGATGCCAAAATCATAACGTTTTTACACCAGAAATGAGATTTCAAAGTATTTGTCATATGATAAATATAATCTAACATTCGTGCTCTTGTATTATTAAATTTATTAAATTCGTTGCGAAAAAGATATAAAATGCTCGGCAAGCCTCGTATTTTATCTCTTTACCCAAACTCGTTTAATAAATTCAATACAACATGAGCACTCATGTAAGATCCTCTATGTTTGACACTCTTGTGGCACTCCTGAAATAATTTTTCGACAAAGTTGATTTTGAATACAATCAGCAGAAAAAATTACCCAGTAGGCAAAGAGTGAAACACACATTACAGATCAAATGTTAACGTTACTATTAAAATAAAGACTTTTGCTGCCTTTTATGGGTAGGTTTACGTCTAAATATATGATCATATTTTCAAAACTGCTAAATTTTGAATCTAAGCTTGAAAATTAATTGACTGAGTTTTTCTAGAATCATTTACAAGAAGTTGATTGAGACACAATTAATCGCATACATGTACCTCAGGTCCTCCGGATTTAACTTGACAATTGTTTCCCTACTGTTATAACACGCACCGGCTCCTCTATACTGTCGATTCCCTAAATACTCACTAAGGGAATTTCTTAAAGTAAAGTGATAAAATGAAAAAAAATACATACCTTTGCGCCAAGAGAAGATTCGTGGTTATCAATAAAAACCCAAGCCTTTTCCCGAAAGTTGGACCACGCTGATTTACCATGGATCTTCATATTTGACGGCGATTGGGAGACGTACGTCGGCAGGCAATAGAATTCCGCTTTAACCATTTCATACGTTGCGTACTCATCCAAAGAATCAAAATAGAACTTTCTACAACATTCGCTAATGCAGCCATCTTTCAAATCCCAGAATTTCATTTCGTCTTTCACCGCTCGGGTACATATATCTCTTGGTATATGCATTGTTCCAAAACGATAATAATCCAAAATACAACCAAACATTGCCGGATTTCTGTCAAAAAAGTACTCGTCTTTAGCTTGATCGTAGTGTTCATGATCTGAGTGATCTAAATGTGCCAGTCTGGTGCCAGGGACATTTCGGAGTGTCGACTTTCGGGTGGTGAAACGTTTCCCACCAATATTCAGAGTAACTTTCTCGTCGTCATCCGATGAGTTAGCTCGTATATGTCGATTATAATATTCTTCCGTTTTCTGTTGCAGTTTGGCTTGAAATATTCTATGTGCTGATTTGTCTGTTTGAAAAAGTGACCCTCGTCTCGTGGGTACTGCTAAATAAGCCATTACCCTCCAAAGCAAACGATATTTCACAGAAATGCGAATTTGCTATTTCCAAAATGGGGACTTATTAAGTCATCATGGAAATGCTCTGTAACAATCCATTTTCAAATGCACACTTCATTGCAATACGCACCTTACATGTGTAATTAAAATTCCTCTCCATTCACTCTACATCCACTGAGATATGATAAACGGCGATGTAACAGACAAAGAAGTTCGGGTTTCTTAACGTTGACGCCATTTTGTATTTTAAACCACGACGTTGAAATTGACGTCACTTCCTTTCGTAAAAACCGCGTAAATATTTGAAAACGTTACGTTCCAAATTGACATCGAAGCAAAAACCATTCAAAGTCGATTCGCTGCCAGATTATCTACATGCATTCTTAAACTGGTTACGCGCAAAATGCTGGAGCAATCGCGCGAACACAAATATACCGCTACTTTGTTTTCATATCTTGTATACTCTTCGCCTTCCATCTGACAAACTATATCTCAGACATCGCTATGCATCATGGGAAAACCTGTCTTTCGTGCTGCTCAAACAACAACCTTCTGTTTTCCTCAGTGACATGTCCAAGGACATACAGTTTTCGCAAGTGTGCCAAACAAATAAGACACTGATCAAACTGCTCGTGCTTTCTTATCTGTGTTTTGATGATTTTTTTCGAAAGAATCACATGAATCTGCCACACAGATATAAATCTTCCACCTGCTTATGAATAAGATATACGTCAATATTACACAGTTTATACTATCATGATTAACTGACCTTATTCCAATATACAAATGTATAAGCAGGTTTTCTATTTATATTATATTTTACAAAAGAATTCGAGAGGCTGCAATTAAGGTTATGCCACGAACATCACAACTGGTAACAGTTCATACATGTCACACAGGTCCAAGTCGACTGCCGATGCTTAAAGAAAAGACACCGCAATTAAGGTTATGCCACGATAACAGTTCATACATGTCACACGGGCCCAACACAGGTCCAAGTCGACTGCCGATGCTTACAGAAAAGATAGACCGTAAAGTGACAGCCGCAGAGCTCTACTGACTGTCGCCGGGGGGAGGGGGTGTCACAGGATGGTTCCCATTCAGCATGTCGAGAATTATTTTGGCTTTCATCCGCCCATGCCAATGTGTTGAAAAAAAAAACGTTTAGCAAATCAAGCGTTTCATACAATTAGATAAAAAAAAAGGCCGCCGGTTCACGAGAGTTTTTATACTAAGCTGTGAATGCTCAGACGAGGCTGTGCAAATGAGGATTCGCTAGTCGCACAAACAAAGTAGATAAACGCGCCAGGCCAAAATCCTTCGATAATGTGGTATCCATGAGAGTTCTTTTTTTTCTCAAAAATTAAGAACCAAACCGCTCGTGAAATAGCCTAAATATTTATTAGATTATTATCATATATACGAAAATTATCTCGAATATTAAAGGTTGTTGCTATTTTTTAAAATGTTGCTGCATCTTCTGAAATTTGCTTTCATTATAATGTCTGCAAATGAATAGTGTCTTCATCCTGGTAAGAGTTTCGCACTTTTTTCATGTCGCATGGAAACAGTTCTTGTAACATGAAACCTAGATCAATAGAGAATTTTGCTTCAACTATATTGCGATATAATGATATATTTAAATGAAATGTCTTTTAATTTCATTGTGCGCAATAAACACTTTGTCTGTCATAGTCGTCTGCTGGGATAACCTTTGCAATACAGTTTGGGATCCAGATCAGGCCCGCAGTCGGGCCTGATTTGGATTCAAACTGTTTGTGACTCTGGCGATTTTCTTGAAATATATGTTTTGAAAAAGAACAGTACTTTGGAAAAAAACGCCAGCAGACGAAAAAACAGGATGTTATATTATCCAGTATGCAAGGGGTTAATTTACGTAATTGTATCTGAAGTCGTTTTCACCAAATTTATTTAAGTCTCCTATTTGTGATCGTTGAACTAAAGACATTGTCGTACGTCCGTCCACGGTTTCAAATATTTCCTCTTACACCACTGGACTTTTTAATGGAGAATCTTTGTGGAAAATGCAGTGGTTTCGGTATGTGTCCAAGATGGCCAGAGTTATTGTATTTTATTATAGATATTAGTTATTTTAGACACTAACTATTTAGTTAATGTCTACTAATATATTCGAAAGTGGTTAAGACATTTCAAACATGATGGCGGCTAAATATGCATAATGGCAACTTTATTTGCTCAACCATGATATCTCGATATATCCAGATATTAAAATTGTCACCCCATAGCCCTTACGCATACGCAGACGCATTTTCTCCATTAAAACATGTCTGTGTGCCATTTAGACTCATTTCTGTGTGCTACTTCTTTTGCTTAAATCTTGATTTCTCAACGCAAAGCCAACACCTGACAAGTTATGACATAACACTTTGACTGCCGGAACCAAATTACACAGACAGGAAAAGTATGTGCAGAATAAATAGTTCCTTATCAGCCGTTTCCTCTAACTATTTATTCACCATTTGCGCCATGAATATTCATGCTAAGCTCCACCCATTTTGAATAATTATATAAATAAACTTTCACGTTATACATAGAGCAAAGAAATTGTCAGGTCCACTAGTGTAGTATCATATCTAATAATATTTCCATAAGCAAACAGAGTAGGCCCTGATCAGGCAGCTTTTGTAAGAGCTGCCTGATCTGGGTCTGTTTTTTGTTTTTTTGCAAGTGGTAAAAGGCGTCTCTATGAGGTATATGGTTAATAACTAGGACGGATAAGTCCAGATCATCCACTGTAAGGTCCCTTTTAGAAATTCAGCAGTTAAATAGTTAATAAAAACCGGTGTTAATTTCTCAAAAACAATATACTGAGGATTATTAGAAATCTGTAATATTGTAATAGTATACCATGCTGCCATATGAAACCTTGTTTTTGCTATATGTGAATGAACAGCAAGGTGCAGCTCAGCTCGCACAGAGAAACAAAATATATATAATAGCTTTATATAATGCGTTAAATTTTCTAACTTTGATTAGTCTTTGTAGCTTTACATACTGGTTTGTGTCCAGCTTTTAGTCTCAATACGCACATGAGCTTGAAGTTCGGTCCTTATATCACTTCTATAGCATTAAAACCAAAAACAATGCCATTACGTAGTAACATTGTGAGCTTTTGTTTTTGAGGCTATGGAAGTGGCTCCTGTGCATTACGTAACTCTGCAACTTCGATATGAATAATTGTCATGAGGATGGGTGGAAAGATGGACGGGCGGACGGACAGACGGACTGGCGGATGGGCGGGCGGGCTGAGGGACGGATGAATGTTATCCAGTGCCGCACCTTTCGTATGAATATGTCCACGTCTTCGGGCGTAGACAATAACAGGATGGGGACCTTGTTGACAATGTCCCTGGCGACAATGACATGCTCCAGTACTTCTCGCATCGAAGGAGATTTGGCGATCATCAACAAACTTAACACAGCTATTCTAAAACAGGTTCGTCAAAACCAGTTGATTATTGCCGCCAAACGCTGTATGAATAGACGCCTATATGAAATTGATGAGGATTCATCCATGTGCGGATCCAGAGGGGAGGATAGGGGGTCCAGACTCCCCGCTCCCCTGGAAAATCACGTTCTATGGGTTTCTATACAAATTAGCATTTAGACCGCCCTGGAAAAAGTGGGGCCCCCTAGGATAAGTTGGACCCCCCCCCCCCTGGAAAATATTGCCCCCCTTTGACACCTTGGAAAACTATAGTTTTCTTTGAAATAAACCATTGATAAACCACTGTTGTAAAAAAAGTTGAGGATTTAAAAAAAACGTCGTCAGAGCTTTTTAGCTTTTTTCTAGCAGTCGGGCCTGGACCCCCCTTGCAAAAATTCCTGGATCCGCGCATGTCATCTCAGTTGCCGAGCAGTGCGTTAGTCTCCAATTCACTGACAAACACTCATAATTTGAGTTGAAAGTGTAAATGAAAGTAGACATGACATGTGGGATACGGGAGTGAACCGAAGTGCTGACGATGGCATCCGTTATCACGCCTCACAAGTCGGATCCGCCTGTACGTGGAGATATTCCGCGAGCTTTAGCGAGTGGATTATCTTACATACAGGTGGACAAACATGTTATAACTATTTTATACCACCTACATCAATGTAAACCTTAAGCATCACGAGATATGTCGTGCTAAAGTTGGTAAAGGTGGATTGGCAAAAGAAAAAAAAACGTACTCTTTGATATTAAGTGCCACATTTCTTATTTAATGAAGTGCTTACACAATAATATTACCCAAAATTATACAATATGGTTACACCTGTACTTACCACATCTAGTTTCTAATGTTAAAACTACATCTAACCAGTGTTACACTTAATATGTAACAATATTAAGAATTTTAGTTCATACAGAAGAGAAACCTTATGACAAGTCAGTTCATACAGGAGAAGAACCTTATATCTATGATTTTGTAATTGTAAGCCCCCTTAATAAACCCGGTTCACAAGATTAACACCCTGTTAAATCTATTGGTTAAAATTAATCATTTTGTCACAGAGAACTCTTGGCTTCAAAGGTTTTGTTAAAATGCTTAAATCTTCTCTCTTCATTCTGTTTTGTGAAACTGATGCTGCTTTCAATCAAATAGCAACATTTATACGTTAGCTGGCTGTATATTCCAGGCATACAGTTTCGTTTCTGGACCTCACTTATTCATGTAGAACACTGTTCTATGATACCTTTGATAAGACTCTGTTACACGTTATCCTGGTCACGCACCAAAATGTGGTTCCTCTAGTTCAGTTGGGATGTAAAGGAAATATTTAGTCTTCTTGTTTTCACACGTTTATTGTTATGATATTATTTTTCTTAATAACATCATGCAGGACTTGAGGAAGTGATACACATCGTCTTGGCCCCATAGTGCCATGACATGGGGCCATGACCTTCGACATTTCCGACCATTGAATTATTTAAAATTGTCTAAACATGTCTTTCTTTAAGAAAAGTGGAAGTAGATTTAAAAACAACCTCTTTCTGACGAGTTATTGATTCATTTCAACTAATTAAAATTAATCAATTTTGCTTAAACTGACCTATACCCACAAGACGTAGGAAATGACAAAGTTACCGGTTGTGGATTTTCATAAAATTTGGCTCAGATCAGCTGGAAATATATGGCATATTTTTGTGATAATATGATATCTTGACAAAGACTGGAACATATCTCATGAATTGAATGTTGAATGTTTTGTAAATTTTTGTGAAAAAAAATATTGAAATTTTATAATCACTTCTTCAGAAAACATAACCATATTTTATCTAAACTATTTTGTGGTATTAAAATAATGCCTATGGTATTTTGGATTCAATTTAGATGACAAATCATAGACATAAAAAAACTATAGATTTAGGACATAGAAATTCAGAGACAGGTACCACCTCAATGGTGGAGTACGTCAGGGTTGCATCCTAAGCCTTATTCTTAACTATTTAATTCGATAAGTACATTTTCATAGTTTGTATATAATGAGTTATTAATATGCAAAGTTTAAAGAAAATCCATGGGTGGGCACAGATGTAAGTACCCCTTTAGAGAGAATGTACAACTTGTGTAAACTGGAGATTTGTTGTACTAATCTGGTCTAACAATATATTCTGAAGAATTTGTGTAGGAAGGATATATTAAAGACATCGATATGAGTGTTTGAATATGCTAAAACTTATTTGGAGCACACTAAGCCTTTGATAGGTTATATGACTACTGTCCTGCCAGCCAAGAGTGACAGTGACGTCATGTTTTGTTTTTACAAAGTTATCAGGGACTTATAATTGATTGTGTATTAATCCTAGACAAGTGATCTATCGATTCGTGTTAGCTCAATTTGAGTGTAGAAGTTACTATTCATTCACGATTTTTGGCCTAATGATACCGCTAAGTGTGGACTGAACTATTGAAAATATTGTTTGTGGCCGTGTTCCTTGGCTGTACCAGTACTGGCCGGGTGGGTTTATGCTTTTTGTGGTTCTATGTCCAGGAACTCCCGAAGGCTCAACCGGCAGTGGTTCTGATTTTAAAGCGTCTCAGAAGACGGGGCAACGGCTTAAAGTCTCATCCGACAGACTGGGAGAACTATTGAAAATAAGGGAAAATGGGGTTTGATGCGCAGTTATCGTAAAGCAAAACAGTTTATATCGCATTAGAATTTAATTTTATCTGCGTGGCTCAGTCGGTAAGGCGTACATAAACGTTTGTCACAGCTTTTTGAAGAGTAACGAAGAGACAGTGAGTTTGAAACCCAAAGTTAACATTTTAATACACGTTGTTTGTTATAGTGCTATTTATATGTGTTTAAGGATTACAAATTCAGATTTTATATACTTTTAATATTTTTCATCTTACAAAATGACTGACTACAATTAAAAACAAAACTAAAGTTTATAAAAGCATCTTAGTTGTGCAAGTATTGGAGTCACATTCGCTTACCATTTCCACCCAAAGATGGTAGAGAATGGCTGAATGAATTGTATCTGGTTGCACCATGCATGACCTCTTCTTAGCATACTTTAACGCATGTGCAGCAATTTAGCCTTCCTATTAGACATATTCAACAGTCCAGAGAAGTTTTCTTCAGTGAAAAATCTGTGAGTGAACGCATATTTGAGCATGGAAATCACGAGATGTTTGAGATGCAAAATAAATCACAATTAAAAGAAATGATAACCGATGCGAACTCGACAACTATAGATGCCATCCATGAAATCAAATTTGACTTCAAGCTCTCGACGCTATCCCCAGAACCACTCGGGCTGGTTTGGAAAGGTGTCACGTATATCGATATTTATAGATAAATACGATATTCAACTTAGAACTTAACAATTGTAAACAAAAAATTACGTCACTGTCACTCTTGGTTGGCACGACAGTAGACCGTTTATCACATTTTATGCAAATATATATCAGCATAATTTTTAACATGTAAAACTTCTTATGCGACCCTAGTCATTTATTTAAATTATTTACATTTTTGTTGAACTGTATGGAAGCGGATACACATCAAATGTCACTTATGTAATACTGGTTAGCTTTTTTTCTATAAATGCATTCCCTCTAGCGAAAACCTGTTGATACATTTATCATTTAATGGTCTCAAATTATAGCTCGATTTTCAATTCTTCTGATTGTCATTCACGATTTCATTGCCTTGCAGACATCCGTATGATCTGTTATTAGAATCTAATAAAGTACAACATAAAAGGCAAAAAAATACTCAACTCCCTCTATATTTATATAGTTGCCCACTTCAGGGGTCGCATTTTTCTTTTTATTTCTAAATTTGATAGACCATATTATTGTAAGCAAACAGTGAAGAGCATAATCTCGGTTGGCACTGCTAGTCCATTTCCCTGAAAAGGAACTAAGGCTTATAAGGGCTAATAACACATTTTGGATTTGCTCTGTTTTGGAAGACAATATGCTGAGAGGATAAACATGTTGTAAATCAAATTCACTGTTCACTTGTGTAGATGGTGGTAATCCTACAAAACAAACAAACAATAAACAAACAAACAAACAAACAACATAAAAATAAGAAGACAAAAAACTACGATCAGATCACCTGGCCTGGAGGTTATATAACTTGAGTACAGTCTCAGACTCAAACTAAAGCGCAAGATTGGCTGCTTGTCCGCATGCAGCAAATCATTGCGCTTTATAAAACGTTTTTCAATCTTAATTGCCCATAAAACTGTGATGCTGAAATATAAAAGTGTTTTCTTGGTTTGAATAAGATTTTAAATTTATCCTGCTTATAAATGTTAAAATGCCAACAATGGTTGGCATTTTACACTTATGAGCAGAAAAATATTCAATTTAAGTTGAGTTGAGCAGTTTTATATCCTCGGTCCCTGTTACATGTAGTCGTCGCGAATACAAGATTATTGTTAGATTTAAACTTAGGGTGAATTCTAATGCACTAACAAATGTTACGCGACATCTGATTGGATAACGTCATAAATTTGCGACAGTATAATCTTGCTGCGATATACTGTTTCAAACTCGACGTCATAACACAACGTCGCTTATTATTGGCTGACAAGTGGTGTTTTGCAGCTTGCAGGTGGCAGTCGCTGGACGTATTCGCAACAGATAACATTGCATTGTCTTTTTGATGGATAAACTGTAGTGCATTAGAATGGGGATTTGTGGAGGTATATCGTCGGATTTACATTCGGAAATCACGTTTTCCCGACGATACACGAGGGTCATCCGATAAAGAAAGAGACTTTCTTCATAGTCTGAAAGTCTGTTTGTGCATTTAGTTAAAATTCACCATAATAATAGCAAAGCATCTTAGCAATTCAGGAATAGAAACAATATGTTTTTATTTATCATTTGCCATAGTAACGGGATGTTTTGTGGAAGGACTTAAAGATGTATTGGCACGTTTACATTATTTTTAGATACCCACGGCCTTTCAAAGTCTTTTATTTTCGCTCATAAATATAATTTAACCTCTTTGTATCTTTTCTTCTACTGTTTAATCTTATTGTTACATAAAATGCTATAAAAGAAGAACCAAATATACATTTCCTTTATTTTGGTTGCCCAGCAACCGATTTACTCGATTTTTTATAAACACATTACTTTGTGTTGCTATGGTAACTATGTTAGTGAAGGATATCCGACAAAGTGTATCGCTATGTGCAGCTGATTGTAATTAGGTATAGATGAACAGAACCCTGTTCACTTAAATGCCTTTAACTATTTGATATTTACTTTTAAAGTAAGTATGGGTGCAAAGATCAGGAATCGATACAATCAAGTACCACACCTGACCTAGGATACTAATGGGAAAGTAACAAACTCACAGCTAGACACCACAAACGAGAGCCAAGAGGTCAGCCCTTTTTAAAGTCAAGAAGTCAGCGGAAAATACCAGCTATTTGTTTAAAGCTTTGCTTCCATAGTAGCAGCTCAAGACTTTGGAACATAGCTTTCCCCTATTGGATATAGACAGATTGTATGAGCATACATAAATAGACGTAGAAAAATAAACTATACATCTTAATCTGTTGCCATGGTGACCACCTACACTAAGCCGTCCATGGATGTTTGCCTAGTAACAAAAGATGGAACTGTGTAACACGTTGAACATAGTACATGTGATTAGCCAAAAACACGTGCGAATTTTGAACGAGATTTCATAAGTCTAGCATGTAAATTCACTGCGCTATAGAAAACGTCTCATTCGTTATTGGATGACTCTCGAGCCTCATCAAATGATACTTTTGAATACAGCTATCCCCTAAATCTTAACCGCGATTCCGAATAGAATTGCATTTAAGACCATGACATGACTTATAAGCGCCCTGATACAAAATGCGTGATGTTTGTACCGAATTTGAAAATCCCACTTAACATTAAAAGATATTACCCTGTATACATGATTAGATACTCGTTACTTTCTGAAGCTCATTAACACATAGTTTCACCACGAACATAAACAGAATCTATTTGTTAGAATGATTAACTTGCTGTTATTCCTCTCTTATCTATTTTAAAGGTATCCGTGATCTGTTTTTGCAAAACTCTTGTGTTTAAAATCAAAAATGCATGTCTACTTGCGTTCTTAGAAAATAAAAAAAATGCAAAAAATACTCATTATCGAAACGTTTACAGATGAAGTCGATAATCGTCTTAACATTGAATCTACTACAGTAAAACCTGTGTAAAACGGCCACTCTGAAAAAAACGGAAATTGGTTTTCAAGACCAAATATCGCTTAATGCATGTCAAAAGTATTGCAGAATTCTGCAATGCGTTCGGCCTTCATTAAGCTGCCAGTTGTCATTAAAATCTTTGTTTTGTCTATTTTTGAGTAGCCGTTTTACAAATGTTTTACTGTAATGTACACTTTCTTCTGCTTTATTATAATAAATTTAGGATGATACATTGTTTATATTAAGGGGTCACAGGTAATAATTTCCAAATAAAATTGCATATCTTTCTCTGAAGATAGTTTTTGTTTTTGCATACAGTGTAGATCCTAGTAAATGCTGCATCATACGGCATCACTGTTTGCCAAAGTACGTGTACGTATTTAGTAGTCACACGTACACAAGGGATTAAAACAATAATACACCACTAATCACTTACCCGAGTTCTCCAAAAATACATTTTAAGCGTCAAGCATCTAATTAGCTTCAAATAAAGCATGTTATTAGCTTCCAATAAACTACTGGATTATTTCTACGTGCATAATGAAAATTGTACGTATTCAAGAAAAATCACCTTATGTGGAAATAAGGTTTTTCCAACCATAAGGGGCTGCTCTTAAAAGAACGAATTCGCTCCCTCTGGGAATTTCCCTTTGGGAGCAATTTCTTTCCTTTAAGAGAAGCCCCATTTATGAAAAAGGAAGCAATTGATTATTATCACTGTTCGTTTCAGTAGTCTCCCTTTAATGTGAGTAACTATGGCAACGTTCTGGCCTCGAGGTTATAAAACTTGAGTTCATTCTCAGACTCAAAATAAAGCGAAATGATTGGCTGCTTGTGGACACATGTCCGCAAGCAGCCAATCATTGTGCTTTATTTTGAGTCTGAGACTGTACTCGAGTTTTATAACCTCGAAGCCTAGCTACACCCATGAATAAGTTTTGTATATTTGAGCAAGCTGCTGTAAATAAACTATATCTAGGGTACTGACAAACAGAGTGCCACTTTGACAAGAGATGTTTCTGTGATGTCATGTTTTTGTCACAACATAGAATGTTTTGTATTTGTGTTGCGTGTATTCTAATCAGTATCGCAATGCATAGACAAACTATTTCATTTTGATCAGCATTATCTTTGTATAGATAAGTAGATTGTGCTCAGCACCTCAATATGTAGATACATGGGAATTATTTCATTCTGATAGGCATCGTTTGGAACTACATGTAATTATTCTTAACAACCCCTCTGTAAAGATAATTGGAATTTTTATCAACTTCTATAAGTAAAGATAAGTAGGAACTTTTTATTCTGATAAGCATTAAATAGGAACTGTTTCATTCCTGTGTATAGATAAGTGACATTTTGCAAATCAAACACTAGGTGTAGATAAGTGGGAATTATTTCATTTTGATCAAATTCTCTTTGCACAGGCTAGTGAGAACTGTTTACTCTGATAGTATTTAAGTGTTAAGATAAGTAGGAACTATTTCATTCTATGCAGCGTCTCTGTGTATAGATAAGAGATATTTTAAAGCTGCATACTCTGTAACTATGAACATTTTTCGAAAAAAAATATTTTCTTTTTAAATCATTTGTAAAAGTAGAATTGAGCTATGTTTTCACAATAAAAATGTTCAGTACAGCTGAAAACTGCATGGAAAAGTGATTTATCTTACCAAATAGGTGTATTTTTCTCTTGTTGGTAATTATTTGCGTCCCTCCAATAATTCTAGACCGTTGAATTTTAACATAAATGCAGTCGTTTTGATAGTGATAACTTGTTAAGATTTACGAAAATGGTAAAATGTTGACCTGATTTTGAGTATTTTTACTGTGTTCTTGAAAAATAAAAACATTATTTTTAAAATTAGATGATCAAAAGTTACAGACTATGCAGCTTTAACCATCAACACTATGTATAGATAAGCGGGAATTATTTCATTATGACCAGAATCTCTTTGCATAGGCTATACTAGTGAGAACTGTTTATTCTGGTCATAGATAACGAATATAAGTGGGACTAGATTTATTCTGTTAGATTAGCGACTCTTTTTAAATATATACTTAAAGCCATTAAAAACGCAACTGGTACAAGTGTTATTTTTCCTATAAATATAGGTTGAAACACTTTGTCTTTGTATTAACAAGCGTCCCTAACGTACGAAAACGTTTTACCAAAACTTGAGCTCAATTGCAAACTTCTCTCAAAAGTTTTAGTGAAAAATGACAAATTCATCGAATTTTTTGGTAACCATCTTAAATCTTGAAATTTTATTCAATTTCAGCGTCAAAGTACTGCGTTTACTCAAACAAACAAGAATACGGAATACACCACAAAATTCACTTTGCAGGAAGGGCCTAAAATTTATGTTTTAAACTTCATTTTTTCGTGAAATTTCCCCAAAATTTGAGAAATCACTAAAGCTTCAATCAAACTGAATCATTTAAAAATTGGCATACGTAGTTGTAAGGTCAATACCTATGGTTATAATTTATCGCAATATTTACCGTCGAAAGTGCCGCATTTTCGTTAACTTCCGGTTTTCATGCTGAAACTTTGATGGCCGTTTTGAAGGTCAAAACTTCAAGACAAAACAATTCTGTTGCGTGTGCATAAAAAGTAGAGTAACATTGAACTTTTCCGAAAGTTTGAATCCAAAAGAGCCATTCATAATGAAGATCTGATATCCAGATTAATAAGGTGATTTTGCAGTTTTTATGTCGAAGTTCGGGTTGTGTCCCTTTATAAAAAATACAGCCTGGCTTACCTGGACTGCTTTATCCGCACCAAAAGAATATTGGCTTGATATCGCGACCATAGATTTATGCTTTTATTTTATTGGAATGGTATAATATCATTAAATCTCGGGTAAGGATATACTGTAAAAGCTGCGTTTTTACTGGCATTAAGTATATTTTCCACGTATCTGAGATATAAGTGAGAAATATATCTATATTATCAGGAATCTATTCTGATCAGCGACTCTATATTTCATTTTCATCAACATCTCTGTGTAAAGATAAGTGGGAAATAGATCTAAAAAGCAAGCGAGTATGATCAGTAAATCTATCCTGATCAGCAACTCTGTCTAACGGTAAGTGGTTACTATTTCATTTTCATCAACATCTGTGTGTACAGATAAGTGGGAAATATATATATCATGATCAGTGTCTCTGTGTATCGGTAAGTGGTAGTTTTTCGACTGGGACCATCATTAGTGGGAACCATTTCATTCTAATCAGGATATCTGTGTATAGATAAGTAGAAATGCTTGTATAAGATCTCTATTTATAGAGACAAAAAGTAAGTTTCAGTGTGAAAGTTTGTGTGTATCCAAGGCTCACATGACATTGATACTGGTTGCTAATCTAGAGCTTGTCTTAACAAACTTTCACGTTTGTCAATTAAGTCACTCGTCTGACTTTTGAACCTCTAGACCTACAGCTTTGATATTCCACATGCAGGATGTCATTTACAAATATACCAGCATATATTCCTTTGACATTTGACATTTGACCTACTTATCGCAATATTTAACCTTTAAAGTCCAACTTATCTGTACACATGTACAGTGTATTTTATATGTCCTTGGGACCTTTAGATTTTACAAAACATCTTGTGTTTTTACTGTTGTTGTTTTATTATTTATTTATTTATTTTTTGTTTGCTTGTTTGTTTATTTTAAGAGATATCATTTAAGTCATAGATCAAAGAGAATCGACTTATGCAGAGGTGATGTGTACTGAATAAACCTTATACGAGTACTGAAACAAAGACCAAATGACATTAAAGTGTTAGAAGTATAAAATACACACATTAACATGAATAACTGATAACCAAGTTTCAATTCAGCTCTTTATTCTTATTCAAATTGCAAGAACAAACAAAATCAGACAAGTGCGAAATCAAAATATCAAGTGTTTATGTTCTCTATTTACAATTATCTGATGATATGTAATAAATAAGATTTCGTATCAACATCTTGATTCTGTTTGTTGGCTGCTGATTGATACGCAATTTCAATCTTTGCACCATTACTTACTTCAAAACATACATATTATATCGATCTACATGCTCTAAAACAATGCATACGACTGTTACTGTGTTTCCAAGACTTAAGTGTCCCCCGTTTTTTGCTAATTATTCTTTAATGGTGATTTTAATTGAAAAATAAATTAGAGAAATAAATTCAAATATAGACCGCGTAATTGAATAGATTTTTTCCACATAAATATGAATTTTTGTATAGGCTGGGATTAGATGGAATTTTGGTGTGTTTTTGCTGCTCCTCTTTGAATTAGTCCCCAAGTGAACCTAATGATATAAATAAAACATGGCTTATACAGGTCAGTGGAGGCAATTCGTCAGTCCCACAGATAAAGTGCGTAACAGAAAATTATTTTTCCTATTTCTCAACCAAAGAATATTTGGGCGGTACTCAAAACAACCGTCTCGATAGTACGGTTCTTTTGAACACCGAAAACACGTGTTTAAACTGATGAAACCAGTCGCAGCTTCACGCTAAAATTGCTTAACAGGACCAATCTTCGTGCATTAGGCTATGATTCACTTCTTATACTGACTTCAATGTACATCTAAAAACCAATGCATTGAAATGGCCTGTGTTCAAAAAACGATTCAAGGAATAATATTGTCTAAACCTTAAATGCTGGGTTGTTGTCCTCTCTTTCGAGAGAATTATTTCTAAAAATATGTCTTTCAGGAATAGAATACAAGTGGGTTTTCAAACAGTATGGTTCCAGATAGTGCCCAACATTTTAGCCTGAACTTGGCTTCGGATGTTGACGAAGTTTATCCGCGAAATATCTTACGTAGGCAAATATTTGATGCTTTTTAAGTTTAATGTATATCCCCGATTCACTATTTCTCGTCGACTCTCTAATTTGCTTGAATTGTCGTCATAAACTCTTTACTTACTAGTGTCGTCTGCTGATAACCTTTGCAAACAATTTGGACCCAGATCAGGCCCGACGGGAATGATCTCGATTCAAACTGCTTGACATTCTACTGATATTCCTGAAAGATTTTTTAGAAAAAATAACAACAAACAAACTGATTTTGAAAAATATCAGCAGACGACAAAACCATGACAAATTACCTCATAGGCAAAAAGAGTCAATGAATTGAAATGGATGGTGCTACATGTAAATGCAGGTTTCGTGCTTAAGCCTTATATTTGCCTGCTTTCAATACGGCACGGTCTAGGACCCATATAGACTTTTACAATTGCGTGTTTCAGCGTGCGTGTGTGTGTGTGTCAAAATGATGACGAGTGAGGTTTGCGGAATAGATTTTCTTGAATCAGTGGATATAGATAGTCCTGTAGGCTAGTACATATCATCATAGCAAATCAAATATACCACGTGTATCTATAGAAGTACACATGGGTATATTCACAGGGAAAACCAACTAAGTTATTCTTTTGTACAGGGGATTTGGGCTTCATTTACAAATAAGGGCGTTTCCCAGAAATAAGTTTTAGTTACGTGGTGTGTATTTAAATCCATATCTTTAGTGCCGTTCTTCTAAGTTCAATTTGAAGCTGTCTAAAAAACAAAAACGGGGGTCACTTATACCTTGGAAACACATTAGTTAATCAAGGCTAAGGCGTAATATTTTCCGTAGTTGACATGATTACATACACCATTTTCAATTTGCCTTAATGTTTTTAAAATTGGTGTAGTTCAGCAGTAAACTATGCATAGTTAAAAAGTAAAAGCGCTAAAATGTTAAGTATAGGAGTGTTCTTCATTTCCCAAACCTTACAGTATTCCGACTGCGCGTGCGTACGAAATACACCTAAAATTGTGACGTTTGTCATTGGAAAGATGAATTTGGTGTCTTTCAGGTTATTTTTAGATGCCCCCAAGATGCCCTTTGGACAACAACATGTCGCTATAAACATATACAACATATGTTAAGGGCATTTTGGGTCTAGGGGGAGCATCTAAAAACAAACTGAAAGACACCAGTTTCATCTTTCCTTTATGTCAAATGTCACAATTTTAGTTGTATTTCGTACGCATGCCCAGAAGGAATACGGTAAGGTTTTGGAAATGAAGAGCACATATGCTTAACATTTTAGCACTTTTCTTTTTCTTTTTTTAAACTAGCAATGCATTTACTCAAAGTCTGGTCTAAACGGCACCCAGTTTAAAGACCTAAAATGAAGGACGGAGTAGAAAGTGCACGTTTTCACGGCATAGTAAATAGTTAATCGCTTTGAAACGTGTTTTGTTGCCTACTATGGATATTTTACTGCCAAACTACACTAATTTAAAAAAAAAAATAGGACAATTTGAAAATTTGGTGTAAGTAATCGCGTCAATTAGGGAAAATATACACCTTATCGCTAGAACTCATTTACAAAATATGAAACCTGTGGATTTTCACAGGTTTTATATTATACGTACATTTTCTGGTGGTGATAAGCGGAATTATTATTTTTAGATTTTTCGTGGCATATTCTTGAAAGTACATGTATTAGTAATATGTGTCTAGTTTGCTACTGTAAAGTCGCAAAGAAAGTGCTAAAAAGGGAACGGCAACATTGAAATCATTTATTAAACCATGCAATATGTCGCAAACCAATTCAAAATTGGATGAAAGATAAGAGAGTTACAAATATAGTCCTGAGCCCGTAGGGCATAATTAATCGTTCTACCCTGTTAAAGATGATATAAATGTCAACATTTGTGGCCTGGATTCGATTCTTTATACTTAAATGCAAGATGGCGTCCAACATGGCTGCCAAAAAGTTTTTTTTCTAATTTTCATGTAAAAGGGTGTAAGACTTCATTTGAATGCATTTTCACCATACCTTATTGAGAAGCAGGAAGAAATGCATACTAAGACGTCAAAACGTCAATATCAATAGTTTGCAGGTGATTAAACCCAAACTTGCCGCCTAAAATGTCATAATTTACTATGATGGAAGCACATAGGGCAAAAAAATTCCACAACTACTATCACTGAAAAGTTTGACAAGCTTGTATCAAAGTTTACTTTAGTATATATTTGGGAATTTTTTCAGCATGGTATCCAGTTTTGTTTCTGGTTTCAGGAAAAAGTAGTTTCACTTATGTAACGCTAGGATGCTGTTGAACAACATGTCTTTGAAGTAGCATATCTCTAAACGGATGCAGTATTATTTTAACTGTTTAAAGACATATGCGGCTAATTCCCATGCGCATCATTTCTGCGTCGGATTACTTACTGTTCTCCAACAGCAATTATTGCGAGCCGCGAACGACTTGGCCTCCTAGCTTAGTGGTTAGCGTGTAAGACTATAGAACAAGGGTCGATTCCCGGGTGTGCACCTAGCTTACAGTGTTTTTCTTCTTCTTTTAGCGTTTAAATGCTGAATTACTTCAAACTAAGTACAGTAATATGTAGACTGGCTCCAGTCATTAAAACAATTTTTCATCAATGTGTCATATTATATAGTTGTAGCTAGTCTAACTCTGATGGCTCTGTTTTAAGACAGAGCCATCAGAGTAAGACTAGCTACACGTATATGATATGCCACATTGATGAAAAATTGTTTAAGGACTGGAGCCAGACTAAGTTATATGGCATTATAAAAATGGCAAATAATTTCGCTCCTTAACGTTTTATATTGAATAACAGTCATTAGTTTCTATGTATATTTTAACATTGAGAAGCTGTCCTTTCTGCATTGTTACTCTGTGGGAAAATGCTATCTTCCTGAATATACTTTCAAACAAGTTTATATTCATTTATTGCGAAACTGTATTAATTTGCCTCCTCTTGGTACAGTTGTGTATTTTGATTCCAAATGTTCAGTCAGTGCTGAGACCTCCCTTCCCTCTTTCAAATCGAACAATAAATACATTGCCCCACTGAATACCTGGTGAAAAAATTAGTGAGTATGATCAGGAAATACCACAATCACACACCGCAGACCAACCCACGGCACCGTGAGGAAGAGCCACCGAAAACCAACAGTCAAGAGACATTAGGAAGACACTTAAAGTAAAGCAACCAGCTATCTCTTCCTCGTCAAGCTGGTTGCAAAACTAGAAAGGACACTACGTAATGCATATCAAAAACAAGGACCAATCACAGAAGCCCCTCAAACAATGGGAGGAACATTAAAATCGCATTATGAGAACCGGTTTGTGCGAATGATAATATCTGTAACATTGTGACGTAAATGGACACACGGGGATCTTCATTTTTTATCCGTATAAAAGTATGTTCCCCACCTTGACCCAGCACATCCCTTAAAAGATAAACGTGTATAATAATTTTACACACTATATGTACGAGGGTCATTTGGAAAGTTCTTAGCATGGCATTATAACTCCAAAATGCGTTGTTAAAATGCTATCAAATTATACATTTTTGGAAACTAAAATTCAACGGCTACTTGATGGTTAAATTTTGTCGAAAAAGGACTTTGCGTGCACGTGCAGCACATGCTCAAAATGAGTAGGGGTTTATATACTGGCGGAAATTTTAAGCAAAATACTTGGAAAAAAGCGAAGGAAAATTGGGGACCTTATTTGCGATCATGATTTGACAAATTTACGATTTGGTGCCAACTAATTTTTTTATTAAAATATATTATGCGATCACTGCTTGCACGACTACCACCTTTACATTCGGAAAATGTTGACTAATAGAGAAATTATAAACTTTCAAAAATGGGACTTTTTTCGGTTTTTCTTTATACTTTTACTATAAATTGTGTCACTACAGGAGCACAAAAAATGCCTATTGAGTATGTTTTTTGCTTTATTTGTAGCGAGCAATGCATAAACATCATTTCGTCGCGCAAAAAGTGTGGCTTGATTTGTTCTGTACTCAAGAAAATTATTCCTAATAACACTACCCCTACTTTTCAAGAAGTGGGTGGGGTAACTTAACCCCTCATATTTTGTCGATGGCATAAGAAATTCCTATAGTAATGCGTTAACCATCACAAAATTGGTTGATTTCTACTCTCAAGGTATTTTTACTTTTTTGTTTGCCACCGTTTTCAATTGAAATGAACCAGAACGTCAACTCATCGCTAAATTTACTCTATCCCATGGGAAGATCGTAAGAGTTATCTTCCCTTGGTTCTGGTTTACAAAATTTATTTTGATTTCAATACAAAGAACATAAAGTGTGCTTGACAAAAATACCAACTCGCGGCGTTTTTAAACTACTGTCGGTTATATATTTTCAAAATATGTGCATTGTGGCATGCGATATTTAATGAAAAAAATAGCGGATTGCTTCGCTTTCAAGACGGCTTTGGTATTGCTGTTCCGATATTTAGTTATTAGAAACATCCAACTCGGTCATCAATTGTATAATAACTGTACCAGATTGTGGCCTACCAAATGTTACAAAATCATCTAATTTCATTAACTATTGTTAATGTTCTGCACACTTTTCAAAAGGTAAAATGTTATATTTTCCACTGAAATTTTGCGTTTTCCAGTATACAAACAGTACATGTATTCACAATAATAATTTTCGTGTCTGCATTATTATATCCTCATGAAATTTGTGCCACAACATAGAGTAAAGATGGCTCTTTAAAATGATACCAAACATGATAGGTTTTGTAAATCGGTTACTGAGATAGAAGACCGTGCTAAGAACTTTCCAAATGCCCCTCATAAGTGGGAAGCTGGGTCAATATCTACTGAGATGTCATTTATGCAATGAGAAGAGCAAGTGACCAAGAATAGTGCCCTGTGGGATACCCCGACGAAACTGGAACCCAATCTGACCACTCTGTTGACAACAATTCACTATTGTCTGAGCACAAGAAAAAATCTACCCATCTTATCGTGTTTCCACCCATTCCATAGCTGAAATGATACTTTTAAGGAGTTCATTAGGGCCTTCTCGAAATCCAATATAAATGTATCTACCTGTCCTTTATTGTCCAAAGGTTTAGCCTACTCATTTATAATCGTTACGGTAGTCAACTGAGTTTCACAACCATGTCTTTTTTCTGAAATCGTGTTGCCTGTCCAATAAATTGTACACACTATATGTTCAAGCATCTTTAAGGTACACAAGTTAAGGAAACCATACGATAGTTGCATACCATTGACCTGTCATTTTTCTTATTTGTAAGAGACCATCACTTTGGGCTATCACCTGTGTCTAGTAAGTGTTGGAAAAGATGAGCGAACACTGGGCCTAACTCTGGTGCTAGCTCCTGAAGGACTCTGGGATGTATCATAAGGTCCTAAAGCTTTTGAGGGTACGTTTTAGTAACTCCTTCCATGGAATCACAAATATTGTTCATGAAAGGTGTAGACCTGTGCAGAAGTGGGACCTTGCTATGTTCTTTTTATTGAACACATCCGTGATCTGATCATAAAAGTCATATTAGGGAGCGCAGTGGTTCAGTGGTAGAGTGCTTGACTCGAGACCGAGGGGCCGCGGGTTTGAGCCTCACCGGCGTCACTGCGTTGTGGTCCTTGAGCAAGACATATTTATCTTAGCTTAGTACTGGTTCAACCCAGGAGGACCCGTCCCTGTTTAACTGAAACATTGTTGATGGGACGTAAAGAATCAAATCAAACTGACAAACAAAATTAAATTCATATGCCTTTTCAAAAGTGGAATACCTTGGGCTTCTTTTTCTTGCTATTGGTATACCAATAGAAGTCTCTGGAATTTGTCTAGTTACTTACGTACAAATCATGTTGTTTCTGAACATCTACTTTGATGACCAAGTTGAAGCACCATTTGTGCCATATTAGTTAATAATCAGCCCAGATTTTTTCTCTATATTTGCATAGGACAAAAACTGACCCCATCACCTGTCAGTAATATTTACAACGGAACTTCAAAAACATTTGAACAATCTTGTTAGAGGGTTTCCATAAGACCATTTGTACCAAATTATTTTTGAATCTGGTCAATAGTTTTTGACGAAAATATCTTTTTATGTTTTCCCTAATTTTACATGGTGAAATTATATTCCCACCACCTGGCAGCCATGCTTATTGGCAGATCAAACCAAATTAATAAAAAAATCTTGGTGGAGGATCAGCCAAGGTCCCTTATATATCAAACTGTTTTCAAATCGGGCAAGTTATTTTGACAAGATATGTTAAAGCTTTTCCTTTCTGGTGTCATGCCAACCAGTATTCTGCTTGTAATATATCTCTGAAAAACTTTTAAAGGAATCACCCAAGAATCATTCCTGTGAAAATTGTTACATGCCATCCAGTCGTTGAGGAGATGTTATTTGAAGCAATTATTGATGAACAGACGGAAGGACACCCAACAAACATAATAGCTTACTTTGAACCTATGACTCAGACAAGGAAAAAAAAGAAAAGAAAAAAGAAGTACACATTATTACTTAAGATGCTTGATCTGGTGGGTCGGATCTCGTCGAGTGGCTGTGCCAGGAAGATCAGATCACAAGAGACAATGTCGAGTGTGATCCGGTCGTTCCTGGCACAGCCACAAGACGTGATCCAACCCATCAGATCAAGTTACTAAAGTAATGATGTTTTTATTATACCTACATAAAACAACAACAAACACTTCCAATTCAGTGATAAACGCAACAAAAATATAAAACTGATACCGTGTGACGTAAGGTTGCACCACCATAGCAAAATTTTGATGACGTCACATTGTGTATACATGTTCAGCAGAGGAGGAAAATGCATTAATCTTGTTTCATTCATTTTCTTTAATGTGGAAGAATTAATTATGGCTAATCGCCAAAACGTCAGATAGAGTGGGCTGTGATTTTAATGATTATGGTATTGTTACCGCTTGTTTTATGCTTGTGAGGTAGGTAAAACATGGAGGATGGTGATACTGAAAAATATCGCGCACAAGATTTTGTATTTTTGAGTCGGAAAGGGGATTGTATCAGGTGCATTTCTTTGCAGGTATATAATAAAGAGCAATATCAAATTAATTTGAATTTCCCTTTTCAGAAGAATCAAACTGTATTAAAACTTAAATAGTCTTTAGATAATTCACCACATTGTAAAGATATTGGCTATGATATTAAATGCAATATGAAGACTTGGAAACGCTCATCCTCTAACCAAACATGCCTAATTCACCTCCGTATCAGTCATGAAAACATTCTCTCTAAAGAAAACTAATTCTCTTTTAATAACCATTTTCCACAATTACTGAAACATTTGAAAGGAATGAAAGACAAACAGGCCAACAATAGCTCTAGCAAACATTTAGAAGAAATAAATCTATACTTCCAAAATCAGAAGCTTAATTAAATGTGAACTTTTAAAACGCCTCAGTAGTCTGGAGGTAACATGTAACCTTAGTTTCTGGCGCATGTCTTAAATTACAAATATTCTTTACAACAACATGCACATGTAATAAAAGTCAATTGTACATTTAACCCAAACAGCCTTCTGGGTCTTTGACCGGGCAAAACTCGAATGATCTCGCCCTACTGCAGACTAGTTAGAATACTGAAACTCTGGCCGAGGCGTTTAACTATCACACACCCTGACAGTGAATAACAAAGTTGCTGGTCAAACTGTGCTAATGTTAGCAGTCTGTTCAGCACCTTTGTTATTCACATAAAGGACTTATTTTACTGTGACTCAGAGCAACAGAACATCTATTGCTTTGTTTTTGTTCAAATACTATCCAAATGAGTCTGCTCAGAAGAGAGGCTAACTTGAAACAATAGCTACAGTATTGGACCTAATAAGCAAACTTTGTGGGTAACTTTTGTTCAAAATGTATACCCGCTTTTGAAAACAGTGTATATACACCTGATCAGGATCAGCACAAATTCGTCAAAACGATAAATCACTATTGATGAAAATCTAGCCTACCACTGGATTCATAGGAAGTTCATAGTGTTGTGACATGCAACGTACTCTTATACTAAAATCAGCACATGATGAGCTCAAATACAATCAGCTCACGTTCTACATTAACAATGATTATTTCCAATTAAGATAGAGCGGCTTGCTCCAAAAATGATTAGTTGCGATGGGCCCCCTTAGATTACTTGGCTGTCCTGTATGTTGTGCTTTCTTGTATTGCGTCACTCTCTATAATGTGTCCTGGTCCACATCATAATTAAGGGTGAGATTGGCACCATGAAACTGGTTTAAGCCCTCGCGTCTGTTCATTGCTGCCTTGTGGTCACCTGCTGGGAAAAGGCTGACCTCTTCGCTCTTGATTGTGATGTTTAATTGTGTTTTTGTCACTTTACCATGTGGTATCCTGGGTCAGGTGTGGTACTTGATTGTAGGATTCCTGGTCTTTGCGATCTTTCTTACTTTGCTAAGAAAAAGCTCAAAATACAATTAATTATAAGTGCATATGAATGATTATTGCAATTACATGTATCGAGGCTCAGCTCAGTATGGTTCTAGGGACAATTTGGCTCCATCCTAATTGCTTTGAATTTATATAGTATCTTAAATATATTCATGTACTTCAAAGCTAGGTAGACATGTTTCAGCCAACTCCTTCACTTTGTAGATAAATTACCCATTATGCTTGTAACTTGATGTGTCTTCTTTAGAATTCAACGCAAGAATGACCTGAAACCATTGAGAGTTGGTTTATATACTAGAGCCTTCATCATCAGCTTCTTTGATTGGATACTTTCGTATTTACAATCATGACTGTTTTTTTAACAACTGCTTGATGGTTTTGATTGGCCGGATTTACGGCTAGCTTACTGGTTAACAACTTACTGATTCATATAGGCGTAGGAACAGGCCAGCCATCCCCCAATAATTTTATAGGGGGTGGCGCATCCCCCCATATTGTCTAAATGGACAAATAATTGCTTGTCACTCAGGGTAAGATAAGCAACTACCGCGTATATTAATAAAAAATACTCGTTTGCTCGGAGAGTTTTTGAATTTGGTTCTCTGAGAGCAGACAATTTGCCCAGATTTTAATAATTTTTCATTTTCTTTTAGTCAGCAGGTTGTTATCACCTTGTATGTATATGTATGTATAAATGTATATATACTGCTCAACAAAAATTTAGCATGGATAAATATAAGATTGATTTTTATTCGAGCAAATGATTTTAAGCTATAAAATATCTGCTGAAATGATAGCTTGGTATGTGATAAAGTTAAAGAAAGCAATTGGTGTACATTAATTGGATGTCTACTGCGTCAGTAGTAATGAGTGGCTTGTGTCGTTCATTGCTTTAAACAAGAGAGGGGTCAAAAACGTGTTTCCACTGCATTAGTTGATACAGCATGGGTTAATAAAGTTTTTTTTATTCCAGCTTGGCCAAATCAGTCATTCTGAAAAAAATAATGGTCGTCTCAATTAAGCATTTGAAGCAAAAGTTGACCTTGAAAACAACTAACGTTGATGTTATAATGACGTTCACAAGTCCAAAACATAGAGGATATTTACTTTTTTGAGGTGAATACCAAATATATTTCATCGAGTGTGTTGAAAACATCAGAATTTTCATGAGTGCGCAGCACGAATGAAAATTTCGATGTTTTCAACTCACGAGATGAAATATATTTGGTATTTACTAAAAAGTAAATTTTCTTTTTATTTTATACTCTTTTAGAAGATTTACAGTTAATCAATTTGTTAATTATGCTTCAAGCCGAATCAAAATAATGAAAAACAAGACAAAGGAGTATTTGTGACAGCATATATAGAAAAATTTCAGCAAATCTTAATTATTTTGGTACCAAAATGTTCCTCATGTTCTAACTAAGAAAATGACTACCCACACTTGATGCTTTTGTGCACAAATAAAAAAGTTATAGGCGTTTAAACTTTTGAAGTGAGCTGCATTAAGTGAATGGAAAAGTCAGAGGTGATCCAAAAAACGCTACAGTGAAAATATAGGCTGATATCAATCATAAGTGATTGATATCATATCATTTCACTAGTGATTGATATCACTTTTATTTGTTTTTGATATGCATTGATTTCACTGCTAAGTATAAAATAAAGTACTTATTTGTTGTGTAGGCATGCTTTTAGTTAAAAGGGTTTTCATGTTTAAGAAGATGTTAAAATGGAGACAATGAAGGGTAAGGCAAGTTTTTTTTTGTCCCTGAGTATTTAATTAATAAAAAGTGACGTTAATCTGAAGTTGATGCTAAATGTAGGCGGTATCGCTATCTAAAGAAAGGATCGACTAACAGAAATATCCTGGGTGCTTGTGCCACTCTAGCATCAAAAAGATTACTTGGCCGCTTGATTCAGTTTGCTGAAAAGTCAAGAATTGAAAAAAAATAGCATTTTAACGTCATAATTGAGCTGTAAAACATGGCATAAACGGGTATCAATCTTTGAAAGTTTTAACGTTTTGCCAATCAATCTACATGCGGCTATATAGAGCATTAGTGTTACCTACATTGGATTATGGTTCACCTGTTCTAGTATCAGCCACTGATGAATGCTGTAAAGAATTTGGCAAAGTTCAAAGATCAGCTACGCTTAAAGCTTCAGGGAGCTTGAATAGCACAAGTACAGACACACTAGAGGTTTTAACAAACACTACACCAATAGATTTGCATTTGAAAATGAGACAGGCCCAAGAGATGGTGAGATTAGCTGCAAAACATAAAGATGATCTCTGAGAGAATATTTTGACAGATGGATGGAAGGGGATAAGCCAGTGGGAAGAAAGACTTCAATTCTACACCTTTTATTAACAAGATTTAGAGAGTTAAGTGGTAAACTGGAATTTGACCAAAAAGAAAAAGAATTCAAATATAGCAAAGAAATATTGGGTCTAATGAAGGTTAAAGGCAACATTGTTACAGTGGAATTTAAAAACACTAAAAGTGTCCAGGAAGAAAATATCAGATAGCTTTTACAAACCATGAACAGAGAAAATGTAATAGTCTTCTGGCATTGAGCAATCCAGTTCCAACAGGTGCAGGGGCGGTGGTTTATTTGGAAGGGTACCAGAGTTCACCTGTGCTTTTGAAAAGAGGTGTTAGTCCTGTTGGAAATAATTTCACTGGCGAATTGTGGAGTTTTTGGCAGAATATGATGCAGTCCATGGTAGAAACATTCATATATTTACAGATTGTCAGGCAGCAATGACAGCAGCTTTTCACATTGAAATACCATAAAAAAATAGAAACCATTTTCAAGATCAGAGAGTTTAAATGTTCTACAAAACAATGGAAATAATGTTCAAATACATTGGGTACCAGGACATAAAGACATTGAAGGAAATGAACTAGCTGACAAACAAGCAAAGGGTGCAGCATCTGAATTTATGTCAATGGATTGCAGCATTCCCATAGTAATGGACAAAAAGGAAGCAGTGAGGGAGATCAAAACCAGTGTTTTAGAAAATGGAACAGGAAGTATTCTCTATCAGAAAAAGTGGATCATATCCAGGAAATTTATACAGAGGTGGGAGTGAGAAATTGTTACGGGGAAAAGGACAGACACACATTCTCGATTATTAATCAATTGGCATCAGGTCATACAAACCTGAATGTTTACAAATCCAAACTAGACAAAAAAGAATCACCACTGTGCATAAAATGTCAGTTACCAGAAGATGTGGAGCATTATATGTTCCATTATGATAGATATGATGAGGAGAGGAAGGAATTAGAACATTCAGTTGAAGACATTCTGTGTAGGGAGGGCATAAATTCAGTAGGTGTGATGAGCTTAAAGGTTTTAATTGGAGTTATAGAAGACATCAGCAGACAAGGTCAATGCGATTTGATAGATGCACTTAGCAAATACATTAAGTGCACTAAAAGATTCTAAAAAATACAAAAGTCAAAATTCAAGGCTATGCATGCGCATAAAGTAACATGAGTTAAAGTACCAAGGGAGAAACACAGAAGAGAAGAAAAGCACTATGATCTGCCAAGCATTGCCCCAAGGGAATGGCATTACTATAATTGTTCTCCAAAAATATTTTATAATGGCGGATTAAATTAAAATAAACTTATTACTAATGGCAAATTTGTAAGGACTGGACTGGTCCCTTCCCGAAATACTGTATATTCAAAAAATTCTATTGTTTTTTCGCAAAACAACTTTGAAAAAGCAATGTTTCGTGAAAATAAAACCCTCAGGAAATGGCGAAAACACTCTGCAGTTTACTGATGTGGTAAATCATGCTCTAGCATACCTAATATGTATTTTAACATATTTGCGAAAAAAACATTCTAGCAAAAATTTCTGAATTTACGGTACTCAGAATGCACTTATGAGAACATGTGAGCTTAAAAGGATGGCTAATTGGGCAAGGACGCGACAAAACCTGTCTTTGGAGTTTCCAACAAAGAGAGAGAGACTCAAACCAGTTTCCTCAGCATCAGAGACGAGCTAGAAAATTGAATATTTGCTTGTAGAAACTTTAGATATGACGCTTTCCAATAAGCGAATAACAAAGGCACTCAACAGCTTGGGCGGAAGGCTGGTCTGCACCATTATTGTTGGCAAACCTGATCCAGTTGGCAGGTTTTTTCGCGTCAAGGCCCATATGATACTATAGTATGCAATATAACAAAAGTGCTGACTGGTCTGTGCGCCTGTTGTTCACATATTACATGAAACAGAATTTCCCATGGTGTGGCTATTTTGATTTTGTTTAATAATGAGATTGGCAAAGATATGAAAAACAGAGACAGGTTTATTTTACATGTGGATTAATTCTAGATAACTAGACTTTATGTGAAAATGTATCTCTTGCATTACAGAATTCAGATAAAATGAATGATAAAGACGTTTCATAATAAATGTATTGTTACTTGATGGCAGCTATTCCTCTGCCTCCTGGACATTCGAATAAAGAGCGTCCCCATAACCTATACAATGCTGAAGTGCATAATTATTATCTGTATGGACACCATTTTCAAAACAGGGTATACATGTACCTATCAAAAAGATAACATCCATCAATAGGAGTTAACTCTTTATAAAAGAGTAGGTTACAGAATTGATGTTGTGCAGCTGTTTGCGTCCCTGTTTGTGGCCAAAAGGTTATGGCTTCCTCTTTAATTGTACATCGGTAGGTCAGGTCTCTGACAAAATGACGACAGAGACGTAAAATGCTAATTTGTGGTCTGGTGATTGGTACTTTGGCTGGGCTCACAACTGGTTTTCTTTCACATTGACTGTCTTTGCATTTAGAGCTTTTTTCATTGTTTTAATGTAGTTAGTTCATTTGATTTGAACATCCACCTGTGATGATTCATTAAATAAGTTAGGAAGCCTCCATGTAAGATAAACAATGTTTGTGTTTAAACAACTGCAGAATCTAGGGCGAATGTTTGGCCTGTAAAAATATTTAAGTTGCTGGGACTGCTGTCTGCTCTAAGGCTGTGATTCTGTTGTTATCTGCTCCATCTTTTTTGTAAAAAGCATCAGGGAATATTGTGAATGATTCCATCCATCCATCGGTCTGTCTATTAATGTATACCCTAAATCACTGGCCCAAATTTATTAGTGACTTGCTAAACACAAATGGCCATGCAAGAGCACATTTGTCCTGAGAAGGGGTTGAAACCTATCAAAAGTGGGGCGATTTGCCAAGAAATGGCCGATGCTAGTTTCAGTGTTGTTCCTTCCATTGCGGGTGGATTTTTGTGTGTGTTGCCGATTTTGTAACATAGTTCTTTGTATCTTCTCCAGTTTGGTGTTAGTCTCAAAAGAGAGGAAAAGTCTTGGATGCTTGGCTTGGGTATTATTCTTGCATTTGTGTGTGTGCCTTTCTTTGTTCTCCTGTGCCTCTTTCTCACTGTGCCATGGATTGCTCTGTGATATTGGTATTCCCACAGAATCTAGGGCAATCATTTGGCCAGAAAATATGCTTCAAGCCCTAGTTCAACATTCGTTGTAGCTGCAATTGTGCCAGTATTGGAGAGTTTTGTGCTAGGTCCCCCTTTTGTGATATACAATATGGGCCTCAACGCAAGAAACCCTCTCTTCTGGGTTTGTGAACAACAAAGGCGCAGACCAGCCTGCGCATCTGCCCAGTCTGATCAGCGTCTTTGTTATTCACTTAACAGAAAGTATCATATCTAAATTTGCTACAAGCAAAATTGCAACATTCTAGGTAGTCTCTGTAACTGAGCAGGCTGTTTTGGGAATGACCTGGTGTGAAACTCCAAAGACAGGTTTTCTGGCTCCGGGCCCATATAGCTCTTTGTGTCATTTTTTGCTTTGCAATCATCTCACTGAGGAAAGAAAGGCAGTTGCTTTACTTTAACTGTACAACGGCTACTCAAAGGAAAACCAAAAATTGGTTTTCAAGACTGATTTTCTGCAATTATTTCAACCTGCATTAAGCTTCCATTAAGACCTTAGTTTTGTCTTTTTTGAGTGGCGATTTTAGACAGTTTTAACTGTATTCTTTCTTTCATGTGTGTGCACTTTTGTGTTCTAATATATTTTCTTCATAGTGTCATGAGCTGGTCTGTAATCTATGATTGTGGTATTTTCTGGACATACATACTTGTTTACGTAAGCATGGTAAGGTGTTAGGCTGTCTCAACATTTGGGGCATTTATAGTTATTAATAAAATAAGCAATCCCAGAGTTCTTTTTTATATTTAATAATCTAACTGTATTAAATTTCAGTAAACAATACAGTATTAGCCTCTAAAATTAACTAACTGTATTAAATTTCAGTAAACAATACAGTATCAGCCTCTAAAATTAACCAACTGAAATGGGCCTTAACACATTGTCATCGACCGGAAGCATTTTATCAAATACTGACCTGTCTGATTTGAGCACTGTAGGTACATGTGACATGTTTGTTTACCAATGCGTCACAGAGTCATGTGATTTGCCCGATTGGCTGATTCAAAATTGTCTATCAAGCGCTTCATCACATGTCACTGAAACGGTTTCTATGAAAATGCCATGCGGAAAATATTTTCAAAAATGTTTTAGTGCATACAATATGATCAGTTTATGACTGAATAACGTTATACCTATCATTGTTATGATTTGGCCACCCAAAATGACTAGACATCTCCATTGAAGGATTATCTATAGGCATCAAACGCTTGTTACTTTTTAACGTAGGTGTTTTGAGTAATGCGTACCGCGTAACAGCACAAACCCTCTTTTCAGTCATGAT
Source organism: Loripinus fragilis (assembly GCA_964019695.1). Taxonomy (NCBI): domain Eukaryota; kingdom Metazoa; phylum Mollusca; class Bivalvia; order Lucinida; family Lucinidae; genus Loripinus; species Loripinus fragilis. The sequence goes on along the minus strand of OZ026525.1, from coordinate 51,083,229 downwards.
GTCCCATAGCAGACAGGTCGATCTGTTTAGTATCGCACATGCGCAGACAATGGCCTCAACATGACAAAACCGGTCTTCCGGTTCCCGACAAAGCGAGACTCAAATCAGCCTGCTCAGCTACAGAGACTAGCTAGAAAATTGAGATTTCGCTAGAAGCAAGTCTAGATATGATACTTTACAATAAGACTGCGCAGGCTGATCTGCGCCTTTGTTGTTCGCAAACCCCTGAAGACAGATTTTTGTCACATTGAGGCCCAAATGTAAAAGAATAAGAAAATTTACATTTCTTTTCAGCAATACCTATAATATTTCATTGAGTATTAAAACCATTCTAACTTTTACTAAAGCCCCATAATAGTAACACACTCAGTGAAATTCTTCAGATATCCACCTCAAACAGCAATGGAGATGATAATATACTCACTGTTTATTGATCTGTATATCACTGTAGTATCAAACCTATATGTATCTTGAGCACATTGTTTGGTTTTTATCTGAGTTTTCACTGTTTGCTGAAGAACATATTTACATATTTCCATCAAAAAAAGAGCTTTGTTCCGAAATCTCATGTGCTGCCTCAAAACAAGCCTCGTTTTACTTCATTGGCTATCTGCATTCACATTGGCTGTTCCACTTTTCCATTTCAAGGGGAGCATCCTGCAGCACTTTTGACCTTCATTAAGCTATCAGTTGTCATAAAGATCTTTGTTTTGTCTATTCCTGAGTGACCATTTTACACAGGTTTTACTGTACTCACTTATTTTTTAAGCAAAATTTTAAAAAAACTCATTTACAACTGACCAAGTAGCTATAAAAACAATATATAGGTAGCTTGACTATAAAGTACTACATAAGCGTACATCAGGTATTCAACTAATAAATAAACACACAGCTTTTTTTTTTTTTAATTCTATACCCTCTTTTAAAAAAAGTGTAGATCCAGATTGCACTTAAATAAGCCACTGAACTCCTAACTTCTTCCAAACTCTACACATTTGAAAACAGTGCAGATCCAGATCAGAATCAAAAATAGTAAATGAGTATGATCAGGAAATACCACAATCACAAACTGCAGACAACCCCGTGGCACCGCGAGGAAGACATTGTTTTCCAGTCACAAGGTGCATCCATATTAATGAAATGACACCACTGGCTTGACTGAAAAATGAGGAGTTAGTCCAGTATTAACCCTTAAAGCGCTAATCATGACTGCAGCAGATGACAAATTTTGAGACATCTATCCTAATTTTCGAAAATAATAAGGTATGATATTTCATGAGAATTGTCTGCCAGCAGACAATTCTCATGAAATATCATGCCTCATTTGTTTTTTTTGAAAAAGCAGCAAAATTTGAAATTGTCATCTGCTGCAAATTGTAATTTTGTGACATCTTTCCTAATTTTCGAAAAAAATTAAGGTATGATATTTTCATGAGAATTGTCTGCCAGCAGACAATTCTGATGAAATATCATGCCTATTTTCTTATTTTTGAAAAAGCAGCAAAATTTGAAATTGTCGTCTGCTGCAAATTGTAGGTGGCGCTTTATGGATTAACAACTTGTATAGCACTCAGTGTGTGCTTATTGGGGCATGTTCTCTTGTTGGATTGGATATGGTAATTGTGTATTTCTTTTAAATGTTTTTTTTCCTCCTTGCTATCAGTTTCAGCTTCACTTCACATCTGAAGGCGTCCATTAAAGCTTGTTCCGCTTCAGTGGCTATTGTCTTGATTCTGTGTCCACCTTTACCAATCAATCTATCCTGAAAAACAGAACACAAACTGCTTATTTCATTGATATAATTGGTTAACTAGTTGCTATGCAACAATATTTGAGCTTGTTCCACTTCAGTGGCTATTGTCTAGGATTCTGTGTCCACCTTTACCAATTAATCTATCCTAAAAAACAACAACACAAACTGCTCATTGCATTGATTTAATTGGTTAACTAGGTGCTAAGCAACAATATTTGAGCTTGTTCCGCTTCAGTGGCTATTGTCTTGATTCTATGTCCACCTTTACCAATCAATCTATCCTAAAAAACAACAACACAAACTGCTCATTGCATTGATTTAATTGGTTAACTAGGTGCTAAGCAACAATATTTGAGCTTGTTCGCTTCAGTGGCTATTGTCTTGATTCTATGTCCACCTTTACCAATCAATCTATCCTAAAAAACAACAACACAAACTGCTCATTACATTGATTTAATTGGTTAACTGGGTGCTAAGCAACAATATTTGAGCTTGTTCCCCTTCAGTGGCTATTGTCTTGATTCTATGTCCACCTTTACCCATCAATCTATCCTAAAAAACAACAACACAAACTGCTCATTACATTGATTTAATTGGTTAACTAGTTGCTAAGCAACAATATTTGAGCTTGTTCCGCTTCAGTGGCTATTGTCTTGATTCTATGTCCACCTTTACCAATCAACAATACAATATACAATATATTTTATTCAGCAATTAAACATCTATAACAATGTTTATAGCCTACAAAACAAATACAAGTGAGAAGTTCTTCGTACATTCAAATTGAACAATAATACAATTGTAATCTTTGTTTACAGAGGAGCAGAAGATCAAAGATTTTGTATTTCCAATTATTAATCTGTTATGGATTTAGAACAGATTTTCTCAATTCTTGAGCAGAGAATATAAATTTTGCTATGCTCAATGTTACCTGTTTTGAATTTGACAGCATAAGTTGGTCAAATTTGTTCAAATTTGGCCAGTGACAAAAATAAGGTTTGAAAAATTTTCTTCTTAGCTCTGTATAAAGGGGGCACACAAGTAGAAAGAGATATTCACTTTCTATTTGTGACATATTACAACATTTACAAATTCGTTCATCACGTGGTACATTTTCATATCTTCCACGTTCAATGTGGAGCTCGTGTGAAGATAACCTAAATCGTGTTAAAACTATTTTGTATTTTTTTTCTGTAATAAAGTCTAAGTAGCTTTCAAATGCAAATTCATGTTTGTATCTAGCATAGGTGATCAATCTATTTGAATTGTTGATTTCAGCATACCATGATTGTGAATAAGAGTCGTATATTCTTTGTTTAATAGCATTTAAAGGGATGGTGATATCAGTCTGATGAATCCATATATATGAGAAACCTAAATTATTTAACATAGATTTAATATGCGATGCCCAGTTACTACCATTATAAGTATTGCCGCTGTCTGCGTCTTCTTTTAACATTGTATATATTCGTTTTGGTAAAAATGTATCACTGCTTTTTAGGAGTTTCGCCCAATACTTTATCATGTTGAATTTGCGCTGTATAATGAAGGGGACTCGTCCAAGTTCGCCATACAGGCCACTAAGATTCGTTGATTTTTTAACATTAAGCACCCAGCGACAAAACTTAGAATGGATAGCCTCTACGTCTTTGGCATTGTGGATTCCCCAGACTTCTGAGCTATAGTTAAGTATAGAACCAACAAGAGTATCAAACAGTTTACATTGTTCCGTTATTGGTATATCTATTTGTCTAAACAATGAAAAAAGATTATGTAGTGCATACGATGCATGTTGTGCTAGCCTTTTTTGGGTTCGAAACCAGTTTCCATTTTTAAAGAAATGAACACCCAAATATTTAAATGAGTCTACAACCTCAAGTTTGGTATTATTAAGGAACAGGTCACAACTAGTGTGACGACCCCTTTCAAATATCATAACTTTGGTCTTCTTGGTATTAACTTTCAAACCCCATATTCCACAATAAAGTTCTATGTCATGTAACAGTGATTGTAATGTTTCTTTCGACTTTGCGAACACAACAGCATCATCTGCATAAAGAATCATGAAGAGGACAAGTTCATTGGTTGTAAATACATTTTCAAGATTGCTATTCATGTTGTCAATAAGATCATTAATAAACATCATAAAAAGAAGAGGGGAGCTTGGATCACCTTGCTTGAGGCCTGTATAAGAGTTGAAAAAACGTGAATGAAGTGATTTATACCTTATGCATGCTCTGACTACATCATACATTGATTTTAATGCCTTAACAAGTTTGCTACTAACCTTTTCAAAAATAAGTTTATGCCACAAGAGAGGTCTGTCTATACGGTCGAAAGCCTTTTCATAGTCAATGAAGCAGCAATAAAGTTTTTCACCAGAATTGATAACTTTAGAAACAATAGCATTTAGCAAAAATATGCAATCTATGGTGGACTTGCCTTTCTGAAAGCCGAACTGGTTTTTAGACAGCTTATCATTTTCTTCCGACCATTTAGACAGCCTGTTTAACAATACCTGTGAGTAAACTTTACCCAATACATTAATCAATGTTATTCCGCGGTAATTTTGGGCCTCGTCTGGGTTTCCACTTTTAAATATCGGAACTATGATACCCTCGCCCCACGATTTTGGATATTCTCCATTCGAGAACAAACGGTTAAATAATTTAAGCAGGAAGGGGGATATAATATCAAATGAGTGTTTGAATAGTTCTGCGCATAAATGGTCAAGGCCGCAACTTTTGCCGTTTTTCTGTGAAAATATTGCTTCCCTCAGTTCCGAGCTAGAAATTTCAGAGTCAAGTTCTTCCACTTCGATGCTTCCTAAATCTGGTTGCTCATTTTGCTGTGATTGTTCGTCCTGGCCACCATACATTTCTTTAAAGTGTTCAAAAAAGTTTTGGGCGCTCAAAATATCAGACTGGGACGATTTCTTATTGTACCGCTTTTTGATAGATTTCCAGAACTTTTTCGAGTTCGATTTGGCCAGGTTGCAAACGTTTTTACCCTCAGATCGCTTAAACTTACATTTTGCTTTCCTTTTCACACGGTTGTATTTTGTGCGCATCTTCACGAACGATAATCTATCATCATCATTTTTGCTTCGCAAGAATATATTTCTAGCCGCTTTAAACTCTTTTTTTGTGGTGCGACACTCCTTATTAAACCATTCCGAGTGCTGTGTATTCGGTTTACGGTGCGTGGGTGCGTGGGAATTTTTTGTGCCAAATACCTGTTCGCTATTTTCATACATGTATGTCGTAAACGATTTTAATATATCATCCACTGGGTCCGTGTTTACTATTTCGGTCAAGCGGTGTAATTGCTCATGATTATTCATAAGTTGTGTCCTAAATATGGGTATTTTCTCATCGTCAAACCGTATTTGATTGGCTCTGCGTGGCGCGTGTGGGATGGACTGTTGGTCTTGGTTATCGGAATGTATGACGTTAGTGTACATGTGCTTAAGTTGAAAGGTGAAAAACAATGGAGCGTGGTCAGAAAATTCGTTAAATTCCAAAACCGTAAATTCGCTAATAGTATGGATATCAGATGGATGTAATAAGAGATAATCTACGACGCTTAAACCGGACTGAGCACAGTAAGTAAAATTTCCTATGTCTGCGTCATGATGTAATCTACCGTTGGCTATTATTAGATTTGACATTTGACATAATAGCAACAATCTACGCCCACTACTATCAACCACGTGGTCGCTATTTACTCGTGTGTGTAATTGTAAATCAAAGTAAGTTGAGAATTCTTGTTCATCATCTAGATATTTGTCATAGTCAAGCTGATCAGACAGGTTAGATGTGCGACAATTTAAGTCCCCGGTTATAAACACTTTACCACTGTTCTTATATTTAATAATTCCACTTTCTAGTGTTTCATAAAAGTCAAAGTCTTCATTTTTCGCAATCTCCAACTCACTGGGGGCATATATGCATGACATAAATAAATATCCTGACCGTGTTCAAACAAATCTCCAAGTACCTTTATCCAAATGATGCCGCTTTGGATTTGTTCAATTATTTTTATTTTGTCAGCATAGTATTGACGATAATATACAGATATACCCCCACTGAGTCTCCCTTTGCGCGCGCCTGGGGCTTTGTTACCAAACATGTGCACACTTTTGAAACCCTGTATCTCTAAGTTGTGATTGTCTTTCGGGGATAGCCATGTCTCTGACAAAAATATCAGGTCATATTGTGAAATATAGTCTATGAAATCTGTGTCTGACAACTTTCGGTACAATCCATTTACGTTCCACGATAGAGTCTTAAGGTGCCCCTCATGACACCTCTAACCATTGTTCTGCTGTTGTTGTGCTGTGGGTTTATACAGTATCCCATCAATATAAAGTTTATCGCGAGCCATTCTTACGTGTTTCCCGTTCTGTTTCTCCTTCTGCATAATGGGGTATAGGGCTTTCCTAGTGTCTCTGATTTGCTGAGGCCACTGCATCCCGATGCCTAGATTTGCCTGTTTTAACTGCTCAGATCGATCATATGACTTACTTTTGACCGCCTCTTTTTGTCCGTAGTAGTGAAATTTTGCTACTATAGGTCTGGTCTTATTGGGCTTTCGTATTCCTACTCTGTGGGCTCTATCTATCAGCATAGTCTCCGCTTCAGGCATCTGCAACTTGTCAACACAAACTTGTTTAATTAACCTTTCACAGTTCTCATGTTCTCCCCCCTCCTCTATGCCATAGAAGAGAAGATTTTCCCTCATGGATCTGCTCTCTAAATCTACTACTTTAGTCTCTAACTTGACATTCTTATCCTCCAAAGACAAACAGTTGGCTTTCAGTGTTTTTATTTCAGATTGTGCTTTTTGTAATTCTTTCTTTCTATCATCATTCTCTGCACTGATAAATTTGCATGACTGTTCAACTTCGTTCACTGTTGTGTCCATAGTACTGACTTTTGTCTCTAAGATATTTACTTTCTGACTGATGCTATTCACTGCCTGTTCTATCTTATCTAGCTTTTGTAGAGAAACTTTGATCTGTTTGACATCATTGATGAGGTCGGACATCCAGGTTGGAGGGGTGGAGGGTGGTGGGAGAGGCATATTATACATTGGCTGTGAACCAGGTATCTGGGTAGGTGACAAAGGTTGGTTCATATATGGCATCTGCTGTGATTGCTGTGATTGCGCAAGGCTACCATGCTGTTGCACACCAAACGGCACCTGTGCCCCGAAGCTCATTACTGGAGGGTTGGTGTATGGGTATGGGAATGTATATGTATAGTCTTTCTGTTCTTTCTGTTCAGATGTTTGTTTACTTTCACTCACCCCACCACCTTGTGTACAATCTCCGCCATGTTTGTCACGGGCACTCACGGGCGAATTAGCCTTCGATTTCTTACGCCGTTTTCTTGAGTGTGTCTCCTTTTTCTGACTAGGTTCCTTCGGCTTCATAAAGTCCTGACATTGAATTTCACAGAGTCACATAAATTGGGCTCGAACAACAACATATTACATAATTTTTGTCCATTTTTCACACTGCGATTTGAACGTACATCTCACTCGTTACAAGTATTAGCTAAGTATTAACCAATCAATCTATCCTAAAAAACAACAACACAAACTGCTCATTACATTGATTTAATTGGTTAACTAGGTGCTAAGCAACAATATTTGAGCTTGTTCCGCTTCAGTGGCTATTGTCTTGATTCTATGTCCACCTTTATTATTCATTTGTAACCTCTCAGTATTGACCTTTGGACGAGTCCAATTTTCTGGGTGGAGCAGATAATTTACCGTTACCTGTTTGTAAAATTTCTTTAAATCATTAAAAGCTATATAGAGTTGATATCTCTATATATGGTTCAGTGGTTAAAACGCTCTCCTAAAACACACGAAGTCGTGAGTTCGAGCCTCAATTCGGACTTGTTTTTTTTCTAGCGATTATATTGACGTTTAATTATTTTAATATAGCAAAGTAAGATTTATGTTATAAAATTATTTTTTCGTGTATTTTCATTTGCAGTTGTATATTCTGCTGTTTTTTATATATATTTATTTAGCAATTTCATCACAGTACTAGGAATTTTCAAATTTCATCCTCGTTCTCGCTTGCTGTGTCTGTCGCAGAGTCATTATCATCTCAACCACAGGTTCGGACATCTCATTCCTTGCTATGTCACTCGCCCAATAATTCATCTCGATGTGCTTGAGGTGATCCATGCAGTCTGGCCAGTGCTTTGCTGTTATAGACTGCATGGCTTCCACGATGAGTTCTTTTTTCCTTGTTAAGTGGAAGGCGAGACACATAGGCAGGCTCCTGTGGGTGGGTCTTGCATAGTTCAAGCAGCTCATCTTTTAACATGCCAGCGGATCATTTGATACCGTGCCTGGTCAACCACTCTTGTATCAGGTGTTTCTTGGTTGCCCTGTCAGAATGTCTGTCGACTTGCACATTGTGATAGGCGGCCTTGTCCATCACCAATGCACATTTGGGAGACAGGTATGGAATCAGTTTGTCTTCCAGCCAACGAACAATCATTTTATGGTTCCTTTCCCCTTGGTAATCGCCACTAGAGCTACGTAAGAGCCCTGAACACAACTTCAGCGTTGGGTATGAATCCCTCATTGTACCAGCATGGAGTATGATCATTCTTTCACCAATGAATAAATTAATTTTATGTAAAGTGAAAATAACTGACATTAATAGGCACGGCCAACGTTGAATAGTTGCCAACTTGAATGAAACTTGGCCCTCTTCATAAAAAGGTGGTTTAGCATGCCAGAGGTTAGGGAATGACATATACATGCAAAATGAGATCAAAATATACTATGTGGTCAAGAGCTACGAACATTTTCACGAACTGTTAACGGACGGACGAGCGTACAAACTAAAATAGTGATTATAGTGCAGACCTAAGGGTCGTGCAATATCACTTTTCTTAAATAACCTTTAGAAAAGGGTATCTTTAGTCCAGTAGTACTATCCTGCCAGCATTTCGGGACAACGAGGCTGGTATGAACGTAAGTTTCATCTGTATAAGCGACTGTGTAACTCGTCTCTCTCATCTCCCTGACCCTGCGAAGGTATCTGATCCTGCTGAGGACTATATCTTGTCTCTCCATCAGCACTGTTCAATTCATCCCACAGCGTGTTTAAGCAAACTCATATGAAAGAGATCTTTGCGAAGACGATCCTTGCTGCCAGTGTAACCAATTTTCTGTTTGAGCTCTATTCTGACGTTATCAAGGGTTGACAGAACCAACTTCAAGGAGTACACGCTGGCGATGGTCCTCCGTACAACACCCTGGTCAAAGTCACCCAGTGACACTTTCGACGTAGATGACGATGGTTGCTTTGGTTATTGCTGCTCGTCCTGTGTCCACAATTTTCTGAGCGGTAGATCTGCTAACGTCAGTGAGTGCTGCAGTCCTGTGCCATACAAGATTCAGTGACAGTTTCATTCCAGACTTTTTGCTCCATGCAGAACTTGTACACGTTTTCAATAAAAGCTCTTGCATTGACGCTGTATCTCCGTACAAGCTTCGCCATTTTACTGAGTGAAGTCGCTTTACATGTGCATAATACATCAAAACATGCCCTTTTCTTCAAACATGTAAATCACAAAAATTTCCAGCATCTTTGGGAAAGCAAAAAAAAAAGATAAATTAAGGGTTTACTGGGTCTCGAACCCTCAACCTTGTTATCAAATTATTTGAGTACAACCGTTATACTTACTGCGCCATCGAATCGCTTATAAAAGCTCTCTTGTAAATACGAATAATTGCAAGGTATAACATTATAACACCCCTATTTTACGGAACAGTTCATTAGTGTTAGTGCAGTCACGCCCTGATGCTTTTAAGGCTATTATACCAATCAATCTATCCTAAAAAACAACAACACAAACTGCTCATTACATTGATTTAATTGGTTAACTAGGTGCTAAGCAACAATATTTGAAATTGTTCCACTTCAGTGGCTATTGTCTTGATTCTGTGTCCACCTTTACCAATCAATCTATCCTGAATACAAAGTCTGAACTGCTTATTTTGTTTGTTTGTATGCTTTATGTCCCAGTCAACAATTTTCCAGTCATGTCGAGATGATTTCCCGTCTTCATGGTTTGAACCTGTACTAAGGGGGGGATTAACTGTCTTGCTCAAGGACACACGACAGTGACTCAGGTGAGTCTAAAACTAATGGCTCTTCGATCCAATGTCTAACACTCTACCACTGAGTCACTACTCTCCTCACAAACAGTTTATTCCATTGATTTGATTGGTTTACTAGTTGCTTAGCAACAATATTTACGCCAGCGCATGAGAATCTAGTGCAGTTTACCAAATTGTTATTCACCTAGAGAGCAACTTCAACATTCATATTTCGGTGTACATTGCATTATTCAGCTTTGAAAAAAGTTGAGAAGGTAATTTTATACTTACTTGCCTGTAGCTTAAAGGGGTATGTGCATTAAGGGGCTATTTTTCACCAATTTCTTTTGGTTGGTTTATTAGAAGAATAACTGAAGTATAAAATTTCAGCATTTATTTTAATTTTACCATTGCTTTGGTAACAAAATTGGCTGACAAAATAGTTTTAAAACAGAGAAATCGCCATTTTGGACCAAATTTACGGTTTTTGGAGATGATTATTCAAGAATTAGATATCAGCACAGCTAAATACAAGAAAATCCTTTTAAAGCTGCATACTCTGTAACTATGAACATTTTTCCAAAAATTTTATTTTCTTTTTAAATCATTTGTAAAAGTAGAATAAAGCTATGTTTTCACAATAAAAATGTTTAGTACAGCGGAAAACTGCATGGAAAAGTGAATTATCTTATCAAATAGGTGTTTATTTCTCTTCTTGGTAATTATTTGCGTCCCTCCAATAATTCTAGACCGTTGAATTTTAACATAAATGCAGTTGTTTTGATAGTGATAACTTGTTAAGATTTTCGAAAATGGTAAAATATTTACCTGAGTTTGAGTATTTTAGCTGTGTTCTTGAAAAATAAAAACATTATTTTTTTAAGTAAGAAGATCAAAAGTTACAGACTATGCAGCTTTAATATGTTGTGTGTCCTGGTTATTCTTATCTTCTGTTAAAATAGCTTTTTGGTATTTGCTTGTGCTCTATGTTAATTTCTCTGTCAAACCTCTCAATTTTGCCCCAAAATGGTCAATTTCCCATTTTCAGCCTGTTTTGGCGGCTATTTTTGTTACCATTGCAACGGTTAAAGTCAAAGTAATTTGAGACCTTTACACTTTGGTTATTGTTCTAATAAACTAATAAGAACAAATTGGTGAAAAAAACTATTCTTATATTTTAGCCTCGAAGGGGCGAAAAAGCCCCTGAAAGCACCTAACTCTTTACTACTTTATTGTGTGTGTGTGGGGGTGTGTGTAGGTGTGTGTGTGTGGGTGTGTTCAGATAAAAAGTTTTATCAATTACTGCTCATAGTAATTGTATTGTTATGCAATGACCTAATAAAAGTTCACCTTGTCTATCTCATGGCATGTACCTTTATCAGGTCATCATGACGGTGCACTTTTTGAATGACGTCAATGACATTGAATCGACACAAAAATCGATAATTACGTCATAATTGCTAGTTTGAACAGTGAACCGATAAAAAGAATATCAGGTTCGGTTCTTTTGATATCAAGTTTACCAGGCTCGGCTTTGAGAACGCTTGTTGAATGACTCGGCAAGCCTCGCAATGCCAACAAGGGTTCTCAAAGCCTTGCCTGGTAAACTTGATCAATAACCACACCCAACCTACCAAGTCCTAACCCAAAGTGCAGCGAAATTGTAAGATCAACTTTGGTTCTATAGAAGATTTTGCTTATCACTTTGTATACTAATGGATTCTTCTGGTTTAATACAATTAAACTAGGTATGGCCCATTGTATAGGGGTGTCGGGTAATAATTGTAAGAAAATAATTTATTGTTTGTCTGAAGATCTTTTTTACCTTAACAAACAGTGTAGATTTGTTTGTTTGATTTAATTCTTTACGTCCCATCAACAATCTTTCAGTTAAACAGGGACAGGTCTTCCTGGGTTGAACCAGTACTAAGCTAGGATAAATGTGTCTTGGTCAACTTAGTCAAGGACCCAAACAGTGTAGACCCTGATGAAATGCCACAAAAGTGGCATTTCATCTGGGTCTTCACTGTTTGTAAAAACTCCCATTTAGTGGTTTCCAGTATACAAATTGTTAAGATTTTTACCTTCTTGTTTCTGGTGGTCAACTTGTTCATAGAAGCATCAGGTTTTTCGTTGCTTGCTATTCATTTGGTGAATCAAATACCTGATTTTTGTTTTGTTTGTTTGATTTGATTCTTTACGTCCCATCAACAATCTTTCAGTTATATAGGGACGGGTCTTCCTGGGTTGAACCAGTACTAAGCTAGGATAAATGTGTCTTGCTCAAGGACCTCAACGCAGTGATGCCGGTGAGGCTCGAACCCGAGGCCCTTCGGTCTCGAGTCAAGCACTCTACCACTGAGCCACTGCCCTCCCTCAAATACCTGATAAAACAGTGTTTGTTGAATATCACACCGTACAACCGGCTGCTTTGATGACAGGTTACTAACAATGATGACAGATCTGGGATCTTATGTCCCATGGAGGGTAGGTTATAATTTTCGGTTGGCAAAATTGTTAGAGAAGTCCTCTGGTACTCTGTGGTGGATGAGTACACTTGTAAGTGTTGCGAAATCCTACAGAAGCAAGCTGATATTATATCTCTCACAAATAAAGCCACACTTGATCATCATTTCAGAGGTTTCCCGAGAAAAGTCACAAAAAACAGTTATCTGTTCAAGTTGTGCGTCTCTCCATCAAAGTCTGCTGTCTGCACTTATATACAATAAAACTACTATCATTCAGCTACATTTCTGCCAAATTTGAAGCCGCAGTTTGATTTTATAAAGTTACTGGAGCCCATCAAAGATGACAGGTAGATGAAAAATGGCTGCCTTTGTCAACAGGTCGAATTTGAAGTGGCTGTCTTTGATGACAGGTCATGAATTTTAGTGGCTAACATGGATGACAGGTCATAATTTTAGAAAGTTAATTTAAATCATCATTTTTCTTCAGCCTGTGGTCTCAACTGAGAGCATAAATCATCTTCAATATGGTATTCAGGTCAAAATAATCTTATCTGTCATTTGGCTAGCTGATATTGACCATAGGTAAACAGTCTAGATCCAGACCAGACACTTTAGAAACAGGGTCCATACTGTTTCTTGGAGGATATAGATACAAAAAAATAAGCTCAAAATTTATGTCTAGATCAGATATCAGTTAGATGACATATGGGCATATCCACTTTTCAGTGAAATCTTGAGTTTTGTTATATCAGTTATTGCACGTTAAGGTTTTAAGGACAGGGTTTGGTTTTGGTTGTGTCACTTCCTGGTCACAGCTCATGTGATCTCTGTTCAAAGCAGTAGCAGTACCTTGGGGCAATATTTCACTTCCCCTATATGAATCAACAGAAAATTGTGAATCACTGTTACAGGTTGAATGGCAACCCGATCTTTCCTCACAGCAAAATATTTTCAGCCTTGATTATGGTAAGCAAGTTGACATCATGTGATGTTGAAAGCTAAACAGGCACGGTGTCTTCTTGCGTCTTGGCTGGTATCTTTTGTGTTGTGCCTTGGTGACCAAAGTATTTGTTTTGCAGATTTTTATGATAGACATCCATCAATGGGGTCAACCTAAGGGGTCCTCAAACTCTAAATACAAGGGTGTTTCAATAAGTTACCAGCCTGACCTATTTCTAACAGACCGATACAGTCAATATATTTTATGTGCTGGTTAGTTGATAATTTATCGTGACTTCAAGCATGGTCAGTGAGCCATATATTTTTTTTCGTCGAATTATGTTGTAAGGTAAATTTTACTATTTGATAAATATCTTTTGTTTGAAAAATGAAGTACGAGTATAACTATTTTCAGACATGTTGGAAGCTCTCAGATAGTAAAACTTTTTAACAAATGTTTATCTAATATATCAATTAATATGCCAATATAATTATAAATACATTTTTGTCAAAATAGCAAGGAAAACACTGTTTGAATTATCAAATTTTCCAAAATTTAAGTTATATTTTTACTAAGGAATAAAATCACTATTTATTTTGAACACTGGGATTTTATTCAAGAGCAACAAATTTTATTCTAATTTTTAAAGAGAAAACTATTTCTATTGTCCTCAATTATAGCTTTGTTTCAAGCAAGCATCTCGCAATTTGTCTTTTGAAATGGCTCTTGAACAAAGTAGTGTTGCATATTTCTAAGTTATTTTAGCACACTGTCAAATGCAGTTATATTTTTGTTAGATCATTAAAAAATATAATTTTCAAACATAGGATTGAAAAGTATCTTGATAGAGATTGTTTTTTAAAAAGAAAAAGTGATCTATCTTGATGGGAAACAGGGTAGGCTGGTTACTTATTGAATGACCCTCGTATTCCAAAATGTGATCCACCATCAAAATTTGTTTAACAAATACTTTGGTAACCGAAGCACACCACAATAGATAACAGTCAAGACGCCAGTAGACACCATTCCTGTTTTTAGCTATCAACATCACATGGTGTCAACTTATATCATATCAAGGCTGAAAATATTTTGCTGTGTGGAAATATCAGGATATTATCTGTTGGCATTCAGCCTGTAACAGTGATTCACAACTTTTCGTTGCTTTGTATAGGGGAGGTGTAATATTGTCCCCAGGTACTGGTACTGCATGGACAACAATAACATGAGCAATTACCTGGAAGTGGCACAACCCAAACCAAACCCTGTCCTTAAAGCACATATTATGAAATAACTTAATATATTACAAAGATTTCACTGAAAGGTGGATACGCCCTAGTGTCATCTAAATGATAGCTGATCTAGATGTAAATTTTTAGCTTATGTTTTGTATCTATATCCTCTAAGACACAGTATGGACCTTGTTTTTAAAGTGTCTGGATCTAGACTGTTTACCTATGGTCAATATCAGCTAGCCAAATGACAGATTATGTTGACCTGAATGCAATATGGAAGGTGTTTTATGCCTTCAGTTGAGACCACAGGCTGAAGAAATATGTTGAATTAGATTAACTTTCTAGAATTATGACCTGTCATCCATGTTAGCCACTAAAATTCATGACCTGTCATCAAAGACAGCCACTTCAAAATTGACCTGTTGACAAAGGCAGCCATTTTTCATCTACCTGTCAGCTTTGATGGGCTCCAGTAACTTTATAAAATCAAACTGCGGCTTCAAATTTGGCAGAAATGTAGCTGAATGATAGTAGATTTATTGTATATAAGTGCAGACAGCAGACTTTGACGGAGAGACGCACAACCTGAACAGATTACCGTTTTTTTGTGACTTTCTCTGGAAACCTCTGAAATGATGATCAAGTGTGGCTTTATTTGTGAGTGATATAACGTCAGCTTGTTATTGTATGATCTCTCGACACTATCAAGTGTACTCATCCACCACAGAGTATCAGAGGGCTTTTCTTACAATTTTGCCAACCGAAAATTATAACCTACCCTTCATGGGACATAAAATCCCGTATCTGTCATCATTGTTAGTAACCTGTCATCAAAGCAGCCGGTTGTACGGTGTGAATATGGTATTTCAATTCTAGTGTTATACTTACAACGTTTCTAACTGGAACATTCATAACAATCTTCAAGAGATCATTCTCATCAACCTGCCAGTACGTAATTTCCTGTAGACAGAAAGAAATACCAGAATAAAGATCTAGTTTGTTATATAAGTGCCTTTCATATTAAAGCTGCATAGTCTGTAACTTTTTATCTTTTAATTTTAGAAATAATGTTTCTATTTTTCAAGAACACAGCATAAAAACAAAAATTCAGATATATATTTAACCAATTTTGTAAATCTTAACAAATTATCAGTATCAAAACAACGGTATTTATGCTAAATATTAACTGTCTTTAATTATTGGAGGGACGCAAATAATTACCAACAAGAGAAAAACACCTGTTTTTTAAAAGATAATTCATTTTTCAATGCAGTTTTAAGCTATGGTGAACAGATTTAATGGGAAAACATAACTTAATTCTACTTTTACAAATGATTTAAAAAGAAAATAGATTTTTTCGAAAAAATCATAGTTGCAGACTTAGTCTCTTTAACTGCTTTGTTGCATGTTGACCTGATAAATGTTGTCTATCTCACGACATGTATCTTAATCAGGTCAACATGACGTTGCACTTTTTGAATGACGTCGTCAATGACCTTGAATCTACACGAAAATAGATAACTATATCATAATCACTAATTTGAAGAATGAACCAACTTAAAAAATTGATAAATAGAATACCAGATATCAAGTTTACCAGGCTCAGCTTCAAGAAACCTTGCCTGGTAAACTTGATATTACAAGACGCTCACCTAGTATTCTGTATATACAATACATGGGTAAAGCTGGCCTAAAACTCAAAATACACACATAGTCTTGTGAAAACAAGTTTAACGCCTGTTTTTGCATGTGCAGCCTTACAAGTGCCTTTTGATGAAAAAGAAGGAAAAAGTCATTTCAAGAAAATAGCAGGAATATGATGCTAAAAGTCTTTTGAAGTTTTTCAGTACCCCTCCAAATACACATTTTCTGAAGAAAAAATTGTTGTTTTTCAGTTTTATTGACGGTGTGCTGTGGCCCCTCACAAAGTTACATATAAAAGGCACACAACACACCCAGTTTTATGCACCCACTAAGGTTTTGAAGAAGGAGTTCTGGCTGTAGCCAGTCATTATCCTACGCCTGTCCATATTTAGTAAAGTGTGGGGCATTATTAGTTTGAATTTTTATTATGTTCTAGAAAAAATAATCCCAATTCCCCCAAAAAGTGTCTGTGGTAAATAGTAGTCACAATAAGATGGAAAAATGCTATATTTGTTTAATGTGTCACCTACTTTATATGGCTGGGGGTCTAGGGGACACCTCAGCCCCTAAAAGCTTTAAGGTGAATGCACCGAATTCTCACTATCTTATATTTTCTTGAAACCAATTAATATGAATTTGGCATTTTAGGACAAAGTAGGAATAGTAGTTTTCTGTAAAAAGTCGACATAAGTGGTGGAAGGTCATAATAAGCAGAAATTTATTTATCTTGATAATAAATGTTAAAATTCCAACAATATGTTGGCATTTCAACATTTATGAGCAGGATGATTTTCAGTTCAGTCGAGTATGAAAGTTTTATAACCTTGAGGCCTGTTTGCCTAGCAAAGACACAGATCAGCCTGACTGTCTGCCGTGCAAATCAAAAAACCGTGAACCATCAGGTATTAATAGACTTTTTGCTTACTGTAAGCAACTTTAATATTCATATCTGGGCATGGTTCGGCTATTTCATCTGCTAAGGAAGGGAAATCAGGTTCTATTAATAATTTGATGAAGAACAAATAACGCGCAAACGTGCGTGCATTTCATGAAAATCCTAACCGTATACACACTGAACTCAGATTTATTAACCCTTAAAGCACATAATCACAAAATGTATGTTTTTTGTCATCCACTAAAATATTTGAAGCCTCATAGACAAACAGTGTGGACCCAGATCAGACTGCTCCTGTCCACAATGTTTGCCTCTATGCTTATGTTAAATAGACATTTTCAGATGCATTTATTTTGCTGGCATTTTAAGGACTAAATAATGTGTTTTGCGTCTATACTGAGGTAATGGCGCAAGATGATACAGTTACTTTTGAATAAAACCATACCTCATTTTCAGCTTTTATCTATGTCTAAGGTTAACCAGTCCTAATTACGCATTTATGAGGTGCCGCCTTTACAGTTCCCAAAAAGTGACATAATATTCTTGGAGTAAAAGCAAAGACTGATCTTACTGGGCTGATGCTCACACCGATCTTACTCTTCCTTAGTCCTTACCTATACTCACACTCTTAAAGAACCAGAGGACAAGCAAACAGGATCTACATACCGGCACAGCCTTATAAGCAACATATCCTTCAACATGGTCGAGAATCTTGGACCACACACACTGGGTAGCCAGCTCAAAGGGGTCTTCCATGGTGACACATGAGCTGTGAAATACCCAATCACCTTCCTTTGCAGTGCGTAGAAGGTAGTCCTGAAATAAAATAGAACATACTGGTCCAGCAAAGCTCCAGTTACCCCTTTCCTTCATGAATATCCATGCTAAGCTCCATCCCCTATGAATAATTATATTATTAAACTTTCACCTTTGTAACAGAACAAAGAAATTACTTGTCATGTTCACTAGTGTAGGGTCATATCTAATCATATTTCCATAAGCAAACAGAGTAGACCCTTACAAGAGCTGCCTGATCTGGGTCTGCTCCGTTTACAAAAGCACTAAAAGGCTTCTATGAGGTAAAGAGTTAAGCAAAAACAATTTAGCATAAGATTGAACAAATGTAATTATTTTCTTACCCATCAGTTTAAAAAGGGTTTGGGTGCTCAAAAGAACCATCTGATTGAGATGGTTCTTTTTAATATCCACAACATATGTTATGAGACAGTTCTTTTTAAATACCCACAACATGGTTTTGTTGAGAAATACAACGTCAATTACAATTACACCCTCCTATCTAGAGGCCTGTCAAGTCTATAATCTGCAGGGATTCTACAAGGCTATACATGGGGCAAAATACAGGCCCCTCCCAAATTCAAAAACAAGCTCAATTTTCCCCAAAAAATGAATAATATCCCAATTTCACTCCAGACTGATTTTTTATTAAGCTATCTGCATCTGCTTCCTTCTAAATTACATAAATCCAGATGAGCCAAAAATAAGCATATAAATGTGATTATTTCCTTACCTCAAAAGAACCATGTCATTGAGACTGTTCTTTTGAGTACCCACATCAGAAGCTTTTATGCAGAAATAAGAAAAAAAATTAATTTGATCATAATATATTTGACATAGATCTGGGAAAGATCTAATGCCATGAAATAAAATCAATAAACCACTTGTGGTTAACATATTAATTTAAGTAACATTATGTGATGTCTTAAAACAATGTTGCATATGTAATGAGGGAGCACAGTGGCTCAGTGGTAGAGTGCTTGACTGAGACTGAAAGGCAGCAGATTCGAGCCTCACCTGCGTCATTGAGTTGTGTCCTAGAGCAAGACACATTAATCCTAGCTTAGTACTGGTTCAACCCAGGAAGACCTGTCCCTACATAACTGAAAAATTGTTGATGGGACATAATCAAATCAAACAAAAGCATACATAATGACAAAATTTTAACATTTTCAAAGTGATTTTAATTGTATTTTTAATGTCAATGACTCATATGATAAACATGATAAATAGAATCTAACATTCATGGTTCTGTATTACTGAATTTATTAAACTTGTTGATAAAAAAGGATAAAATACTCTGCAAGCCTCACAATTTATCTCTTTTCCCCAGCTTGTTTAATAAATTGAATAATACATTAGTGAGCTCTTGTGCCAGATCCTCTATGTATCTGGATGTCTGCACCTACCTTCAATACCCCAACACTCTCCCTTTGGAGTGATGACAACATGAAAACTTAATTGAAACCAGCTATTATATTCTTACTCATCAGTTTAAACATAAATGTTTTGGGTGCTCAAAAGAACCGTCTCATTGAGACGGTTCTTTCGAGTACCCTCAACATATGCTTTAGTGCAGAAATAAGAAAAATAACTCCTTGTATTTGAATATCTACACCTACCTTCAAAACCCCAACACCCTCCCCATGGAATGATGACAACATGAAAACTTCATTGAAACCAGCTATTATTTTCTTACCCATCAGTTTAAACATAAGTTTTGGGTGCTCAAAAGAACCCTCTCATTGAGACGGTTCTTTTGAGTACCCACAACATATGTGTTAGTGCAGAAATTAGCAAAATAATTCCTTGTATTTGAATATCTTCACCTACCTTCAATACCCCAACACCCTCCCCATGGAGTGATGACAACATGAAAACTTCATTGAAACCAGACCAACCCTCCTGAACCTTCTCCTCTCTCGGCATCAGTTTACTCCAATCAGTCTTCTGTATTTCCACAATTTTCTTCTCTTCTATATCTTTAACACTACTCTCCAACTTTCCCTTATCCATTGCTTCATGTTTAGTTGAACTATTTGCAGATGATCCTGTACTGTTTATTTCTCTATCATTACTTTCTTTATCAATTGTTTTATTATTTGATGTATTAATTGATTTATCAATTGATTCAGTTACTGATTCATTAATGAGTTCCTCGAATTCATCCATTGCTTCCTTTTTACTTAAACTATTTGCAGATGATCCTGTACTGTTTATTTCTTTAGCCTTACTTTCTTTATTATCTGATTTATTAATTGATTTATTTATTGATTCAGTTACTGATTCATTAATGAGTTCCTCAAATTCACCAGAGTGTGATGATTCTTCTATTTTACATTGTTTGCTTATTATTTCATTATTTTCTGCTATATTGTCATGGTGAGAGTCATTTGTAGCCTGTTTCTGAGCATGCAAAGTAGCTTCCTGACTTCCCCGACATATTTCCTTAGATGGACCAGAAGGATGAACACTGTCACATGGTATGTCTTTTAAACTATCACTGTTTGAATTAGTTATATCTTTGTCAATATTATTGTTTGAATGGATAAAATTTTTGCTAATATTTGAAATATCAAATTCTCCAAACTGATTCATTTCAGAGTTTCTTAAAACATTTTGCTCAGTAGAGATTGCATTATTATTTTTACCTTTAGTCAATTCAGCAATTCCGTCCTCTGAATCATTATCAGAAACTGTCGACACCTCCTCATCACAGGCAACTTTAACAGACTTGTCTAAACTCAATTTCCGATTATCCAACTTTTCTTCCAACTTTTCCTTGGCAGGAATCGTGCCATACTTGTTCTCTAGTTTTTCAAAGAATTTATTTGCAGACTCTTCTTTAATCTTTTTGGGCTGTTTCCTTTTAAAAGTGACTGGTACTTTGGTTCCTCCTACCATGCCAGCTGTAAGCCGATTGGTAATATCAAGTAAAACATCTTTCCGTTTAAGTAGATCTACCTGCAATCATAGCATTCAATACCGGTATTTGAGCCGTGACATGTGATTTCCAACAATGTGGCATTTTGACAAGTCCAGACTCAGACGAGCCTGTGCAACCTCCTTTTAAGCTTCGAAACTCCAAATGATGTTCAGTCAGTAGCTCAACAGTCACAGAATATTCAAGTGACAAGCAATTGCTCTGATCAGACTGCGCATATGCGCAGGCTGGTCTGAGCTTTTGTTGGCCGCACATACCACATTGTTGGAAATCTTATGTCACGGCTCATTTGCATACTGGGCATTTTGCATGCAATATTTCATATTCTTTTTTTTTTTAAATAAATTTTCAAAAAATTATTTCAGGAATCAGAGTGTCAAAAATTTGGCCCAGATCAGGCTGCATGTTTTGTTGAGCCTGATTTTATTTGGCTCTAAACGGCTTGCAAAAATTTATCAGCTAGCTACAAAATTTGTCACTAGCTGGGGTAAAAGAGTAAAGCTTGCACCAGTTTTAAAGCACAAATGTATATTTATACAGCTGGTGACTTCCCAATATACTCCAGCTTAGCTTATTCTACCTAAAGAGTGCACTGTTCACACAAGTTTTTTTCTCCAAATTCAAAACCCTCTTTTATAGACAGTGCAGATCCAGATCAGCTGGTTTCTAATGAAGCCAGCTGATCAGGATCCACACTGTTTTTCATTCATATTCCATATTATGTAATTGAACAACTCAAAAGCTCATATGTGCCTCATTGCAAGAATACCTGTCATTGGAGTTTATGACGGGTTAAGGCTCAAATTAGCCTGCTCGGCTACAGAGTTTAACTAGGATATTGACATTTTGCTTAAAGCCCTTTTAGATATCATACTTTCCGTGGAGAGAATAACTAAGGTGCTGATCAGAATATGCAAATGCCCCTTCGTTGTTTGCATGCAATAAAGTCATTTATTTGTGTTGAGGCCCATTTAGTAGGCACCTGGCCTAAGTGATCTCCTGCCTATAAATGCCTGACATAATTGACTAATATAAGAATAGAGGCAAACAGACTCTCCTTTTCTCGCCTGTTAAATTCATTCAAGGGAAACAACACAAAGTGAAAGCACCGGAGAGCAACCATTCTTATAACAGACACACAGTTTTGACCCGATATACATGAATATGCTTTTGTTTGATTCTTTACATTCCTGTCAACGATGTTTCAGTTATATCGGGAAGGGTCTTCCTGGGTTGAACCAGTACTAAGCAAGGATAAATGTGTCTCGCCCACAGTGATGCCGGTGAGGCTCGAACCCTTAGCCCCTCGGTCTAGAGTCAAGCACTCTACCACTGAAACACTGTGCTCCAACATGTATATGCCTAACATAAAATATTAAAATATCTCAAAGGGTTTAAAAAGTATTGAGAACACAAACTTTCATCTACGGAGACCAACCAGTCAGACAGACTGACGGATGACAGGCTTATTCCTTTATCCCAGAACTTTGACGGTCCAAGGATAAAAACAGTGTGAATCTAGATCAACTTGCTTCTGATGAAGTGAGCTGATCATGATCAACACTGTCTTATAACTAAATAATGAAACAATATTAAAAATGAAACGACACCACTGGATTGCCTAGGAATTAAAAGTTCACATAATGTTAATGCTTAAAGCAGCTTCCAAAAAAATGCATCTGAAAAAGTTGTCTGCTCAAGTGATATGCTGCATATATTAGCTAACATTACTGACTAATGTAAGTGAAGAGCCAAACAGTGTGGACCCAGATCTTGGTCTTGGTCTACACTGTTGGAGAGGCTTCTAAAACACTTCAGCAAACGACAAAAGCAGATGACTTTTGTTGTGATTGGCACTTTAAGGGTAAACAGCCAATAAAGAACTCAGTGTGTGCCTTAAGAACAAATTCATTTATTAGACAAAGAAAGATAACAAAGATCAGGAAACAATACAATCAAGTACCACACCTGACCAAGGATACTAGAGCTGCAACGATTCACTGAAATTGTATCGTATCACGATACTTTTTCTGACAATATGCGTATCGTATCGTATGGTCATTTCACGATACGCTAACAATACAGCACTTAGTGTTATATATTAGAAATGAATTTTAAAAATATATGTTTTGTACAAAAGGAATGTTAACATTTGCCCTTAATTTTTTCAGCTTTTTAAAATTTGTAAACACTTTTTATGCTAAACTCTTGATATACACTGTTTTGAAACAGTGTAGAACAAGATCAGCTTAGCTGGCTTCTGAGAATCCAGCTGATCTTAATATACATGGTTTTTGGCTCTTCTTGTAAATACAGGCTAATAATTGGAATCTTTTAAATGAACTTTTGTAAAAACTAGACAAGAGTGTAGTTCATAAAACATCCAGCATGACAAGGGTTAATATTTGAGTATTTATTTCTCCTAACTTCATAGATCTATGTCATTTCTAAGGCTATCAAGTTGTCAAAAATGTATCGTGATACATATCGTATCATGACGCAAATATTGTGATATGTATCATATGAGGTAACTGTATCGTTTCAGCCCTAAAGGATACCACATTCAAATGGCTTTACCTTATTAAGAATAAGGACAGACGGTATATGTTTATTATCTTCAAGGATCTTCAAAATTTCTCTGTGTAAGGCTGTTCTGGTGAAATAGTTGCTAACATCCACTAAAACTCCAACTAAAACAGAATGGAACAAATAAGCAGTGTGACGTGTCACTAAAATCTAATCAAATACAGTAAAACCTGTGTAAAACGACCACTCTCAAAAAGATCAAAAATTAGTTTTCAAAACCAATTATCACTTAATGCAGGTCAAAAGTATTACAGAATGCTCCAAGGGGAGCATTCTGCAATACTTTGGACCTTCATTAAGCTACCATTTGTCATTAAGATCTTTGATTTGTCTATTTTTTAGTGGCCCTTTTACACAGGTTTTACTGTAGATCCTATACCATTTCCATAGGCTTTTTCCATAGGCTATTTCCATAGCCTTAAATCCCTCTCATACTGATGGCTTTTCATAAGGCCAAATTACAAGTAGCCCAATGGGCAACGATTGCTCACCTGGGAGCCAGCATAATGTTTGGAGACACCATAATTTAGGATGCTCAAAGGCAGATAACTCTGAACTTGAATCAGTGTCCAGGAATTAATTCAAAAACATAAGATATTTTGCCAGTTCTAGTTATCTGCAAGTATTAAAAAGATCTGAATAAAAATTGCAGAGGAAACCTGGTGAAAATGTAGTTTTCAGATGCTCAAGGGCAGCTAACTCCTTAATCAGTGATGGGATCTAACTGAAATTCAAACTCGTCCATACTTTTATGTATGTCCTGGTAACCTACAAGGATGAAGAAAATCAAATGAAAAATGTAGGTGCTAGAGTGGTCACAACATTATACAGTTATATTTTAGATGCTCAAGGGCAACTAACTCTGTAGCTGGTGGATGGGTGTGGCAGAAAATCGAATTCATTCAAACTTTTATTGAAGTCCTTGAAGCCTGCAAGAATGAGGAAGATCCATTCAAAAATGAAGGTGCTAGAGCGGTCACAACAGATCTCCCATTGTTAGTCTATGCAGATTTTTTATGATGCTCAAGGGAAGTTAACTCCACAGTCTAAGGTTGGTTATACTTGAAATTCAAACTCATCCAAGTTTTTATGGTTGTCCTTGTTACCTGCAAGAATGAAGAAGATCCAATCAAAATTGAAGGCGCTAGAGTGATCACAACATTATCCATCAATTTTTTAAGATGCTCAAGGGCAGCTAACTCCATAATAGGTGATGGAATCTTGACTGAATTCAAACTCATCCAAGCTTTTATAGTTGTCCTTCTTATCTGCAAGAATGAATAAGATCTATTCTAAAATGAAAGCACTAGAGTGGTCACAACATTTCTCCGATTATAAGTTTATGGGATTTTTTTAAGACGCTCAAGGGCAGTACAAGATCTGATCTGGCCGAATTTCAAACCCATTTAAGTTTTTATAGTTGACCTTGTTACCTGAAAGAATGAAGAAGATCCAATCAAACATTAAGGCACTAGAGTGGTCACAACATTATCTATCTTTTTTTAAGATGCTCAAGGGCAGCTTACTCAACAATAGGTGATGGGATCTTGAAGAAATACAAATTCATTCAAGCTTTTATAGTTGTCCTTCTTATCTGAAAGAATGAAGAAGATCAATTCAAAATTGAAAGCCATAGAGTGGTCACAATAGATTCCCCATTATAAGTCTATGGGTTTTTTTCCAGACGCTCAAGGGCAGCTAACTTCACAGTCGCAGGTCTGATCTGGCCAAATTTCGAACCCATCCATATTTTATGGTTGTTACCTGCAATAATGAAGAAGATCCATTCAAAATCGAAAGCACTAGAGAGGTCACAACATTTCACCCATTATAAGTCTATGGGGATTTTTTCAGACGCTCAAGGGCAGGTAACTCATAAGTTCCTGATCGGATCCTGCCAAATTTCGAACCCATCCGAGATTTTCTGGGTGTCCTTGTTGCCTGCAAGAATGAAGAGATCCAATTAAAAATGAAGGTTCTAGAGTGGTCACAACATTATTCATTGATTTTTCAGATGCTCAAGGGCAGTTAACTCCGAAGTCAGTGATGGAATCTTGCCGAAATTCAAACCCATCCAAGCTTTAATGATTGACCTTGTTACCTGCAAGAATGATGAAGATCCATTGGAAAATGAAGGTACTATAGTGGTCACAACGTTTCTCCCATTATAAGTCTATGGGGATTTTTCCAGATGCTCAAGAGCAGCTAACTCATAAGTTCATTGTCGGATCCTGCCGAATTTCAAACCTATCCGAGCTTTTATGGTTGTCCTTGTTTCCATTAAGAATAAAGAAGAACCAATCAAAAATGAAGGAGTTAGAGTGGTCACAAGAGTATCCCCTTTATAACCCTATGGGAGCTATCTGTTGCCATGGAAACCAGAGTTCTTATCTGATCTAGCCCAAAGCCTAATGCAGTCAATCCCCAACCCCAATGATGCTCTAGATGAAATTTGATTACGATCAGCCAGCTGGTCTTAGAGATATTCATGTTTGAAAGTGTGGATGCACGGATGGACACCGGCTCAAGTCCCATACTATAAGCTACCCCCGATCCTTCTGCTCTGGTGAGCTAAAAAAATAAGTGTGTTTCGGGTAACGGGTCTGAAAATTTTAAGAAGGATAGGCACACTTTTTTGTTGTTGTTTTTTTTTTCTGGAAAAAATTAGAATCTTATGCATTTTGAAAGGCATTTCGCTTTTCAAAATGCATAACCTGAAACCTGAAAAAAATTCTAGGTTTAACCAGTAAATTAAGGTATGGTCGGGTTACCATAAACACAGGATTTTTTTCTTTGGCCTAGGCATGTGACACATATTGATACAATAAGGGGTGGATCGTCCATTCGAGACGTTAACCCATATGAATTCAGACCAATGAAATTTTCCATAAATCTACACATTGGTGTAGCTCCCATTACCCAGTATACGCACATGCATAATATAAATAGTAACACTCAATGGAGCTCACCTAATGGACAAAAGTGATTTTCCCTACCTCAAGGAACTGCTCTTATTAAAAGGAAAGAATTCACTCCCAGAGAGGGAGCAAATTCTTTCCTTTAAGTGAAGTTCCCATTTTAAAAAAGGACATAATTGTAGAAGATCGTTTTTCAGCATTCTGGCTACGCCATTGCTACATACAATAAAGTCAGGATGGGTCATTGTATGTACTTTCCAAATAATATTGTAATTCTTTTTTCGAAGATTAATGTTTTAGTAAACAGTGCAGACCCTAATGAAATGCCACATTCATCTGGGTCTTCACTGTTTTCCAATGTACTGCGTCTAGAGTTTCCTGTCTACAAAGGGTTAAGGAAGAGACGATTCTAAACCACTCCCAGAATGTCACTCAAAAGCCTCCTGGGGCTGACTTGATTTAGCTGTTCTCTTTACTCCTTTTACTCGGAACAGGCAGAACAGAAATCAAGTGCGCTGTAACATATGTACTGGAGTACTCCATCATAATCTGTCTTCCAAGGTGGTGTAGACAGAACAGTCATGTGACCTGTCCCAAAACAAGATGGTGGACCACTGCCTACATATACGGAGATATTTTTTCTGTCTATCGATAAATTCTGATAATTATTCATATTGAAATACAAGACCGGTTTCATGCTTATTTGAACAAATGTGAATTTCACTTTTTGGTGTTGCATATCATTAAAACAATCAGATTTTGCTTTCTCATAAGTAATGGATGTGTCCTTGGTATGGCCCAATAGACAAAATGACCATTTAAAGCATAATCATGACATGGAGGTACAAAACACATACCCATTCTCCTTTAAATGGTTTTAAGAGCTAAAACAGGTGTATCTGACATGATATAGCATATCTTAGTGTGCAATTTTCTTTTAAGCTATGGGGAACATTCAGTCTATTATTCAAATGAAAAGCAGCTTATGTGCCCCTGTTTTTGCTTGACAACTGGGCTTAACAAATTCTACCATAAAATTGCCAAAATGGGCAATCCATGTATAATATGATGAATATCTGTCCTGGAAGAATCTGGAAAAGAAAATTCTAAAAACTCACAGCCTACTCAAGCTCTTAGTCATTTTAAGAATATATTTCCAATAAAACTGATCACTAAATATTGCTTTCATGTATTTTGCATACAATTTAGTGTTGTCTTGGAAACTGCATAACCTAAAATTTGATGTTAAAGTTGCTTCTAAAAAGAAAATATCGAACTAAAATTCTTTGTTTTCTAACAGAACACACTTTAGCTATTAATGTACAATTTATAACTAGAATAGACCCCTTTCCCATTATCGGATTTTACCTGTGTCACGTGATATCGGCTGACCAGTCCAACAATTGGACTACTTCCGGTATATGAAGCTGTAATAGCTTACTACTAATTTTGCATGCATTTCACTTATATTCATAACGGTAAAACACCAAACAAAAGGAAAATGGCAATTATAGGTACCACAATTACATATGATGACAAAAAGAGTTAATTTTATTTCAAAATAATCTAATTTACGCTGAACGAAGCCATGCAGATTTTATTCACGTGGTACGCGTACTGGTATATATTTTCACAATTATTTCCGCTGCTGCTGACGTAGGCCCTGATAAGATGATGTGTTTCTTTGCGGGTCTACACTATTTATTAACTTTCCCAACAAGAATGTCCAAAATATCACAGAAATCGATGTGTTTTTATGTGAACTTTCCGAGAAAGGATGTCTTCATATCGCCATATATGCGAACTTTTCCAAAAGGGAGAATGTTTGTAGACCCGCGGGGAAACACATCTCTCCAAGGCCTTCATCAGCAAAGGAAATAACAGGGAACTGTCTGCCTGTTTCACAACGTCTCATTTTAGCCAAAAATCACCTGAGTAAGAGTAATTTGGACATGTTCGCGCTAGAAGCAAATATGCTGTTCTTACTTTTTAGAAGTTGCAGCAATAGAGTAAAACCTCGACAGCTCGAACCCTGGTACATCAAAGCACCTGCATATATCGAATAGAATATATGAAACATAGGATTCCGAATATAGGGTAAATTTCTTAATATGCAATGTTTCGTGGGTACTCAAAAGAACCGTCTCAACGAAACGCTTGTTTTTGTGTATTCAAATGCATATTTTTGTAAGACTCCGACCGAGTGTAAGATTTTTGATTCAATTTTATTTGCAATCAAACTCCTTTTAGCTCAAACTACTGAAAGCTCGCTGTGAAATGTCTGAAATCCGAGCGCACTTCGAGTTGAAAAGAGTAATATTTAAATGGGTCCCTGTTTGTAGATAACCAGTTACGTAAATGCATATGGTTTTAAATTTTGGGACCGCATATGTGCCCAAAACTGAATGTCGAGTAACTCGTATCCCTCCTTGGTAAAATTGTTATTGCCTTTGTAAACTTTCTAATTTCTGGTAGAATTTCTATAGATGTCTTAATTTCATCTAAATGTTTCAAAGAAACTGCAATATGTATTAATTTTACTATGTACGCACCAAAAATTCAAATCCACTATAGCCTAGCTATTTAGAACTTAAGAACAGAATCGCTACTTTTCTTATTCTCGAAAAAGATAAATTTATATTTTCATATACATGTTGTAAGTATTCCGAATTTTTCTGTTTTACCATACATGTAATAAGTGTAAAATATACTTTGATTTCGAACTATTATAAAAATCGGCGCAGATTAAAGCAGACTCTATAGAGCGCACAGACTCGCGAGAGTCTTCGCTGCTCGCACACACCAGGGTCTTTCTAGTAGAACTACCACACACACACACACATTATGGATGAAGTTGAAGACTCAGCCTCAAGCCCCGCTTGATAAGATTGTGTGGGCGTTTTACATATATGTGATAAGTAGACGTCTAGCTGGGCTTCTTATCAACTTCTTCAAAGAAAGCGACTGGTCACGCGTGCCGAAGTTCTAAAGACACGTGTGCAAGATTTTATTGTTTTCAAAGGCCCCCCCCCCCCCCCCCCCCCCCCGGGCACTCATTAAAGAACCGGATGCAATTTGGGCCAGCACAAAATAAAATGTATCTTATCACTCAGTGGACCATGCACAGGTGTAACCATAAATAACCACAGTGACACGCAGTCTTGTCAGACTCTTCAATTAATAATTGCAGTTTTTTTTATTTCTTTAAATAAAATTTAAACCGATATATAGAAGTTCTATAAAAAGAAATCAACAGTCAGTATATGTTGCTTTATACCGGAAGTAGTCCAATTGCTGGGCTGGCCAGCCGATGTCACGTGATATAGGTAAAATCCGATAATGGGAAACTCCTCTATTGGTTTTTCAAGGTTTCAAAGATTTTTCGAACATCTGCTGATACTGTTGAAGTTACTCACCTAAATCTACTTCTTCAAGGCTACGTTTTGGATCTACCAACATTGATTTGTCACAATAATGCCTGAATAAAGACAAATATAACTTATAGAGAATCTTCAATAAATGTTCATGTTTTATTGAATTTATTAAATTGAGATGGGGAAAAGCAATAAAATACGAGTACAGTCAAGCATTTTATTGCTTTTTCGTAACAACTTTTGAAAAAACAAAATTTAGCCGCTACATGAGATTTCCATCAATGTGGTATGTGCGACCAGCAAAGGCTCAGACAAGCCTGCCCATACATGCAGTCTGACCAGAGCCTTTGCTAGTCACTTGACTTTTCTATGATTGTTAAGCTACTGACTGAACACCATTTGGAGTTTCTAAGCTTAAAAGAAAGCTGCACTGGCTCGCCAGAGTCTACACTTATCAAAACGCCACATTGTTGGAAATCACATATAATGGCTCAAATGTTGATTCTATTTATTACATTCCACTAAAACTACCTTAAATTCACTTTTTTGGTATGAAAATGCCAAGATTTTGCCACATAGCCATGGTATTGCTTTGTTATGAACATCATTTCATAACATTACTAAATATGTAATCAATTAGTGGTTCATTAAATTTTAAACAAGGCTTTTTATCACTCTCAGAAGCTCATATGTCATGCAATATAGTACAGTATACATCCTAATAAGGGTGCATGCTCTTACAAGTCCACATGAAGTAATTAATGAGCTGTTTACAAGACAGTAAAACCTGTGTTTTGTTTGTTTGATTTGATTCTTAACATCCCAGTCAACAATTTTTCAGTTATGCCAGGCGGGTCGTGGGTTGAACCTGTACAAGGATAGTAAAACCTGTGTAAAACAGTCACTCAAAAATAGACAAAACAAAGATCTTAATGACAAATGGTAGATTAATGAAGGTCTAAAGTATTGCAGAATGCTCCCATTGGAGCATTCTGCAATATTTTCGAACTGCATTGTAAAAGCGATAATTGGTCTTGAAAAACAATTTTTGTGCTTTATGAGAGTGGCCGTTTTACACAGGTTTTACTGTATTTTTAGCCAATGCAATGGTGTAGTTTCATTATTAAAATGGATTCAACGTGTGGATTGAAAATAAAATTGTTGGGATCTAAACTTATCCAACAAATCCTTGCGTAATCACAGATGTTCTAAAATTTTGAACATAAATGCGAGCAACAAAGGCTCAAACAAACAGTGTAGATTCAGATCAGCCTGCTATTCTGATAAGTGTTTTTGTGTATTCCAGCCCTGATAACTTACAATATATTTTGTTAAAATAAAAGTGCTGCAGGCATGCACCATACCCCACCATAAAATATTTTCAATATATCTTTTCTTAATAATATCAAGGGCCATAATACAATTGAAAATTTATGAAAAATTAAAAACAGTTGTCTTAATCTAGATCAGAATCAAAACTTTTTGTAAGGTAACCAAAACTTGAGTTCAAAAAAAGTGATAATACTTGAAATGCATTTTGGTATACAATCTTTTTAACATGTATGCTATTTGAAATTGTTCAATTTTCTAATAAGGGATATATGGAGTGAATAAGCAAAATGAACAACCCTTGCTATTTTAGCAAGTGGTTAAAAGTCTTAAATTTGATCCCTGGAATTCACTTTTTGCCTCGGTCCAGAATTGTCTGGCAGGTTAGCATAGCAGCCAGTAAGCCTGATATGTAATATGGCTTACTACAGTAGTTCCACTATTAATACCCCCACAAAACTGATTTTAGAAGGGGTACGCTGTTTTCAGCATGTCCTTCCATCAGCATTTCAAGGGTCTTCAGTATACCACCGCAATATGTTCCTCCTTTAATTTGCTCAAAGCCCTTGTTGACCAAAATAAAGAATGGCCAAAATGAGAATTAAAGAAATCAGGGTTTTCAATTCAGCTTAATGAATGGCCACTCATATGTTGCTATCTGTATCAATAAAACAACTTTAAAGCATATGAGCCATGGCATGAGATTTCCAAACAATGTGGTATGTGCGACCAGCATGTGCAGTCTGATCAGAGCCTTTGCTAGTCACTTGAGTTTTCTATGATTGTTAGGCTACTGACTGAACACCATTTGGAGTTTCTAAGCTGCAGAGGCTCATTCGAAGCTTCACTTGTCAAAATGCCACATTGTTGGAAATCACATGTTGCGGCTCTTATGTGTTACAACTGCTCAACTACCAGATAAGCAAAGAGGTAGTTCATGAACTCGAATTTGGAGATATAGCTGTCATGCATAAACAATTTGCAGTAGAGCGACAGGTATTTTAATACTGATTGGTAGTTTGGGATGTTAAAAAGAGGCAGAGAAATGAACATGATACTTAGTAAGCAAAAAATTTCAGCGTAAAATTGTGATTATTTTCTTATCCATCACTTTAAACATGTGTTTTGGGTGCTCAAAAGAACCGTCTCATGAACTCATGAAGACTTTTCTTTGAGTACCCACAACATATGTTTTGGTTGAGAAATAATCAAAATAATTTTCAGTTACGCACTTGAGTACTTAAATTTGTTTTGTTTGGCTTGATGTTTTATGTCAGGTCATGTTGAGTGATCAGTTCACCTAACCACATTTTTTCATGCGCAAGCTTGAATAAGCGGTTTTAAAACCAGTACTTTGTGCATATACTTTAGCTTGTAACTGACAACAATCCTTCTTGAATCAGCAGAAGGTGGAGAACAATCTTAGAAATTATTTCATGATTAATCTCCATGAATGTATGGTACCGAGATTGAACTCGCAATCACTAGATCCGCAGTAGGACTTGCAGTCTACTGCCCTACAGGGCTCCGTGTATTTTGTAATTTGCTTCTCTCTAACTGTTGTTGTTTTTCTAAGGTGGGGGAGGGAGGGGGTTCAAAAGGCAAATAAGGATGCCTATTACATATAAATAATCTGCAAGCCATATTCTTGCATAGCTGAAGGAAATATTAGGGAAAGTATCAATATTGTCTGCTGCAATCACTATTGGGGCTAAAAAGGTTGAACTTATTTCATAAAACATTTAAGTTTTTTCTTTAAAATATTTACAAGCAGAACATAAAACATAATATATTTTGTCCACCTTTAAAGCTGCATAGTCTGTAACTTTTGATATTTTCATTTCGGAAATACTTAATGTTTCTATTTTTCAAGAACACAGTAAAAATACTAAAGTTCAGGTATACATTTTACCTTTTTTGTAATAATTAACAAATTATTAGTGCCAAAATAACAGCATTTATGTTAAAAATCAACTGTCGAGAATTATTGGAGGGACGTAAATAATTACAAACAAGAGAAAAAACACCTGTTTTTATAAGATAATTCACTTTTCCATGCAGTTTTCAGCAGTAGAAATTAGATTTATTGTGACAACATAACTTAATTCTACTTTTACAAATGATTTAAAAAGAATTTTTGTTTTTTTGAAAAATGTTCATAGTTACAGACTATGCAGCTTTAAAAAATGACTCTTACTTTTTCTTTTCTTTAGCTGTTATGACTCCAGGAGTATCTGTGAACACCTAAAACCATAAAAACAAGCACCATTCTAAGCCACTAGCAATAAATTCATGAGCCACTGATATAATAACATCCAAATACTGCATTGTGATATACTCATGTCCAATGAAAACGCACCACCTACAAAAATGACTAAATCTTTTCAACGACATAACATTTTATTTTTGCAATTGCGTCTTATTGTACTGTAGCAATTCTGTAAGTTACTGATAGGTCTTTTAAACCGAATGATCACTGATGACACATACTAGAACCATTTAACAAAGCAACAGTCAAAACAGAAAGTCACAGAGCCAGCCATCTAATGTGTCAGAATTTTCAAAAGCATTATTCTGGCATTTTTCTTTGTAGAAATTGCAAAGAAACTCTAAATTGATAGCCAGGATTAGTCATCTTGCCTTGAAAGCGGCTATAGTCACCATATGACGTCACTAGCATAATTTTGACTAGGCGTATAATCAAGACATTCAAGGAATCTATCTTTTACTGATGCAAAATTACGACAAGGTTGTAGCAAGAATATTTCTTACTCATGTAGCGGGTCGTTAACATCAACGTAGTGTAGGTATCAACATTTTTTACTTGATAAACGTCAATATCTAAAAGCTTGTATACACAAACCTAAGAGTATATAGAT
The DNA here is from genome assembly GCA_964019695.1 of Loripinus fragilis. Lineage (NCBI taxonomy): Eukaryota > Metazoa > Mollusca > Bivalvia > Lucinida > Lucinidae > Loripinus > Loripinus fragilis. Next base: position 51,049,336 of record OZ026525.1, on the reverse strand, counting down.
GTTGAACTTAGTGTTAGATAATACTCGCACTAACAGATAAACACAAATTTTAGAAGATTTAAAACGCTAAAAATGCCAACAATGTCTGGCGACGCGCACAAAGTTGACGTCAATGATGCAACGTCAAATTTTTAGAGGATTTGCATGTTTGTGAGTTTGTACAACGGAAATAAGCATTTTATAGAACACTAGGACTGTAAAAATCGCAATTAAACATTTGACGCCAAGTTTTGTTGGACCACTTCATATTTAAGCTTACATAGTGACATTGTTCGCGTCAGTGTAGGGTTAGCTGTTGCGTCAAAACTGTCGTAAGCTGTGGCGAAATGACAGGGAATCTACTGGCATACAGAAAACATTTAAACAAGATTTTTGGGTCTTTTTGTCTACGCCCAAAATGCGATTAACGCTATTTTGAGGCTGACGTTACGTGATGTGTTAACAGTCACTGGAATTGAATTTTTTTGTGCGAAAGCATCGCATTTGTCCTAAATGGTAATTATAAATAACACAATTTTACACAGCTTTGATAGGCCACAAATATGTGAATCTGAAGAGTAGTGTGTGTTCATTGGACATGAGTATATATATGTACAGTAAAACCTGTCTTTGTTTGATTTGATTCTTTACGTCCCATCAACAATCTTTCAGTTAAACAGGTTGAACCAGTACTTAGCTAGGATAAATGAGTCTTGCTCAAGGACCACAACACAGGGACCCCGGTGAGGCTCGAACCCGTGGCCCCTCTGTCTGGAGCTAAGCACTCTACCACTGAGCCACTGCGCTCCCAAAACCTGTCTTAAGCAGCCTCTCAAAAAAGACCAAAAATTGGTTTTCAACACCGATTTTGGCTTAATGCTGGTCAAAAGTATTGCAGAATGCTCTCTTGGAGCATTCTGCAATACTTTTGACCTTCATTAAGTTACCATTTGTCTCAAAGACCTTTGTTTTGTCTATTTTTGAGTAGCTGCTTAAGACAGTTTTAACTAAATATGGGTGAAAGACTTAACTCTGCATGCTGGGTAACATTTCATTCTCTTTTGTCGTCTGCTGACATTTTTCAAAATGTACCTTTTCTATTTTTTCTTTCAGGAATACTATCAGAGTGTCAGACAGTTTCAATCCATATCAGGACCGACATTCTGTTACTTCTGTAGGTCCTGATCTGGGTCGAAATGTTTGCAAAGGTTATCAGCAGATGACAAAAGTTGCTGCTAGCATGGAAAAAGGTTAAAGTTCAAGAAATCAAAATTCTCAAATCCTGAAAAAAAAAATTTTTTTAAACATTTATGTTTATTTTCTGGATAAATATCGTAAGGACTCAGATCCTGGAATAAGTTGATTAAGTTTAAATAAATTGTGTGTGAATTAAAGGTTTTGGGGCTGACTTTCTATGGAATCCTTAATTCAGGAACGATCCCATGGATAATATACTGTTGGTAATCAAATTTCATTATGTAACATCCCTTTTCTTTGGCAGGTATGTTGCAGTTGTTTGCTTAAAGCCCCTGATAGTATGTGCTGATAATTAAAGCATATCAAATAAGATTACTAATATTCAAAAGTCTCATTTGGGATGGTAAATCATCTGAGGTAATTAAAAATGCTGTCATGTCGGTAAAACTTAAGTCAACCCAATCCGCATCAAGGCATAGTTTTGATGGCATCATTTTGTTCTACTCGCCATGCCTTACAATTCAAATTGCCACACCCTCTTTTTCTCATAAAGTTAACTTTTGTTCACTTGACCCCCAAGTGACAGGTTCAAAGGGTACATTTCTGATTGTATGTTATTCTACTCCTTATGCCAAGGTTCATACAGGCAAGTTTGTGTAAAATTCAAGGACTTTTCAAGGATTTTTTAAAACTTTCCTACTGTTTTCAAGGACAGAAAACTTATGAAATATACTGATTTACACATTTAAATTCTTCTTCGAAAATGCTGGAGTGCATAACTAAAGATATTAGTTTTAGAAAATTAGTATAAAATTTTATAATAATTTAGGTCTCCAAAGACAGTGTTGAGTCCTCCTGTAAATGGTAAAATTCAAGGACTTTTCAAGGCCTTTGAGTGTTTTTCAAGTACTTTTCAAGGCAAATTTAATTTTCAGGCACTTTTCAAGACAGTCCTGTTTATTCAAGTACTTATCACGCCTGTGCGAACCCTGTTATGCCCTTTAATTTTATATAAATCAATATGACCTAGTTCAGAAAACAGGCTCACAAATTAAGGACTTGGTAAGTCATAATAATACTTACAATTTGAGTATTTCCTTTTGTGATGACACCAAAAGTGTTTTTTCTTGTCGTATGTACTTTTAAAGAAACTGGATTCACCTGTGAAATAAATATGTTTGTGCACAATCACATGTACTCAGAAAACATGAACTCACAATAAAGCTCAACCCTTAAAGCCATCCTGCAGATGACAAAACAGATGACATTTGTTAACAAATGTCATCTGTTTTGTCCTCTACAGGAATGTTTTAGATGCAGTGGTGAGTCTCGAACTAGCAATCCTTTGATCCCTAATCTAGTAATACTCTTAGTCTACCAACTGAGCCATTGTGTTCTCCATGAGCACATACAAATATTTGATCAAACAAAACCTTCCAATGTAATACATTTTAACTAGAGATGGTTGAGCAGTATATATCACCTCAGGTTTTAACGGGTCTGGCAAATACTCCTGAGGTAGCAAATACTGGTCAATAAAATAATTATAATGTAGAATAGTTTGGACACGTTGCAGGCTCCTCTTCATGCATAAACTCCATCACAAGTATGACAATTCCTAGCGCCAGAAGAAGAGGGAGACCTAAAAAGACCTGTTCTGAGTGTGTTAAGGCTGACATGAAAATGTGCAGCCTTGGCAGCATCAATCCACTGAACAGAGAGGCATGGGGATTGGGTGTTAGACACTCTAGCCACCTGCTGCCTACCCCAGTACCTGGGACACCCGCAGCAGTAGAAAATAAACTCAGGATCAAGTCAAGTGAAGTGGAGAAATACTAAAAATTTGCTGTTTCAGGGTCAGCTTCGAATACAGTATATAACTTCAATGGCTCGAACAGGCTTGGAACCATGAAAAATAGTTCTAGGCGAGGGTAGTTCTAGTCATCCAGGGTGGATTATGCCTAAAATGACCTGTAGGGACCATGATAATAGTTCTAGCCAGCCACGGTGAATGAGCCATCAGAGTTCGAGCCATTGAAGTTCTACTGTATTCTGATAACTTTTACCCATGCATGTACAAATATTGGATCTAATAATACCTTCCAACGTAATAGATTGTTAACTAGTGTTGATTTTCCAGCATTTGGAGCTCCAAGAATGGCTACACGAAGGACCCTGGCATCTGGTGGTTGATCAGGCTTCATCACGTAATGCTTGAATTGTTCTCCTGAAAAAATTATTGAACCATCTCACATAAGTTGGTATGTCATTATTAAACATCAATTTTAATTGACTTAAAAGATTTATTCACCACCAAAAAGTCGTATTCACCTGGACCTCCTTTGAAGTCAATAAATGATTAGTACATGTCTTTTTGTGATTGTATGTACAAAATTTATGGCATAAGGAAAACTATCAACTACCCTTTTCTCACCAATCATGACTTCTGCCATCTGCTCTCTCATCTGCTTATGTTCTTAGGTAGCCTATATTGGAAACATTATGGACCCAGATCAGACTGGTTCAGTTTCCATGATAAAATCTAGTCTGATGTGCACTTGAAAATATGCAGCAGATGTAAAAAGTAGACACAGTTGGGTAATTTGAAACACACAACTGTTTTTAAGGCCACATGGAAAAGTATAGGGTTCCTTAAATTATTTTCAGCAGTGTACATTGTACACTGCTGAAAATAATTTAAGGAACCCTATAATTTTCCTACTTCATAAATACACTCTAACATATGAATCCAATGTATCAAAATTTACTTCCACTTAAGAGCTGATGAAATTTAAGTTATTGACCCTGGACTGTATTTTCTTTACAGTTCAATTCCTTTTAACACAATCTACTTATTATTTAGTAAAAACACTGATAATGTGGACCGTTGAGTAAGCAAGAATCCACTAAATTATATATTGAGCCAGTGAATGAGATTTCCAACAATGTGGTATGTGCGACCAGCAAAGCCTCAGATCAGCCTGCGCATACACGCAGTCTGATCAGAGCCTTTGCTAGTTGCTTGGATATTCTATGAATATTTAGCTACTGACTGAACATCATTTGGAGTTCCTAAGCTTAAAAGGAGGCTACAGTTGTTCGTCTGAGTCTACACATGTCAAAATGCCACATTCTTGGAAATCACGTGTCACGGCTCATATATATTAATTTAACTAGAGGATCTGACAGGAGTTCTTGTTATTATTGAATTTATTAAACGATTTGGAGCAAAATTATAATATGTGAGGCTTTGCCATGCATCTTATCATTGTTTCCAATGAGTTTAATAAATCCAATAATAATTGAGTACAAATGTTAAATTCTATTATCATATGATGCTAAATTACACTGAAATCACATTTTCGGCAAGATAGTGTCAAGTTTGTTTCACTCATCATCATCATCAACCATATTTATTTTTTACAGTCCAGAATTAATCATCTCCCGAGAGTGGGTCAATTATAAACACATTGTTTTATGGACGTTATTGCATAATGTTACCGTAATAATTTGCATACTTCATACACTATTTTTGCATAAATACGTATGACCATAGAACTCATTCACCAGAAGTGATACTGGTGTTGTGATTGACAGCGAGCCACACCTAAGTCGCACATGCAAAACAAGCCTCTTTTTTGCTCCATTGGCTGTCCGTGTTCAAGTTGGCTGTTCCTTTTTTCCATTTTACATTCTGACTAAATCGTTAATATGATTATATACTTAAACGCAAAAGAAACCCAACCGGATCACATGAGGCTTATTTCTTAATTATATCCTGTGTTCCTGCTCATTGAGTAATGATTTGCCGTAAAATGGTTTTGATATCCATTTCCATTCTGACGCTATAATGACGTCAGTTAATTTCAACAAATGGAGTCTAAAAAGTGATGTCTCATTCGATTTGAAAAGAAACAGATTGAACTGATAGCCAGATGTCTCAACTAAAGTAAAAGCTAAAACGGTTTGGAAGTTATTGATTATCCACGCTACCAGTCGCTGTGTTTCTTTATTGACGTCAACCTCATTTTTTAAAAAACAGTTATTACAGACGCATTTTGTTTGATCACGTTGCGATACTTATGTCTTCTATGCAATGTATTGAGGGCTATATGGTGACATTAAAAGTTTTCGGTTATTAATATTCGTTTGGATAAAATGGCCAATTACGCAAAAAAAATTAAAGATGTCATTTTGACAAAATGAAAGTTGACTGAAACATGAATGACCTGTTTTGATTTTGTATACCCTTTTGCTTTCAAAAACCGTTATTTGTTTAAAACATTTTTTCGCAAAATAGGCACAATTTTTTAACTTTGTGACTTTAAAAGTAGGGGTTGCCTTACATTTATCGTTGCAGCTCACCAACCATAGGTCACATCGGTCTGGTTTTGGCAAGGCCAATAATGGTACTTAGCGATTTCATTATTGCTGCCTGTATTTTTTGAAAAAAAAGAAGGAACTACCATTTTAGAAAAAGTTGCGTTTCTTTTGCATTTAAGTATATTTCAAATACGAAACTTTTTTAATTCCTAAATTAAAAATATTTGTTATATTTTAGATATTTATAATAAATGTAAATATAAGCAATAAATTCAATTTTTGGAATGTTCATGGAATCATGAATACTTCGGGTCTCTTGCAAAGTAAGTGAAGCCCTTTACGTTAACTTTGCAAGAGACCAGAAGTATTCACGATTCCATGAACATTCCAAAAATAGAATTCATTTCTTAAATAAATGAAAATCCATGTTCCAATCAAGAGATTCGCGAGCTGTTTGAACATAGGTTTTAACTTGACAAGACTTAAAAGAGCCCAGAGTTGTATGCATGACACTATACCAAAAGTGTTGCCAAAGCATCCCAGACTGATCATTTCGCTGATGGTTTTGCTTGCAAAAATGTTGTGCATGCTTTTGACATTGTGACAAAGTTATGACATTCAATATCTACAGCTGACACCAATTTGTTTAGAGAAACTCAGTGTAAGAAAAAGGAAATTTAATATTTTAGCAGCGTTTTAGTGTGATTTTAGTGAATCAGGTGAAAATATGCAAAAATTACCATCACATATGTTTTATTTCATTGCATTGACATATACACTCTGGAAATGTTTCGGTGGCCTCATGTTCACAGGACTTTAGTTAAGAGTGTGAAACAAAAAATTAATTTTCTTATTTCTAAACCAAAACATATGTTGTGGGTACTCAAAAGAACAGTCTCAATGAGACGGTTCTTTTGAGCACCCAAAACACATGTTAAAACTGATGGGTAAGAAAATATTAACAATTTTACGCTCAAAAATTTTTGTTTATCTAAACCTATGTGTTCAAACAGTTCTCTTAGACACGGCTAACGTTAATGCATGATTAAACATGTGTTCTCTCTCAAGTGTATCATTGTTATGACTCCAAGAGGCGACTTCATACAATAGCATGCAGGAACATAGTTCAACATACCAGGATTGATGACAACATCTCTCTCGGCAACTTCTGTCTGAGACACTTGCAACTGGTCTGATCTATCATCTACAAAATAGAAAACTGGTAAATAAAACACTCTTTGCATGCTGGATATTTTTCAAAATCTTTGTTGTCTGTTGATATTTTTCAAGAATAGCACTTTCATTAATTCTTTCAGGAATACTATCAGAGTATCAAACAGTTTAGATCCAGGCCAGGCCCAACATTTTGTGGAGCCGGATCCTGGCCTAAACTGTTCTCATAAAAATCAAATATATTAAAAAACATTTTCACAAATTAAGAAAATTAAAACTCTGAAAAAAAATCTTTGAAATGAAGGAAGTTGTTTTGAAAACAATGCAGATCCAGATCAACTGGCTTCTGGGAAGCCAGTTGATCAGGCAGGACCTACACTGTTTTCCACTCTACTTGTAAATACATGCTTAATAAATAGAATCCTGTAGGATTGGGGAGGAGTGTAGTCTATAATATATCCAGCATGGAAAGGGTGAACAGAAGACAAGGAGGTTGACAACCTGACCTAAAACTTATAAACTTTTTTCATGCTCAACTCAGCTGAGCATGAAATTTATCCTAATCATAATGTTAAAATACCAACATATGTTGGCATTTTAATATGAAATTTATCCTGTTCATAAATGTTAAAATGCCAACAATTGTTGGCATTTTAATATTTATTAGCAGGATGAATTTATACAGATCTGAGAGTTTTAAATCAAGAAATATTTTCTTTTCAGCATTTTACGAGTTATATGAGCAGCTGAAATTTCAGTTAAAATGAAAAAAGTTGCATACGCACTGTAATTAATTTAAAAAATAATTATTTTTTAGTGTTAGAAATTTTTGAACATTTATCATAACCTGGGAGCCTGGTTTGTGTGCGATATAGTCGCAAACTAGACATGTTTTATTGTGACATTGAATCGACTGATGTCCTGTGTCCTACCTTCTGGTTGATTCAAGCTTGTAGCTGTGTCTGTCTGGCACTTAAGAGATGGGTTGATAAAACCACTGTGACATAGTTTTGCAGCTCGTAGAAAAGTAACTCGCCTGCTCCATGTTGGAATACCTGCAATTATAGGCTGTGAAGGTAGGCTTGTGGTAAGTCAAGGTTCATGGTTGGCCCTTTTTTCTATTAATATTGTGCATTGCAGCCCCACCTACTTCCAACAATTTCTCATGTGTAATGCTATATTCCACAGGGTTTTACACCAAGTTGAATGTTTGGGGTCCTTGGGACTCAACTTTGATTATGATGGGGGTCCAATCATTGAAAATGGGGGTACCATCTTTTTTTGTTATATGACTGGAGAGAATCCCGTCTCCTGATTGGCCCAATTTGTCTTCATAAATCTCTATGTCTACCTGAAAACTGGTCTGAACTGGCCCAGAAGGTGATATAGGATGAAAACCAGCTCGAACTAGTTTCCAGAAGTTAATATTTTTGACACTTCTGCAATATCACCCTCTAGAGAGCTAAAAATAGCATGATGAGTATAAAACTAGCATGTGCTGCATGAAATTGACATGATTTACTGTTTACACATCCCAACAGGTAAACTAAAGACTTTCATGAATTTTAACAACTGTTTTGTTTTGTTTTGTTTGTTCCTTTATCTTTGTTTGAATAAAAATGTAAAAAAAGTTTTATGATTAAATTTTACATTCCACATTCAGAGAATTAATATACATTTCAAAATTCAAAATACTACATTAAAATATTTTAATAACAATTGATAAAACTTGTTAGAAAGTCCTTAGGTGACTTTAACAACAAAAGTGAAAGTAGAAATTTTTCTTTTCATTCTTAGTCGAAGTCATATAACAAAACAGTTATTTACTTCAATTTCGGTAGACATGAGGATTTATCTACCCTTAAAAGTGATATTCACCTCGGCCTAGCGGCCTCAGTGAATAATCACTTTTTCAGGTAGATAAATCCTTATGTCTACCTCATTGAAGTCAATAATTGTATAATATAAGAGTAGAATTTTGATAGGTAGTACATCCTTCCGTGAAGGGATTCGAACAAGCTTTAGCTGTCAGACAGGTGTTGCAAAACATCAAGTCATTTTCGCATCTCAACCATTTGTATTGACCTAAAGATAGATAGGAATTTTAGATCTTTTTTCAGGGCTGGTTTTTGAGATGATTCGGACTTCTCCCCTAAAACAGCCGCTAGAGGATGGTTCTTGGTCCGTTTCTGCATTTCTTTTGCCAAACGAGTTTCTCTGATCGCTCTGTTCCGACAATTTAGCAGCCGTTTATTTCTAGTCATTTACACACTTGATCGTAAGAAAACCCAATAGGTGACAATAGTCTATGCAATGATCGATAAATCAGAGCCGGAACGAGACATGATGGGATTTCCAAATGCCATAGCAACACGAATTTGATTGGACTGTTTGACACACCTCCCGATATTACTGGTTAAACAAGAGCACCTGTCCTATTTATTTATATACTCAGAAAAAAAAGTTTAGTCAGTACAGACACTGTGCGCAATAATTTTGTAAGACAGTCTTACTATTGGCAAAAACACCTTACTAAAAATAAAGTTCATGTAATGTCTTACAAATGTGAACATTTTCAACAAAACATTCTGAAAATATACCCATTTTCTTCATCAAAAATACACAAAGTGGTCAATGTTAAAATTCAAATTTCATAGCTCAAAAATCAGTCTAGCGCCCCTCAGACGATTTCTCGCAGTACAGACGGAAATTCTCGTATCTGTTGCATGACTAAGGAATTTAAGAAGTTTCCAAGCGACCATGAAGCGATTACGTCATGTTGACGTCACTATGACCCTAACTTCAAATGGCGTCGCTATCCGTGGTCTCCCCAACGGAGGCTTGTCATTTTTACTGCCAGGCCGTTGAAAACGTGTTTGCAGACGATAAATTGTTAGTTCACTGCATCCAAAACTGCGTATTACGTCAGCAACACGTGTACCTGTTTTAAGACGTCAAAACGCGATATTTCTGTAATTTGTTGATAGCCTGGACGGGGAATTAAGCTTGCTAGCACTGAAATTTCTCCGGATTATTGCAATAAGAACAACTCTCTAACAGTATAAGACAAAATAACCCTGCCGGTTTACCGCAGCACGTGCACATCGTGCATTTTGAAATTTGGTTGATACAGTCTAATAGAGGCATTATTTGTCACACAATAAACAGGTACATGTAAAGTTACGATAATACAACTCATGTAAAAAATTTGACAACGATATATGCAGTATTGTTGATTTTATGAGAAAACATAAATACTGACTAAACTTTTTCTTCTGAGTATAGATAACCTGAAAAATATGGGAAAACCTGAATCATTACGAAATAACTTTGGAATTTGGATTTTAATGAAAGGCACAACAAACACGTCTGCCTCCCAGCGGACGCAGTTAAGGTGAATTGACGGGACCTACCTAATGATTTATGCGTATAAGACGCAGGATATTGCGTCCTGTAAAACCCTGATTCCAGAAAAAGTAAGCTGATGGTATATTTTGTAAAACTAATTGATCACAGAGAAGTTATTGAAAATTTTGCAGAAAGTGCACAATGTTAGGCCAACTTTAAAAATATTTTGTTTCCCCTTACCCGACTCTGTTTTAGCGGTGTGGGTTGGTTGGTCCAAAAATTATTTTTTTAACTTCTAAAATTGGATACCCATTAAACTTAATTATATACAGTATATTACCTGTCTTAAGAGGCCTCTCTACAAAAAGAAAAAAAATTGTTCGTTTTTTCAAGACCGATTATCGCATAATGCAGGTCAAAAGTATTGCAGAATGCTCCCAAGGAGCATTCTGCAATACTTTCCACCTGCATTTAGCTCTTATTTGTCTTAACAACCTTTGTTGTGTATATCTTTGAGTGACCGTTTTAGGCAGGTTTTACTGAATAGTCCTACTATAATAAAATTAAATACACAAACAATTTGCTAAGATAACACTGTTTACATTGGACAATTCTCTAAGTTTGCAATGAAATTAAAAAAAAAATCTTGACTGAAAAATGAACAAAATATTTGAGTAGTCTTTTTTTCAGTAGTGTTTCCCATAAAGAGGAATAGCAGGGGGGAGCACCCTGCTGCCCTAAAGCTCCCCCCTCCTGCCCTACAGCTCCCCATCCTGCTCTTATTTTCATTTTAATATAAAAAATAGTCATATTTTAATTTTTACTGTATAAAATAACTTTTTGTTATCCCAATGAATCCTATGCTCTGCTAGAAGCTATTCTAACCTTTTAACAGACATAAAATCCTTTATCTAACTCACATTTAAAAAGCCTGTTCCAACAAAAGTGCCCTTTTGGGTGAATTTCACGCATCAAAAGTGCCCCTTTTCTGGCCAGAACCCTGCCCTTTTTTCAGGCTGTAGGAAACACTATTTCAGGGTCGGTCGGGTAAGGGGAAACAAATAAATATTTAATTTATGCCTAAGGGGACTATAGGTATTCTTGTTATCCTAAAACAGGGGGGTTGTGCACTTCAAATCAAAGTTGCTAGAGATCAAGAAAATATTTTTTATTTTGAACTTTGTGTAAATAAAGTATAATGGTTTCTTTATTTTAGCAGTGATTTTTTTTTCAAAGTTTGTTTCTTTCTTATTATATCCAACAGAAGTTAAAATGCTTAAGTGCGCAATGTTAGGGGCATTCACCGCTATTCCTTCTATAGTTATGACAATACAAGGTGAAAACCCTGATATGACTGTACTTGAAGTGCTTCCAATTACTTTCAAATCCAGGAAGTCAAGACTTCCTACCTTTGAAATTTGGAAGTCCCATTGAATTTTTTTTTTGAAGTCCCACCTTTTTCTGCGACACGGTCACGGTGTGGCGGATTGTCAAACTTTTTGCTTTGTAAAATAAACATACATATTTCATAGATAATTTTTCTTTGTTCCTTACAATACATTTTAACTTTTAATTACTTATAAGGCTACAGAGGGGATGTCTGGTATCTCCTGAATTGTCATGTATGATGTAATCAGCCTAGATGGGGAAGAGAGAGCTGGTTGCTTTGCTTTGCTTGTCTTTCTGGGTCTCACGATTGTTGTGTGGCTCTTCTTCATGATGCTTGGGGTTTGTCTGCAGTTTGTGATTATGGTATTTCCTGATCATACTCACTATTTGTGATGTCCATGTTGTCTGGTCTTGGCAGGCAGTCAGGCAGGCAGGCACTAGATAGAGTTAAGTATTTGTTTGGGAGAGTGTTTGTGTGGCAATTATTGTTCTAAAAGCTTGTACTTGTTTGTGTAATAGTTATTCTTTTAAAAGCTTGTACTTGTAGAGTGTAAAAATTGCAATTTGGGTGCCTAAAGGTTAGAAATTTAATTGATAATCAACTCATAACACTTGCCTAATTACTTTAATAATGTTGTCCGCGCATCAGTAATCCCGTCAATCATAGCCACACTTCACTAAACTGCAGATTACACATCATTCTCACGACTTGATAAGCGTGGAGAGCTTTTGATCTCCCATGGTGTGTATTTGTCCGTCAGCTACTGAATTTTGAATTATAAAAAACATGCGTATGGAAGACTCCCACGTTGTAAAATTTATGCGTACCCAGGAAAAAGTTTGCATCCCTGTACGCGTAATTCTGTGGGCAGTGTAAAGCAGTTGTTGCTATTATTGCTATTCTTAAACACATTTACATTTTTATGCAAATTTTCATGCATCTGAAACTTTACTATTTTTGTTTAGATTTTCATGAAATTTTCACTAAAATGTAGAACTAAGAAATTGGGAATGAGATATACCATTTTGGGAAGTTTTTGCTCATTTTTTAATTGGGAAGGGGCCGATATTCTGCCCCAAATCAGGTCTAGGAAGCCTCTGGATAGGTATATATTCCTGTCCATAGCCACTGAGTCAAAATCTAGACTGAAGTAAATGCTACCACAGGGTTCTACATCAAAAGATATTATGATATAACAGCATGTTTTTTTTTAAAGAACAGACAAGACAGTCTGTAATAATCTTATTCAACATATCTACATTAATTGCTGGTTACCGGTTTCCAGGTGGTCAGTAATGGATAAACAGGTAACCAGTACCCCCACAATATCTGAAAATGGGGGGGGGGGGGTTCTGGTTACCTGTATTTACATTACTGACCACCTGTAGACTGTGAACCAGCAATTAATGTAGATATGGTGAATATAGAAATTAAAATACACAATTCCAGGTGGCCAGGCAGTCTTAAGACAAACTTCTTCTTTTAATATTGCCTGCCCAGGGCAGGGATGGTGTACTCATACTCGTACTTGTACTCGTACTTACTCGAGTACTTTTTTTCAGTACTTAGCTGTACTCTGTACTTAGCAAAATTCATGAGTACATGTACTCATACTTACTTAAGTACTGTTACAAAAAACCCTGTACTCATAAGTACATTACGAGTACTACTGAGTATTTTTTTTATTTTTCAATCAGATAGGGAAAAAAATTGTTTCTCAGGCCCTCCCTCATCTGTTTCAAATGCCCCTCATCTGGGTTTTTTTTTTCCGACTTGATAAAAAAAGCGGCCTCATCAATTTTTTCAGATGCCAAAATCAAAATATTGGCATTTTTATGCTTAAAATGAACTACAAAAGCCTTTTGAAGGTGCCCCATTATGTTTTGATCAAATAAAAACAGTGGCCTCATCTGTTTTTTGGGAAATAAAAAACCTGCCTGCCTCAACTGTTTTTCATAAAAGTGGCCTGAGAAACAGTATCCTAATATTTAGAAAAAAGTATATTTTACCAATCAAGCTTTTTAGATTGGTGTGGCCACATTGTCTTCTTTATTAATAATGGACTTGATGAAAGGCCTAATGATGCATATAATTGACCAGGAGCAACACTATTTTGGACTACTACAATGTACTTGAATCAGTATATTGTTGTATTTGTCACACTTGCTGCATGATAAGACACTGTATATACCCCAAATACTGGGACAGATATATACCTGAGCAAACAGTGCACACCAAGATCATTAACTCATATATTACATCATTTTTCACCGTGAGCTTCTGGTGTATGCATGAAGATGTCAGCAAAGACATCTACACACCTGCATTTTGAGATACCAGAAGGAACTGTTGGTGACCTTAATGAAGACACTGAGTAGGTTAAAGGATGAAACATTTGAAAGATTGATGATGATAAGGTGTAACAATGAAGTGCCAAGTCCAGTTATTTGTTTGTTTGTTTGATTCTTTAGGTCCCCTCAACAATATAAGAATATCAGGATAATATACCTTTAAATAATAATCCTTAGAACAGAACAGTTCTCAAGCTCATCACATAAAGCGCCAAAGTCAAAATCTAGAAGACAAACACTGTAGATTCAGATGAGGGGGCTCATTATGAGCTGTCACATCAGGATCTGCAGAGTTTGCAGAATCAGCTATTGTTTTATTTAGTGCTCAATGGTTAATAATTTGTATCAGGTTTTATCTATCGAAACTTAGATGTCACTACTATGTATGTGCTTGTGAACATTATAAATATCTGCAACCTGTTTAGTTATAAAATTTGGCTTTTGTCTTAAATTTACAATGCATACTTTATAGATCTCATAGTACTCATGTACTCATGAGTACTTTTCTAAAGTACTCAGTACTTACTTAAGTACATTTACAAAATGTGTACTCTGTACTTACTCGAGTACTTTCAAAACAACCAGTACTCCGTTCTTACTCGTGTACTTTTTCTTAGTACTCACTTCATCCCTGGCCCAGGGCCGAAGCATCATGGGCAAGTGGCGCCAGCCAGGTGGATAAAACAGCATCAGGCAGCTATGTTGCCTAGGCTGTGTAGGTCTGCAAACAAGTTCTATGAGGCCAAAAAAAAAAATAGGTGTGTTTACGGTTTGCCGACCGACCCTGTTTTATAGCTGCCGACCCTACCATTTTTTATCAGAAAATAAAAAAAACGAGAACATTTTCCGGTCCTGCTTCAGCGGTCCCAGATTTTAGTACTCACCGTCTATCATCGAAACCGGAAATAGCGTACCACTGAATCGAAAGTAGAGGAAAACGGCGTGGCGGGCGGTGAGTTTTTACCTTCATTTACGCTTTATTATAAGCTCTTGGGCAACCAGTCAAATCAAGGTTCATTGCCAAGGGATTCATTTCAATGTTGTGTATCTTTATTGTATTCTGTGTATAGACATAGCTTTGTTTACACATTTTTTTCGCTGCTTGGTACTGGCTGGAAAGTGCTCCTGCCGTAAAAACAGCCTTTGAACTAACGAATACATGGTTTATCTTCGGGTAAGAAGTTCATTTCCCATTTCTATATTCAATTTGCTCCATCTCAGTTTTATCTCTGGTCTTGGTTTGATTATTTTCAATTGGAATCTATTGAAACAAAAAAACTGTGGTATACGGCGAATAGTTGTTGATGGCAAAACTCATGTACTGCGATTAGTTAAAATCGTGTACCGCGAATAGTGGCAACGTTTTATGTGATTGACGCTTATTTCATGATTGACACTAGAATAATAAATGAAACATTGTTTTTTAGCATTGAGGTTCATTTCAATTAATAATTAAACCATGAGGATTAAACGAGGAGCACAGTTGCTTAGTGGTAGAGTGCTCGACTCGAGATCGAGGGGTTGCAGGCTGGAGCCTCACCTGAGGCACTACATTGTTTTCCTGAGCAAGACACTTATCCTCTGCCTAGTACTAGTGTAACCCAAGAAGACCCTTCCCTGCGTGACCAAAAATTTGTTGACTGGGGCCTGAAGAAAAAATACCCCCAGCACACAAGGCTAAATGGGTCAGATGTGGGCTCTATCTTAGCATATTGCCCATGTGGATGCAACATGGGAATTTTAGCCCATGTAAAACCCACATATGGCACATATAATTGTTTACACTCTCATAATCAGAACCACTGCTGCTTGATCCTTTGGGTGATCCCAATAATAAAACCACAACCCTTTCCCCCACCCCCTTCCCATCCGCCCAGCATTGGTTACTGTCAGAGAGACTGACTAGAAATTTGATATTTCACCTGTAGCCAGTTTAGCCATGATACTTAACAAAAAGCTGACAACAATGAGGCAGATCAGACTAATTTCCTCGACAGTATGTGTTGTCATTCATTTGTGCCTTTGTTTGTTTGTTTTATGAGTTTTTTTTTTTGTTTTGACAAGGAGTGTTTGTTATTCAATATCATATTACTTTAAAATAAATCAATTTGTTAATTGTTTGCTTCACTTTTGCTTTGCATACACAGTAAACAACCAAGGTCATGTAGGGGCGGTCAGATACCTTAATGGTATGAGTGTACCAAATAAATCTAAAACATTCAGGCATATGATAAAATGCTTAAACATAAAGCACTAATGTGTTAATACTAAGGCGTCGATATTGCCATCAGCGTAGATCATGAATCTTCTGCTTTGTATTGCATGATCTTTTGAGATGCATGTACCTGGAAACTTATGATATTACGATGCTGCGATTGTAAAGTAAAGCTTTTGCTTTTTAGTTCTAATGTGTCACATATGTAGTTGTATTGTCCGCAAATGAAGATGAGGACGGGTGAATAAAAATACTTGTATCGTACATGCAACATGATTTTAATACAATTTTTTTAACTTTTGACTTACCCTTCTATACAAGTGACTCCTAAATGCGTTCTTTGACAAACAGTGAAGACCAAGATGAAATGCCGCATAATCCAGCATTTCATCATGGTCTACATTGTTTGCTATGGCAAAAACGTTTTCAGGGAAAGAAATACGTTTTATGTGGAAATCATAACCAGTGACCCCTAGGTATATAAAATGGAACCTCCCAAGTTTATTGCATCAAACCAAAAGAAAGAATCCATTATGAAAGAAAGGGTTAAACCAAATCCTTTACTGTATCAGTATTGCATTTGAAGCAGGTAGAAGCCTTAAACTTCGGAAATCAACGAAAATATCTCAAACGGGTGCCACAATTAAAGGTGAATGAGTAAAAGACGCAACACCATTGAAACTCATTATTTAAACAATTGCAAAGTACAGCGACCACTAAATAACTTCATGATCTCATTTTGCCATTATAAAGCCTGTTACAAGGCTTTTAAAAATACTGTGGACTAGAAGCAAGTACGGGTTTGCCTGTAGCATCTACACAAGTCTCTTTAACACATCACGGGAACATCTCTGTTACATTTTCTTTAAGATATGTAAAATCTGGACCGACGTTTTAAAACTCCTTACATGCTCAACTCAACCAAGCATGAAATTTTAAATGCTCTTAAAATCTAAAGTGCTGGAAAAATAAAAACATCTTGCTTTCAAACCTCACAGATATTGTATTTCTCACGCTAATAAATGTTAAAGTGCCAACAAATGTTGGCAATTTAGCATTTATGGTCATGATTAATTCAAACTAAATTGTGTTGAGCATGAAAAACGTTTTATAACCTCTTGGTCGGGTTGTTTTCTGTCTGTAGTGAACGCAATTAAAGATCGAAATCTACTGTAAATATATTCATGCCGACTATTTGTTTTCGACCATAATCCTGATTAATAATTATGGCATCGAGTCTAGACGTTTCCTGATTCCACGTCTTTTCTCTCTCAAAATCTTGCTTTGATCGCACTTAAAATATCCCCTAATAGGCGCTACTCCATGCGCAGCCACATCCCGCTCTGCAATCGTGGGAAGCTTTTTCTTGGCAGATATTTTCACCCTTACTTTTGAATCAAACACAAACAAACAATTTTTTGAGTATCAGCATTGTTAGGAATTTAACGAATGAATCCTGCAGGGCAAGTCAAAAGTGTTGGGGACAAGTTACATTTGACTTCAGGTTGCCCACTGGACAAATTGAGTTCTCTGGCATATTTCTAACACTGTTGGTGGAGCAAAGCCCCCAGCCCCCTCCTCTGGAAAGCTGTAATATTTAACTAGAAATTGTCTCTAGAATAGGCTCACACAATTAGACCCTGTGTCTAGGGGTACGGTATCATATCTCTAGACGATGACTCTAGGGTATCCATAGACAGTCCAATGAGGTTTGGCTATAGGTAGGACGTTTTGTATTATCAGCAATTTTACCTTTTGAGATATTTAATCAAACAAAAACTCTGATCACCATCTTCGATACGGTAAATCTTTAAGTTTAACAAAAGGTATAAGATACTTAAAGGACAGGACTTTTATCTTTTTGTTAATGATTTCATCTCGCTTCTTTTATTTTATTGTTTTATTTCCATTTTATTAATAATAAACAAACCCTGAAACTTCTCATCTTCTATCAAAGGACACAACCCGATTATCTACTCGTTTAGCAATGTCAAATAATTATAAGAAGGTCAAAAACAAAGTAAATATATACTACCTTGCCACTTTTGGTGGCCTGAAAGTGTTATCCGCATTTTTACATCTGCTGCTACATTCAAATGTCCGTCAGACTATTTTTTATATGAAAGCGAACACTTTTAACCCTGATCTGACTGCTCCTAAGGGATCAGTCCAATCTGAGACCGTATTGTTTGCAATATATGCGACCTAAAAAAATAAGCACATGAAAGTGCAGACAAAAATTGGCTAGTGGTTATTGTCTAAAATACGAAATAGATTCAATACAAAAAAACTAAGCACAAAAGTTCACGTACGTTGTACCTCTCGAGACAGACGCATTACTTTAATCTAGATGATAGACATGTGAATGGACAGACAGATGAACGGACAACAACTGCACCAGCTCATGTATAAGCCATGACCAGGTTATATCATGTTATTTATTGGATATTTCACATGTTAGAAAGGAAGCCTACACCATTAGCTTCCATAATTTGACATTTTGCCTTCTTTCGACAGACAGTCTGTTTTATCATTAAACTGATCACCTTTTGCACCAGTTTAATTATATGAAAATACCCCAAACTCGCAGTTGTACTTCAGAGTGGATAACAAACTCATAACTATTCGCAGTACATATTTTTCTTATGAATTTGCTATCTGCAGTACACATCCGCACCTATTCGCGGTACACAACGGGATTTAAATATCAGCCCATAACTGGCTTAATTTTTAGATTCTAGCTTAAACACATGCAAATACGTTTGTTTTCTATAATTTCACTTGCTTACCATTGGATAAATCGACAAAATCCACATACTATCCTCAAATAAAGTGAAAGTAAATGTCAGAGTGAAGTGTGTTTTCGGTACCAGCTTTCGGATTGATGATCATTTCCAGCCTTCCAATTCGTTAATGAACAAACACAACTACTTACGGTACAAGCTTAATATATCCACTATTCATGCATTGCAAATGTTTGGTAAAACTTCAGCGATTTGAAACTGAAATGTGCTATTTTTGAAGAGCACTCAGCCTCGTGTGTTGTTTACTTTCGATTCAGTGGTACGCTATTTCCGGTTTCGATGATAGACGGTGGTACTGGTATTCAAATTTTTCGCTGATTCTATTCTATCTGGTATGTAGTCAAACCTTTTACGGATACCTTCGGTTTTTGTCAATCGAAGATGGCGACGTTCTCATCGCTTTTCTTTTCAAAAATTGTGATCGCCATGATCAGAAAAGCTTGTTTGAAGCAACAAGTCATCACCAGATGACTTGAGATATTTAATGACAACCATCCATGCGATGGCGTCTTTCTTCTTTGTGCTTATTTCCCTCTTCTGTTGCTTGATGTTGTAAGTATCGGAAGAAAGAAAGTTAAACGCATTTATCATCCGGATTTATCACTGACTACACTATCTCGCTCTTTATTATTTACAAGAAAGCCAGATATGTTCCTTTTTTTCAGTGTCTAAGATAATGTGGGGAAAAATCTGTGCTTTGCCTTTGGATTTTGTCATAAATAAACGAGCCAATCAGTTTGATTTTCAGTTGGAGAATGTTTTCTTGTTCTTTTCTCAATAATATTCTTTGGTCCAAGCTTGGATCATATAAAATAAAACAAACCAAGTAATTTGCATTATCGCTTATTTTTTTCTTTCCAAACCTTGGTACATAAATATTGAAAAATCGAGTGAAAAAAAAAAATCGACCTGACCTACCTACCCTATTTAAAATTAAATAAAAAATAAAAATAAAATAAAAAAGAAAATCGACCGACCTACCCTGTTTGAAATTTTCATCAAATAGTAAACACACATATTTTTTTTTTTGGCCTGAGTCTGGAACTCATCCATATCTAAGGTGTGCACGAGATCCAGGGGTAGGGCATTCCATTACCTTAGATATGAAACACAGAAGACTTCAACTGGGATGTATACTGAAGTAATTCCAAGGGGAAAATCTTTTGGGTCCGCCAGGATTCGAACCCAGAACTCCTGCGTGACAGTCGACCACTCTAACCATGTCGCTAAAGAGTTAACCCAACAGCGAGGCTGTAAGGAATGGCACTGTCACTACACTCTTCCCCCTTTTATTTCCTGAGAGCCGGACATCAACCACAACCTAAGGGATCCTGCTACCGCTCCCAGAGGCCGACTCAGGCGCTACCGAATTACCGCTGCCACCAGTGAAGTAATTCTAAGGGGAAAATCTTTTGGGTCCGCCAGGATTCGAACCCAGAACTCCTGAGTGACAGTCGACCACTCTAACCATGTCGCTAAAGAGTTAACCCAACAGCGAAGCTGTTAGGAATGGCACTGTCACTACAATACTGAGAATTTAGGGGTTCTGCCTTCAGCTTAGACCTAAGATTAGGCCTAAGAATGGATTTTTCTGTTATGTCCCATTCTTAGACCTAATATTTTGGGTCACATTTTGTTCAAATAGCAACACTCTAACATTTGACTTAAACTCTTATAAATATACCATTTTGTCTGGTGTAAAAATTATTGTAATAGGAAGTCGCTTACCTCTAGTTGATGCTCACACAAAAATATGCCCAAAATATTGAAAATCCACTTTTGTAGAAGCAAATAATGATTTGTTTACAAAAAAATCTCCAAAACACATATACTCAACACAATGACATCACAGTTTTATGAATGGCTGAGTTCTTCCATGAAAAAAGCATGCAGTGACCATTGGCTGTTTTTGGTCACATGTTAAATGATGTAAATTCTGCTGAGTTGGCACTGGTTCCATGTTCTAAATTATATCATTTAATTATACATACTGGACAGGGAACCTTTACTTTGACCTTTGAGAGACAAAATGGATGGACTAAACATTTTTGAGGATATTGTTGATAATTCTGGTTTGTATATCTTTATAGTTCATTTTGCTGATGCACTTAATTTTATTTTTATGCACAGAATGTGGCCCTAGCTTATAAAATAGATTGAACTGAAGAAAATAAAATAAATGATCACAACTTGCAAAGTAAACAAACTGTAGTATAAACAAATCACTAATTTTGCCTCTATTGTACACAAATACCATAACCTTGTTTGACCATTATGAAACTTACAAACAAGGTTATGGTCCCAGAACTACCTTCAGCTTCAAACAAACTGGTTGAGAAAAAAGGGGGATAGTCAAGGGTGGAAAATTCTTAAAATTTCTACTCGTCCTACATCACCACATCTATTGGTAAATTCTTTAATTCACATTGGAAACAGTCAAAATTTCTACTCGTCCAGCAGCATCATCATCATGATGCACTCGCCATGGCGAGCGGACGAGTGGATTTTTCCAGCTCTGGATAGGTGTGCTAATTTGTACTCTCACACAGAACACTATAAAAACTCATTCTTTGTTAGAACTGTAAGTGAGTGGAACCAACTGGAAGAGAGTCACATCCGTACAAAGACAGTTAACAGCTTCAGAGAAGCTGTCCATAAATGTGCTACTAACTTTTATAACGCACACACCGCGGTTGTAGATGCCACAATTGAATTCTACCGCTAAAAAGATACAGATACTCGGGATTGTTAATTCAAGATTGAGTGGTATTTCCACGGACCGCCAATAGGCTGCAGTGATACCTCTTCCATTTACCACAAAAAGTCTAGCCGTGAAAACATATCACATTTACCCACCATTCACCATATCTACATTAATTGCTGGTTCCCTGTCTACAGGTGGTCAGTAATGTAAATACAGGTAACCAGAACCCCCCCCCCCCCCCCCCCCCCCATTTCCAGGTATGGGGGGTACTGGTTACCTGTTTTTCCATTACTGACCACCTGTAAAGCGGGAACCAGCAATTAATGTAGATATGGTGAACAGCCACGAAAACCTATGACATTTGTAACTAACCGTCTCAATAACATATTACTGCTAAAGATGACATCCAAATATAAAACGCATGGGAAGACATATATAAAGCGTACCATAGATAGACACAAAGAGCCGCCCAACTCTGTAAATTCTGTTAATTGTGCGCATTTCAATAACAGCCTGAACTTGGAGAGATTTCAGCCAATCTAGCTGTTCGACACCCGTGTCATAATTCATGACTCCCGTGTATTGAAATTCCCGCCTGTCTGTTTGCTTGCCCGCCTGCCCAACCCACCGTCCATTCTCTAATGCCAAGTAAGACATGAGTGGAATATAAATGGCAAATAAGCTTCTATTTTATCACTTTCCTAATTGCAATCAAACTGTTAATATCTACAGGAGCTCTTAAGGTCATCTCTAATTTGACTGGTTAGTCTATCAACATATGAAAATGATTGACACCTCAGCTCACTGACCATAAGGCTTTGCCACTTGGGGGTCAATTGCAAATCTCACAGAGTGGCTAATAGGCGACGCCCACTTCCAACCTCATGCAGGTAACAATTTCTCGAGGGGGGGGGGGCACATGATTCCTGCATATCGTTGCAAATCCAGAAGGCAGCTATCTATCTATCTATCTATCTATCTATCTATCTATCTATCTATGTATCTATCTATCTATCTATCTATCTATCTATCTATCTATCTATCTATTTATCTATCTATCTATCTATCTATCTATCTATCTATCTATCTATCTATCTATCTATCTATCTATCTATCTATCTATCTATCTATCTATCTATCTATCTATCCATCTATCTATCTATCTATCTATCTATCTATCTATCTATCTATCTATCTATCTATCTATCTATCTATCTATCTATCTATCTATCTATCTATCTATCTATCTATCTATCTATCTGTCTGTCTGTCTGTCTGTCTTTCTTTCTTTCTTTCTACCTTTCTATCTTTCTATCTATCTCTCTATCTATCTAATTATTTATTTATCTATCTAATTATTTATCTGCTAGCCTGCCTGCCTGCCTGTTAATACTGGGGGTGGGGGTGGGGGGCACATGATTCCTGCCTATCAACGCAAATCCAGAAGGCATCTATCTATCTATCTATCTATCTATCTATCTATCTATCTATCTATCTATCTATCTATCTATCTATCTATCTATCTATCTATCTATCTATCTATCTATCTATCTATCTATCCATCCATCCATCCATCCATCCATCCATCCATCCATCTATCTATCTAGTTACTTATTTATCTCTCTAATTATTTATCTGCCTGCCTACCTACCTGTAAATACTGGTTTCACTCAATTTTGATCAATTCACCAGGGAGTGCCAATAATCTGTAGGCTGTTTTTACTAAATGAGGAGTGTCCTAAAATCCTCTCTGGTCTGGATTATTGATTGCAGAAGGTGAAATACTAGCCTACTCCAACAACTTGTCTTTTTTTTTCAACTAACACAGCACTATATGGAAGAGAAGCAAAGTGGACCGATCCCTACGGGCTTCGAGAGGTTGACCAAGCTCATCAAGCATTTTGCCAACACTACTTGTGTGCCATCTTCTGCAGGTCCAGCGAGCTACCGTCCTCTGAACTTTCTCGATTTGTGCCTTCTTCTGCAGGTCCAGCGAGCTGCCGTCCTCTGAACTTTCTCAATTTGATTGATCTGAAGTTTTGAGTAAGGACTACAAATTTGGTGCTACATACTCTAGTTTATAGGGCGGACCATAGTCGCACTGTGATAAACTTTAAAGCGTTCCTTATAGACACCTTAAAGCCGGTTAAAGAAATCAACGATTACGGCCTTGGGGCCTATAAACGCAGTCGGTAACGCGCCTGACTGCAGATCCAGGGGTCGCGAGTTCGATTTCGGCCTGTTCCCATACTTTCGAGGAGATTCATCAACATCTACAGTGAGCCACTTTTGTTACGCACCACTTTTTAAGGGCCCACATTTTTTCACAAAAATGCTGGAATCGACTATTATCTGTGATGATTTACTTATTGACATTTTATCAGTTTGATGACATCGAAAAAAAATAACGGAATCACTCATGTGAATCATTCTGCTACGCCAAAGGCAATTTTGACAAAAGTGCTTGACTGCACGTGCAATCTATATTTTCTATTTGCGTTTTGCGCTAGGCACTATCCATGGTGTCCGTTGTGACAGAAAAACACCAAAAACAATTATTCAATTCAAGTAAACCCCCTTTTTTCGGTCGTTGAAATCAGTAACACTGTTACTGATTGAAGAAATGCTCGTGTTGACGTCATATTAACGTCAGTTACAATAATCAAACAGATTTTCCTTCGTAAATTGTCTTGTTATGAGTCACCTGTTGACATAGAAGTATCAAAACACTAAAACAGCTTATCATTGACACGTTTTATAGCCTTGGTAGTAGTGACGTTATCACTAACGTCAACACCGTGACGCCAATAAATCCATTGTTTTTTACGAAAATAAATGGCGGATACACGGTTGTTTACTATGAAATTATAAAAGAAGTGTTTTGATAACTGGTTTACTAAGAATCATAAGAAATTTTATCTAACTTTAAACAAGTACTAAAATCAACTTTTTTCAAACCTTGGCCAGCTGGGAACCAAACTAGTAAAACGTTAAAAAATATAAAGTCCAGTCTTAGATATTGTCAAGAATAGATCGGTTCTTATCTCTGGCATAGCAGAAATTCGGCCCTGAAAAAGTGCAATGTGATCTGAGTTTCATCGAAATAATGCAATGTGAAATGGTGTTTTGAGGGTAGTGCCCTTCAAGATCCATTTTCTCATTTGTTTCTGATCTGATCACAATAAAATTTCAATGGCTAATGTAACTATAGATGCGCTTTACGCTGGTATTCTCAGATTTAAAATATCTAATTTCTTTTTTGAATAATTTTACATTTTATAAGTGGTGCGTAACTAAAGTGGCTCACTGTATATTGGTACGTTGCTCTGTTGCTGTTTGATTATTATTCAACGGTTTGACTTCTAGTGGTTACGCATAAACGATGAAATAAAAGAGAATAAAGACAGACCGAAGAAATATATAATAATACACGAGTATAAAATAAGAATGAGAGGAGAAAAAGAAAAAATATGTGTCAAATCTATAAATACCAGGATAAAGCATAAGAAGAGTAGAAGGAAGAAAGTTTTCTCAGTGGCATTTGACTTGCCAGGTAGAGACCAAACTGCCCGTCCTTGGAGGTACCAGAGCCGATACGTCCCCGACAGCATAGCGCCTTACCTTAGCAAGCTCCTCAACCGCTGGGCCCTTACCTGAATTTAGAATGAGAGGGTGGATAGCCCCTCTTTGAAAGATACCAAAGAAGAGGCCTCAGCTGTAACAGCTGGAAGAGAATTCCACTAGAGTATTATCCAGGGGAAGAAGCTAAACGTGAAGCAGTCTGTGGAAGGAGACAACTGTCTGAACTTCTTAGTATGCGATGATCTGGTTCTTGCTGTCGACGGAGTCAAGTAAGATGATGCGGGTATGTCAACTAGATCATGGACCACTTTTATATAAAAAAAAAGGGCGAATCGGATCTTGCTTCTCCTAGCTTCTAGTGACTCCCACTGAAGACAGACATGGGGCAAATTACTTTTTAAAGTAATGCATTGAATTCGCATTACTTGCCAAAAATGTGCATTGAATTAGCATTACCATTACTGGATTTTGAAAAAGTAATGCATTGAATTAGCATTGTTTAAGAAAGTAATGCATTGAATTAAGCATTACTTTCACTTACGTGAAACAGAGTCATACAATACTGTAACCTCTGAACAGTTTTGGTACATTGAACAAAATATTTACATACAGTAAACATGTACATTTCATATATAGATTATAAAAATATTTTATATGAGCCACAGATTACAACATCTTCACTTTTGGTTGTGAATTTCGTATTCTTGTCCGTTACATTCGTTAAAATTTCATAATTTTTGAAAATTTGAGGAATAACACTCAGATGTAGCAATCCCAGCTTTTTAAGTGATCATATTTCATTGTATATTATACCACTGGCAAACTTTCCAATGGAAGTATACAGGGCTTGCCCTGGCTCAGAATTTGTTGCAGCCAACACTTTAGCAAAATGGAAAGAATGAGTTGGGCCCAAATAAAGTTGACTTTAGACAAGGTTTTAGCCAGAAAGTAGTTTCAATAAATTGTTCTGTATTTAACTCTTTGCCTGCTGGTGGCAACTTTTTTCATCTGCTAATTATCTTTGCAAACAGTTTGGACCCAGATCAGGCCTGACAAAGTGTTGGGCTTGATCTGGATCCAAAGTGTTTAACACCATGATGGTATTGAAAAAAGGCCAGCATTCAAAGAGTTAAATATGGCACAATAATAAAGTGTGAAGGAATAATAAAAGCAATATTGGAAAATCCAAAAGCTGATCAAAATACACTTTTTCGCAGATATGTAAATTTTGAACCACCTTGAGTGTACTTTTAGCCAATGACTTATATTTGTAGTCACTCTACATTTTAGTAGCAAATGGCTACACTGGCTAATGGCAGGGTGTGCCCTGGTATATATGGGAGGAAACTTACAAACATTTGGAGTATCCTGCCCTATATCTCTTGTCTGAATTATTCAATAAACAAGCACAGGCTTTATCATAATCCCTTATCTCTTATATTTTTACCACAATATATTTACCCTGTATCAAAACTGACCAAAGAGACACACTGTCAGTGGTAAAGTGTCAAAATGTGTGAACAGGACAATCAAGTGATAATTACCCATATTGTGATCAAAACATTTCTTTCTTTGATATTGGATTGTAACAAAATTCACACCATTTAAAAGCTTATTTTATTAGCCTTAAAATGAATTATAGATAAAAAAAAAACTGATTTAAATAAAGTGGGATAAAATATCTTTTATTTCAACACTTCCCAGGTACTTTTTCACCTGGGATTGCCAGTAACTGTAAGCTGTTTCACTTTGTTGATATATAATCAAAACCCTTACTTACAAGTTTCACAGATCATTTAGCATGTTCCTTAGTCAAATAACAGCCTATACAAGACAGTTGAACAAAAAGAAACTGTGAATGGAAATAACTTATGGAAACAAGTCCTTTTGTTGTGTATCTCATTTCTCTATTGTGCAGTCTGTATACTATATTGATGGCAATATTTCTGTTAGTAATTCAAAGTAATGCAAGTAATGCAGTGAATTTTGACAAAAGTAATGCATTGAATTAGCATTTAAATAATTCAAAAACTGGTGAATTAATCAATACCTTGAATTACTGGAAAAAAGTAATGCATTAATAATGCATTAGCATTAACGATTGATTCGCCCCATGTTTGACTGAAGATGGGTCCAGCATAGAGGAAACACTGCTAATATTTCTGTACCTGTTCGTGGTAAACCTTGCTGCCCTTCTCTGAACCATTTCCATCTTGTGTACTTGATCTTTATGATGTGGGTTCCATACTGATGAGTAGTACTCCAGATTGATCATGAAATAATTTCTACGGTCGTTTTGCTCATTCCGCTGATTCAAGAGTCACAAGCAAAAGTATGTGCAAATAATACTTAATTTTTAAACCCAATCACGGTTTATAGCTATGGTTTCCTCTTTAATTGCACGACAGTGGGTCAGGCCTCAGACTCTATGACGGCTCTGACGTAAAGCTTTAATCGGTGGGTTGGTGCCTGATGCTTATCTGTAGCTGGACTCACCGTGGCTCAACTTGAGGTTTTCTTTAGCTCTGACTATCTGTGAGTCATGAGCCCTTTTCTTTGTTTCATCATGGAGTGTTAATTTGATTATAGTGTTTTCCATGATGATACATTGCATTAGTTAGATGGCCTCCATGCGAGCTGAACATTTCTTGTACTTCAACAACAGCAGAATCTCGGGCGAAGATTTGGTACCAGTAAAATGCATTTAAGCCCCCCGGTGGCTTAGGCTGCTGTCCGTTCTAAGGCGGTGGTTCTGTTGTTGTTGACTTTTTGTTTATTGTTACTCTCATTGTGGGAGTCTGTAATTGTTCTATGTTTTGTTGTACGTTACTTTATGTCCATTCTAGTATTGCAATCATCTTGATGGGGAAGAGAGAGCTGATTGCTTTGCTTTATTTGTCTTCCTGGTGTCTCGTGATGGTTGAGCGGCTCTTCCTCGCGGTGCCATGGGGTAGTCTGCAGTTTGTGATTGTGGTATTTCCTGATCATACTCACTATTTTTGGGATATCAGAACAGAAGAAGTCATCTATTGATTGTATTGATACTGTACTGGCAGGCAGGGCATTCCAGAGTCGGATTTGGTACATCATTACTTTTTTATTCTGTTGGCGCTTGATTTGCATCTGCTCCAATTCTTCATGTAGATCTTGCATCGTTGAACACTACTGGTTCGTCTATAGTCAATGGCACAATTTATGATGGTTCGTCTCGGAACAACTTCCACCTTGGTTAAATTGGTCTTATAGTATGGATCCCATATTGTCGATTGATATTCTGGTTTAGGACGAGCTACAGGTACTTTGTCTTAATAAATTTTGAGCAGCGGATAATGTTTCTTCGGAGAAAGCTGTTGTCTGGTTGGTCCTCTTTTTCACTTAGTCAACATGGCTGTCCCAAGACAATTTGTTGTCATTAGTGACTCCGACTTGTGCAGTCCGACTCATTTAGGGTTTGGCTGTGTATATTGTATGACATCTGGATGGTCTCAAGTTTGTTTGTAATCCAGATGTGTTCACATATATCTGTGGTTGAACATCGACTGACAGTCCTATGCCCATTGCTGAAGTTGGATAAGGTCCGTCTGAATATAACAAGGCAATAAGAAATGATTACTTTTGCTGATTATCAATGTTGTCCTTTATTACAGGGTTTGTTCATTTTGTTTGCTTTGATTCTTTACGTCCCATCAACAATCTTTCAGTTATACATGGACGGGTCTTCCTGGATTGAACCACTACTAAGCTAGGATTAATGTGTCTTGCTCAAGGACACAGCACAGTGACCCGGTGAGGCTCGAACCCGCGGCCCCTTGGTCTCGAGTCAAGCACTCTACCACTGAGTTGTACATTTTGTACATTATATTTTTCTTTAATGTAAAGGGACTCTGGCTTCATCTTATAAGGAATCTTTAATATACATGTACAGTAATACTCTATTATTGAGTATTAAAGGATGCACACAGGCTTTGGTTAAAACAATATTCACAGTCGTTAGGCCTAGTCCATAGGGTTCCTACTGGTAGTTTTTAATTGTGCGCTGCGTTTGAGGTAATTCATTGATTATGAGAGACTTGATTTCTTCGAAAAAGAGTCCGACTAGGCTTACTATGTCCGCCGGTTAGATCGGGTTTTAATCAGATTGGAACAAAGAAATCACGCAAAATTTACCAGAAGCCGCTTTGTATCTTCTGGACATTCAAATAAAGCATGCATGCATTGTTCAACCCAAAAGTATATTTTCATTTTCTTAACGTCAATCTTACGTTATCAACATTTTATGAGCTTTTAAAAAGCACTGCCACTGTATCAACTTTTTTCATTTTGTATTATGTTTCGAATGCATTTTGACAGTGCTTCAGTCATTTTGAACTCCGTAGCTGCCACCTACTTCCATTTATCGACGTCAAGCGTTACAATTACATGCTGATATGAGTATACTGCAAAGCTTGAAATTCACACGCGATTTTAATTGGCACTATATCAACATAGACGGCACACACTAAACGGCGACATACGTTGACAAAGAAAAAACGGTTATTACCCTTAGTTTACGTTGTTTCTTAATTGACGTTAAATTTGGTTCATTCCGCTTTTACCCTTTAACGTGACGCGAAACGTAGGTTCTGATTCTTGAAAATGCATTTTCTTACGATGATTGGTTGACTCCAAGTCGTTTCGGCTTCTAGAAATAGATTAAACAAAGGGAAAATACACTGCCGTTTATACAACGTCGAAAGCACAAATTAAAACCACGATATCATACGTCACAGCAAGAAATTGCAAATTTTTAAATTGCACTTTTATCCGTACTGATATTGGCCTTGCATACAAGAAAAACGTTTTCAAAAAATATCTAGACATACACTCCAGAGGCAAAAGTGATGAAACGGTATTTTTGACGTCGTGACGTCATGTTCTATATTTGTAATAGTTATTTTTTAAAGACTACTTTCTAATGTCTTGTTATTAAAATAAGCATATCGGCTTAGCTCTATGATTTGTTATTTATGAGTTAGAAGCAAGTAAAAAGTGTCAGGTTTCTTTAGTAGTTCATTATAATTGTGTAGCTGCTCAACTTGGAGGTACATGAGAATATATTAATTTCTTGCATAGCCCAAGCGCCTTACCGTCCTTATGCAGCACAATAAATCATGTTAATAAGGATGCACATCTACACCGAAATATGAGCCTTAGCCGCGACAAGTGATTTCCAAAAATTGTGGTATTTTGGTAAGAGTAGACGCTAACAAGCATGTTCAGCCTCCTTTTATTTTAGACACTCCAAATGCTGTTCAGTCAGTAGTTTTACCATCATAGAATATTCAAGCGACTTGCAAAGGCTCTGATTAGACTGTGCGTATGCGCAGGCTGATCTGAGCCTTTGCTGGTCGCGCATACCACATTGTTAGATATCTCAGGTTGTTGCTCAATTATGGTGATCCCAATGTGGGTGTAAATACTTACAACAGAACAGAACGAAACAGGTTGCCTTTTATCACTTTGTCAGCATACAGCCGTATTGATGAGGAGGATCTTGATGGCAGGACGTTGATATAGAAAAAAACAGGAGTCGTCTCTCGAGGGACGCCGGATGTGTCCATCCATCTATCCATGAAATTCGTTAACATAAATATCAATAGTATAAGGTGGAAAAAATCTTGAATTCTGGGGATTCCTTGATCTACAGCAGCCTCGTGTGGTAACTATCCAAGTAACAAATCTGACAGCTCAACTGCACTTGGAAACGTGTCTCGTGTTTTGTGGGGCCTGATCTGGATCCTAACGATTTGACACTCTGATGGTATTCATGAAAGAATGTTTAAAAAATGGCATTTGGAAAAATCAGCAGACTACAAAAATATGCAAAATTATGCACCTCACAACAATGTTGTACAATCATTTATACCACCCTTACCAACTTTAGCATGTAATATCTCGTGATATGCAAGGTCTACACTGATATAGGTGGTATAAAATAGTTATACCATGTTTGTCAACCTGTACGTAAGATAATCCACTCGCTAAAGCTCGTGGATTATCTCCACGTACAGGCGGACAACCCATAGTATAACTATTACAAATGTACTGGTGCTCTCGAGTAGGCCTTGTACATTTCTAAGGATGAAAAAGAAGAAGAACAGCTGTGGGTAGGGGTCAAGGACCTGTCTGTTTCAAAAGACACAACACCACAATGAATCATAAGGAAGAGATGCAAAGAGGACCGACATGCGCGGATCCAGAAAGTTTTGTCAGATGGGGTCCAACTTTGACAACGCTTTTTACGTTTTTTAGTTGATAATGGTAGGAAATATCCAAATACCATTATAAGCGGGCCATCACCAGCCCGCCGGCGAAACGCCATTTAAATGGCCTTTCGCTGGCGTGCCGATGATGGCCCAACATTGGATGCTGGCTCGGTAGCTTTGTGATTTGTTAGGGGATCTGGACCAGTATTACTAAGAAACCCTAAATGTTTGTGTTCTTTCAGGGGGGGGGGGATGGTCCGGACCCCCTGTCACCCCCTCTGGATCTGCGCATGACCGATCCCTACGGACCTCAATAGATGACCACTCAAGGCCATCGCACAGCTTGTGTTCTACCTTCTCCTGCTACCACCTCTGTACATGTACGTGTGCAAGTTAACCCTTTACCCCATATGCTATATTTAGAACATTGTGCAAATAATTCCAATTTTCAAATATTTTCCAAAAAATGTTGTTTTTTCCATTTCAATAGTTTTGAAAATATTATGGAAAATGGAACATTTGCTTATTCAGGAGCAAATGTTCCATTTTCATAATATTTCAAAAGATCTTACATTACAAAGGCGTCCAAATGCGCTTGTGTGGAGTAAAGGGTATAGAGTAAATGGGTATCAATTGGGTGCGACATACTCCAGTTTTGGCCTAACCAAAGTTATGTATGCAATTTCTATAAGTGCAAAGACTAATTCCTTGCAAAAGAAACCAAAGGTCATAGTAGGTTCGGATAACACTTCCGAGATGTATTGTATCTGATGTCAGGGGCTATGAATTGGTAATCTTCAGCAGAATGATTGTGGTATTAGGGCTAAATATAATTACTGGTCTAGTGAGTTTGAAGTGAAACACAGTTTGTTTGTTTGTTTGTTTTTTGTTGTTGTTGTTTTCTTTTTTTTCTTCTTTTTTTAAATATCGCGCAAAATTTACTTCACACTGGAATTTTTAAGGGCATACTAACTAAAATGGCCCTTTACATGGAATTTAACCATGGACAGATAATTCCAATATCCAAAAGCTAATATCTGTCTTATTAGACACATTCTTTCGACAAATGTATCCACCTATATATCGAGTTTCATGAAAGTAGTCAATTAATATGATTTGAAATAGGTGGGGTACCTGTTTTTGCATCGGCTTAGCCATAGACATAGAAGTCCCATGTCTAGATCTTCTCAGTGCTAATTGGTCAGGGAAAATTATCAAAACGTTCCAATTAGTTTCTGAGTTATATATAGAGAGATTTTCGTTAACTGATAACAGGCTGGTGACGGACAGACGGAAGTCCATAGCAGCGGAAGTTCTTGCGAGCATGGCTCCGTTTCATCTACTTTAAATAACATTGCAAAAGATAAGCGTAATTGTACATAAAAGTGGGAGGCAACTGAGCTGACATTTTGTTCTGTTCGACTGTGGAGATCCGGAAAATAAATACAATACTACTGTCCTGCCAGCCAAGAGTGACAGTGACGTCATGTTTTGTTTACAAAGTTAACAGGGACTTATAATCGATAAATCACTTGTGTATTAATCCTATCCTGCGGATAGGATTAATACACAAGTGATATATCGATCGCGTTAGCTCAAGCGAAGTGTACACGTGAGTGTTTTACTTAGCAATTGTAAACAAAGTATTACGTCACTGTCACTCTCGATTGGCACGACAGTAACATGTAGAGTTTTTCATACCCGCTTTTTTTCTATATTATTAATTTCGTGTCAAAGTCGGTCCGTCGTCCGTCCGTCCGTCCGTCCGCCCGTCACGTTTCTTGTGAATGTATCTCCTCCTAGACCGTTAGAGGTAGCAACTTCAAACTTTGTAGTTGAATAGGCCACGTAATGTAGAGGGTACAGGGCAACGTTTGTGTGACAAGTCAAGGTCAAAGGTCAAAAATGTACTTTCTTGTAAATGTATCTATTCCTAAACGGTTAGACGAAGCAACTTCAAACTTTGTAGCTGAATAGGTCACATGATGTAGAGGGTACTGGTCAACATTTCTTGGGACCAAGGTCAAAGGTCAAACATTGAATTTTCTTGAAAATGCATCTCCTCCGTAACCTTTTGACTTAGCAACTTCAAACTTTGTAGCTGAATAGGTCACATATAATGTAGAGGGTACAGGGCAACATTTCGTGTGACCTTGAAGGTCAAGGTCAAAGATAAAATAATGTATTTTCTTGTATTTTCTCCTAAACAGTTAGACGTAATAACTTCAAACTTTGTAGCTGGATAGGTCACACGATGTAGAGGGTACTGGGCAACATTTTGTGTGACCTTGACCCCAAGGTCAAGGTTAAAGGTCAAATATTGATTTTTCTTTTGAAAATGCTTCTCCTCCTAAAGCTTTTGACGTAGTAACTTCAAACTCTGTATGTGCATAGGTCACATGATTTAGAGGGCACCGGGCAACATTTCGTGTGACCTTGACCGTCAAGGTCCAATAATGTATTTTCTTGTAAATGCATCTTCTTTACCAGGGGATGTAGCAATATCAAACTTTGCTGGTGCATAGGTCACATGATGTCGAGGGTACATGGCAACATTTTTTTTTGACATTGACCCCAAGGACAAGGTCAAATAATGTATTTTCTTGTAAATGCATCTTCTCCTTAACCATGGGATGTAGCAACATCTAACTTTGCTGGTGCATAGGTCACATGAAGTCGAGGGTTCTGGGCATCATTTTGTGTGACCTTGACCCCCTTGAAATTGGGGTCAGGGTCAAATATTGTATTTTCTTGGTAATGCATCTCTTTAACAATTGGCCGTAGCAACTTCAAACTTTGCAGGTATATAGGTCACATGATGTAGAGGGCAATGCTTCATGTGACCTTGACCTTGGGTCTAAACCGTTGGACATAGCAGCTTCAAACTTTGCAGGTGCATAGGTCATATGATGTAGTGGATACTGGGCAGGGTTTCGTGTTTGTCCTTGGCCTAAGGTCAAGGTCAAAAGTGAAATAATGTACTTTCTTGTAAATGCATCTCCTCCTAAACGGTTGGACGTAGCAACTTCAAACTTAGCAGATGCTTTGGTTAGCTCAAAAGCGGGTATTTGCGATGGTGTACCATCGACTGAAGTCTATTGTTTGTTTGTTTGTGTGTTTGTATTGGTGAAAAAATGTAAAACATTTCCTAAGAATGGGTTGCCTCAAGTTGTATTACGAAAAAATAAGAGTGAGTTTACACCAGAAGAGGTACGGTGGCAGCTCAGATGCGATATCTGTTGGTGTAAAATTACATTATTTTCTACAGTAGGAGCACTTTATGTGGTATTGGGGTCGTCTATTATTCATAGTATGGTTTGCTGGGCGAAATTCCCAATTCATTGGTTGAACGTGACTTATATGACAACATAGCATGTAGTGCTAACCATGATTAGAGCATACACTGTTCGCCAGTATCCAAATGAACTCTTTGCCTGCTGGGTAATTGTGCGTGCTTTTTTGTCGTCTGCTGATTTTTCAACCAACTTTTTCGAAAAAAATTCTTTCAGGAATTTCATCAGAGTGTCATGCAGTTTGAATCAAGACCAGGTCTGACATTTTGTCGGGCCTGGTCTGGGTCAGAACTGTTTGAGAAGACATTAGCAGACGACACTAGTATGCAAAGAGTTAAATGGCACTATGCATAGATTGGCTAATTCAATCGAATCGTACCAGGGCTCTCCCTGCGTGCATTATGAGATCTTAAAATCAACTAAATGCAGCAAGTATGCACTTAAATGTTTCCACTGGGACAGACTCTTAAAATCTTAACGACTTTTAAACTACCGTCAATTTGTCCAAGTGGCCAAAAGTGACCACATCGGGCAGTTAATGTCCAAATCGCACCAGGTTGTTTCTATAATTGTCTGACCAGGGCGA
The DNA here is from genome assembly GCA_964019695.1 of Loripinus fragilis. Classification (NCBI taxonomy): domain Eukaryota; kingdom Metazoa; phylum Mollusca; class Bivalvia; order Lucinida; family Lucinidae; genus Loripinus; species Loripinus fragilis. The sequence goes on along the minus strand of OZ026525.1, from coordinate 51,014,146 downwards.
CTAATAGTAAAATGCGGCGATTATCTGAACTTTATTGAATTTGATAGCTTCTGGAACTAATTTTAATTCATGTTGTCTTAATACAAATAAAACCAATCCCGTTGTGATAGACCGTGCACATCTATATATAACAGCTCGTGGGAAATTAATTTTGTCGATAAGACCAAAACGAGGAGTTGTGAGTCAAGATTTTGCAGAGAAACATAGTGTACCTACCTTTATGTTTCGCCATAAATAGTAGTTTAAAAAGGATCCCTTTGCATCAGAAATAATATGTTTTTCATGAGAATATTCCACCAAAGACACGAAAATTGGTTACACTTGCTAATTGCTCGAGTTCTTTTTGTCCGATTGTCCTGGTCGAAAGTTCAGGATATACCTGAAACATTCTTTGTAGACAATAGTGAAATCAAGCCAGCTTTTACAAAATATGGTGCTAAACACACACAGGGTAGTTCGACTGGGATACTATCACCATCGATGAGTGAATTACCTGGATACAAGCAACATCGGAGAGGTTTTTTTGAAAAATGACACAACTTCCAGCAAAGAGTACGGCCAAAAGAGATATAGTTTACATCGGAGACATTTGCATATTGAAAAGCGCAAGTTCCACGGACGCCAGAAGTTTCCAGATGTGGTTAGAATGATCTCAATTTAAACTTTACATTTTAGAACAGCTTTGCTAATATGAGCCGCGACATGTGGTTTCCAACAATGTGGCATTTTGACAAGTGTAGACTCAGGCGAGACTGTGCAGCCTCGCTTTAAGCTTAGAAACTCCAAACGCTGTTCGGTCAGTAGCTTAACAGTCATAGAATATTCAAGCTAGTAGCAAAGGCTCTGATCAGACTGCGCATATGCACAGGCTGGTCTGAGCCTTTGTGGGTCGCCATGCGGGGATCCAGAAAGTTTTGTCAGAGGGGGTCCAATTTGACAACATTTTTTTAGTTGATAAGGGGAGGGATGATCCAAGTACCACTATAAGCGGTCTGAGCCTTTGTTGGTCGTCATGCGGGGATCCAGAAAGTTTTGTCAGAGGGGGTCCAATTTGACAACATTTTTTTAGTTGATAAGGGGAGGGATGATCCAAGTACCACTATAAGCGGTCTGAGCCTTTGTTGGTCGTCATGCGGGGATCCAGAAAGTTTTGTCAGAGAGGGTTCAAATATGACAACAATTTTTTTATGATAAAGGGAGGGAGGATCCAAGTACCACTATAAGCGGGCGTTTCGGCGGCGTGCCGATGATGGCCCTATATTGAATGCTGGCTTGGTAGCTTTGCGATTTTTCAGGGGATCAGACCTGTATTGCTAGAAAACCCTATATTTTTTGTCATTTTTATGGGGGGGGGGCTCCCCTCTGGATTCGCGCAAGGGCGGACATACCACATTGTTGGAAAAGTCGCGGTTATTTCACCAATGGCAAACACGTAAAACTATCTGACTTAAAATTAAGATACGAATACCGATACAGCTAAGATATATATATTTTAAATTTGAATCACATGACAACCATGTTACGCAAATGCGTAAAGTACTAATCTCACATGTGATGGCCCAGTTTGCCGTTCAACGGAAAAATGATGTGTATACAGCGATTTGCTGGCTGGATAATTTCGCAAGCCCTTTTCCGCCGTCTGATTTTTAAGCAAAACTTCGTCAGCATTTTCAAAAACAATCTTTATGGAAACTGTCAGAGTGTCAAACAGTTTGGATCCAGACCAGTACAACCGTAATCTGGGGCATAGGCGAATCCAGATGGGGGCATGGGCATGGGGTCCAGGCACCCCTTGAAAACCACAAGTGGTTTTATTTATAAAGAAAAAAGCTATCGGACCCGCCACCCCTGGAAGAAGTATGACAGTTCCGACTTAGACTTATCTGTAGATGAGAGGGTTGAGTCTGCTGTCTTGTCTCTGGTCAGGCCCACCTGGGTTTAACTGTTTGATTTGTTAAGTCCTTACCTTTTTTATATTTTGATCTTTTTGTACCAGGAGATGACATATCATAAGTTAGGGGTCTTTCGTGCAAACCAAACATATAATATGTGTCTCGATTCACATAATAATTAAGTGTGGCATTGGTACGGTTAAGAATGTTTAAGCCCCCAGTTATTTTAGGCGGTGCTCCTTTTGCGGATCCTTTTTGCTATTTATGTTTCATGTTTAAGTTGTCTTCACGATTCTGCTGTCTTGTCTGTTCCTTTCAGCCTCACCTGTTGGGAAAAGGCTGACCACTTGGCTCTCCTGTGTGTGATGTGTTTTTGTTACTTTCCCATAAAGTGTCTCAGGTGTGGTACTCCTGAGACCAGGCTTTACTAAAAGCTTATACTTATTAGCAAGTATGCGCTTTAATATAAATACGATAAAAGGTTTCGGGCTCTGTTAAATAGTCTGTATAAATTATACCCCGTCAGAGTAGATTCTCACAGATAAGACAATAAAGGTACTGTACTCGGAAGATAATTCAAAAGTGACTCAGGGATGTTATTTTGAAATTCGTGTTTGAAACGCATGAAGGATTTCTTGCACGTTCAGTTAATCTTACCAGCATCTGTCTGCGTTTGTGTCAGATGCGGGATGTATATGTGAATTGGGCTGTATTGCTCAGTGGTAGAGAATTTGGCTTGAGAGCGAGAGGTCACTGTTTTAAGCCATACGAAGTTATAGTTTTGTACCGTTTAAGAAAAGCAAAGAAGAAGACAAAGACCAGGAATCGATACAGTCAAGTAACACACCTGGCACGGGACACCGTATTAGAGAGATCACACACAAGAGAGCCAAGAGCTCATTCATTTCCCAGCTGGTGATCACAAGGTTGCAAGGAACAGACAAGACAGTAATTAAGACAAATATAAAACATAAATAACATTCCTGCTCAGTACTAGCTATCACCCAAGCAAACATTGCTGTTTTCTGTATTGCTCTAACTATCTACGCCCACGGACCTTAGAGCGATCAAAGGGCCGTCAGTACATGAATGTATTCATTTGTCAGGCGTTGCTGTAAAAAGAACAGAAAAATAGTTTTTTAGCTAAATAAATGAGATATATGAATATCATTTCTATGTTTTCAATGGCAAGTTATGCATGCTATGCAAAAGAAAAAAAATAAAAAGAAAAATAATATAAATATATAGAGGATATTTACTTTTTTGAGGTGAATACCAAATATATTTCACCGAGTGTGTTGAAAACATCAGAATTTTAATGAGTGCGCAGCACGAGTGAAAATTTCGATGTTTTCAACTCACGAGATGAAATATATTTGATATTTATTTAAAAAAAGTAAGTTTTCTTTTTATTTAATACTCTTTTAGAAGATTAATCAATTTAATTAATTACAATTAATCAATTTGTGAACCATGCTTCAAGCCGAGTCACAATAATGTAAAAGAAGACAAAGGAGTATTTGTGACAGAATACCTGGACCAATCTACATGGGACTTACAGAAAAAGAGAAATTTATTCAGCGTCAAAGTGCAAAATAAGTGACGTCATAATCGATGTCATAATTTGTTGATGACGTTGCGTAGCACAGGTTACATGCATTGCCTCACTCACTGAAGCGGGAGGTGATGAAAATGCACAATCGAAAAATTTCAGCAACTCTGAATAATTTTGGTACCAAAATGTTACTCACGTTCTAACTAAGAAAATGCCTACCAACACTTGATGTTTTTGTTCACAAATAAGAAAGTTATAGGCGTTTGAACTTTCGAAGTGAGCTGCATTAAGTAAATGGAAAAGTCAGAGGTAATCCAAAAAACGCTACAGTGAAAATATAGGCTGATATCAATCACTAGTGATTGATATCATATCATTTCACTAGTGATTAATATCACTTTTATTTGTTTTTGATATGCATTGATTTCACTGCTAAGTATAAAATAAATATATATATATAATAATATTTTTCATGTGCAGTTGTTTGAATTATCTGAAGTGTAACATGTATGGTGTTTATCTGTTTCATATTTTGTTTATTTAGTTTCTGTTGACCCAGATATTGGAGATATTGATGGTAAATAAGTTGTTGTAGACGAGGTATTTATTTGGTTATAAGATTTTTCTAGAATGATGACTAATCATCTAGAAATTAAAATGCATTGTCATGGAACTTTCCAGAAAAGTCGGGAATTTTCCGGCATTTTCTTTTCCATGCCAATAGAAGCTTTGAGTAGGTTCTGGAATTCAGTGGAACCATCCAGCAGAATGTAGAACTTTCCAGAACCCATGTATTTATTTATATTTAGCAAATGTTATCATACTTGGTACCTGATCATTCTAGAACTTTCTTTGACAGTATATATAAGAGTAAATTTTTCATAAGGGCATCTTTGAAATAATTTCACCATTTCAAAGTCTAAACCTTTTGTGCTGGAATTCTATACTGGAATACTTTGTTTAATTTATTCATTCTGGATTGTTTTGGATTGTTCAGTTTTGGATTCAGACGTAGTGTTCATTTGGATTTAACTTCAAAATCTGGGGATCAGAAACTGCTGAAAGACTTGTGCTGATAAATATTCTGAGGTACAGTTTGGACATACAAGGTATTGTAAATTAGACTTTCTTTGATTGTATAACTATTTTCCATTGCTTACTGTAAATGATAATTTTGTTTTTAATAAATTTTGTTAAATTTTAAAAGTGCTTTTTGCTGACTTTCCAAATAGCAAATTTTGGTTTCCTGAATTTGTTTCTAGTTACGCCTGGCACGTAACAGAAGTAAGTGGGTGTGATCAGAAAATACTACAATCATAAACTACAGACCAACCCATGGCACCGTTAGGAAGAGCTACAAGACATTTACAATAACAAGACACCCAAAATGCAATAAAAGCAAAGGAACCAGCTTTCTCGTCCTCGTCAAGATGATTACAAAACTAGAAAAGTCAAAGTAATGCATACCAAAACAAAGACCAACACAGAACCCCCACAAACAATGGGAGGAGCATAAAACAATAAATACACAACAAAAGAACCACGACAGCAGCCTAAGCAACCGGGAGGGGGGGCTATTAATGCATTTTGTTATATACCTTATACGTTCGTCGATAGTATTAACGTGTTCGATTGCCACCTATCTGACGTGTTTATTGAATATACTGAAAGCGTAGCCAAAACAATTCGAAACTAGGGCTACTAGGAATAATTTACAGTTGAAAAAATAGTTAGACGGCAATCGAAAACGCTATTCATCGACGAATGCGGCTCAAAAATAGCTACAACGAGTGTTTTCGATTGCCATTTGTCGCCAGTCGGGCGACTAATGGTAATCAAAAACTATGTTTCTACTTATTTTTGGTCTACGTTCGTCGATAGTATTGTTTTCGATTGCTGCCTATCCAGTGTGGTTTCGTTGTACGCTTCATGAGTTCTGCATACAATTGAATCAAATTATTTGGAACTGCTTGTGCTTGTAAGAAAGATATATAACAATGACGATATAACATTCTTTTCCGTATATTAAGGTTGTAAAGCACCCGTGTGTGCTTACTATATACCCGACAAAAAAAGAAACGCACCACTACGATTTCCCCATTAAGATCTCCTTTTAATACGAAAATGTTAATTGTCATGAAATATTCATTTCTAATCATTTTTTACTAAAACTTGAATGTGACGTAGATGAGTATCAGTACTTTCCCTGTGTAGGCACAAACACATCAAGGCGAAGGGTAAAGGAGTTTTGGAAGCTTTAATTTAACGCTACTGTCTACAGGAAGTTCCGAGTATGTTTTACATAAGCAAAGTATGAAAACGATATGCTGTCGTTATGTGAGACAACCAATATGTTTATTGATGCTTTTTTGTTATTCCAAAATCCATTTTTATCAGTTAGGATCATTTGAATTGATTAAAACAATGTTGAAATCTTAAAATGTTTGTAAGGTTTATCTACAGTGTGGAATTATTATCCAAAGGGTAGTCACAAAACATGGGCTACTTAGCGTTCAATTATAGCGAATGATGAATTTAAAGATAGAATTTGCAAAGAATAAGTGTCTGGGTACAATTTGGTCTACTGAGACAAATCCAATTACTTAAACTTATCAAGCTAGAGAGCATTATAAAAACGCCTTTTTCCTGTGACTTTACAATTTGACCCCCACTTGGTTCATGACCAATTTTCTTTAACACAATTTCGACGCCTGATTGCAAAATACGTGTGACGCAGCAGTAACTGACATACCTTTGCACTGATATAAACTAAACTGGCCTATCCCTTGTAATCTTCCTGAGAATTGAATAGTTCTAAGTGGTGCGTTTATTTTTTGTCGGGTATATTAATGAAGTCATAACTCCGTCAATGTTGCCTTCGTTGCCCGACCCTGGCATGAGCTTACAGTATTTTCACGATTGTAACGTCCCAGCATACAAATGGCTTGCATTTACACGTGAAGTAATTAATTAACTCTTTGCATGCTAGTGTTGTCTGATGATAACCTTTCTAAACAGTTTGGACCAAGAACAGACACGACATGCGCGAATCCAGGAAGGGGGCTTGTTAGGCCCCGGTCTAACTGATAGAAAAAAGCTCTGACAAGCTTTACTTCATGGATTGAATAGCGTATCGTGAATTCTTAATATGTAACAGAAACGTGTTCCCCAAGTGAATAGTCAGATAAGTGTACGTGTTTCCCATTGGTAAAATAAATAATTGAGCCGTGACTTTAGATTTCCAACAATGTGGTATATGCGACCCACAAAGGCTCAGACAAGCCTGCGCATACTCGCAGTCTGATCAGAGCCTTTGCTACTCGCTTGAATATTATATGACTGTTAAGCTACTGACCGAACAGCGTTTGGAGTTTCTAAGCTTAAAGGGAGGCTTCACAGGCTCGCCTAAGTCTACACTTGTCAAAATGCCACATTGTTGGAAACAACATGTCGCGGCTCATATTAGCAAAGCAGTTCTAAAATGTAAAGTTTAAATTGAGATCATTCTAACCACATCTGGAAACTTCTGGCGTCCGTGGAACTTGCGCTTTTTAATATGCAAATGTCTCCGATGTAAACTATATCTCTTTTGGCCGTACTCTTTGCTGGAAGTTGTGTCATTTTTCAAAAAAACATCTCCGATGTTGCTTGTATCCAGGTAATTCACTCATCGATGGTGATAGTATCCCAGTCGAACTACCCTGTGTGTGTTTAGCACCATATTTTGTAAAAGCTGGCTTGATTTCACTATTGTCTCCTGATGATACGTTACAAAGAATGTTTCAGGTATATCCTGAACTTTCGACCAGAACAATCGGACAAAAAGAACTCGAGCAATTAGCAAGTGTAACCAATTTTCGTGTCTTTGGTGGAATGTTCTCATGAAAAACATATTATTTCTGATGCAAAGGGATCCTTTTTAAAATACTATTTATGGCGAAACATAATGGTAGGTACACTATGTTTCTCTGCAAAATCTTAACTCGCAACTCCTCGTTTTAACGTCTGTAAAAGAAAAACAACGTCAACTTACCACAATCCATTCCCGCACGCGACGTGTTAGGTTGTTTCTGATCTGCGATGTAAACAAAAATGTTGCATCCCGGGTATAGGGTGTGAAATATTATCGATAATACCAAATAAAAAAATACCTGTGTTTAGGGTAACCCGACCCTACCTAAATTTACTGGTGAAACCTAGACTTTTTCAGGTTTTCTGTGAAAAAAAATATATAATTTAATGCATTTTGAAAGGCTTAATGCCTTTCAAAATGCATAAAATTAAATCATTTTCCAGAAAAAAAGACAATTAAAAATGTGTGCAGACCCTACCTAAAATTTTCAGACCCGTTACCCGAAACACACTTATCTTTATTTGGCCTATCACTTTTTGACTGGGTACAAAAATTAATGAGGAAAAATGACTGACACCACATGCATATCTCACACTCCTGAACCTCTCAAAGGATCCAAGAAATATGTTATTGAATGAAAGATGATGTAAAGGCAAAATGTATGAGTGTTGAAATAAACCAGGATAGCCCTAAGGCTTATTTCCAATGGGGTCCTGTTGCTTAGATTCAACAATTGCCGTTAGGAGAGGGACAGAAACCTAAGGTACGAATTGAAATACTAAATGCCTAATAATAATAAACATAGGTATCTGATTTGAGATCACCATTGAAAGTGCACTTTTGTTAGAGAGTTCCAATCTTTAATTCCACTACAATATAAAGTTGTATTTGTATCATCACTGACCTATAAATTTTAAAAACTTTACCTGTCAGGTTACAAAGAAATCGGATTTAAGTCTTTATAAAACACTGATTTTTACACAAAAATAGAGGCATTTCATTTCTGACATTGACTTTATAATAAAGTCCGGGTATGATTATATAAGACTCAATAATCATTTTCAGTCTTCTTTTTTGCTGGTGTCATGTATCTGTTGCTGCAAATGGATTTCAGAAGTTCGCAATTTCACCTCTAAAATTGAAGTGTTTTTTTCTTCAGATTTTAACACCACTGCCCCTCTTTGAAAAAGTAATTCCCGCGATCCAAGAAACTTTAACATCTTGTCATATCATTCATGCAATCGTTTTACATTTTACTGATGGGGAGGGGTTCCGCCTTAACTTAGCGACTTTTTGCCAGATTGTTGCTCTACCAAAAACCCATATATGCCTAGCGTCCTTTTTGTGGGACATAAACAAACAGTGCAGACCCAGATCAGACGCCACAGAACGCGGCGTCTGATCAGTGTCTCCACTGTTTGCTAACAGAATGTCCTATTAAGATTTGAATAAAAATGAAAAATACCACTCAACATCCCTAAAATTGGAGATAGGCTCGTCCAACGGATAAGGGTAGGCAAGTCCATTCGGCTAAGGGGTTAGATAAATGGCGAAACTAATAATATGACCTGTGCGCCCAGCGTAGTTTCGTCAATAAAAGTCTTCTCTGTCCGCGTGACACTTCAACTCAGGTCTGACCTGGTGGATATCCTTGCTGATCTGAATCTACATAAAAAGGACGTGTCATGTTGTTGGCTTTCGTTCAGCCAACTCGTCTAACAAGGGTGGTATATGGCATATTATGTAGTTACATCAGACAATTAGTTTTCCCAAAATAGGTAATTCAATACCTATACGCATAGCCGTTTGAAGACATTGCAGTATGCGTACAAAGATTTAACAATTTCAAAGGATCATTGACGGTTTGGGCCTTATACGCCTATTTTTCTGATTCCCAGAACGCTGCTTTTAAGCTTCTAGTGTTGCGCATGTAGTATCAGTGTAATAGGTGAATCTAATGGCAAGAGCCAGCTAGCAAAATATTTTCAAAATTCCTACGCACTCGAGAGTTATGGCGGGTAGAAAGGGGAGGGGGTCTGAAATTTCATGAAAATTAAAAATTGCTTTTAAAAGTGATTTCTGCACGTTTTCTTGATTTATTTGGTAGGCATGGTGATATCTATTGAACATACCATATGCAGAGTATTAACGAATCACGATAATTGATGAAATTGTTTTAAAAACAAAATATGTTTTGTAATAAAATGATTTTGGGGAGATAATTTAGAAGTTACCTGTACATTTTTGACTACATTTACCGTAAATAATACAAAACTGAAAGCTCAACAAAAGAAATAAATATTTTTGAAGGAATGAAAGTGTCCCATTTAGCATTGGAAAGTAAAACTGATTCTAACTAGATCCTTTGAATGTTACTTTTGCTTTGTTTAGAGGGCATAGCATGTTAAATGTATTTAAAGTGTCCGAATATTTATGGTATACATATGCATGTATATCCCTATATGAGACAATATATTGAACACTAAAGTATTTACCTGTTAAACTCTTTGCATGCCAGTGGCTAATTTTGTCGTCTGCCAATAGCCTTTTGCAAACAGTTTGAACCCAGATGAAGACCAACAGAATGTCGGTCTTGATCTGGATCCAAACTATTTGACACTCTGATGGTGGTCCTGGGTGGTTTATTTTTAAAAAGCTCAAAATTGAAGAAAGTCAGCAGACGAAAATAAAAACATGAACAATTCCCTAGCATGCAAATAGATAAGTACAGGACGTTTGCAAAATATGTGTCATTTAATAACAGTGAGATTTATTTCTGATAAAAAAATGCATAAAACCTTGTTAATTCTACTTTTAATCTTTAAGTACTTTATATTAAACTAGCACAGAATACAAATCAATTTAGGAGGTTGGTTCTAGAGAACTTCATTACTGTCATTAATGTCTTATTTGGTAGGCATTTTATGGGCTTAGGCCCTGGGTTTTTGGGCTGCTGAACATCTTTCCCCCCCCCCCCCCTTGTGCCAGCAAGCCACTTCCCTACAATGTGTAAAATATGGCAACACATATACATGCAAAAGCTTTTGCTGGCACACGGGGGGGGGGGGAATGATATTTTAAAAAATGTTTTCGGATTTCTATATATCTTAATTTAAAACTGATTGTTCTACCCAAAATTTTACATCTTTGAAGCATTTAATATCGAAAACAGATTTCACAGCCATAAAGTACTCAGGTCAGGGTAGCTTCTAGGTGAAGAAAAGGAAGATTGACAAACTTTTATTTTAACTGAATACCATAGGCGTTTTCCCATAGCAAGTGTCAATGATCCTTTAAATGGTCTATTTTCTTTAGATAAACTTAAAATAAATCAGAGAACCTTATGCAATCTGCCTAATTCAGTGTTCCCAGGCTGAATTTCAAAATCTTGAATTCAGGAATTATCCTGAAAACTCGTGGAATCTCAAGACTCTTCACAAATGTTTCTTGAAGAAACAGGAACTGTAGATTTATAAATACATGTAAGCTACTCTTGTGTTTCATCAATACATATTCCAGGTGTACGAAGATCTTGGAGAAAAGCCATCAAATTATTATTTTAACTTAGAAAATAGGAACTATGATAATAAAGTAATGAATAAATTAATAAATGAAAAGGGGGAAGAACTTTATGAAACTAAAGATATTTTAGGATGTCAAAAAGATATCTATCAGAACTTTTATTTTAACCATACAAATATTGATGAAACATCACTAAGAGACGTTCTAGGGGAAATGTAAACAAATTGTCAGATGAAAAATCAGCTTCAATGGAAGGAGAATATTTCCTTTACAGAAATAGCAAACGCCCTTAAAATATGAAAAATAAAAAGAGTCCTGGTTTAAGATGGTATTACAGTATAGTTTTTTAAGGTTTTTTGTGGGGTTTTTTTGGTTGATATTTTGGCATTTATTTTACGATCAATTAATCATGGCTACAGAAATGGTTCTTTAAGCATTACACAGAAGCAATGGTTAATTACGTGCTTACCAAAACCGAATAAAGCATGACTAAGTTTGAAGAATTGGCGTCCAATATTACTTTTCAATGTAGTATATAAATAAGAATCATCAGTAATAGCTAACACAGTTAAGCAGACATTACAAAGTAAGTAAGGTTGCAAAGATCAGGAATCGATACAATCAAGTACCACACCTGACCCAGGATACCAATGGGAAAGTGACAAATTCACAGAAGACACCACAAACGAGAGCCAAGAGGTCAGCCCTTTCCCAGCAGGTGACCACGAAGCACATATAAACAGACGCGCACAAAACATAGCAAACACAAGACAGAACAAAAACATAAAAGATCCACAAAAGAAGTACCGCCTTGGAACGGTCAGTAAAATATTTTACTGGAGGGCTTAAACCGGTTTAACGGCGCCAACCTCACCCTTAATTCAGATGTGGATCAAGACACACAGATATTTGGTTTGCATGAAAGACCCCTAACTTATCAATGCATCATCTCCTAAAACATATAAATCAAGATATAACAAGGAGATAAAGCAAGGATAAGGACTCAACAGTAAATTAAACTGAATACCGGAGCAAAAGAAATCCAACAGGTAAACCCCGGTGGGCCCGACAAACAGCCAAAGCATCAGGCCCCTACCATCTCATCAATAGATAAGTCTTTAAGTCGGAACCATCATAGAGTCTGAAGTCCGACCCACTGGCGTGCAATTAAAGAGGAAAGCAAAGTTGCCAACTGTGATTGGGTTGACTACCAAGCATGCAGTCTGTTGCAATACATTAATGTTATAGCCAATCTTTTTATAATGGGAAATTATTTTAATGAACTGCGCTGAAAAATTATTAGAGCCAACAATCTTCTTCAACTTATACACCAAGTCACCATAGAAATCAGGTTCCGAAAGTCCTTGGCGCAAGAGAGATTTAAGTCCAACTTGGAATTTAGAAATCAAATCAAAGTATCGTCTATAAAATTTTGAAAATGTTTTGCGAAGTTTATGATACCGATAGCCCTGTTTAAGAAGTTTCTGAGTTAACAATTTATTGCGAGTGTTGAAGTCAGTAACATAGCTAGATGCTCTAGCAAAACGAATGAGTTGAGAGATATAGACTCCATAGGATGTAGAACGAGGAACATCACCATCTAAAAATGGGAAATTGACAATTTCAAAATCAAAGTCGTCACGTTTATCATAAATTTTGGTAGAAACAATACCATTAGAAATTGACAAATGCAAGTCTAAAAATGCGGCTTCGGTATCAGAGGCATTGGCTTTATTAAGTTGGAGTTCTGAAGGGTATATTTGACTAACCATATTTTCAAAATAAACATTATTAATATTTAAAATATCGTCCAAATATCTGGAAGTAGTGACATAATTCATGAAATTCAAAAAGGATTTAAGGCAGGGCGATTTATAGGTAAAACTACACGATTAATTCATGACGTTTTATTTGAAACTAAACAGCAAAATATACCATTCCTAATTCTTTCTATAGGTTTTGAAAAAAGGATTCGACACAGTTTCTTGAAAATTTATCTCAAAAACATAAGATCATTTTAATTTTGGCGAATCAATTAAAATGGATACATATGTCTAGACTTATAAAGTCTGATGAGATATGATTTTATTTATATAGATGTTTTTATATTATTAATATTGATGTTTTTTTTAACTAACTCTATCCTTCCTCTTAAATACTTTTTCTTCTTCTGCTATCTCATCGTAGATGTTTGAGCCAGCATAAATTAAAATTCTGGAATGGAATACGGCAAAAGATAAGATGTGGACTATGGTATTGGTTGGTATGGATTCATAGGCGTAATAACAACATCTACGACTGATATAAGTCTAACATATGTCCAGAAAGGAGCAGAAAAAAGGTATTTTACAAAATGGGTTCATGTTTGACTCCTTTCTTCTAAAACGGGGCTGCAAACAAGGCGACCCATTGTCACCATATATATTTCTTTTTTGTGCAGAAGTTCTTGGACAAATGTTAAGAAAAATATCAATATTAAGGGAATAGTGATTAATAATAAAGAAATGAAAATAAGCCAATACGCAGATTATACACAAATACTTAGGGAGCGCAGTGGCTCAGTGGTAGAGTGCTGGACTCGAGACCGAGCTGCCGCAGATTCGAACCTCATCGGCGTCACTGCGTTGTGTCCTTGAGCAAGACACATTAATCCTCGTTTACAGTAGCACTGGTTCAACTCAGGAAGACCCGTCCCGACATAACTGAAAAACTGTTGACTGGGACGTAAAGAATCAAATCAAACAAACACTAGAGGAACAGTCGATGGTAGACCATCGCAAATACCCGCTTTTTTACCTAGGAGCTTTACCTTCGGGTCAAGGTTACGCAAATGTTGCCCAGTACCCTCTACATCATGTCACATATTCACCTGCAAAGTTTCAAGTTGCTACGTCCAACAGTTTAGGAGATGCATTTACCAAAAATACATTATCATTTCTTATTATTACACAAAATGTTGCCCAGTACCGTCCACATAAAATGACCTATGCACCTTCAAAGTTTGAAGTTGTTAAGTGTAACGGTTTAGGAGGAGATACATTTTCAAGAAAGTACATTATTTGAGTTTGACCTTGACCTTAGGTCACACAATATGTTGCCCAGTACCCTCCACATCATGTGATCTATGCAAATGCAAAGTTTGAAGTTGCTATGTCCAACGGTTCAGGAGGATATGCATTTACAAGAAAATACATTGTTTGACCCAGTATCCTCTATACCATGTGACCTATGCACCTGCAAAGTTTGAAATTGCTATGTCCAACAGTTTAGGAGGAGATGCATTAACAAAAAAATACATTATTTGACCTAGACCTTGGGGTCAAGGTCATATGAATTGTTGCCCAGTACCTTCTACATCATGTGACCTATACGCCTACAAAGTTTTAAGCTGCTATGTCCAACAGTTTAGGAGGAGATGTATTTACAAGAAAATACATTATTTGACCTTGACCTTGTGGTCAAGATTACACGAAACATCGCTCAGTACCCTTTATATTATGTGATCTATGCATCTGCAAAGTTTGGAGTTGCTACGTCAACGATTTAGGAGAAGATACATTTACAAGAAATGTAACAGACGGACAGACAGACGGACGACGGACCGACTTTGGTACGAATTTAATATACCCTATTTTTCTTACGAAAAAGCGGGTATAACAAATACTTCTTGATGGTTACCGAACAATCACTGAAAGAAAGCCTTCAAATATTGTCAAAATTCTATAATTTATCAGGGTTGAAATAAATGAAGAAAAAACAGAGCGATATGAATTGGTGCAAAAGGTAATTTAAACTAGAGCAGCAGTCGATGGTACACTATCGCAAATACCCGCTTTTTTACATTTTACCTTTTACCGCTGCACAATACCCTCTACATCATGTCACCTATGCATCTGCAAATTTTGAAGTTGCTACGTCCAATGGTTTAGGAGATGCATTTACGAGAAAATATACATTATATAACCTTTGACCTTGGGGTCAAGTTCACACAAAATGTTACCCAGTACATTCCACATCATATGACCTATTCCCCTGCAAAATTTTAACTTGCTACATGCAACGGTTTAGAAGGAGATGCATTTACAAAAAAGTACATTATTTGACCTTGAACTTGCATTCAATGTCACCCAAAATGTTGCCCAGTACCCTCTACATCATATGACCTATGCGCCTGCAAAGTTTGAAGTTGCTATGTTCAATGGTTTAGGGGATATGAATTTTTAAGAAAATACAAAATGTTACCCAGTACCCTCTACAGCATGCTCCTTTAAAATTTGAAGATGCTACATCCAACAGTTTAGGAGGAGATGCATTTACAAGAAAATTCATTATTTGACCTTTGACGTTGACCTTGGGGTCAAGGTCATATGAATGCCCAGTACCTACTACATCATGTGAACTATGCACCAACACAGTTTGAAGTTGCTATGTCCTACAGTTTAGGGATAAGATGTATTTACTAGAAAACACATTATTTGACCTTTGACATTGACCTTGGGGTCAAAGTAAGAAAAAAGGACAAATATCAGGAATCGATACAATGAAGCACCACACCTGACCCAGGATACCAATGGGAAAATGACAACTTCACAATAAGACATCAAAAACGAGAGCCAAGAGGTCAGCCCTTTCCCAGCAGGTGACCACAAGGCATCAATAAACAGACGCGCATGAAAGCATAACAAAAACTAGACAGAAGTCGATGGTACACCATCACAAATACCCGCTTTTAAACCTATAACCTTTACCTTGTGGTCGAGGTCACACAAAATGTAGCTCAGTACCTTCTACATAATATGACCTATGCATCTGTAAAGTTTGAAGTTGCTATGTCCAATTGTTTAGGAGAAGAAGCATTTACAAATAATACACCATATGACATTGACCTGTTGGTCAAGGTCACACAATATGTTGTCCAGTACTCTCCAAATCATACGACCTTTGCATCTGCAAAATTTGAAATTGCTACGTCCTCCAACAGTTTAGGATATGATGCATTTACAAGAAAGTACATTATTTGACCTTTGACCTTGACCTTGGGGTCAAGGCCACACAAATATTGCTCTGTATCCTCTACATTATGTGGCCTATTCACCTGCAAGGTTTGAGGTTGCTACGTCCAGGGGTTAAGGAAGAGATGCATTTGCAAGAAAATGCATTATTTTACCTTTGACCTTGACCTTTGTAGCCAAGGTCACATTAATTGTTGCCCAGTACTCTCTACATCATGTGGCCTATTCAACTGCAAGGTTTGAGGTTTCTAGGTCCAACAGTTCAGGAGGAGTTGCATTTACAAGAAATTACATTATTTGACCCTTGACCTTGACCTAGGAGTCAAGGTCACACAAAATGTTGCCCAGTACCCTCTACATTATGTGACCTATGTAGGTACAAAGTTTGAAGTTGCTACATCTAACGGTTTAGGAGGAGATGCATTTACAAGAAAATACACTATTTGACCTTTGACCCATAGGTCAAGGTCACACAAAGTATTGCCCAGTACCCTCTACATTATATGACCTATCTAGGTGCAAAGTTTAAAGTTGCTATGTCTAATGGTATAGGAGGAGATGCATTTACAAGAAACGTGACGGACGGACGCACAGACAGACGGACAGATGGACAACGGACCGACTTTGGTACGAAATTAATATACCCTTTTTTCTAAAGAAAAAAACGGGTATAACAAAACAGAAATAACATAAATGATCCACGAAAGAAGCACCACCTTGGAACGGTTAGTAAAAATATTTCAAGGTCACACGAAACATCGCCCAGTACCCTTTACATCATGTGATCTATGCATCTGCAAAGTTTGATGATGCTACAAACAACGGTCTAGGAGAAGATACAATTACAAGAAACGTGACGGACGGACAGACGTACGGACGCTCTTACAGTTGGATACTTGTTGGGTACTTACAGTGTTAGAAAAAGTAGCTAAGAAAGTACCCAACAAATCCCAGTATTTTTACGGAATAAATCTGATTTTGAGTTTATTAGCTCCCTTTGGTACGAAATTAATATACCCTATTTTTTACGAAAAAGCGGGTATAATAATAAGTTATGCGAAGAGTAGAAATTAGATTGGAATGTGAAGATACTCAGGGTTACTTTTACAACTAATGTCTATGATATATTCATTTCTTTTCGGTCGGTCTTTCTAGTGATTGTTATTTGTCAACGCTAAAGCATTTTTCATGAGGTTTTATGTTTTAAGCATGAATTTCGTGAGTGTTTCAGTCACGCTTTTTCTCAGTGAGCTTTAATCAGATTCTATATAAGGATTTTCATGTATTCTTTTAACTCAGACGACGTTTCTGCTTCACAAAAGTAAGAGTATTTCTTTTTGTTCGTCAAATCGTTCAATGTATCAGATTTTTACCTTTTTTTAAATTCAGTAGCTACTATTCCACAAACAATTTATGACAGTAACGTAAGGTAAATCCCCAAACCGTTATAACCTTCAATAACTGTATGAAATCTAGTGGTTACTTAAATTTAGTACCGAAACATATAATGACCTCACTGTAGGAATCTCCTTGTTTAATTGTAGATTTTCATAGTCAGTCTCAGTTTATGGATCATGACTCAGTTTCTGGCTTCTTTATTTTAATATGACGCTTTAATTTTTTTTTTAGATTTTGTGAGATGGTTGTTAGACAGGTTCTGATTCATGGGTTTTTAATTTATGAGTAAAGTTGCATTCAAGAATAACTTATTAATAATGGAATTTTAAAACATCGTGTTAAGTTATAATTCATTTAAGTGTGTAATATGTCAAAACAGTGGTCGTGAAAGTATTTCCAAGTTTTTCAGGCTGGTAATTAACAGGCGTGTATATTGATTGTAGTGCTCTGGTTGCATCATTGGTTGGAAAGACGAGACTGCTCCTACAGGAAGCAGGATGTAGAAGGTATATGTATTTAGTTTAAAATATTTTATTCAATAAATACAAATGATATACAACATACGTACGTTGTAAACATACAAAGGATTAGAACAAAAGCATATATGTATTTCATTTGCTTGTCAAATATTTCAGTCCACCAGCATATTATAAGTATATCGGTTTAAGCTTGTAGCTACAGTATGTAGTTTATGACTCCATTTCAGACTTTTGGGCAAAATATAAAGTTTGGATATTCGTAGACTGTGAGATTTTCATAAACGGTTCTGGCAAAGTTGTTTTCAAGAATAATTTTGCAGACAATTATTAACTTAAAATTAATTTTATATATTAAAGAGTAGTGGAAAACTGAACTTGTATATCCGGTATTATAGGGCCTTAAGCATTTCAACATGTGAAAAAAATGGGTGTAGGTGCTTTGTAATAGGAGAAATTTGGTTATACACAACTTTGAAAAGAGCACTTTAGTTTTCCTAAGTGGTTTACATTTTATTTTATTTTGCAAAACAGAGTAAACTTAATATAAAGAGTGAGTAAACACTCCTGGGACGGGAGCATAGGGTTGAAGTTCTATATAAAAAGCTTTTTTGAACGTACTGAACTTTCAGGGAACTTTTCTGTAGGTTTAAAATTCTAGCTTGTGAACATGCCTCTTTGTGAACGTCCTGCTGGTCAGAGCATGGAAAAATCCTACCTCCCCCTCCCACAGGGAGTTAGGGTTGGGTAGCCCGCTCGCAGATTTAGGAAAATACAGCACAGATATGAGCCTAAAAAGATACAAGGGGGTATGGGGATATAATTCTGTGAAGTGTTGAGATATGTGAAAACAGCGTTTTGAACAGGATTTCTACGTTTTTCAGGCTGGTTTAATTTACAAGCTGTGTGGCAAGACGAACAAGAAGAATCGACAAGAATTTGTTGTTTATGTGGATTTGTTTTTGTACTAATCATAAGTAAATGAAAGTAATGTCGAAAATCTGAAGCAGTAGCGGCATTCTAAACAAAACATGTGTTTTGATTCTTTTTCTCTACAGAATAGTTTTTGAATTGTAAATCTGGTTCGCAATGCAGGATCTAACCTTTAGAGCGTTAGAAAAGACAATATTTATTTTCGGACGATCAAAGAGAGGGAGAAACTATATGGGATTTTAATTCAGTAGAAATGTTAAACAAAGTCAATTCAATGTTAAAGCAATGGCCTCAAAAAACTTACTCTTTTGGGGCGCATAACTATCATAAAGTCATTGGCGTTATCAAAGTTTGTATCACTGTTTCTGTCATTACCGAATCCTCCTGAAAAGTTTATCAAAGAACTTGAAGCAATGATTTCACATTCTTATTGAAAGCAGGCCCTGATCGAATAACTAGGAAACTTGCTATCACTTTTTTCTTCTGGTGGATTACGAATGCCTCATATATACTCTTTTAATAAGGCTTAAAAATATCTTGGTTGAAGAGAGTAATTCAACAAGCAAATACTACAACCTGGCACATTCTCAACCCAATGGATTTTGATAAAGTTCTATCACTAGGAGGAGAATATGCAAGGAACCTAGCAACCCATATAAGAAACTCTTTTTGAAAGATGTTCTGATTAGTTAGACAAAGAAGTAACATCAGAAGAAATTAAATTTGTATTCAGCGCACCATTATGGTATAATACACACCTAAAATGGAAACAACTTGTTATGACTGGGATAGTAAAGGAATTAAAACCATAGGGGTATTTTAGATAACATAGGTAACTTCTTCACTTTTGATAGGTTAAACGAGATATATGGAGTAAGGGGTACTTTTTTAAACTATGAAAACATTTTACACAAAATACCAAATGAGTGGAAAAATATAATAAATGCAAACAGTTTTTATATATCAAACTATGCATAATATTACTTGTAATGTATTTAGTGTAAACAGTATTTTATTCAAATAAGATACAAACAAATCATATACATAAAACATTACATTTGAAAGGGATACAGAAATAAAATATAGAAAGTGAGTATGATCAGGAAATACCACAATCACAAACTGCAGACAAACCCATGGCACCGCGAGGAAGAGCCACACATCTATCACGAGACACCGGGAAGACAAACTAAGCAAAGCAACCAGCTCTCTCTCTTCCCCATCAAGATGATTGCAAAACTAGAATGGACATAAAGTAACGTACAACAAAACATATAACAATTACAGACTCCCACAATAGGAGTAACAATAAACAACAAGTCAACAACAACAGAACCACCGCCTTAGAACGGACAGCAGCCTAAGCCAGCGGGGGCTAAAATGCATTTTACTGGTACCAAATCTTCACCCTAGATTCTGCTGTTGTTGAGTACAAGATATGTTCTGCTCATCTGGAAGTCCCAGACTTGTTTAAATCTGTTTCCCGAGTGAGCCATCTAAACAATACAATATGTAAATAGCAACTGATTTATAAGGAATGTTTCATAATGGATTAAATGTGATTACATTTATTTTATTTTTCAAGTGTGTGTGTGTGTGTGTGTGTGTGTGTGTGTGTGTGTGTGTGTGTGTGTGTCAAAGAGAGGAAGGAAAGAGGCAGAGAAATAGGGAGAGTATATTCCAGGGTATCATCTTAACAGATAAGAGTAAAACAATATTTCAGTATTTAATATCAAATGGTTTAGAATGGGTAATAAACGCCTGAACAGCTTCGAAAATGGTGCAATTTGTGTTGCTATTCAAACCCATATCGCCAGTATCTTTGGTCTTCTTCAAACATGATTTGTATTTGTGCAATGAATCTAGCACAATGGAAAAGAAAATGTTATGTGTCTTTTGATTTCACCACAGTTTTGTTTGTTTTTGTTGCTTTACGTCCCATGTCAACAGCTATGGTCATTGCGGGACGGTCAGTTCACTTAACCACACCTTTTCCTGGGCAGGCTTGAGCAAGCGGTTAACCAGTAATTTGTGCACATACTTTCGCTTGTAACTGACAACAACCCTTCTTGAATAAATCAGCGGAAGGGAGGAGAATGATCGTAGAAATTATTTCATGATCAATCTCCACGAAAGTATGGTACCGGGCCGGGATCGAACTCGCGAATTTCACCACAGTCACCGAACTTATTCTGCATTATATTTTAGTCGGTAAAATTATTCTGCATTATATTTTGCCGAACAAAGTCTAATTTTAAACAGCTACAATTTGTTCTAAGTCTAGCATGAAGTATTTGTTCCATTCTGCTTCCAGTAAAAAAAGTAGTTTGGGACAAGTTGGCTTGTCGAAATACTCTTTTTGAATAAAGGAACTGATGGACTATCTAGGGCATTACATTCACGTACGGCTGAGGAGAATAGAGTTGGGATTAGGATCTATTGTTTGGAATTGATCTCTATTTCTTAAGGAGTAACTAGACATGTCACCTACAAGAGGGGAGGAGCAATGAACTTAGATAAGGAGGGGTTAAGTAATGTATCATTTTGTAATGCAGTGTTAATTTTGTTAAAATGTCTTCGCCTTTAATTTAGAATAACCCAGCAAATTTCTCTATATAAATTGACATGGGAGAGGAGTTTAGTGGTACGGGTAACTATCCTGGCAGCTTCAAGTTGTATTTTTCTAGTTCACCTTCCTGATATTTAGTTAAGTTACACCAGACAACATCTGCATACTCTAAGATAGGCATAATAAAGGATGTGTATATTATATCTAATGACTTCATATCCAGATTGAATTTAAGTTTTCGCATAATATGAATACGTTGCCATGCTTTTGGTGTAATTAACTGTATATTCTTATGCCAGCTGCCACTACTTTCAAATGTGTATCCCAAATGCTTATGACTTTCAACAATGGTTATTGCTACAATAATTATGATTAGGGGTGGGTGAACAGGTTTATTAATTTTATGTGATAGTAGTATGGATTTAGTCTTTTTAGGATTAAATAATACCAGCCATTTATCAGCCCATGAAGATATTTTCGCCAGGTCTTGGTTGAGGGTGTGTGATGCATAAGTATGCAATGTAAACTCGTCAAAATAAGTTAAGCCCCATGTCACTTTTTCCCATAGCCATATTGTTAAATTCCTAAAGTTTAGTTGTTTATTTCAAACATGTCGATGGTAGTTGAAAATTCTAATTCCATCCAAGTTAGACAACAATGTCTTGGGTGTAATTACACAAAATTTGAATTGACAATACCGATTTTCTTTTGGCGTGTGCTAAATTTTCCAAGAGTATCCAATTTTTGACCAATTTTACTATAGGAATGATATGGAACGAAACGTGACATTTACTGGAATGCGTGGAGCTCTATTGAACACTTATCAATAAATCTGTGACCTAGCGTATCGCGAGAGGAAACATTGCTGCTACTTTGCTGAAAATGTTATGGAAAAATCTTTATTCAGTAAAATGTTATGATAAATTACACATGACTGTATTTACATTAAGTCTATGTGAAAATGTATGGTGGGGCTTAATTTATTTTAACCAGTTTATTTGTGACATACTTATTAAAAGACAAAAAGGTAGTAGAACATTCTATGACATAATAGCGCATATTGTAACAAATAGGTGGGGGGACCAATTTGGAAACATCAGCGAGAAAGAATGGAAGTTGTACAATACTTCAATTAAAGCCACTAAGGAAGTAAAACTAGCTGATTTCCAATATAAAATTAATAATAAAATTTTAGTGACAAACTGCTTTTGTTCAAAATCAAAAAGATTAATAATAATGGATGTTCTTAATGCAACAAACACATAGACTTCGAGCTAAAAAAAAAGGTCCTACCCCCCCCCCTAGAGAATTTTGCACACATATCCTATCTTGAAGAAAATTTCAAGCCGCATCTTTTAAGAGATGTTTGCACTCTGTGCTCCTGGACGTTAGTCTCTGACAGCCTATCACATATGTTACTGTAACAAACTAAGGAAAAAATCAAAATGAAAGTTTGAGCTACAGAAAGAAGATATTAAACCATCTAATTATTCAAATTTCTTATGTAGTTTGCATTCAGGATGCCTAAGCTACATAAAAGTAGCATTTTAAACAAAAGTACAGCCTTCAACGGTGTTATATGCGTTACATAGATTAAATTTCCCTTTGAAAGTTGAAATCGTGACTAGCATCTTTAATTTTTTCAGACGATTTGTGCATTTTTACAAGTATTTTTAATCTTAGTTTATTTAAATACTCATTCAACTAATAGAAAAAACAAAGTTTGCTTTTCTATCTCAAAAACATTGTTTTATATGAGCTATTAAACAACCCTACCCCCCAATTTTAAGTATCCAAATTTGGTATCTATTATTGAAAAAAAAATATGAAAATAGTTGACACTTTGTTGCTAATGCAATAAAGAATCGTACATTTGCAAGTTTGACATCAGGATCAGAGCACTTATTTAAGTATGTAACGTATGTTACATGGCATAATGAATGAGCAAGAAAATTGTCTTGGAAGTAAGAGATGATATTTCAGAAAAAATACTATTTTTCACATGTTTTCCTATTAATCTCTAGCCTCTGATGCCTATGTCTTAGTAATTACAGTCATTGCTGATAACAACCCCATGGAATTGTGTTACAGATGTTATATATAATCTTTTTTATCACATATTTCCTTATGCCTATAATATTAAAATATATAGACATATAGATAGAAAATAATAGTTCTCATTTAAATGACACAATTTAATAAATATTGCTATTAAATATAATTATTCAAAAACAATCTTTATTCAAGTCACCCTCACAATGTCTATCATTGTGTCTGCTTCTATGGTAAAATAACTCCCATTTCATCACAACCAGTAGAATCATGGCATTGTATTAGGACTGCAAACTGAGTACAATCCTGTTCCTCTCCACCCCTTTGGGAATTGTACAGACATATCCTACCTTAAAGAACAGTTCAAGCTGCATCAAATAAGAGATGTTTGCACTCTATTAACAAGGGGGTTAGCCTGTAATGGTATGATACGTATGTTACCATATCAATTTAAGAATAAATGAATTGAAAGTCTGAGAAACAGAAAGAAGACAAAAAACTATCTATTAATTTGAATTATTCAAGTAGTTTGCATGCTGAATACTTTTGATACATAAGAAAGTGTTTTTTAACAAATAAACAGCTTCCTATGGTGTTATATGTGTTACATTAATTAAGATTACTTTTTTAAAATTAGTAATTTTGACAAACATTACTTATAAGCATTTCGTGTGATCCTCCTCTTTTGCCATCAAAAGACTTAATTTTCTTTGTATGTGTGGCCAGTGCCAGCGTCAAACAAATTGACTCGGCTATAAATTGAATCCTTAGCATTCTTCAAAAGCAGAAACAGCATGTCAGTGTCATGGGATCAAACACCTGATTAACTATGGATTTAATGCCATTTCACATATATGCATACAATGGAGTATGAATCTGGTATATGTCTCTTCCTGTGAAGTGGCGAGAGCAATCTTACTGCAGCTGCCTCTGCATCCGTGCTAGTCAAATGATAACTTTGCTCTGATTTTGCAAAAGCTATGTCTCTACCGTGTACCTCTAAGAATACTTAAAGATTTCTGACATTGGTCAAACAGAAATTTGATATGCTGCTTTTTTGCATCATTTACCATGGAACCTTTCCAGTCATTTGGTGCTTAAGTTCTCAGGTCTTAGATCAATAGTAAGTTGCTGCACCCAAAGAACTTTATAAGGTTTTCTTTTGTTACAATGTTGACTCTTGATGGTTTTGGCAGACCGTCTGAAACAATTTCTGTTACACCTCGAAAGTTATCTGGTATAAGAGAAAGAATATGAAGTTGGACATTGCCATCAATTATGTTTGCAGCTGGGTTTTTTATATCAGTACATTGAAGAAAGCCTTAAAATAATGTAAAACCTATGATTTCTCAGTTTTTGCAGCCATATCATTAGCCGTTGCATTCAAAAGAAGGAAAGTGGACTATGGGTAACCAGTAGTTCTATATTTGGCTCTATGGAAGAATTATACAGAGTAAACAAATTGACAAGGTGCCTCATTTCACGATCCATTTAAAACACTGAAATTGAAAACACTTGCCTCTGACTGTGAAATCAAAAAGGATGTCACGATAATGCCCTTGCCCATTTATTATGATGAGTTATATATGTTACATCCTTTAATAAGCGCTCTTATTTTAGAAACTTAGTGAATCATTGAATTGAAAGGGTCTAATTTGTGCTCTGTTCATCCTGCATTTTATTGCTTTACCTGCTGTGATACATCTAGTTTGTTTATCTGAAGGGAAAGAGTTACCTTGGTTTCAGCACTTCAGAAGTACCAAGACTTCAAATAAGTTTTTGAATGCTTGGGGAAAGATAATAAGTGCAGAGACATTATTTGATGAAAATATGTTTGTTGCATGTATGGAAAGGCTACATTTATAAAAGTTAACCAGCTAAGATATGATTCTTTTTCACAGAAATATCAAAGAACATCAGTCCAGGTGCTCATTGCTTTTAATGGCATAATTTTCCTCCTTGTAAAGCTTTAGTCTTTCTCCTACTTGCAGAGTATCACTTGAAACACGTACTCAAAGAGCCAACTATTAGGAAGTCATATCAGTTTCTGAATGTTCCAAGCCATAAATGGCAAAATTGGAAAGTTGATAATGGCTCATCAATTTTGAGTGGACTGGTGGTAAAATTGCATAACAGTAAATGATTGAAATATTGTGTGATGATTTTACTAGTTGCAAGGAGGCGTGTGATAATAATGATTACCACAGAAGCAGACAACGACAAATGTTTAACATTAGTGTTAAATTGATGAGAATTAGTTTGGACCATTTTATTTATTGTAATGTCTTGTACAAATGTAGAATTATCTTTTCTATTTGTGGCTCTATATTTAGCATTATATGCACAGTATTAGGAAATGTGTCCAAAAGGTCATTGATAACATCTGTAAAAACAGTCCATGGGTTTGATAATCAGAAATGAATATAATTTCTAGTGTTTTGGCACCAAAGACTTATATTATAAGTACACATTAAGTGTCCTGATCTTAAGCTTAATGACATCTTGCAGATATATGAGCAAGACAGACTAAGAAAATGTAAAATATCCACACGCTGCAATCGCTTTCATGTGTTTTACTTAAACGGTAATAACAAAATTTGCTTCTCTGTAAAACTGGGAGTAGGGCTGTGTATTAGCTCCTATAAGACAATATATTTGAGATAGAAAAGCAAACTTGTTTTTTTCCGATTCATTAATTGAATATATGTTTGTAAAATCTAATAAAACAGTTTGAAACCAAGTCATAGTAGTTGTTTAACTAAATGACGATAGCCACAATTATAGCTTTTAAATTATAATTAGGTTCATGTAACGCACATAACACCACAGTTAGCCATATTAATGTTAAACAGATTCCATATGTAGTAAAGATATCCAGTATGCAGACTATAAGAATGTCAATTAATTAGATAATTTTAATGTCTTTTTCTGTAGCTCAAACATTGAAATTTCTTATTCTCAAATTGATATAGTAACATAATTAACAAGCTGTTACAGGCTAACGACCCGACTTACAGAGTGCAAACATTTCTTATCAAATGCACCTTGAATGGTTACATAAGATGTAATATGCCTGCAAAATTATAAAGAGGATTTGGACGGAGCAGGCCCTTACTCAGCTTGATGTCAAAATATTGTTTGATGATTTTACTTATCAGGCTAACATATGTAGCGCTCTCTGATCTTTAAAACTTGGTGACAACTAGCAGATCTTTATTAGTCTTTATCATACGAGCCAGCTTAAAATTCCTAAACAAAGTATGATATCCAGCAGCTGCGAGTTTTCTCACAATTTTAGCTGAAACTTTCAAACTACATTTCCTTCATTTGATATAGTAACGCATGTAACATGCTGTTTCAGACTAACGCCCCAACATAGAGAGTGCAAACATCTCTTATTCGATGTAGCTTGAGTTGTGCTATAAGAAGGAATATGTCTGCAAAATTCCCTCGAGGATATTAAAACATTTTAGGCATATCTTACGTAAAGACAATGAGCTTGCCCATTTATTACATCAGGTAACATATGTTACAGCCTCTGATTTTAATTTTTTTTGCAACAAACTTGCAGATTTATGAGTCTTTTCATATAAACAAATAAATCCCAAACAATGAAACATATTCATCAAGTGCAAATATTTTTAACTATTTTTACTTTAGTTTTAATACCAAACATTTCACCTTAAAATTGGGTAGGGGTAGGGTTGTTTTATTGCTTATTCTAGAAAAAATATTTAAGCTAGGGAAACAAACTTTAATTTTTCTGTTAGCCAATTGCATAAACTAGTCAGACATGGTTAAAATCATTTTGCAAAACACACAGAGAGATTGTGAATGTAAATGATACTAGCCACGCTTCAAATTTTAACGGGTTATCTGATTTATGTAACGCATATGACACCTTAAGAAGCCGCAATTTTGTTCAAATGGCTGCCATACGTAGTTAAGATATCCAATATGCAGACTATGTGAATGATTTTAAAAAATAAATATTTTAATGTCTTTAATTTGTAACCCAAACTTTCAATTTACTATTTCTTAATTTGATAAAGTAACGTATGTTACAGGCTCTTACAGACTAACGCCCCAACGCACAGAGTGCAAACATCTCTTAAAAGACTCGACTTTCAATTCTCTACAAGATATGATATGTCTGCAAAATTCCCTAGGGGGAGCAAACCCATTCTCAGCCATCCGTCTAACAGGGAAATGATAGAATACTTGTTTTTAAACTGTGCTAAGGTAAAAGATCCCTGGAACAACCTTCAAAATTGGTTAAATATTATTGTAATATAATTTTGCAATTAGATGATAAATCACTTACCTTCTCATCACAAAAACCAAGAAGCATAGAACATTATATAATTATTATATATATAGGAACAAGTTCACAAGGAACAAATTTCATAACATTACTTATAGATAAATTTATTAGTGCAAAATGCATTACGCGCATACATAACCGGTTTGGAAAAGTGTATGACCAAATGGTCAAAAGTATATAATTATTTTACTAATAATTAATATGTAGGCTGAGCTGCTGACAAAATATAGAAAATACTTGAAATAGAATTACAACTTTACTACCGAACATATGGGCCTCCACTATGTTAAAGAACAGTGTGCATGTTGTTCTTCCATACAGACTCTCTGGCAACAACAACGTTTCACGCTGTTATTTTATGTTAAGAACTATAAATACATATATTTTTGTACTCCAAGAAGAAATTTACTGCTTTTCTTATGATGTCCAGGACAGAGTATTTTGAAATTACTCAATAAAACCGAGTTTGCCGTTATTTATATCCAAGGTTCTCTCTATTTCTGAAGGATCAGAATTTCCAGATTATTTACTGTATGTTTAAAGTTTGGTCTCAGCCTTCTTTATGTATGCGAGGCTCTGGCGAGCATTCGCTACTCGCTGACCGTGACGATAAGTAGCGAAATCTCGTGCACTGACACATAATACCTAGGACACTTTTGTACGACGATATTTTCTTGACGGTTTTAAAGCTGCATACTCTGTAACTATGAACATTTTTCGAAAAATTTTATTTTCTTTTTAAATCATTTGTAAAAGTTGAATTAAGTTATGTTTTCACAATAAATCTGTTCACTAGAGCGGAAAACTGCACGGAAAAGTGAATTATCTTGTAAAACAGGTGTGTTTTACTCGTGTCGATAATTATTTGCGTCCCTCCAATAATTATAGACAGTTAAATTTAACATAAATGCTGTTGTTTCGATACTGATAATTTGTTAAGATTTACGAAATTGGTAAAATGTATACCTGAATTTTAGTTTTTTTACTGTGTTCTTGAAAAATAGAAACATTAGTTCAAAAATTAAAAGATCAAAAGTTACAGACTATGCAGCTTTAACATTCGAGCAGTAAAACAAGAGATTTGTTATAAATCAAGACAGAATATATAAATCAAACTGATTTTATTTTCTGGTAGTCGACTATCAAATTATTCAAATATCATGTTCGCCATTTTTGATTCAATAAAGTGCGAGATTATCGTCCAAAAACCACACCTCTAGTCCGAAACGGACAGAAATTATCCCCACTGAGATGTGTTATTGATAGCATCTACGCACGAAATGTTATGATGATAAGACGAATAGCGGTGAAATTCTATAAAAGTTTCAAGATCTGTCACGAATATGAACGAAATTAGAGATGATTTTAAATATTTATTAGAATTTTCTCTCTAAGAAACGGTGTCAATATCAGAAAATTGTCAAACGAAGCTTGATATATGTCCACGCCTAGTCCAAACTGATTAAGACTCAAATACAGATATGAGTACACGGAAGGTTTTTGATAAGCCAGTCTTCGTCAAGAAATAACTGAATAATTTATAATGATGCGCCTTTAATTCAAGTAAATTTGATCGAACGATTCCTTCAACTCGGGAGAAGAAAATGATAAAAGTTTATGACTTCGATATATACTCAGAAAAACAATTGAAGGATGTTTAAGCATGGATATTTAGACAGAAACGTATTCACACCCATTTGTCAGTAATTGCACTTAATAAAGTGACAACTTCTTCAACAAAAATGCACATATATGGCATACCCTAGCCGTTTCTGTGGTCGGAATTAGAACAAAGGCAATGACCAGTAAAGGTTGCAGCAAAAAATATAAACTCTAAATATTTTGCTTGTGAACATTGGGTAAAGAGGATTGGTACATTTGGTGTGGTACTGTATCGTAACCAATGACCCGTAAATTTTATTTTGCATTTTGCTGAATTGCATATTGGTATTTTTATCAGAAATACTTTGTTTGAAAATTATTTTCTCAAATGTTATATAGTCAAAAGAGTTTTAATATCATTTTATTGTTTTTCTGAGTATATTTATTTGATCGGGTAGCAAATTGGTAAACCTATCAATATAATATATACTTCTAGCGGAGACTCCAATGACATGGGCATCGACACAGTACAGTTGATGTGCACTCAATTGGCAGCAAAACCACCGTGGTTTCTTCTAGCGGCTGCAACATTGCGTTCTATTGAGATAATGTCCCCTTTTGAATCATTAAAATCAAGATTAAACTGGCCAGAGGTTATAAAACTATGTTCATGCTCAATTCAGATGAGCTTGAAATTTGCCCCGGTCATAAATTTTAAAATGCCATCGATTGTTGATATTTTATATTGTATGACCTGAACACCTGACATTGTCGACGACAATTTCCTCGTTTGTTTCTATTTTGATAATTATGTAGATTAAAAATTTCGAGCTTATGCCGGTGAGATGAGCATGAAAAACGTTCTATTATCTGGAGGTCTGGTAAAAGACGAACTTAGCTCTTGCACCCACAAACGTTCCAGTCAAAGGTCATGACACTATTCATGAATAGACGTTTGAACTTCTGAATGATTCTGAACTATCAAAGTCAGACTGATAGTTTATCAACGATATTTTCTAAATCCATGCCAATAATCCGCGCCCACTTCACAGTTATCAGTGAAATATGATAAGGTAGTTTCTAAACATGCGACGTCGTGTTCACGTATAGTTATTTGTAAAATGCAATCGACCCTCGATAAGTCGAATTATGCTCACTCGAAGTACAGTAAAACTCAAAAAGTCGAACTCCCATTGTTCGAAATATTCGCTTATTCGATTTAGATTTGGGACACACTGTATTCAGAGAACATGGCCTATTTATGAACTAAACTTTAACCAAGTTCTTATCGGCCACTTTTCAAACTCATTATTTCTGACCAAAGACTAATAAAATTGAATCTTTTGCCTTAAAATGTGCAGTTTATTGGGCAAAAGTTTGCAAAAATCCACTTTTTTAAGACAGATGGATTTGAGCGTAGTTTTTTTTTTCTTAAAAAAAAAAGAATGTGTATGTGGTTACAAACTCGTTTACAATTGTTAAGTAAAACATTTTAAAACATGTACACCCCACTTGGGCTAACACGAATCGATATATCACTTGTGTATTAATCCTATCCGCAGGACAGGATTAATACACAAGTGATCTATCGCCTATGAGTCCCTGAAAACTATAAACAAAAACATGACGTCACTCTTGGGGGACAGGACAGTAAGAACTAAATTCTAGGAAATTGAAACAGAACCCTGTGTTCACGTACACTGATAGCAAATGGAAGTTTTATACTTAGGTGCACAGATTTTTTTTCTTCTTGGCAGAATCAATCGGCTTGTTGTACAGTACTGTAGCTAACACTTTAGCCAAATAGAAAAAGATGGTTGGACCCAAATGAAATTGTCTTCAGCCAAGGTATCAACTAAAGTACAAACTGAACAGAAAATCCCTGGAGATCATATACACGGCATTTACATGTATACGTCCTATTTTGGAAATGGAGATGTCATTTGGGATAACTGTGCCCAATATGAAAAAACTAAATAGAGAAATTACAACTTGAAGCAGTAAGAATAGCTACGGAACAACAAAACTTCTATTTGTAAATACTCTTTATAAAGAAACAGGATGGGGACTTTTAGAGCAAAGAAGAAAAAAACATAAACTTACCCTATTTTTAACAAGAAAAACTATAACATGTGTTACATGTTATAAACGGCGTTATAGAATGTTCTTATGAGTTATAACAAATGAAGGATAATACAATTTTTTTCGCAATGAGATACATTAAAACGGCTTTGAAAAGAGTCATTAAATGCAATAAACTATTCAATCAGACGGTGATGGGGAAGCAAGCTTTTGTGAAAGCTTATGCTTATTTTCAAACCACAGCGTCACCGAGACCCTTCGACTATGAATACATAAATATTAGACTTCTTCCTTAACATAACTGTAAGTGGGCCGATCAAATATTAGCTGGACATTTAAGTGTTCAAAATATTACACAAAACACAAGAACAGCTTTGAAAACAATCCCCTTGATTCATACATATCGACAGGAGGCTTATGTTTAAACATGGAATGGCATGGAACCATAGAGTAGGGGCCTAACGGTATTAGGAGTTGTGTGTGGCGTATTTATTTATTATAATCTTTTTATAAGTGAAATACATGGTCCCTCCACTAAAAAGTCGGAAGACCTCTATGTGACTGGGTATTGATCTTAGAGAAACTAAGACATCACTCTAAAAATAGCATGTAATTCCATGCTCCACTCCATTCCATGTGTTAAAAATTGCATACTAGCATGATAAGAAGACACCCACTTCTTATAAAAGAAAAATCAGCAGTAGGTCGCATTTATAAGTTTAGACTTCCTATGGGGGGAAATTCCTTTAAAAATTAACTTTTTATGAAAATCTATACTTGTTATCTTCAGCGGGGAAAGAAAGTCAACATCGAGTGACCTATTTTCCGCGTGTTGTCTTTAATCTTTTCTTTCTTGGGTTATTTTCTCTGCTTATTCATATTCTGCTTGTAGGCCTATTGTCCGTTCTGTTTGTTTGTTTTACATTTTCTTGTTCCTATTTTTTAATAAAATGAAAAGTTCGTTTCTGTTTTATGATGGCACGAAACAATTTAACCGAGCACACTGATAAATATAGAATGAATGACGTCACAATGATTTATAAATAGGGCCTTTATATACTTATTAAAGAATTTCGTATCTATAGTTATGAATTTATCAATAAGTTCGCCCCAGAAAACCGCTGATAACACATAATTGGAAATATTTTCTTGATAAAAATAATAATTACAATTCTAAATTATTCTAAGTTATTCTAAGTTAGACCATTCGACCAGCTGAAGAGTGAAAAAATAGGCACAGCCCGTGGGTAATACAGGAGTTGAACATCCAACATCTACACTGAAAAGACACCCCATCTTAGACGTTTAAAATACTCTTTTAATAAGAGAAGTCTACATTTGTTTTTACTTTGCCCTGTAAAAAACGAAACATTTCATTAAACGTTATTCATTGAACAATAACTTTGATCACACCCCTCTTTGGAATAGTCCATTTCAAAACCAATTACAATTATAGGCTAAGTAACCACTGTTTCATAAATGAACTAATATTAGTTACTTATGCATTAATAAGTAACGCCGTAGAAAATGACTTACAGCTTGTCTCCTCCATACCTATCTGTTTTAGTATCTCAGACTATTAATCATGTTTCAAATTATAATTTACGTAATTCTCAGAATCTCCACTCTATTGCAACTAGAACCAACCTATACTATAATTCTTTTTTGCCTTCTGTCATTAGAGGCTGGAATGACTTGTCTATTGCTACACGACAACTCAACACGGTAAACACTTTTAAATCTCATATTAACATGGAAACTATTTCAGTACTTAAATGCAATTATGACGGTAATCGAAAAGCACAAATCCTCCACACTCGTTTATGTACACACTGCAGCTCAATGAATATGGACCTATTTTAAAAAAAACATAACTGAGTCACCCCTATGCAGCTGTGGTGTAGTAGAAAATGCTTCACACTCTTTCTTAGCTGTCCTCTTGATAAGGCCAAAAGAATATCCCTTCTCAATGATATAAGTCAATACCAACCAATTTCTCTCAATGTGTTACTTTATTATGGGAATGTTTACTTCCATATGTAACCGATGTCATCATATTTCAGAAGATACAGAACTACATACTGTATACTAAACGATTTACTGAATAACACTGTCTTTACTATATACAATAAATGTGATGGTTTTTTAATACAGTTTGGCAATTACTTTGCAATGCTGCTGTTCTGGTGTCAGTGTTCTACCCATTCCCTCTCCCCCATAGAGCTTTGCTCTTTAAACTTTATTTTGTTCATTTCTCTTTTTTCGTCATCATTCTATATGAATCTTGATACAACTAGCAAACTTGTGTAAAAATGATCACCACCACCCCCATCCCACCCACCCCCGTTTTAAATATCTATGAAAATGAAATAGTTTGGTCTCAGTGAGACTAAATTATTTCATTTTCATGGGATATTTCAGATAAATGAGATAAAATCAGCTGAGCGAACCCCCACATCTTTGTACATATGACCCCCTATCCAGAAATTCTGGATCCGCCACTGGAAAGTCCTAAATGTTTAAATTCTAGGAAATCAAAAGTGAGTAACAGTATGAAAACTACATTAACATTGTACCAACTGATCTTGCAATTGCGTTCATTCACTTTCGAATGTGGCACCTATACCTTTTATACATTAAAGGGAATTAAAATCTATGACACTGATCCGACTGGCTTTTTTTCATGAACCTTACGTCTATTGAAGTGCTTATACTTTTGATGACTGTCCTCAATGCAGATGCATCGTAAATTTAATATATACATGGTGTTTTGCTCGTGGGTCTGCATGGCAAATTGTAGATGATACTTTTGCATAAGGTGAATAAGGTGTAGTCTTTATAACATGACGTCGCGTCTGAGAGCGATATAACGCCATGAAATAAAATCGATAAACCACTAGTGATTTAAAGATTTCGTAACGTTGCGTAATGACGTCCATTATAACGTTGCGTTAAAGATGGCAAAATCTTGACCTTTTCACGCCAAAAATGCGATTTTTAATTAATTTTAATGTCATGTGATTAATAGTATCTAGCATTCGTGCTCCTGTATTATTGAATTTATTAAACTCGTTGCGAAAATGAGTTAAAATGTTCGGCAAGCCTCGCATTTTATCTCTTTTCCTCAACTCGTTTAATTAATTCAATAAAACAAGATCACTCAGGTAAGATCCTCTATTTAACGTCGTCAATAAGGTTAATCCTCTTTTTCTAATATGCCATTTTCTAGCAAAGTGTACCATTTCAAAATACGTGCTACTTTTTCATTTTCCTGTTGATACTCTTCACACTAGCACTTGATACTAGTCACAGGGTGTGGTGTTAATCTGTTTTGGTCTTGTGTGAAAAAACTTCATATCACGTGCAGGTTGAACACGCTATTTTTTATAGTACTGATTTGTTGTTGTTTTCGTTTTCGTTGTTGGTTTGTTTTGTTGTGTGTGTTTTTATTAAAGATTTACAGGGTTGATGTTTCATAAAGTAAGTGAGTATAATCAGGAAATACCACAATCACAAACTGCAGACCAACCCACGGCACCGTGAGGAAGAATCACAGGACATTTACAGTAACAAGACATCCGAAAGACATTAAAAGCAAAGCAGCCAGCTCTTTCTTCCTCGTCAAGATGATTGCAAAAACTAGAAAGGACATAAAGTAAGGCATAAAAAAAACACAGAACCCCACAACCAATAGGAGGTATATAAAACAATAAATCGACATCAATATAATGGACAGCAGACTAAGCTACCGGTTGGGGGGCTTAAATGCATTTACTGGCGCCAACTTTGTTGTTGTTTTAGCACAAAAATTGCTTAGCTCGCATGGAGGCTTCCCAAATAATGCAATGCATCATCACAGAGAAACAATCTGATTAAATTAACACACTATGTCTGCCATATCTCCATCCGAATGAATTTCTAAATTAAGCCATTTTGACGCGAATAGACGTGGTCCGCACTTTCAAGCTTGTAAATATTACAACATTATATTTGGACGGGCACACAAACCAAAACAACACAGAAGTTGAGAATAATGATGATAACATTTCTTCGGTTGGGTGGTTGGTTGTAGATAAGCCCCAATTGACTGTAGTAATATCTCGGTATTGATTCTCGCAGTATCTTCTCAAAGTAGAAATAAGATTGAGGATCTTACATGAGTTCTCATGTTTTATTGAATTTATCAACCGAGTTGAGGAAAAAAGAGATAAAATGCGAGGCTTGTCGAGCATTTTATCTCTTTTTCGCAACGAGTTCAATAAATTCAATAATACAGGAGCACGAATGTTATATTCTATTTATCACATGACATCAAAATTAATTAAAATCGCATTTTTTTGGCGTTAAAAGGTCAATATTTTGCCACCTTTAACGCAACGTTATAATGGACGTCATTACGCAACATTGCGAAATCTGTAAACCACTAGTGACTTATCGAGTTTATTGCATGGTGATATATCACTCCCAGATGCGACGTCATGTGATAAACACAAGTATTCGAGTTTAGGCGGTGCGCTTTGAATCCTGAATAGAGTAACCAAACATATTTTTTTCAAGACCAGAACAGCCTCTTGAAGATGATTTATTTTCTGGTAGAACAGAGCCTGTGATCTGAACGTGTTAGCTGAGACCTTATAGTACATAGAGATTTCTTTATCCACTTAAAACCCCAGAAAAACATACTTCTGACAGCTCACTGTCCAAATGTCTCTATTCGCTGAAATTCTTTACAATCATTATTCGTTCATATTAACTACAATTATTCCTTCTACAGATGAAATCTGTGTAGTTTTTTTTATTACAGATAATGAATCACAGAAAAACTCTAATATAACAGATATATCATCACATTTTGCAAACAAAAAAAGCATGTGATTATAATAAGAAAGAAAAAACCTATAGTGCGATTAGATTATATACCTATACCATTCATCCTACTAGCATTCAGCCCAACAACAAGGAATTAAACAAAAGTACCATATGTACACCCATACCCATCTTAAGAGTCAAAAGTTATGCATGCATTCTAATTAATTCTAATCAAAACATGTCTTGCCCAATTGGCAAAAATTAATGAAACTGTCAATATAGGATAAGGGAATGCCATTCCCCACCATCAAAATAAGTGAGTATGACCAGGAAATACCACAATCACACACTGCAAACCAACCCGCGGACACCATGAGGAAGAGTCATAGAACACTAACAATCACAATATATCAGGAAGACAATTAAAGCAAAGCAACCAGCCTTGTCTTTTTCGTCAAGATAATTGCAAAACTAGAAAGGACACAAAGTAATGCATAACAAAACAAAGACCAAAACAGAACCCCCACATCAACAAAACTGGGCAGTTTCCACCATAAAACCTAAAATGCCTGCCACCAAAAGCTGTTCTCTTTCGCCAAATTGGTCATGCAATACTTCACTCAATTAATCATACTACTTTTGAGTGCAATACAAAAGAAAGAAAGAAAAAACAAAACATATATACAATCCAGACCCCAGTCAAATAATCCATGCGACTTGTACAGGTATGCTCATATTTTACTGTCGGAGTCTCAAAGTGGATACTCTTGAAAACTTATTTTATACCTCTACTTATTCAAAGTTTAACCAAGCCTTAACTGAGAGATTGCCTTTTTTCTACTATAAAAGCGACAAACATGTATGCAGGGGTCTTAAGCGACACAGTCGGCTTGTAATTGTACACGTGTCGACTTCCCAAGCAGGGCACTCTGGCAAACTTCTTGAAATCTACCCCTGTGAGAATCTGACTATCTTCTGCAATCGCTTCTTCAGCATCTTCTTTGGCTAGCTCATCAGCAATACAGTTACCTCTGATGTCTGCATGTGCATGTTCAGGTGTCCATTTAAAATTTACCTCCAATCCGGATTTCTCCAAGTCTGAAATCAATCTTCCTATGTCTTCTACAGTCTTTTTATGAGAGGAATTTGACCAACCCAAGCTGAAATTCCAACTGCAGACTGACCATCAGAAAAATGGTTATACCATGAACTTGTCTTTTCCTGTAGTCAATTTTGAGCAAATTCCAAAACCATGAGAATAGCAACTAATTATTCTGATAGAATGGACCCCCTGTTAGTAACATGTCTTTAAATATAACTGGCTCTAGTTCTGTCTAATTAGGAATAAACATACAGACTCAAGAGCCACAGTTCCATGGTTGCCTGAACAAGATCTATCAGTGAAAACTACAAGATCATTTAGCTCAAATGTTTCTACTAGGGTCTAAACAGTAACCTTTGCTTCTTCTTGCTGAGCAACTGAACTTGATTTTGATGAACCTAATCTGTTCCATTACTCAGATCTTGATATACTTGGACATATGCCCTCAAAGATGGTTAATTCTGGTTCAATATTTATAATGTTTGTACCAGAGCTTGTTTCCTTATCTTAAAGTAATAAATCAATAAGTTTTATGGGAAACAAATACCGTTCATTTCCGCGATAACAATCTTGTCATTCATTCCATAACTGCTTGATTGGCTGACTGTTATATTTTGACATGATCTTGCCTCCTCTTTAATGGACAATTCCTCTCACCTCAACTCTAATGGAAGTATCCGTGCTTTAGCTTCTACAGCATTTGTCAGAGCAGGGGCACCTAAATTCAATGCTATGCCCTTCCTTTGAATTTTGTCAGATGAAGAGCTATTCTGCCACACTGATGCTCCAAACTCCATCTGGGGAAGCACTATAGCCTTATATAACTGTAAAAGTTACTTTGTACTTAACTTCTCAGTTACACTTACCGGTCTCAAAACTGATAAGGTTTTCACTGCCTTCCATTCCAAAACTGACAAGTGCACTAAGAAGGCGAGTGTCTCATACAAATGGACTCCGAGCTAGCAAGGTGTAGGAGTGTATGGAATTTTTTTACCATTAAATTCAATATCTGCCTGTACGTGGTTGGGCTATTACCTCTTTATTCTGGGAAAACTCACAAACTTCAGTCTTTTCAAAACTGATACTCATCCTCCATTTTGCTATCTAAAATCTTTATAAAACCCTGTTTCAATAACTGTCCTATCTGAGTTACATCTTTACCTTTTCTCCCGATGGTACCGTTATCTGCAAACTTGACCCTTTTACTACCAATAGCCTTACCTGTATCAAAACAGTAATACACGTATCACTGAACCTTGAGGTAGGCCAGTGACACTTTCAAATAAGGGACCAGTGTATTCCTGCAGTATAAAAGCAGCTTTTCTGTCTTGAAGGAAAGAAAATATCTTTTGCGAGACTCTACCAACAATACCCATATTGAACAGTTTATATAGCAAACACCTTCTCTCTACACACTTTCATAAGCCGTCTACATGTCTATCAGTATTGCAACTGTGCTTTCACCAGCATTGAACCAATTATAAGCATCTTGGAAAATGCGCATTACAGCGTGAGAGCAGCTTTTGAATCGTCTGAACTCTGCTGATCTCTATCCATTGTTTTATTATGCTCACAGAAGACATATATTATTCTCTCCAAATCTTTACTGATTACACTAGTCAGACTGATCGATGCACAATGTGTAAGCAAATGCAGAGTAATAACTCGCCTTACCTGATTTCCTCAGAACTTTACGTCTGCACGCTTCCAGTCATTAGGGGAAAAACTTCCGTGTCAAGATTTAGAATAAATGAGATGAATAGCTAACTGTAACTGCTCACCTGCATACAGCAATAGCCTTGAGTAGATATTATCTGGACCATGTGCAATACCAACTTTCTGCATCTGTCAGACTGCCTGTACCTCATCAAGTGAGATGTCTCCTTTTAGAAATTCTATATCCGTTCCCCAGTCAACCTTAATTGGCAACGTTACGGTTTTTTTTCATTCTTTTTAATTCACCTTTGAATTATTCATCAAACTGGTTATTTCTTAAAATGTAAAAATGTAAAAATGCAGCCTTTAAAATTGTTGCTTTAATTCCTTTATCAAAACAAGCTGTTTAAAATACTCTCTTGTGCCAAGGACTATCGGAACCTGAGTTCTATGGTGACTTGGTGTATAAATTAAAAAAGATTTTTTGGCTCTAATAATTTTTCAGTGCAGTTTATTAAAATAAATTCCCAATATAAAAAGATTGGCTATAACATTAATGTATTGCAACAGACTGCATGCTTGGTGGTCAACCGAATCACGGTTGGCAACTTTGCTTTCCTCTTTAATTGCACGTCGGTGGGTCAGACTTCAGACTCTATGATGGTTCCGACTTAAAGACTTATCTATTGATGAGATGGTATGGGCCTGATGGTTTGGCTGTTTTCAGGCCCACCGGGGTTTAACTGTTGGATTTCTTTTGCTCTGGCATTCAGTTTTATCTACTGTTGAGTCTTCATTTTTACTTTATCTCCTTTTTATATCTTTATTTACATGTTCTAGAAAATGATGCATGGATAAGTTAGGGTTATTTCATGCAAACAACATCTATGTGTCTCGATCCACATCTGAACTAAGGGTGAGGTTGGCGCCCTGAAACCGGTTTAAGCCCTCCAGTAAAATATTTTTTTACTGACTGTTCCAAGGTGGTACTTCTTTTGTGGATCATTTGTGTTATTATGTCTTGCGTTTGTCATGCATCCGCGTCTGTTCATTGTTGCCTTGTGGTCACCTGCTGGGAAGGAAAGTGACTGGAAACACTAGACTACCACATGCGTGGAACACTTTTCTTCAGTGCAATGAAAACAAAACTGAACTCTTTATTTGTAGCAGACAAAATTGTATCTAATAATACAGACTCGAATATCGTCGTTTCTAAGGAAGAATATGTTGTCAGCAGCAAAGCTATGTATACCAACTTAATAGCACCTTCTTAACACTGATCTGCAAACTATCTCTGACTGGGCTGCTGCTTGGCTTGTCACTTTCAATCCCCTAAAAACACTCTCAATGATTATTTCGCGCAAGCGCAATCCTGTATTCCACCCTCCCCTCTTTATGAATGGTACACTGATCAAGAACACTTCTTACCATAAGCACCTTGGTCTAACTTTTTCTAATTCTGGAACTTGGGACGAACATGTCAAATCTATCTCAGAAAAATCCTGGTCTAGGCTAAACCTGTTAAGAGCTCTCAAATTTAGGGTTTCGAGAAAATCTTTGGAAAAAATGTACTTTGCATATATACGTCCTCTCTTGGAATACAGCGATACTGTTTGGGATAATTGTTCTCTGGAGTCAAAAAAGCTACTAGACGCTGTCCATGTGGAAGCTGCACGAATTGTTACAGGAGCGACAAAATTGTGCAGCATTGAGAGATTATTTATGGAACTTGGTTGGGAATCGCTACAAACTAGGAGAAATAAACATAAACTTACCACCTTCTACAAAATTATGCATGGCCTAGCTCCAACCTATCTTTCAGATCTTATCCCCCCTATTGTTGGCCAATCAAACAACTATGCTCTCAGGAATGCAGATCATATTCAGGGCTTCAGATCAAATTCTAACTTGTTCTCAGACTCTTTCTTTCCATCTACCATCAAAGCATGGAACAGCCTTCCAAATGAGGTAAGGGAGATGACTTCTGTATCAGCATTTAAAAACTATTTAAATAGAAACAAGCTTCAATCCCCATATTACTTTCATGCAGGATCGCGCTTAGGTCAAATCCTACACGCCAGACTACGAATGCAATGCAGTGCTTTACATGCAGACTTGTATCGCAAAAATATAGTCGAAAGCCCTTCTTGTCAGCACTGTGGAGGTTTTGAAAGTGCTTATCACATATTTTTCATTTGCCCCGCATATGCAGCTACAAGAAGTTATCTCCCCGATAATCTTCATGAATACTCCCTAAAGGATCTCTTATATGGCACTGAACACGGCACAGTTCATGAGAATGAAACATTATTCTTAAAAATACAGGATTTCTTAACGAAGTGTGGAAGATTTAATCCTTAATCATAATATACGTCATAAGACATGAATTGGCAAAGAAAGGAGTCAGACTACTTTGTATATATGCTAGCATTTGAAGATGTAACTACATTGTACATTGTAAAGCGGATCAACGCTCTCGCTCTCTCTCTCTCTCTCTCTCTCTCTCTGCTATTCCTACTTATTCTTTTATGTCCATTACTATACTATAACTTTATTTTGTTCACTTCTCATTCATTCAGTGACAATGTGCATCTAAAGGGAGATGACAACATATAAGCTTAACGCTTACCGTCAAATCCTAGAAATATTGTATGTATGTATATATCATAATATGTTAAAAGTACTTTGAATAAAATATTGTTTAAACCAATAGCACCTTGCAGCCATGAAGCAGCTGGCAGTCATGTGTTCCTACATGTAAAACATACAGCACTGGAAGTATCATGTCAGCTTTGGATCACATTTGGAAAAGGCAAAGATTTGCGACGGATGTCAATTCATTCGATTGTTAGATCCATAGGTCCTAGATCGAAAGCATTGTCATTCTTTCGTGCGTTCACAGGCTGTAATACCGTGTCAGCATTTGTTGGAAAAGGTAAAAATGACAGCATGGCAGGCCTGGAATGTGCTTGAGAACGCAACAGAGGTATACCGTTGCTTAAGCTCACGTTGTGATAATTTTCGATGTCTTTGGGGAATTTGTTGCCATCAGGTATGATCGCTCCAACAGTAACAATAAAGTAAATGAGGCCCATCTAGACCTCGTTGATCGTAAGCAACGTCCATTTAAAGGAATTCCTCCCTCAAAAGCCGCTTTTGTTGAGCATATCAAAAGATCTGTCTTACAAGCACGACATACATGGTGGCAATCACTATTCAAGTCGCAAATTTTATCATCGCCATCCACTTGGTTTGGGATAAAGCTAGCGGAGTTTGGGTCCCACACTGGACATAATTGGCACCAATAGCAGCATTATGTCAAGAACTACTAAATTGTAGGTGTAGAGTATGTTGTTCTGGCAACGGTAAATGTTTCAGGTCATGTATTGTCATGTACTGCTCTATGTAGCTGTAACTGCTCTTAAGATTAGGTATCTTGTCTCCTATACAACTGCTAAATTCTGTATTAGGCGCATGCGCAGTGCACATATGCATAAAATCACACAACTATCATATTCTGGATCGCACTTTGGATGACTATTTTAAAGAAAATTAAAATGCTAAAAAATGAAAAATAACGCCATTTAAAAAAGCATGGCCGATTTGGCGTATGCATAAATTCAAATTTGGATTGTATGCTTTGTACAATTTCATTGATTATTTCAAAAGAAAATTAGAGTTGCAAATGAGAAATGAATAAGAAAAACAGATGAACATTATGTAAAATGACGCCATTTTGAAAATCGCGACGGCCCGAAATCTGAATGGCAAACGATATTTCCTATTCAGGTACTAGATTAGGAACCAGCATGCTCAATTTGGTGCTTTTATCCACAAGTGAAATATTTTGCCAGCTATCCGCTCCACTATTACATTAATAAAAGAGAATAGGGCCTCAAAGATCTCTAATCATTAGACCCCATCTAGACCCTCATATGTGACCTTACCTACGGTATGTGTTAGAATATACTTTTTCATGCAAAGGCTCTAATATGAGACGCGGTTACTTGTGCACCCCTCTTGACTTGCACTTTTGGCTGCATTAAAGTGCTGCTTAAAACGCTGGGGAGCGTCTCGAGAAATCCTCTCTTCGGGGGTTCCGACCAGGTCATGCTCAAACCAGCCTGTTCAGCTACAGAGACTAGCTAGAATCTTGAAATTATGTTTGAATCAAGTTTAGATATCACACTTTGCAAGAAGCGAATATTAAAGGTGTTGAACAGACTGCGCGGATGCGCAGGCTGGTCTGCGCCTTGGTTAATCGCATGCAAAAGTCAGATTTTCTCGCGTCCCAGTCCAAATTGTAGGACACTCAGTGTAGAATTATTCAACATTATCGTGTAGCTGCCTCTCATGGAAACTTGAAGGACTTATCTATATGCATTTTAGTTTCTTCCATTCCTGACAGCGCATCTATCATGACCGACAGAAGATAAAGCAAAAACTTGGTCTATGGTACCAGTGCCAAAAGCAACAAAATTACCTGCGTGCCAAGCGAAGACTCTGATCAGCCTGTGTGTCCTCCCAGGCTGGCCAGAGACGTTGCTGTCTACATGAAGAGACCATGTCATTGAATGCATCTCAAAAACTCCGATCTAACTGGGTAAGTGTCCAGGCTGATCTGAGTGCGCAGCCTT
This sequence comes from Loripinus fragilis, assembly GCA_964019695.1. Taxonomy (NCBI): domain Eukaryota; kingdom Metazoa; phylum Mollusca; class Bivalvia; order Lucinida; family Lucinidae; genus Loripinus; species Loripinus fragilis. The sequence continues at coordinate 50,970,672 of OZ026525.1, read as the reverse complement.
TGTTGAGTGCACATCTCATTTTGCTAGTTTCGCGATGCATTGGCTAATATCATATTTGATAAATGTATCCGGCGCAACGAAGCACAGGGAGAGAATAAAATAACACCGCTTTTAGCGCCTAGGTGAAAAGTTTCTCCATCATGTAATGAGAGATAGCGCCATTTACCAATATCGCTGGACAATTCTTTCGCTTTTCTATTCCCCTCTGTTCGTTATTTTCTAACACGATCGCATTTAAAAGCTAAATGTCGGAAATTTTCGTGTTAGCAATATCTCAGCTGTAATTTACTACCCCTCTTCGTATTAATTGTAATTTGTTTTACCAAACGTGTCCGTTTCGGCGCCACTGTGAACATTACCGAAAATAGGAAAATTAGTCCCGCAGATAATTTGTTTGAGCGGACCAATCAAAACGATAGAAGGGCATAACATTGCAAGATGGCAGTTGTGTGAATTGTTAGCTAGAGTGTAATAATTTTCTGGTGCCTTAGTGCTAAACATGAGGTTTTAGACACTCAGAAAGATTGTGGCCACCTAGAGACGTGGGAAATATGCCCAGACAAACTGATAAATTCGCGACTGAAGGTAACACCGGTCGCACCCATGGATCCGTCGTCTTGCCTAATTATCCTTTTTGGGGACGGATGCTGGCATCCGGACTCAATTTTAACACTTACAGTTTTTCAGTCACGTCAATTTTTCACCCTTGCCAGGCCATACATTAAATATATGCTATATACTCCTTGCAAATTTACAGACATATAAGTTGCATGGTTTCAGTATTAACAATTTAATTAGATGCACAATAAACAGTCGTATAGATCCTGATTAGTTTGTTCCTGAGAAGCCAACTGATCCGGATCTACAATGTTTTCCAGAACGGGGTATATCCGGATTCCGCAGGATATAGGCTTAATACAAACCGAACAACTTTCTGGAAAATATTACGCGTAAAAAGTAGTTCTTTTTTTGTTTTGTTTTTATTGTTTGTTATGCTTTGCAGTTTAGAAACTTCAGTTTGGGTATCGAGCAATGATTTACTGCCAATTGCAAATTCAAATACAAATATATTTAAAAAATAATACCTTGCGCAGTAATATTATAATGATAGGCATATCGTAACAGACATAGTGGACTTGCCATTGTAGTCTGCTTTCATTGACAACAAACAAACAAGTCGGCGTGTTTTTTTACGCGGCTATGTATGTAAATAATATAACATTCATATGAATCAAGAATTATCACAGTTGACCCCAGAAGGTCGCTTGGATATTGGGGATTAATAATCTTACTTACATGAGTTCATTTGAAGTTTTACTTTATGCCTATCCCGCCAAAACGATCACGTGATATATACATTTGCGAAAGGACGCTATCTGTTAGACTTGTCGCCCTTTAATAGTATTGCGTCTATTTATAGCATACACTCTGGCGCAGTATTGGAATTTTGAGTCCATCGGCGGTATTAAATAAAAGGGCATTAGCTACCGGGCCCGACCTGAGCCACTATCGGCCTGCCGACGAACTCTCAAAGGAACCACAATCCGCGGATGACGGTTTCATTGACGGATTCAAGGGGGAGGCCCCCCCCCCCCCCCCCCCCCCTAAAATCGCCAAATCAAAGTTTATAATATGATTTTAGCAGCAGCTATTGTTTTTTGTTGCTGATTGTTTTCAATTTTAAATAGTCTGGGTTTTTTCTTGTATCTAAATTCAAAGATGCCACATCGGCGGCGCCCTGCTAAACTGTAGCCTACCATATCTTTCGGTTCCGTTTTGACTGAGAATGACGTCTACTGGAGTCCTTGGATCAGAGCAGTCTGATCTGGGCCCGCAATGTTTGCAACAAGGACATTTAATGGTCTAGCAGAGTACAGTATATATGGATTATGAATCTAAAAATCGGCTTATATGCCTTCTGCGCCAAGCAGATGTTAATGGATAGAAACACATGTGTGATCCCTATAATAAAGGATATATGCATGTCAAAATGTGGTAGAGACGTTTTGAAAAACGGCGATATGATTCTGTGCTATCTCCTCTTTTTCTTTTCTTTAATCTTATTAAAACCGTCGCTAAATTCATGCGGACTGAGTCAGTAAAATGTCCAGCGCATGCGGTATTCGCTTAGTCGAGAGCCAGACACGTGCATATTATGTCACTCAATTTACTTACAAGTCAGAAAAGCCCACTGATTTAAACTATTCGATAAGCCGGGTCTCCTATGCTCACCCGTCTCGGACTACCGATGAATCACTACACTATTTCGTTCTTCCTTCAGAAAACCAAAACGCTTTCGCTCGCATTCAAGTTTATATTGTACTCAAGAATTGAAACCGCTAGACATCTCGTACTATCAGATTTTTTGCAAAGATCTACACAAAACTTTGAAATACGTAGACGAGTTCCCAGAGTAAAAAAAAAACAAACAAACTGACGAAAATAAAAAAGAACACACACACACACACACACACACACACCTCTCTACTTGTCGATCCGCCGATGCAATGTTTACTTTGGCGTGCCTGCACCAGTCTTTCTCTCTCTCTCTCTCTCTCTCTCTCTCTCTCTCTCTCTCTCTCTCTCTCTCCTTACATTTGCAAACACGGTTTGGATCCAGATCAGATCCGAATGGTATTCAGGATAGAATGTTTCGTCAATTTAAAAATGTGTGCATGCGATAGAAAGCACGCAAAGCGTTAATACTGTGGAATGTCCGACTTTGCCGTACAAAAGCCGATTTGGATATAGGGTCCTCATCGGAAGCTGATTGACTGACCCAAACATTGTGTTTCGATATTCTAAGAAAACAAGCCAAAACAAAAGATTCGTGTGCAAACACCGTGCAGTCTCTCTCTCTCTCTCTCTCTCTCTCTCTCTCTCTCTCTCTCTCTCTCTCTCTCTCTCCTATACTTTTACGACCTGCTATCAAAGTTTGCAAACTGATCCAGAAGATCATCCGATGTGCCTGATCAGGGGCAAACAAGCATACCAAGAGTTATAATCTAGTCCGACTTAGCGTCCGATGATCACGGAACATTTCAGACAAGTACCTTCTTTCAGATGCATGCCATGGGCGAATCCAGAGGGAGGACAGAGGGTCCGGACCCCCTGAAAAATCACAAAATATAGGGTTTCCTAGCAATATTGATCCGGATCCCCTAAAAATCACAAAGCTACCAAGCCAGCATTCAATGGTGGGCCATTGACACGCCAGCAAAACGCCATTTCAAAGGCGTTTCGCTGATGGGCCGATGGTGGTCAATTTTAAGTGGCATTTCGGTCCTCTCTGACAAAATGTTCTGGATCCGCGCATGCATACAGTGTGTGTGAACCGGCTCGATTGAACGGACATAATTTCATGATATTTTGGTACTTACAACGTGCGACAAAGACTCAGAGTAGCCTGCGCAATGGTGCATTCTCAATTCAGCATTGATGGCTACGGTATGTCACGCATGCAAATGGATTAATTTTGTGTCTCACGACTCAAAATACAACTTGGAAAAGGGCCCTTTTGTATATAAGTTTGTATAAGTATAGGTTATTCAATGTTTTGTGTTGGTTATGGAATATATACGAGGGAGCGAAGCTCCCGAGTGTATATTTCATAACCAACACAAAACATTGTATAACCTATTTAGCCCTGACCCAGCTGTTTCCTGTGTTGGTTTCACATCCTGAAATCTACACATTATCAAGCATTTTGCTGCATTTCGTTTTGGAGTCTCTCATTTCTTTTTCAGCCCTTGATGCGTTCACAAGGGACAATTGGATTTTATTAGCAGCATTTTTGTGAGATTTTTTTTCCCAAAATTATCTGGGATGCATTTCATTGATCACACGTTACAGATGTATAGGCTGATCAGTCCCTACTGTTTGTGCATTCTACCCTGATTCTCAAACAGTGGAGACACTCAGATCAGCATGTATATTCATGTGTCGTTTGGTCATGCTGTCTATATCAAAAGCATTTTGGGCCAAGCAGTGTAGTTTCTGACCAGGCTTCAATGTAAATGTGCAGCCTGGTCAGTGTTTTCTGCCTTCGCCTCTTTTTCTGTGAAACAGCTAACATTTGAAATTGACATCATTTTGTGTCAATATTCTTCTCACAGTTTTATTTAGGGTTCTCAAAATAAAACTAAATTTGGTGAAATTAACATTTTAGACAGCAATGTCCTCTCATCAAGTTATGGGAATGAGTCTCACAAAAGTGTGGGGTATGGAAAATATACCACGCTGAATATGGTCCTTTTCTTGCTACTGATTGGCTGAAAACAAATTTACTCAGTTGTTTAACGCTGTGGTTTGCATAGTTTTTTTAAGTAATAATATCAACTGTCACTTGCAAATGTTCAATTTTGACGACCAGGCAGCGTATGACCTAAGTTCTTCATGGTGAACATTAGAAACGATGTCCTTACGTAAACGGGTCCCCAATTAAAATTGAATTCCGTCAGGTAAACAATTCGCCAATAAAGGGTTTTAAAAATATTTGAACACGCTGCGGGTAGCCTGCACTGTCTTCCGTCGATAGATGCATAGACAGCCTACCAATAACATACATGAACTTTGTCACGTTCGTGTAGAAAAGTCCGTACTTTTAATGCGCTCTTGCCTTTGATCTTATCCGAAAGCATGTATCGCACAATTAGCAGACAAAAAGTATAGTCTTGCGCTTGGCATGCGGAAAAGAACGTCACGTGCCAGATTACCCATTTAAGTAGAAAGGAACCTTCCAAATGTCGCTACCGCTCACGCGCTTTACGGTATGAGTCAACCGAGCATAAACGGACGTCGATTTTCCGCCGAAAATAACTCGTGTTCGTAATTTTAGAAATTCACTTTTCCAAAAAAGGTCAGTGTTTGATTTTTTAGAATGTTTTGAAAATTATTTTCGGCGATAATTTTAGGTGTTCGTAGTTTTGGTGTTCGAAATTTTAGAACATTAACCAACATTGCAGTAATCATGTGCCGGTAGCACGCCAGGTCTACTTCTACGAGGCCCGAAATTCAAGTCAAGCTGGAACTTTTTTTCTCTGGAGCCAGAACGGTATAAGGACTATCCCATCTTAAGTCAGTGCCGCTTTTAAAACCATTATATCACATTTAAGGTTCTTCCTTTTCCTTGTTTTCAGACTTGTCTTCAAAGGCAACATTAAAAAAAAAAAAAAATAAACCCCCCCAAAAAAACAGCAAAAACAGCAAAACTTTAAAGGCTAAAATGGGCCCAAGAATGCACCAAATTGTAAAATTTTTTTCAGAACATTTTCGGGGGAGCATGCCCCCGGACACCCCCCCCCCCCCCTTGCATGGCTTCGCGCCTTCTGAGCTCGAATGAAAATACTTTATGTTTTAAATATTGCGCCCCCAACATGGAATCCTGGTCCGCCTCTGAAGTTCTATCGTTACAGTGTCAAACATTTGGGATCCAGATCAGGCTCGACGTTTTGTTTAGTATGATCTGGGTCCTATTATTATTTTGCAGGCTTCACCACAGGTATCATACCGAATTCTTGGCCGCAGATACTCTTCGACTAGTCTTTTCGCGGCGGGCTCTCATTCGAAATAATAAAAGCTTGTTTACGAACACTTGTCAGGGTCGATTTAAGGCATATATCTATTCTTGAATAGTCACTCTAACACCAGATCATGGCTAAGGCATTACATTACTTAAAATATGCGAGAAAAATGAACGAGTACTTGAAATCGGGATACTTTGGGATTGATTGACAATTACACATTTTTACAGGAATGGTTTCTACATTTTTTTCGTTTTTGGTTAAACGACATTTACTTGTTTCACCTGTATAATAATGATTTGGATTAAATAAGCGTCAATTGTTTATGAGAAAGGGATTTCTGCCCCTACCCCTTCAACGGTTGCAAGTCTTAACCGCGGAGGTGTGTGACAAAATACTATAGCATCCGCGGGGTTTTGTTATCTGGCCGCGGGGCAAGGCTTTTTAGAACCGTTTTTTTTTTCACATATTAATTAAAGCGGCAGGAACTAACTATGGGCTCAAAGGCACTAACATTTTGATAGCCTGTTAGTTTCTACCAGCAGGGACAGCCGATACTGGTTCTATTGCGAGTTTGACGCGAATCTGTACCACAGGGTGAGAGCATGCTCCTAATCTTACCGCTAATGTGACTATTGTCGTCGTTGTTCATGGCCGCGGAGTTCTGCAATATGCTTTCCTGTCCATGGAAATCCTAAAGCTCAAAACATCAGAATCATCTATGACAAAAGATAGGTAGGTGGTATGCTGAAACCACTGGGTCAATTACGGTTAGATCAGAATGTAGCCATTGGGTTTTTCGCTCTTTTTATTTCTTGGTATGCTGATTTAGCCAAATTATCTAGTTCTACGGTAGTAAGATCGCCTGACCAAAGTGCCAAGGTTGTGAGCAGCAAAATCTAGCTGTTTGTCTGTCTGTCCGTTAATCTGTGCGTCTGTCTCTCTGTCTGCATTGGTTCTTCGTTCTTTTACTTATATGCTCGTTAAACCAGCTTACATGTGTCAAGTAGCTCAGGTGGTTGGAGCGCCTGTCCAATGTTCTGAAGGCTGTGAGCAGCATAATCTAGCCTTCTGCCTGCCTGCATACTTGTCTGTCCACTTGCCACTGGCTGTCTGTCTCCCTGTATCGGTTCTTTGCTCTTTTGATTTTTTGTAGGCCTGTTTTGCTAGATTATCTAGTAGTTCGGGTGTTAAAGGTGCCTGACCCCATTGGGGTTATTTTAATTTTTCTAAATACGTAGGCTTGGACCCAGCATCTACTCTTTATCCCCAAAAATATCAGGAATATCAGGCACAACCCAAAAATATTTGAAATTAAGCAACCCCAAAAATATTTTCCAAATCTGTACCTTGACCATAAAAAAGCGCCAAATTGATAGAAATGACTCCACAAAACGTAAAAAAATCATAATTTCATCATACTCCCAAACATATTTATTTATCTGACCTTCCCGACCCCTCCCCCTCCAAAGAATGCAATTCAAAATTTTGAACCTTCAAAAATGGGCCGAACCTTCTTATATATGATACTATCAAAGTACCACCCTACCCCTCGCCCCAGAAAGCTGGCCAGTGTTTCAGAGCAGTATGCAGCAAAATATAGCTGTCTGTCTGCTTGTTTCTCAGTCAATCAACCAGTCAGCCAGCCAGCCCGACCAACTGCTTCGATTTCTTAGTGTAGACAGAGCCTCTTTGTAAAAGCGTATTCTTGTTACATAAAAGTATTTGCATGCCCTATTTTTTCTTCATACGTAGGTTCTGGCCCAGCATCTACCGTTCACCCCCGAAACATATCCGGAAATTCAAGGACCCCAAAAATATTTGAAAGGGATAGATGCATTAAGAGGCTATTTTGCCACCCCCCATGAGGTCAAAAAATAAAGTTGCTCTTCACAAGTTTTTTCTTATTAGTTCATTAGAACAATAGCCAAAGTATAAAGGTCTGGTATTGATTCGACTTTTACGGTTGCTATGGTAACAAAAAAGGCTGCCAAAATAGGCTGAAAATAGGAAAATGACCGTTTTGGAGCAAATTTGAGACATGTAACAGAGAAATTAATATAGAGCACAAGCAAATTCCAAAAAAATATTTTAACATATGATGAGAATTATCATGGCACACAATATATTAAAAGTTTTTTTTTGGTATTTGCTTGTGCTGATATCTAATTCTTAAAAAATCGGTCTCCAAAAGCCTCAAATTTGTCCTAAAATGGCAATTTCTCTATTTTAAGCCTATTTTGTCATCCATTTTGGTTACCATAGCAACTGGTAAAAGTAAAATAAATGCCAGAATTTTACACTTGGGCTATTCTTCTAACAAATCAATAAGATAAAATTGGTGAAAAGCAACTTTCATTTTTGGCTTTAGAGGGGGACAAAATAGCCCATTAATGCACATACCCCTTTTAGCAACCAAAAAAAAATATCCTTGACCTAAAGAAAAGAACCTAAAATGCATCATATCCCCCAAAATATTCATGTTTCTTGGGCTAGAGGTCAAAATCTAGAACATCTGGTTTTCTTTTTTAGAATCATTTGTATTTGAACAACAGTGGCGAGTCCAACAATGTGAGCGTTTGCGGGCACACTTTCATAATCTTTATTAGTAATGTGTAAAGTCTGGCATCAAGTACAACAAGAGCGCTCGCATTGTTGAACTTGCCATGTCTTTGTCACTTTTAACCTGAGGGTTCATTCCCCCAGGGTGGGGCTAGAGGTCATAATATAGGAACCCTTTCAAAAGAGCTACTCTGTTTTTCCAACCTATGCAGATATCTTTCCAAACATTTATAAGAAAACAACCATATTTAGGCATTTGGTATCATATTCATTGAAGGCTTCCAGTCATCAGCTTCAGAGCCTTGCGTCCATACCTCAGGGTGGGGCTAGAAGTAAAAATCTAGGACATCTTTTTTTCCTTTTAAAGAACCATTTGTATTTGAAGAACATATACTATTTCATTTTCTGACTTTTTGTGACTTCAGGTCTTCGGTTCAGGACCTTTGAGCAAAAGACTGACAGATCTCTAGCTAAGAAACTTATTTTAACAGAATTTCCTCCTGAACCACTGACCCAAAAGCAAGTTAATGTCACAGATTTGTACCTAATGGTGTCTTCTACCAATTTTGCACAAAATGTTCCACTCCACTGAGCAATGGATCTGCCAAAGCTCCAGATAAGAAATGTCCTTCAATGACTTCTCCTCCTGAACCAATGGTCCAAAATTTACAATAATTTCACAGAATTGTCCCTAACGATGCACTCTACCAAAATTATTCAATTGGTTTGGCTCTGCCATTAAGAGACTTTATTCAAGCTTGCACATAATGTCTCTGGTGGCGATTAAGTAAAAGTAGGAAAAACATATACAAAAGTGGACAGAACTTTATCAAATCAGTTCTTGATCAACATTCATTTCTTTGAATATGTGGGTGGATTTGTCTTAGGTAAGATACTAGGAAACACTTTCCCTAATCCTCATAAGATCTTTAACCAACAGAAACCAAAAGAAAATCTGAAGGAAAAAAAACATGCCACGGTATTTGGGATCAAATTACACATGTCTAGTTGGGGTTGTGCCAAAGAAAGTTAAGAGAAAATTGTTACCGCCTACCTGCCTGGAGAGCTTCACAAGCATTTATTGAGGGATTATTTTTAACACTGTAAGCTCTATAATAAAAGCATTTGAACATAAAGTTTGATTATTTACTTCTTAAGTTAGTTATTAATCAACTGATTTCTTGCACTGTTCATATATTGATTACATTTATTAAAGGCTGGTTTTGTTCAATGAACAAATGACAATGTTGTCAGAAAGATTGCTTTCCCATTTCACTTTGTGACAATATGTTTGACCCTACATTAGAGACTTCCAGTTTCCATTTGCATGTTTTAGAAAAGGTATCTAACTAACAACCTCCCTATTTGAACGCTTTAATGCAGCCGTCCCCATCAGTACTCTCAGTGCTTTGATCTTTTACCGCTCGGGTCTCAACAAATGCTATGGATGTGAGTTGTGTCGATTAATCGTTCCTGGTCATGAGGGTGGGAGGCATGCGTGAGCTTTGGCTGCTCCAGACAGCCAGCGCATTGCCTAGAAAATCCACTCCCTTCTATTGCGTGTGCGCTCATTCATTCGACTTTACCCTTTTGCGATAAGCACCATTTCGTCATGGTAGTAAGGACTGCATTCAGCCAAGCCCAACCCATGTATCAAGGCAAGTCTTATATCAATAACACTTGAACCAATTTGGTAAGGCCCGCAATTTGCTAAGTCTAACCAACTAAGTCAGGCCTCGAGATGTTCAAAAAATTTATGCTCAACTCAACTGAGCATGAAATTTATCCTGCTCATAAGCTGCTCATTTATCAGCAGGATAAATACCCTGCTCAAAAATGGTATAATGCCAACAATGATTTGCATTTAAACATTTATCAGCAGGATAAATACAACATTTGAGAGTTTGAAAGCAAGAAAAGTCTTTAATTTTCAGCGTCTTAGTTTTATATGAGCAGTTGAAATTTCATGCTCAGTTGCGTTCAGTATGAAAACAAATATATCCTCAGGTAAAATCGTCCTGTAATACAGTAAGGGCCTGGTCGTTGCCAAGTGCTAAGATCAACCCAAATGATATGAAATGTCATTTGACAAGATCAAATAACCCAATTTGGTGTGAGTCTAGACTATTTGTCAAAAACACAGTTTAGTAAAATCAAATAGTAGTATGGCAAGACAAAACCACTTACAAAACTAAACTATATTACAAAACCAGACACAAACAAGTATAATTGCCGACTACATTGTAATTCTACAGTCAAATCTTGCTACTGTTTTACAGGACTATATTATTATTATTAACCCTTAATGCGCCAATCACAACAAAAGTTGTCTGCTTTTCTCGTCTGCTGAAAAGTTTAAGAAGCCTCTATGGCAACCAGTGTGGACCCAGATCAGACTGCTCCTATAGGAGCAGTCTGTTCTGGGCCCACACTGTTTGCTTCTATACTTAATTCGTCAGTAATGCTAGTTGCAGCAGACGACTTCAGCAGACGACATTTTCAGATGCATTTTTTTCTTGGCGCTTTAAGGGTTAAATTCCGCACACTTTGGAAGGTTATTGACATAATTCTGTGTCTGAAAAACGTCAAAAGTATCTACTCTTGGTACAGTCAGAGTCATACAGCACCGCTGCCTGTAGTAAGGCGTGGTAAGCATGTGACACGGGAGTGGGGTTGGGGTATACCTTCTTTTTTCCTGAATCAAATACTTCGAAAACTTTAGGCTAACAACGATGTGAATTGTTTGCCCTGATTGTGTTTTTCATTGTCATGTTGAAAATTGAATAGAATGATCCATCATTCACTTGCTCAATATTTATTTCCATGGGAATTGTCCTTGTTATAACTTCTGATGAGGCACTGCATTTTGTGGCGCCTCATCAGGGTCCACATTTGTTAACTGGTGCCCCTTTTCGTACGTGGTAATGGAGGTTGGGGTGTCAACTTTATCTTAATCTTTAGTTCCAACAAAAGGGCGTCTTGGGACCGGCTGTCATCGCAGTATAAACTGGTACCCATTCGATAGAAATGAAAGTGTAACGCGATACCACAGCATATGGCCAGAGAACCATAAAAAAGCTTTTCTGATATTTTCTAGTCTTCAAGAAAAGATAATCTTATTATATTCTCTTAAATGAGAAATGGATTAAAGCAGGTTGAGACGTATCAGGGTATAAAGTGCCCTTATAGAGGATGGTGAAATTATGCTGCTGCCGCTGCTGCTGCTGCTGCTGCTGCTGCTGCTGCTGCTGCTGCTGATGATGATGATGATGATGATGATGAGGATGATGATGATGATGATGATGATGATGATGATGATGATGATGATGATGATGATAATGATGATGATGATGATGATGATGATGATGATGATGATGATGATGATGATGATGATGATGACGTTAAGACATTTTTTGCGATGTTAAATTTTCGCGACTGGTACATGATATCCAACATCAGTAAACGGCAGAGTGGTTTCTCCATTTCGCGAAGGTTTTATTTCCGCGAATCTTCGCATCCGCGAAGCTTCGCGAAAATGAAAACCCTCGCGAAAAAATTTGAATTTACAGTATGCTCCCGTGGACTTTGTACATTGAGCTACTGAACGAGAGTCGGCTGTGCTGCTGCTCTTTTTCTAAGGTGGGGCTCCCATAAAATTGTGATACGTTTTAACCCTTAAAGCGCCAAGAAAAAAATGCATCTGAAAATGTTGTCTGCTGAAATCGTCTGCTGCAAATAATTGCCTAACATTACTGACAAATTAAGTATAGAAGCAAACAGCGTGGACCCAGAACAGACTGCTCCTATAGGAGCAGTCTGATCTGGGTCCACACTGTTTGCCATAGAGGCTTCTTAAACATTTCAGCAGACGAGAAAAGCAGACGACTTTTGTTGTGATTGGCGCATTAAGGGTTAAATGGACAGCTGCTATCAACGTTTGATAAAGAAACAATTATTAAAATTTATTGTTTTAAGAGAGTAATTGACAATTACATAATTAAGATTACATTTCAAGTCAAATACTACAGTAGCATCAATTCGAATCGATCATGGTCGACAACTCTAGCTGCGCATTGGGACATGAAGGCTGAACGGACCACTTTTAGGCCAATTTTGTGGATTTAAGGGCTGAATCTTTAATCGTAATTTTAGGTTACCATGGCCATTTATTTACAAAGGTCCTGTATCAAAAGGTTACCTTACATTATGAATGGTATAGTTTGAAAACCTATTTGGCCCCATACAAGCTAGCCATTGAATAGCCACTATCATCCACCCACTACTTTTTCTTACAAAAATACCTAGGGCCCCCGCTTAGTTTATCTGATTTTTAAAAAAATACCTGCGTGTAGAATTAGTATGAAAAAAAATAATATTCGACGTGAAGTGACCACCAAACGTTCTCGCTACACTTTCTGTCTGAAAATTAATATGTTTGCATTATCTCCCTTGGGTTACGAGTTTTGTGAGTCGAAAATTTAGTTTCGAATTTTATGTCAATTTGACACAATTACGTTTCGTAAAACCTCTTTCTTTTAAGTCAATAAATACTTAACAGAATTATTGACACCAGTCATCATAAATTTTAAGGCCAGTATTTAACTACTGATCAGTGCACCCGAAGTGGTTCCTACATGCAGTAAAGACAGATTTAGATGTAGGGGAGGTAACCGATATACAAGTGGCTCGTTATAGTCTTGCTTTTAGTTGGTCCCGTTTGGTGCGTCGATCACCGAGCCCTCAGTCGTGTTACGCATCGGTTAGAGTTTACCTAGCCAATTGGATGCTCTGTCAGGGTCTACGTTGTTTACATAAAAATATCAAATAAGATTAAATGTAATTGATTAATCTGCAGTACATTTTTCTATAGTACGTAAAAAAATCTATCTATCTTTATGAACTGATGGAATCCCTCCTTCTGGTTTGGTCCCATAAACTTGGGATGGTCCAGTGTATCTATCGAGAAGTCACAGATCATTTGTTAAACAAAATTTGAAAAAAATTATCCAAAGCAAGTGTAAGGAAATTAAATATGAAACTTTTTTCAGCATATTTTGATGAGAACAGTGGCAATGGAGACCCACATAAATGATTATCTTGTCTTCAAAGGATTCCCATCTGAAATCTTGTCTAGCTGCAACGAAAATATCATACTTAAAAAAACAATGGAGAACTTCATCTTCCAGCTCAGAAAACCTGGTTGCTAAACTTATAAACTTTTGTCACTACATCTGTAATTTTAGCACACGCAAAAAATGGCATTGTGCGGACTCTGAAATGCGTGTGGCCCGATATAGCCTGATTATTTTCTGCAGCTTGTCAAAGGATCGTAAAAAGAACAGATATGCATGCAAATTAAAAACCATATTAATTACCGAAATATAATTCTTTATGTACGCCCGCATTTTTCGCTTACTTTCTTGCAAAATCTGTTCCCTGATTCTGATAAAACAATACAACACCGTTTTCATGCATTTATATAAATTTGCAACAAACATGAAAGCAAAATCAATATGTCAAAAGTTCTCGTGACTGTCCAACAAAACCGAATCTCGTTTGCTAAAAAAACAGTACGAGCCTATATGAGATTTTGGTTCTTATTGCATCTGCGAGCAACCAATACTCAGACGAGCCTGTGCTAACACACAGTCTCATCCTGGCCTTAGCTACTCGCTCGCAAAAAAATATGGGCGTAGATGTGTGCTTAGGCCTAACCCCACTAGAGAGGTGGTCTTACGGTCTTACGGTATATCGCCCATTATGACATGTCGAAAATCCGTAAAGCGAGGTACATCTCTCTCTCTCTCTCTCTCTCTCTCTCTCTCTCTCTCTCAATTTTTATGACACAAATTACGATAATCTATCATTTCCCTAGGTATATTTTCCAAATTAGTTTTAAATCCCCTACCCCTATCTTTTAATGAGTAGCATTGCCTCGTGAAAAGGGTCCGTTTTTTGTACTGCGGAAGAAGAAAACAGCACAGAAGAAAATGCGCGCTGTCCTTACGCTGTCCACTTCATGGGCGTGATAGGTATGACCTTTTTTCTAAACTGCGGAACCAGAGTAACATTGGTTGGCTTTGGACAGTTCGTGCGGATATTTCGGCCACGGAAACAAAATGCCAATGGTGGATGTTTCGGTCACAGAAAATGGTTTGATAGTACTTCAGAATGCTAAATATGCGCATACAGAACCTGACTTTGCTACAACGCAGCGGTTACTTAAATATTATACAATCTGAATAAATCGCCTTCACAGAACATGCGCGGATCCAGAAAATTCCGTCAGGGGGTGGGGGTGCTGATAACATTTTTCTAATCGACAAAGTATTTCACAGAGGGCCGTACGGACCTCCCCCAAGAAGCAATTGGACCCTGTGGGTCCAATTGCTTCTTGAGGGGGTGCGTACCAGTATTTCAATAGGAAACCTATAGCCACTTGTAATTTTCCAGGGACCCCCCTCTGGAACCGCGAATGCAGAATAGCAAATATATTAAGAATTGGCGCCACTAAAGATACTTGTCCTTTTCAGAAAAAAAAGAATATTGAAAAGATGCAAATAACACTGGTATTACTGGGTCCGAGCTATGGCTGATAATGTTAGTTACGTTCACCAGTGATAATGTTGTGATGGGCCCGAACCATTTTGTGAGAAAACTAAATGTTAAGCCAAAATTGACTTTATTTTTGGCTGGGCCCCATATATAAGCTATTCACCATTAGTTTTGCACTGAGGCGCATAGTATAAAGGATTCTGCGGCCAATCAAATTTTAAAGGGTTCATCAAAATGTCAATACCCCTTTAAATTGTAAAAGTTGCGTGTAAACGTATTTGAATGAGAACCCATGCCAAGGGCCCATCTGATGATCATTTCCCTGGTTCACGCGATTAAGGGCTCTTTTTTACATCAGAGATAATGTTGTATCCTCATGCAAGTCCATGGCTAAAGGTGGAATTATCTATAAAAACACTTGAATTAGTAGTAATCACTCTCGAATGGTAAAGCATTCAATAAATGAATTAAACCACTGAATGTGCGAATTAAAGATTTTATAGACCCACGAAAATATTCTCACACTTTTTAATCTAATTACGTTACAACGTCCGTTTATAGTAATCATCCAATCTATTCCAATTATGGAAAAGATTATTTCAAAAATTAGATTACTGTATCAGGAGTCTCGCTGGCGTCCAAGATTTTATACACATTTGTTCTGAAAAATAATGAAATTCATTTTAAAATGCTATTACCATTATGGATGTTAAAACCAAAGCTTTTGCCTCTCTTAAATTTCTTCAATTTTGCAGAAACATTCGACAGTCTGTCTGTTGATCCCTAATGCATGTAGCAAATTGCATTAGACTTTATCCTTTTTTTTCTCTTACAGAAATGCCCGACGTATTAGCCCGTCTGACCGTCCACGCTACGTCCACGTTTTATAAGTAATCTATTGTTAAGTGTATGCATTTCAAATGAACCAAGACTCTTTGTTCTACGTGTATTTTCAGTTTTAACTCCAAGAAAAATCACCGAATCTACTCGTATTCTGAATTAGACCAGTCTCTTAGAATGTAACCAAACCTTTCCCCAAACCCAAACGCTTCAAACCACAACCTACATTCATTTATTCAAAGTAAAGCGTTTTTCAATCAACAAGACATAATGGGCCAGTACATCATATTTTGGTTTTGAGACACCACAAATCGTTATGGACAAACTGAATGCCATGATCCGGGATGGGTGTAAGTTGACTGACGTCACTGTTACGGCAGCTGAGCGTAAGACGTCCGCTGGTAGGAAGCCCGGTGTTATTATAGCCTCCATTGATACATTCCCTCAAAAACAAAAACTGATGAAAAGTAAATCTGCCCTTAAGAAAACTGTAGTTTACAAAAGGGTCTTCATAGATAATGACTATTGTTCAGAAACCAGGAAAATTGACTCGAATCTGCGTACTATCTTAAAAGAAATTGGAAAGAATAAGCAATACCGCGTTGAGGGTGGAAAACTGTTCCCATTAAAAAGCAATAATGAGAACGCTGGCGATAGTAGAACCGGAACAGGTGGCTCAACAGATTAGGAAAGCTTGCGCTTTGGTTTTTTAAATGTCGGTGGGTGGTCCCTGAAGGACCCAGAGAACTCCAATTTTCGACAAACAATTATTAATTCCCTTAGCTGTGACATATTTGGAGTAAATGAAACTTTTTTTCGTCATAACGAGTATGTAACTGTAGAAGGGTACACGTTTTACGCGCATAATCGTAAAAACTTACATAGAAGTGCCAAACGGGGCTCGGGTGGTGTTGGCGTGTTTGTTAAATATGAGCTTTGTGAAATGTACGCCGTTTCTGTCCTCGATAATAGTTATGAGGATATTCTATGGATTAAACTTTCCTCTGAAAAGTACGATGAAAATATTGTCATATGTGTGTGTTATCTACCGCCGTCAGAATCCACGCGATTAAACGACCCAGAGCTCTTTTATTCCACATTGCTTGAACAGGTTTATTCTTACCAGAACGAAGGGCGCATCTATATATGTGGAGATTTCAACTCAAGAGTTGGGGATGCTTCAGAGTTTATTGAAGGAGTTGATGACGTTACGCCACGTGACGTCATTGATCATACATCGAACGTGAATGGTGACCTTTTCATTGATTTTCTGGTTGACTCGGGTATGTGTATGGTTAATGGTCGTCTTGGCCAAAATGACTTTACCCATGTTTCTCACCGCGGGAAATCTGTAGTAGACTATGTGTGTGTCCCTTACGAACAGCTTCATTTTGTATCTGACTTTCAAGAACATCTAATGTCCGACGTAGTTGGTGCTTTAAACTGTCCTGGTGTTACAAAAATTCCAGACCACTCCGTGCTTACGTGGACCGTTGTTTGTTGTACAAAGAAACGTGAAGTGCGGAAAAATAACTCTTCCAGGGCGCCTCTAAAGTATAACACGCGCAACGTTCCAGAAACATTTCTGAATGATGATTCAAGTTTTGACCGGGTAGTGGCAGCGATTGACAAAATCGAACGTGACCTTGAACTTTTACAAGATGCAAACAGCGCATACTCAACGTTCAAGGAACTTGTATTCTCTGAAATGGACAGTAAATTACCAAAACGGAAGGTTAATAACTGTGAAAATAAGACAGCAAAGTCGCTTTATAAGCCATACTGGTCAAGCGCATTAGCTTTGAAATGGGACGCCGTTTGCACACATGAACGGAGCTGGTTACGCTGTAACGGGAGAAATGCTGAGAAACGCCGACTTCGTGCATTGTACGTTTCTGAAAGACGGCAATTCGAAAAAATGAACAAAAAAGCAAAGAAAAAATATCAGTTGGGTGAGCAAACACGTTTGCTTAACTTAAAAAATGGACATAACACTCGTGAATTCTGGCGGGAAATTGGGAAACTTGGAATTCAGAATGAACGAAAAACGGGAATTCCCATGGAAGTTAAAGACTCGAATGGTCGCGTGTCAACACATACCGATGATGTCATAGATAGGTGGAAAAATGATTTTGAGAACCTGTTTTCAAATTCCACAAAGGCTCATTATGACGACAATCATCTAGATGATATAAAACAACGTGTTCAGAATAATACTGTTCCCAGTTTAGATACAAATATTTCCTTACTAAATGAGCCAATAACCCGCGAAGAAGTTGAAAATTCTCTTTATAGAGCAAAGCTGAACCGCGCTCCTGGGTTTGATGCTATTCCAGCTGAGGTATTGCGAAATTCGGTTTGCATTGATTTATTGTATAGGATTATTAACTTTTGTTTTGAAAATGGCTCCGTGCCAAGTGAGTGGAATAAGGGAGTTATCAGGCCAATCCCTAAATCAGACGCAAATGATCCAAGAGACCCCTTATGCTACCGCGGTATATGCCTGATATCCATCCCATGTAAAGTGTATGCTGACATTCTGAATGTTAGATTCAGTCAATGGATAGATGAGAATAACATCGTTGTAGATGAGCAAAACGGATTTCGACGTAACAGATCATGCTTAGAACACATATACGCACTCTATACAGTAATCAATAAGCGGAAACAGCAAAAACAATCTACGTTTGTTTGCTTTGTAGATGCTAAGAAAGCATTTGATACCGTACATAGAGATTGTCTGTGGTATAAACTAATGTCGCTAGGTATCAAAGGGAAAATTCTGAAAGCTGTTCAGTCTTTGTATACTGAGGTACAGTGTGTAGTAAAGGTAAATGACTATGTCACTCCCTTTTTTGATGTATCTCACGGGGTAAAGCAGGGATGTAAGCTATCTCCGACATTGTTCTCGCTTTACATAAACGATTTGGCTAATAATATTAAGCAAATGCGTCTTGGAATTGACATTGATGACCAGCAACTTTCTTTATTACTGTATGCTGATGATATCGCACTTATTGCTCCTGATGCACAGTCTCTTCAGTTGATGTTAAACAAATTGAATGAATGGTGTAGTAAGTGGAGACTATCAATTAACAGTGATAAAACTAAAATTGTTCACTTTAGATCAGTAATATGCTGTAACGAGTTATTCTCATGCGGTCATCTAAACATTGAAAAAACTGAAAAATATAAGTACCTTGGACTTTGGTTTCAGGAACACTTAGACTTAAAGTTTGCAACATCTGAATTGGCAAAGTCTGCAAGTCGAGCCCTGTCTGTTCTTTATGCTAAATTTAAATGTGCAGGAGGTATGTCTTATGATGTATATACTAAACTGTATACCTCACTGGTAGAGCCCATATTATACTATTGCTCAGGCATATGGGGTTTGACAGGGTCTACAAAAGTAAACACTGTGCAAAACAAAGCCTGTAGGTACTTTTTAGGGGTAGGAAAAAATGCTGCGAATTTGGCTACTAGAGGAGACATGGGCTGGACAGACTGCTTAGTCAATCAAAGGGTGGAAACTTGTCGTTTGTTTTGCAAACTTACAAACATTCAGAATGATAAACTTGTTAAACGAATATTTATGTGGTCTAAATCTAATGGTAAATGCTGGGAGAAAAGGTTTCTCAAGTTTATTCATGGAATCGGGCTATCACATTTATTTGAGCAAGATACTGTCTGTGTTGCAAATACAATTAAGGTATGTAAAGCAAAATTGATTGAAATGGATAAATTAATGTGGAAAATGAACTTGTTTAACGATGAAGGGCATCCAAACGGGAACAAACTTAGAACATATAGACTATATAAATCAGATTTAGAGACAGAACTATATGTAAAACTAGCAATTCAGAGAGACCACCGCCGCATTTTAGCTATGTTCAGGTGTGGCAATTTGCCATTACATGTTGAAACTGGGCGTTTTGCACGACCTAAACTCCCCTTGGAACAGAGAACTTGTTTCCACTGCATAGACTCTGTTGAAGATGAACTCCATTTTCTGATTGACTGTCCCTTTTATGATGACATGAGACGTAAAATGTTTCACAAGGCACAGCTATGCAATAGAGATTTTATTTTATATGATTCCACTGCAAAAATGGTGTTTCTACTGAATCATGTCAATATGCAGCCAATTCTGGCTTCAACACTATTTGATATGTTTCAGAGAAGGAAAAGAACTATTTAGACAATTTATATGCATGTTTTAAAAGAAACGCATCTCTCCTCATTATAATTATTTTAAAAGATAATTAACCTATTTCATTCTGTGCCATGTGATACTACCTTGACTTTTTTATTGTATAATATGTATCTTAATTATCAAAGCAGTTTTTAGTTGCGTGTCTCATAAGCTGGTAACCCAAGCTGAGTGTCTTTTACTGAAAAGTTGATTTTTATTGAGATTTTAGTTGATGTACAGACATGTGACACGTTAATAAAATATTACTTACTTACGTATTGCATATGCGCGACAACCTCCTTTTAACGCCCATGATTGTGTAATCACGCACGCAAATAAACTGCAGCAAATTCAGAGAATTTGTGCCCCCCCTTTCTTAATGGATGTCTTTTAACATATGAACTCAGTATTATGATATACGTTAGAAAATAGTGAGTTAAGTTTGAAAATGAATCTGAGGGTACCATGCTTGACCTATCAACATGCACATCTTCGGACAAACCCAAAAGCACATGAAATATTCCTAAACATCCTCATAAAACTGCATGAGGATTTGAGCACACAAGGTTGCGCGATCGCCTATATATACGCGAATAATTCTTTAAGCGTGAAAATATCGAAGATCAGCTTTCGGGAATAAGTAACACACATGCAAAACGTCAGCGCCCAAGACAAAAGCAAATGCAAAGTTTCAGAATCATCAACATAACTAAAGGAGTTGCGCACACAAGGTATACTAGCTAGAGAGTGTCTTTTGATATCAAGTTTACCAGGCAAGGCTTTGAGAACCGCGGCTTCTTGTACGATTCAACATGCGTTCTCGAAGCCGAGCGTGGTAAACTTGATATTCAAAGACTCGGACCTGGTTTTCTATTTGTTAGGGTTTTTCCCATTGGTTCACACTTCAAAATGGCGATTATGACCTAACTACTAATTTTCGAGTCAGTTCAATGTCAATGACGTAACGTCATCTTGACTTGATAAAGATGCATGCAGTGAGATTGAGAACGTTTATCAGGTCAACGTGCAACAATGCAGTTTATATGAGAGGTGACTGATAAACATTATTTTCACAAAGGGGTACGAGAGGGTTCACTGTCCAATAAATTCGAAAGTTTTATATTTGCACGCCATATAATTACTTTTGTAAAAAGATCTGTTTCTTGACTATGTAAAGGTAAAATTGCAGCTGTCCAGCTCCTTTCCTAATTCTCACAAACCGCTTTCAATGTAGGATACTGAAATATACTGCGATATGAAATGAAACAGTGTTTTCAAAAACAGAAAACTACATGAACTAATGATGTATTTGCCTGTTTCTTCGTGTGGTGAATATCTATATATTGGTTTATCAATAACTGAAAAAAACATTTGATATTGCTTTATATTCTATGAAATAATGAGGCCGCCATTTAGGTTAAAATCCTCCTTAATGCCACATTCTCTGACGTTCAGTTCACATAGTCGTTTTTTGCGTGATCGCTTACATTGCAAAATTGTAGACGAAAATCGCTTGTAACATTTCTTCTGGTCGCTGTGGCGTTCGTTTGCAAGTAATATTGCCGTTTTTGAAATTTCCGTATTTGTTTTCACTCATATAGTACATCTAAAACGTTATTTAAATTGTGGAAATTACTTAAAAGTAAGTCATCCCTGGCTTACACTGAAATGAATAAGACAAAACACGGCTTTTCATCGATGTTTGCATTCGTATGCATTATTTGGACATTGTGACACGTATTGCCATGTAAATAATCTGGCTGGCCAATTTCAGACTATAAAATTATAAGAAACAAAATGGTATACCCACGCCTACCAAACGGTCAGATGCTCAACCGCTGGTTGAGCGAGGAAAACAATTCGAGTGTTGTCCGGTTGAGATTTCGAGGAGCTAAAAAGGTAAACAAATGTTGCATGTTCTGTATATTATAATTAATATTTCTTGTCTTAGGAAGAGAACCGAAAATCGGGGAATGTCATGCAACCTCTTACGGGTCCCCACATTTATGGTGTAAATAGGAGGTCAGAGAATTTTCTCCTTTAATCAGATTTACTTTTTGCGTGAGGTAGGTGTCCCATAAGCAGATATAAATGTGTAGAAATTCGTGTTGTTTTGGGCTGTGTATTCAATTTTATGATGTGCTCGAAGGTGATATATACATGCCTGATCAAGACTGAGATCGGCAACTAGAATTCAGAAGGTTATTTTCATCCAGCTTGTGCAATATGCGAAAAATCTTGATGGAAAGTCCTTGAAAAGAAAGATAAAATAAGGTTTTATAGATCATCTGAAAGGTCAAGTTTTGATCTTTTGTTTCGCATATAGTATAAAATTCTAACGCGTTTATGGATGGAGTTATGAATGCGTTTTCATTACATATGTGCTTTGTGGTCACCTGCTGGGAAAGGGCTGACCTCATGGCTCTCGTTTGTGGTGTCTACTGTGAGTTTGTCACTTTCCCATTGGTATCCTGGGTCAGGTGTGGTACTTAATTGTATAGATTCCTGATCTTTGCACCCTTACTTACTTTCATTACATACTGAACGCCCCTCGTACTTACATCTGTGCCCACGCATGGGTTTTCTTTAAACTTTGCATATTAATAACTCATTATATACAAACTATAAATATGTATTTATCGAATTAGATAGTTAAGAATAAGGCTTAGGAAGCAACCTTGACTTACCCTACTTTTGAGGCGGTACCTGTCTCTAAATTTCTATGTCCTAAATCTTTAAAGTTTTGTTTATTTCTATGATTTGTCATCTAGATTGACTCCAAAATACCATAGGCATTATATTAAAACCATGAAACAATTTGGATAAATTATGGTTTACGTTTTTGATGAAGTGATTATAAAATTTCAATATTTTTTCTCAAAAATTTAAAAACATTCAACTTTCATTTCCAAAGATAGATATGCTCTAGCCTTTTTCAAGATATCATATTATCACAAAAAGAGGCCATATATATCCTGCTGATCTGAGCCCAATTTCATGAAAATCCAAAGCCGGTAACTTTGTCATTTCCTACCTCTTATGGGTATAGGTCAGTTTTAGCAAAATTAATTATTTAGTTGAAATGAATCAATAACTCGACAGAAGGTGGTTGTTTTTAAATCTACTTCCACTTTTCTTAAAGAAAGACATGTTTAGACAATTTCAAATGATTCGATGGTCGGAAATGCCGAAGGTCATGGCCCTATGTCATGGCACTATGGGGCCAAGACAATGTGTATCACTTCCTCAAGTCCTGCATGATATTGTTTAAGAAACATAATATCATAACAATAAACGTGTGAAAACAAGAAGACCAAGCATTTCCTTTACATCCCAACTGAACTAGAGTAACCACAGTTTGGTGCTGTGACCAGGATAAAGTGTAACAGAGTCTTATCAAAGGTATCACGGAACAGTGTTCTACATGAATAAGTGAGGTCCTGAAACGACCCTGTATGCCTAGAATACACAGCCAGCTAAAGTATATATGTTGCTATTTAATGGAAATCAGCATCAGTTTTACAGAACAAAATGAACAGAGAAGATTTAAGCATTATAAATAAGCAATACCTTTGGGGCCAAGAGTTCTCTGTGACCAAAATAATTATTTTTAACCAATAGGTTTGACAGAGGGTTATTCTTGTGAACCAGGTTTTTTAATGAGGCTTGTGGGAGTCTGTAACTGTTCTATGTTTTGTTGTACATTACTTTATGTCCATTCTAGTATTGCAATCATCTTGATGGGGAAGAGAGAGCTGGTTGCTTTGCTTTATTTTTTTTTTTTTTGGTGTCTCGTGATGGTTGAGCGGCTCTTCCTTGCAGTGCCACGGGGTTGTCTGCGGTTTGTGATTGTGGTATTTCCTAATCATACTCACGTACTATTTTTACAAAATCACGTATAAAATCATAGATATAAGGTTCTTCTCCTGTATGAATTGACTTGCCATGAGGTTTCTCTTCTGTATGAATTAACATTCTTAATAATGTTACATATTAGGTGTAACCTTGGTTAGATGGAGTTTTAACGTTAGAAACTAGATGTGGTATGTACAGGTGTAACCACATTGTATTAGTTTGGGTAATATAATTGTGTAAGCACTTCATTAAATCGTGGAACTCAATATCAAAGATTAGTGGGGGTTTTTTTCTTTGCCAATCCATAATAGGGAAAAACACTGAACGTATCAACTCCTACCAATAAACATACTAGCATGGTGATTCAAAATAAGCAAGTATTCAAGTATGTTTTACACTGAACATAGTTATTGTCTTTTTTTTACACTTCGATGAATTAGGGCCATATGTAAACATCAAGTTGAAAAAATATGTTACAGGTCCTTGAATTTCATGAAATTTGGTGAGCATATTCTTAACATATATGGATAGTTTTTATGTTGAAAAGACCGCAACGTGATAAAATTTTAATTCCAAATTCGACTGAATACAAAATATACAGTTGAAAATCGGGATCATGTCATAAAAATGAATGCCCAAGCACCATCCTAATACATACACAGACATTTATGGTATCAACGAACTTATCAATGATATCGTTATTTCATAAACATTTCTGCGCCCGTTACATGATATGTCAATTACTTTAGAAATAATTACAACTAGGTACCCTAAGGTATGGTAGTGATATCATATATGACGTCATAAATTAGCAATGGAATTGCATAAAAACTCAAATGCACCATAAATATAAAAGTCATGCCCCCAGCAATTTATAAACATAATATTATCAAATTCCAAGCGTGGGCAGACTCCCATGTTAATTTCCCATACCATGTAAGAGCCCCTTTACAAAGTTCACAATACAAAAAAGTTTTTTAAAACCCCTAAACTGTGCATCGTCAGACCCAGGAAAAAAACACTTGCAAAAAGTAAGTGAGAATGCCCAGGAATCTGCAGACCAACCCTTGACACCGTGAAAAAGAGACAACGCAGACAGCTACAACACAAGTAAAATAAAGCAACCAGCTTAAATGCATTGACCAAATCTTCTCCCTGGATTCTGCTGCTGTTAAAACACAACTTGACTTGTTTTGCTTGTATGGAGACTTACGAACTTATCCAATGCATCATCACAGAGAAACAACCAAATCAAATTAATATTTTACGACCAAACAAAGAATTGTCCCTCGACTCACAAGCAGTCAGAGCTAATGAAAAACCCAGGTTGAGCCATGGTAGGCCCAGCCAAAGTCAATTTTCGAAACAACCAGTATAAAACTATAGAAGGAGATACACATACAAGGTACCCCATCTATAGATACCGAAGTACGAACTATCAATCTGAGAAATATATTGTAAATTCAGAAATTAGTGCGATAATTTTTTCTTTGCAAATAGCGTTAAAAGACGTGTTTGCAGTGTTTAAATTCGCGACTAGGGCAAGATTTACCTACACCAATAAACGGCTGAGATATTCCACCATTTAGCGAGGGCTTTATTTTCGAGAAAGTAGCGAAGTTTCGCGAAAATAAAACCTTCGCCAAAAATTCTGAATTTACAGTATCAAAACGACAAGCACATCTTCAGGCAATCACAAAGCACTTTTAATGGCTTTGAAACTGTATGAGAAGATGATATGCGTTGATATGAATTAATCCCAAATACATTGTAAGTCAAAAAGCAGGAAATACAACAATCACACACTGCAGAGCAACCCACGGTACCGTGAGGAAGAGCCACAGAACACTAACAGTCACAAGACTTTAGGAACACAGTTAAAGCAAAGCAGCCAGCTCTCTCTCTCTTCATCGTTAATATGATTGCAAAACTAGAAAGACCATAAAAATACATAACAAAACAAAGACCAACACAGAACCTCAAAGTTCACAACATGAAAAAAGGAACAAAGCTATGAATATATAAAGATAAAACATATATACATGTCTCAGACCATGACAAAGTCATATGCAAATTTTCTAAACTATCGATATAAACGTGTCGAGGAGTTGGACACACGAGATACCCTTATCTATACACATTGATAGCATTAAACGTCGAAAAATGTTTTAATTTTACAACCTGGAATTGGTGACAAAAGTTAATCTGAGGATTTTTTTAAAAAAGCATACACATTTTCAGACCATGACAAACGCACATGCAAAGTTTCAAAGATGTGTGCAAACCTGTATGGGAGTTCGCATACGCAAGGATCCTAGAGTCAAAAGGAGACAGAACCACGCACTACCAGCCACACACCACGGATGCTATGCCCCCTTGCTTATCTTCGAAAAGGCGAGGAACAATAAAAGCATGGTATGACAAAAGCCACATGCAAGTGACACAGCAAATGAACAAAACTATGAACAAAATCAAGCTTCTAACGCAGTCACTGCGTTAGTAGCTTGATTTTGTTCATATTAAACGGGGTAAAGATGCACAGATGAAATGGCAAAAGGTGCAGTTATTGATCAAGAACAATCTGATATGGTTATTCAATGTCTACGCTGATGTAGGTGGTATGTAATATGTACGATACCATGGTTCGTCCACCTGTACGGGATATATCTTGTGGATTATCTCCGCATACAGTCGGACAAACTATGGTATTACCATTACATATTTTGGAGGGTAGTAAACTACACTACAAGCGCAGATATGATCTTGAACCTAATAGAACAGAATGTATTTGGATTAAACTTAATAACAATACTAAGCATGTACTACACTGTTAAAAATATTTAAAGCTGCATACTCTGTAACTTTTGATATTTTAATTTTAGAACTAATGTTTCTATTTTTCAAGAACACAGTAAAAAAAACTAAAATTCAGGTATACATTTTACCAATTTCGTAAATCTAACCAAATTATCAGTATCAAAACAACAGCATTTACGTTAAAATGACCTGTCTATAATTATTGGAGGGACGCAAATAATTACCAACACGAGAAAAACACGCCTGTTTTATAAGATAATTCACTTTTCCGTGCAGTTTTCAGCTAAAGTAAACATATTTATTGTGAAAGCGTAACTTAATTCTACTTTTACAAATGATTCAAAAAGAAAATAAAAAAGTTCGAAAAATGTTCATAGTTGCAGACTTAGTCTCTTTAAAGGAACACTGCGCGTTTTGGCATTGATCACAATACAAATGAGCCGCGCCATGGGAAAATGTGTCTTCGGGGTAAATTTGGCCATTTTGAGATTCTGTGATTTTTAGACAGGTCATTATATGAAGAGTAAACTCGTTTTTGTTTGATCAAAATATTCAAATTATTAGAAAAGATATTGGAATTTGAACTTTGGACGGCTTGACGTTGATTTTAGAGCTAACGTTGCGTGACGTCACGATGAGTCATTCACAACGTTGCCAAGTTTTTACGCATTTAGACATCCGACCATCGCTGTTACTAACATGAAACTGGGTCGCGACGTAGCTTACCCCTACTGGTGCTGGTAAAACAAAATAATTGATTTTAATCGTAAGTCAAACGTACTTTATTTCTTGCGTATTCTTCAATTTTGACATATAAATGATTACCATAATTCCTTGAGGTACCATGCCATGTCAGCCTTCGTTTGAAAATGGACGTAGCCGTCGACTGGTGCTATATTTTCCTGCACCAATATTTTGCCAGCACAACCATGGATGATCACGGACACATCTCCGTATAAAATTGGGAACAAATTTGCCCATTGACTCGAGACGGAGGGGCCACGGGTTCGAGCTTCAACAGCGTCACTGTGTTGTGTCCTTGAGCAAGACACATTACTCCTAGCTTAGTACTGGTTCAACCCAGGACGACCCGTCCCCACATAACTGACAGATTGTTGATGGGACGAAAGGAATCAAACAAACAAACAGCAGAATCGGCATGGTAAAGGTAGATCAAAATTTAACTAAATAGGTTGCGACTTAAAAATAGATGGCATTTTCTTCTCAAAGAAGTGATTGCCTTTCAGCTCACTGGAAATGCCGCGAATGACGATTTAGATGAACACGTAAACAGTAATAAATAAAAAAAAATAAGTTATTGGCCAACGGAGTGTGACACTACATATCGAGGATTTTCACAATGGTTTCTCATTTGTTCAACCGATGCTCAAAATGTTGCACTAGTAGAAAATCAGTTCCTTACCCCTGGTACGTTGTTATTTGATGGCCTGTATGATGTAGGCAAAACCGTCTAACTGTTTCTACAAAATGAAATGTTCTGCAGTTACAAAAGCCCTGCAGGGTCAGTTAGCCATATATGTTAATATATATTCAGGAGGAGCAGTGACGTTTTCAAAATAAGAAAGAGGGCGAAGATCAGGAATCGATACAATCAAGTACCACACCTGACCCAAAACATTACAAGCGTTCGCGAGCGTATTTCCTTAGTTTTAGGGTAATTTTTTTTCAACCATCGCGTTAATGTCCGACCCAATGCAGATGCGACTTTTCTAGTCCGACATGATGCAAAAATGTTGACTTGGTAATTAAGATTCAACACAAAACTGGATCTAAAAAATAAAATCACAAAAATGCGCTCTTGCATAGTTGTATCACAACCTTGATAACTAGTTAAAATTAAAGTTTCGGCGATGAGTATATTCTTTTATTCACTGTTGTTGTTGTTTGTTTGTTTGTTTGTTTGTTTGTTTAGGCTAAACCCTTATATGCCCAATGGAATTTCACAATACTGCCAAAAAGACGGATCCATTTCTGATTCAAGGGTTGTTGGGTAGTAATTTACAATTTCGCTCAATGCGCTAAGCAAACAGTGCAGCGTCTGATCTGGTTCTACACTGTTTTTCCATGTCACACAAAAATGGCGCTAGGCTAATATAAATTGGTTAACATAATTTAAAAATATTACCAGTCGGCACATCACGGCGACCAGTTCATAGTGTATGCATATTTCGCCAGTAACTGACAACTACCCTACTTAAACCGGGGCAACGATTGAGGATAATAATCTTGATGAAATGTTTGACCAGACAATGGCTCGAGCTCACAATCTCAGCCTACAGAAGCAGGATTGCTTATTTGCCTCACTGTACCCGACTTTGCTATCCGGAGCGAAATGCCTCATCATTCCTTAACCGTATGTACAGAATATACTTCTCACTGAAAAGGGATTTCAGTCTACCGAACAACAAAAATATATTCAAGCCTTCTCACAAAAAAAAATTAAGACAAAAAGAAATCTGGTTGCTATGGCAGTGCGGGTACTAATTTCTATTCCATTCGATTTTTTAGTTTTATGTCGGCGTAGTGCGCCCCTAGCCTGGGTTCCAGTCTGATCATTTTTTCTTCTTTTTTATTTTTCCGTTCCTTGGTCAATATTAATCGAAATCAATAACGGACAACCGATACCTTTGATGTGGTATATTTTTATTCACTTATTTTTTTAGAATATTAGTATTAGAAAATATTGTCAAAATATTGACGACTGGACCCAGGCTATGCGCCCCTTGCCTCTAGCATATATAGAGTGTGCACCTTACCCCCAGTTTTATGCACCCACGTAGGATTTAAGAAAGGGATTCTGGCTGTATAAATACGTGAGGCAATTGAATACATGTAGTTTGAATGTGTAATTCAAAATCAGGCCCGATCGCGCAGGTCTTGTCTTGATAAATCCGTGTGTACACTGCCTTCATTGCATCTCCAGATACTAAGTTGAGAATGGAGATAGGTTAAGTTTGTTAAAGTTCGCCGCTCTTAAATTGTTGAACTGTACGCTGATTTTGGAAACAGATTTAATGGATGCATTTTTACAAAACTTAAACATGTTAACGGTATGAAGAGCAAATAGAAAAAAGCAATGTTCAATAAACATGAAACTAACTACACTTCAAAAGTAGAAACGTTAACGTCACCGAAAAAATAACAGATTTTTTTTTTTTAATTTGTGTGTTTAAATGACTGCCTTAATAAATCAACAGACACGAGGAAACTACAATAAAAATGTTTATTGTGTATATCAAGTTGCTTTAATCTTGTGCTTTTTTCATCATTGTAGCTTCAATAGTTTTGCGACAACTATTTTTGTAAGAAATCTGGAAATACATTGATTTCACTTATCCTGTTTACTTGTGTCAATTTGATGCTTTACATGAAAATGTTGTATATATGTAAACGGAATAGCATATACCACATATTTTTTGAAGTGACATATAGGCCCAATGCGGCCGGGTGTTAAACATTAAATTATTATGTTCTTTGCTTTGCTATACACATGTCACTATAATAAAATTATCTTATCTTAAACGGCGACGTCACAAGGTGGCATTTCTCGTGTGAAACTAATCGTGTATTATACTTCTTTTTTTATACATGAGAGATACCTCGTGAGATTTTAGTTTATTTCACGCACGGTCAATCAGCGAAGGCTCAAACAAGTCTGCGCATCTAGCAGTCTAATTCAAGCCTTTGCCCAATCGTAAATGCGGCTTTGTCAATGTGTAACTGTTTTCGATCAGCGGTTCGGATGTGAATACGAAATGTTCAGACACACTGGTTGGTCGACTAAGGAAAGCTGGGATGTACATGCATCCGGCGTTCATTTATTTATTTATTTATTATTTATTATTATTTTTTTTTGTTAGAGTGTCTTTTGAGTGCAAAGATGTTTAGATTTGAGTGTCATTTAGCGTTTACCAAGCCGCATCTTTTTGGACAGTTTATTTTTCACCAGGAGCCCGTGCCGGATCAGACCATGACAAATTTACTATAGAATACAATCGGCCTAAAGTTCCTTAATTTTAATCGCATTTTATTCTAAACATGACTTGTCTAAATTGTTGTAATCTTTGATGACGCTCTCTTTAATTACGCGCGGCGCGAAATAATTACGTCAGACTTTAAGACGTCATATCTCATGACGTAATTAATCTCCCGAAGACACATTATCGCATGGCGCGGCTCAAATGCACTCATAGCCCGACTCATAGCAAGAGTTAGATTAATGAGGCAAAAACATGTTTGTCCTGTGATAATTTTGGTTACCGATCAAGGATGGTGTTTCTTGGTGAAAATGAAGTACTCCTTTTCCAGAAATCTCCATGGAACGCTTTATGTAAAAATGGAATTTTGCTAAAAATACCCCTTTCTTTCAAACCCAAATTTAAAGACGATATTTTCAACCAAACACCACAACACAATCATTTCTGTACATACAATAGCCTTTTAATGTTGCAGAAATCATTAGGTTAAGCTTTTAAACAATTTCAAAGATTCTACAGAGTTCCAGAAAAAATCGTCACTTTTAAGAATATTAAAGATTACAAAATTTGAGCCATGAACTTGAGTAGCGATTGCTTTGTCAAAAACTTTTTTGATCCAATACTTTGACTCTCTTTGCAAAGATAGCAGTAGAAACTGGCTTTCTATCTTATTGCCTTCTGAGATGTATGGATTGTCTATAGGACAGGGGTTAACATTATCTCTTATGCAAACTTATCAGGTTTTCTTTTAAATATTTTGAGCAGTGTATTTGGGGTATTTTACAGACCTTCTTATTCTGACTTTACACAGTTTTCCTCAATTGAAGACTCTTTTCACATAGCCACAGATACAGATATAAATTATATCGTAAGTACTTGGGGTTTTAACTTTAACGTTCTAATGCACAGCTATCAGGGAATAGATGCACTATGCAGACAATTTTCTCTACATCAAATAATAACAGAACCAACTCATTTTACTGAGAATTCATCATCTTTGTTAGACATAATTCTCGTTACCAACAAAAATCATGTGACAACAAGTGGTGTTGGTGAACCCCTTTCTTGATCAAAACATTCGTTATCATTGTCCTAATTTTGGAATCTTTAAGTTTACGAGACCGAAAGTTCAATTGTACAAACGACACTTTTGGCAGTACGGTCGTGGTGATTATGATCACATGAGAGCACTACTTCTATTACAGACTTGTTTTCTCACCAGGACGACGATGTTGAAATATATGCTCTTAATTTGACTAATATAATATTACATATTGCTAAGGAGTGTATTCCTAACGGAGTTGTGACGATTAGTCCTTCTGATCCCCCATGGATCACTACAACCATTTAATGATACATTAGAAATAGAAAAAGAATATTCCGTAAAAGTAAGTAAGGGTGCAAAGATCAGGAATCGATACAATCAAGTACCACACCTGACCCAGGATACCAATGGGAAAGTGACAAACTCACAGTAGACACCACAAACGAGAGCCAAGAGGTCAGCCCTTTCCCAGCAGGTGACCACAAAGCACATATAAACAGACGCGCACAAAGACATAGCAAACACAAGACAGAACAAAAACATAAAAGATCCACAAAAGAAGTACAGCCTTGGAACGGTCAGTAAAATATTTTACTGGAGGGCTTAAACCGGTTTAACGGCGCCAACCTCACCCTTAATTCAGATGTGGATCAAGACACATAGATATTTGGTTTGCATGAAAGACCCCTAACTTATCAATGCATCATCTCCTAAAACATATAAATCAAGATATAACAAGGAGATAAAGCAAGGATAAGGACTCAACAGTAAATTAAACTGAATACCGGTGCAAAAGAAATCCAACAGGTAAACCCCAGTGGGCCCGACAAACAGCCAATGCATCAGTCCCTACCATCTCATCAATAGATAAGTCTTTAAATCGGAACCATCATAGAGTCTGAAGTCCGACCCACCGGCGTGCAATTAAAGAGGAAAGCAAAGTTGCCTACCGTGATTGGGTTGACTACAAAGCATGCAGTCTGTTGCAATACATTAATGTTATAGCCAATCTTTTTATAATGGGAAATTATTTTAATGAACTGCGCTGAAAAATTATTAGAGCCAACAATCTTCTTCAATTTATACACCAAGTCACCATAGAAATCAGGTTCTGAAAGTCCTTGGCGCAAGAGAGATTTAAGTCCAACTTGGAATTTAGAAATCAAATCATAGTATCGTCTATAAAATTTTGAAAATGTTTTGCGAAGTTTATGATATTGATAGCCTTGTTTAAGAAGTTTCTGAGTTAACAATTTATTGCGAGTGTTGAAGTCAGCAACAAACAAACAGACTCATCCCACTTTTGGCCAAAACTTCGCAAATTAAGAAATAAAGTTACATCACTGATACGAGATTCAAAATCCTCCTTTCGCAAAAGCATTGCCGATAAACTCAAGCCTGGGTCTATCTCTTCCAGGGACTGGTGGTCTACATTAAAGTTATATATCTCTCCTAAATCATCTTCTACCATACCACTACTGGAAAAATATGGCAGCATCTATGTAGATGAATTTGGAAAAGCCCAACGACTAAATGATTTCTTTACTCAATCTAGACGAAAGTAACGCAACATTACCAAATTTAGCTCCATACATTGGCAACTCTGAACTTGACTCGATCACTCTTAATTTTATTGAGGTTGTAAGTGTTCTTAAATCTCTTGCATCAGGCAAAGCTTCTGGACCAAATGGCTGAACAACCGTATATTAAAGGAACTATCGAAGGTGCTTGCTGAACCTCGCAGTGACTTCTTCAACTTTTCCCTTGCTAAAGACGTGCTTCCCTCCTCTTATAAAGACGCTAATGTGTGCCCTATACACAAAAAGGACGAAAGATCTCTGGTGAATAATTATAGACCAATATCCCTTCTTAATGCAGAAGCGAAAGTATATGAAAGATTAATTTTCAAACATCAGTTTAACCATTTGCAGGAAAACAGTTTTTTCTCACCTCTATTCAGTCTGGTTTCATGCCAGGCGACTCCAATGTGAACCAACTTACCTTCTTGTACACTATATTATGTCGGGCTCTTGATGCCAGCAAAGAAAACCGAGTTGTATTTTGTGACATTAGCAAGGCCTTTGATCGTGTCTGGCATGCTGGTCTAACATGTAAACTCGAAGCTGCTGGTGTCACCAGGAAACTTCTTGAATGGTTCAAAAACTACTTACTTGACAGAAGGCACACCGTGTAATACTTCCAGGCGTAAATTTTGATTGGTCAAAAATATTTGCTGGCGTTCCACAGGGTTCTATACTTGGGCCATTGCTTTTTTCTGATTTTCATAAACGACATTGTCAACGAAATAGGTTATTGCATACGCTTATTTGCTGATGACACCAGTCTCTTTATCATCGTAGACGATCATGTTGCTTCAGCAGAACGACTCAATGCAGATCTAATTAAAATATTACAATGGGGTGAAACATGGTTTGTAACATTTAATCCTAATAAAACTGAATCACTTATCATCTCTCGAAAAAATTAACAAACCTATACATCCACCCCTTTATATTAATAATCAACAAGTATTGGAAGTTGATTGTCACAAGCACATGGGTCTTTTTCTTTCAAATGATGGTTCTTAGCATCACCAAATAAATTTTATACTTGAAATAGCTTGGTGTAGAATTAACATAATGCGAAAATTAAAGTTCAAATTTGATCGAAAGTCCCTTTGGATCATTTATACAGCATTCATCAGACCTATACTTAAATATGGTGATGTAATTTGGGATAATTGTGCTCAGTATGAAAAAAATGAAATTGAAAAATACAACTAGAGGCAGCTAGAATAGCAACATGTACCACAAAATAAACATCTATTAACACTCTTTACAAAGAAACTGGTTGGGATACACTCGAAAAACGAAGAAAAAAACACAAACTCACATTATTCTTCAAAACGAGCGCAAATGTTTCTACATCATACCTCTCCATACCTCTCCTCCTTAGTGTCTCAATCTGTTGATCATGCATCTAACTACAACTTGTGTAATTCTCACAATCTCCGACCTGTCGCTACAAGAACAAATCTGTACTACAACTCATTTTTGCCATCTGTAATTAGGGACTGGAATGAACTACCTGTCGTCGTCACACAGCTAGATAGTGTTAGCTCCTTTAAAAACTACCTCAATAGGGATTTTGCTCCAGTTCCTAAATACTATCTTACAGGCAATCGGAAATCACAAATCTTACACACACGTTTGCGAACTAACTGTAGCTCATTAAATAATGAGCTGTTTCTAAAAAAAACATATCTGACTCTCCATTACGCAGTTGTAGTAGAATTGAAAACACTCAACATTTCTTCTTCAGATGCGCTCGATACAACGAACACAGAACATTGCTCTTTAACGAGGTTTCCAAGCACCAGCCGGTTTCTCTTAATTTGTTACTGTATGGAAATAGCTCACTTCCACATGAAATCAATGTCTTCATATTTCAAATGGTACACAAGTACATATCAGATACTAAGCGTTTCACCTAGATAAATATTATACATTTTCTTTGCTCTTAACCTAAGGACATAATAAGAGTACAGATGTAGTACATGACGGTATTCGCAATTGCAATTTGCCTATCGCATATATGCCTGGCCTGGTATCGGTGTTCACCTTCCCCCACTCCAACCAACGTTTGCACATCCTATTTTCTTTTCAGTTTCATTATATCATTAAAATGTATGTATTATCATTGCTAACAAATATGTTCAAATCTGAGTTCTGCTCACTGCATGGGACAGTTCAATAGTCTTGTTTAAGACTTGAATCATTTACTCATAAATTCTACCCTAGTCTTGTTTAAGACTTGAATCATTTACTCATAAATTCTACCCATGGACTGGTTCTACAGCATGCCACATTGTTGATGCTGAATGGGGCATACTCACTATAAGCACCGATATTTGTTAGCGTTGACCAATTTCAATACTATTATGTATAATGTTCTTTATTGTCTGCCTTCCACTTACATATTATTTTGCATTGGAGAAGAACTATAAGTTACATGTTTCCGTTCTAATCATTATCTTATTCTTTCAAGCTGAATCTACCATGTACAAATCAATTTGAATGAAATATGTTTAAACCAAGGGTAGTAAGCACGGGGGTTGTAAACTTTTTTTATATACTTAACTCAACTTAGCATGAAATTCATCCTGCTCACAAATGTTAAAATGGAATTTAACATTAATTAGCTGGATGAATAAAAGACCTGAGAGTTTTAAAGCAAGAACAATCTTTATTTTTTGGTATTTTAGTTTATGAGCTGTTGAAATTTCATGCTCAGTTGAGCTGAGCATAAAAAAAAGTTTTAAACCGCGGGGCCGGGTTCTGCTGGCAGTGGCTAGGTATCCTGAAATTGTAACAATTTATTTTCTATCGAAGAAACAACGTCCATCTTCGTCATTTACTGTGGCCGAACTGTATTGTCGTAGGTATAAACGTCCTTTTTCTTCCGGGTAAAGGACCGGGATCCGTTTGAACGCAATTTGTCCTACGAGACTGCGTAAGTCAGTTCAACAGCTGTCGTCCTCAAAACTTTCTGAATATGGCTAAAACTACATGTATGTACAATGTCGTCTCATCGTTGCAGGTATAGATTTATGCGTGGACTAGTCATCTTGCAAGACTGGTCTGGAACTCCCGAAGGTGCAGGGTCTCTGTCTTGTGGGAGTTCATTCCAATCCCTGGTGGTGCGTTGGAAGACCAATCGTAACTGGATCTTGTACATGAGACCCAGCATATATCCCATGTAAGTATCCTGGGCCCGGAATTACAATGCCTACTTAAAGTTAAGGTAGACTTAAATTGACGAACTTACTTAAATTTCACGAAAAGTGCATTACAATCATTTTCCCTATCTTAAACGTCTCCTTATCTCGACAAAATACTTAAATATTTAAGGTAGCAGCGAGGCTACCTTAAAGTTACGATTTAACTTTTTGACGGGGTTGCGAGTTCGAACCCGGTCACAGTACCATGTTATTTTTTTTTTTTTTTTTATCAATTATTTATTGAACCGTGGCATGTGATTTCCGACAATGTGGCATTTTGGACATGTGTAGACTAAGACGAGCCTGTGTAGCCGCCTTTTAAGCTTAGACAGTCTAAATGCTGTTTGGGCAGTAGCTACATATTCATAGAATATTCAAACGACTAGCAAAGGCTCTGATCAAACTGCGCGTATGCGCAGGCTGATCTGAGGCTCTGCTCGTCACACATACCACATTGTTAGGAATCTCATGTAGCGGCTCATTTAAAGATATAATTGATAAGCATTTCCAAACCATTTGGGTTGCTTAATATCACTTTACTTGATTGTATCGATTCCTGATCTTTGCAACCTTACTTACTTTAATGACAGCAAACAATGCGTACCCTATTGAGTTGATGCATTCAGTGGCATCTCGCATATGCGTTTTCGTGTTTGATAATGTCCCATTTGATGGACACTTTGTATAAATTAATGTTAAAACTGTTTTCCAATGATGCTTAAAGGACCTATGTGAAAATATGATACAATAAAAATGAAGAAAAAGACATGAAAGCATTGATGGGATTCGAACCCGCGCATAATGCAAAAAATAAATGTATGTTCTGCTGCCAGCAACTCTATCTTCTGAGTTATACAAGATGATATCAAACAGTTTTCAAAACTACACCTGACTGCTGAATATGCCAGCCTACTGTTTTGATTTCAATGTTTACAAACAAGCAAATGTAAACATGGTCATTAGATGTTGGCAGCACTATAGAAGGTTTTAAGGAGCGATATCGTTTCTATACCACCACGATAACGTATATCCACGCGCGGATCCAGGAATTTTTCGTCGGGTTTGGCGGTGGAAGGGGGGTCCAAGTTCGACTGACTAAAAAAAGCTCTGACGTTGTTTTTTTCTCTACTTTTTTTCTGTAAGTCCTCAGCTTATTTTGCAGAGGGAGTCCAGTGATCATGGCTTTTTCAAAGAAAACTATCATTAAACTATAACTTTCCGATATTCCATGGAGAAGTTCCAGGGGGTTCAACTTTTCCCAGGTGGAGGGGGTCCAATTGCATATTTCTATATAAACCTATAGAATTTGTGATTTTCTAGGGGGCTGGGGTCCGGACCCCTGCCACCTCCTCTGGATCCGCGCGTGGCATCGTTAACTGGGTTCTTCGACACATCGTCTTGGCCAAAAGACTCAGCATGACACTCACTCCATTGATGAAAGTTCTGTGCGGCTGTGGTAAACAACGACGGGGTCCTACTGTTTAGTGATTGGAGATACGATTGGGGTATCAAAAATGCCATGAGTAGGGTAGTGCACCGTGTATCAAAGGCGTTTTGTGCTATAGGATATTGTATTATTCCCAACGTCGGATGTGAAGGGAGTCTCTACATATGAAATACCGAATTACCCACATGCTTTGTCCCACACTGTATGCGGCGATCACAAATGAACTGATTTGCTAGAAACGCTGTTTTGTATTTAAAAAATGCGTATCGCTGCCTATATCAGGTACGATTTTTTAGTAATAAGGCTGAAGGGTTCAGTACATCAAGAAGTCTGCGAGTATTCTATAACTACCCACCCCCCCCCCCCCCCCCCCCCCGTTAAGCATATGAAC
Source organism: Loripinus fragilis (assembly GCA_964019695.1). NCBI lineage: Eukaryota > Metazoa > Mollusca > Bivalvia > Lucinida > Lucinidae > Loripinus > Loripinus fragilis. Next base: position 50,932,668 of record OZ026525.1, on the reverse strand, counting down.
AAACTAGAGGATCTGAAGGTCATGTAGCGCTTACCTGATCTCATTGATTAAATTAAGATAGGTCAAGGTCAACTTAGGCTTATTATTGAAACATATTTTGTTTTACCATATATGGGAGTGTTTTTTGGTGTGTGTTTTTTCATTTGCTTAATCACGTATGCATTGTAGCGCGTTGTGGCTCAATTAGCGCCTTTAAATTAAAATAAACTAGCTAAGTATCTGATAATCAGCCGATTTCTGGCTTGCCATTGGGAATTTATGTGTCCAAAATGAGTACATGTACGCCATGTAAGCCATTAGTTATGACTCGACAGGGCTCGCGAAATAGATGGGTAACCGGGTGCCACTTTGGCAGAGATATTTGTAGCTTATAGCATGGCATCAGTGTTGTACAGCTCAAGTCGGATGAAAATCCCGAATTTACGTAGACCTCGAAGTCTCACAAATTACTGATCTTGCTTGGGGGCGCAGTGCTTCTGTGGTAGAGTGCTTGACGCGAGACCGAGGGGCCGCGGATTCGATTATCACCGGCGTAACTGCGTTGTGTCACTGAGCAAGAACATTTATCCTAGCTTAGTACTAGTTCAGCCCAGGAGGCCCCGTCCCTTTATAACTGAAAGATTGTTGATGGGACGCAAATAATCAAATCAAACAAACAAACAAAACTGATATTGTACTGTTTACCTTAACTTTAAACATTCGTATGAGCAAACTGCAACCGAGCCAGCACGATATTATGGTACTTATCGCATAGGCGAGCAACCATGGATTGCTCAAGGATCCACATAACCTGCCAATCCACATCAACTCAAAATATGCACGCGTGTGATGGTTCAGAAAAAAGGATAAAAAAACTTAACCCCCACTGGATAGCTGATCATGCAGCATTTATGTTAGGTTATACGGATGGGATAAGCAACACAGTATCATTGGTTAGCCTATAAATAGTCTACAACGAGTTAGATGCATGTTGACTGCTCCCACAACACACACAAAAACATGGTCATCGAGAACGAGTTCGTGTGTACTCCCCCCTACCCCCCCCCCCCCCCCCCCCCGCAGACCACCCCCACCTGCCCTCCCTCCCGTCTCCTCTAAAATGACGCATACACTCTTTTATGAAATGGAAAATATTAACACAAGTAATTCTGTGTCGTGGGGAGGGTTTTAATGAGCAGGAATTACTCTACTTTGTAGTATTTTTCGAGTCCGCTGATTAATTTATAGGACGCGCGAAACACTTGGGTCGCTTACAGTCATTAAAACTCTATATTTTTCGTATGTCCTCGTAAGCCTTTCCGTCAAATTAACGATTTTAGCCGAGGATTTATACTTAAGTTAGGTTCACAAAATCGGTGCATTATAAATGCACATTTAAGATAGAATCTTAACTTTAAGAAATATTGGAGTTAAGTTCGTAAAAGTCAACTTAACTTAAGGAGGCATTGTAATTCCGGGCCCTGGTGTTGTGTTTGGTCTTAGTACTTAGTATCCTTTATAGTTTTGCAACCATCTCAGTTGGTTGCTTTGCTTTAAGTGTCTTCTTACTGGCATGTGGTTGTTAGTGTTCTGTGTCTCTTCCTCACGGTATCTTTAGTTGGCCTGCAACCTATGGTTGTGACATTTCCTTGTCATACTCTGGGAGTTGTCTCGCAGGCAGTTCTATTTATTGCCAGCCTGTAAGTCAGTGGTCAAGATGATCGGTCTGCTATTCAATAGTTATTCAAGCGCGGTCTGTTCGGCTTGTCAGAGGGAATTCGACCCTCTTGTTGCGCATATTATTTTACGATGTGAGTCGAATGCCCAAGTTCAGCACGATATGTGGGTGAAAATGGACCAACTTTAAAAACTTATGATGACGACTACATTAGAGTTTAGCAAGCATCTGGGTAGTTTTGATACATGGTGAACAAATACTCTTTTTCCATAAAAGTTGCAGGCTTCCTACATAGGCTGCTCTGTTGAGTACGCGGAGAAGCGTTATGAATAGCAATTGCCCATGTAATGCTTTCGATATTGTTCTCGGTGTATCTAGCGCTACGTGCTATGGGCAATGTCGCATGCACTGAGGTATATATTTATTTTGAAGAAGTGCTAATCACCACAGCCCTCTGTTAATAGACTGAGGATGCTGGCAAGTGTACAGTGTATTTGTTTTCTGTGTTGCGTTGCTTTTTTCTCATGCTTTGTGTTATATTTCTTGTACGCATGTATATGATGCTCAAATAAAGAATCTGTAATCTATCTAGTTCAATCCTTAAATATACTGTTCAACAAAAGTTTAGCACGGATAAATAAAAAATGATTATTATTTGAGCAAATGGCTTAAAGTTATAAATTATCTGCTTAAATGATGGTTTGATATGTGATCAAGTTGAGGAAAGCTATTAGGGTACTTTAATTGGATTTCTACTGCGTCGTTCGTTACTTTTAACAAGAGAGGGGTCAAAAACGTGTTTCAACTGTATTATTGGCAATACAAAATTAATACAGCATCGGTTTATACAGCCCTTGGTTTTCCAGCTTGGTCGAATCAGCCTTTCTGAAAAAAAATAAAGGCCGTCTACATTGAGCATTTGAAGCAAAAGTTAAGTCTTGATAACAACTAACGTCGGTGTTATAATGACGTTTACAAGTCAATAACAGTACTGACTTCGATGAGTAGGCATGCTTAATTGAAAGGGTTTTCGTGTTTAGGAGGATGCTAAAAGAGAGGCAATTAAGGGTAAGGCACGTTAATAAAAGTTTGTCCCTGGGTATTTAGTTCATAAAAAAGTGACTTAATCTGAAATTGAGGCTAACTGTAGGCGGTAACGCTTTCTAAAGAAGACGTTTTCAAAGGATCAACTAACAGAAATATTCCTGGTGCTTGTGCCACTCTAGCATCAACAAGATTACTTCACCGCTTTATTTAGTTCGCTGAAAAGTCAAGAAGTGGTAAAATACCATTTTAACGTCATAATGGAACGGTTAAACGTGGCATAAACAGATATTAAACTTTGATGTTTTCAACGTTTTTCATCATTAAGAACCTTTTGCCTTACATTAGAATCAAAAGTTTCAATTTCCAATATAGGCGTGTATCCTTTACATGTCCATGACATCAAATTTAACGTCAATCCACTGACGCCTAATCAGATTACCTTTTGTCTGGCGGACACGAAAGAACGTAAATTTCAAGATCTCCATATATGTGGATAACATCAAATAAAATGTTTCATGTTCATTCAAAGTGGGGCATCATTTTAAAATCCGTGCTAAACTTTAGTTGAGCAGTATACATATTGCAAGCGTAGCTTTGCGCTGTTACAAAGCCGTGGCGGTTCTAGAGGGAGTTCATGGGGTTCGCTCGAACCCCCTCCCCTCACTCCGTTTTTAAATATCCTGTGAAAATTAAATAATTTGGTCTCAGTGAGACCAAATTATTTCATTTTCATGGGATATTTAAGGAAAATTAAAGCAAATCAGCAAAGCGAACACACACATCTTTATACATTCGAGCCCCCTTTCCAGAAATCCCGGATCCGCCCCTGCACCAGCTTATATAGCATTCTGTAAGTGTTTTCAACAAAATTTATAAAAACTAAACTTGAGCCAGCACATGAAATGTTGACCGGCTTATCGCAGTGTCAAACGACGAATGCTCTGTCGTCAGAGCCTTCGCTGCTCGCACACAAAAAGAGTTTGCATGTTGAGTGAAGACTCAGGCCACACTTTAGACCTCTAACTCAGCTGGATACGTTAGCATAGGCGTTTAAATGAAGCTTTTGCGCATGTGCAAAAAAATAGAACCAAAATCTCATGAGCCGATCCATAATTTTATTTATCCGAGACAGGAATCCTCGCATATTCCTAAATCTTATTTCCGCGGAAACGCACATCCACAGTTCAGCGGCTCTGCGGCGCTAAAATTGAAAATGCTTGTCAAATATCCCGCTCGTATTCCCAAATTTCACAATTCTCGATCACGAAAACTCTTTTTCAATTATCGTTTCTTATAATATTATTCGCATCTTCGGTGAAATAGCTCACTGTTAATTTATTTTCCCATCTATTTCTGCTGTATTTGACAAATGGATTTTTTCTGTCAATCGCTCTTAATATTCTGTTAGCCGTATCTATCATAAGAAATAGATCTAAAACCTACAGGCCCTTATGTTATGAAACTTTTTTCATGCTCAACTAGACGGGGCACGAAATCTCAATCATCGCGGTTCATAAAAACTAAAATGCTGATTTTTTTTTATCTATTCAGTGTTTTTTAAAGATATGAAAGAGAAATAGGTGGAGTTCGAATGTTCAGTGTTTTCTCTTTAGGCCGCTTCTTGGGAGATCTTGCTTTGCCTTTCCGTGTGTGCGTGCGTGCGCGTGTGTTTTAAGAGGGAGTGAGTGAAATTTTCTATTATTATTATCTTTATTATTACTGTTATTATTTTAATTATTATCATTTAAGGAGCGCAGTGGCTCGGTGATAAAGTGCTCGGCTCCAGGCCTAGGGGTTTCTAGTTCAAAAAGTGGCGGATCCAGAGGGGTTAAGGGGGTTCGCTATAACCCCCTCCCTGCCCCCCCCCCCCCCCCCCCCCCCCGTTTTTAAATATCCTATGATAATGAAATTATTACATTTTCATGGGATATTTAGGGAAAATGAGAAAAAAATCAGCAGCGCGAACCCCCACACTTAATATATATATAAATCCCCTTTCCAGAAATCCTGGATCCGCCCCTCCATGCTTGAGCATTGTGTCAGCATAAACGCAAACATTATTATTATTATCATTATTATTATTATTATTATTATTATTATTATTATTATTATTATTATTGTTATTGCATGTATATATTATTAACAAGAGTAAATTTATCGAAAAAATCATTTTCTGAAGCACTAGATTGACGAAAAATGATAACTGCTAAATAGAGACATCTGTCTAATTTTCTGTTTTAATTATAGAAACCATGTCTAAAAATGAACATATTGCACCAAATCGGTGTCTTGGCTACTCTTTGATTTATCTCTCCAAAAATATAGGTAGCTATTAGCCCCTAATTAACCTTCCACTTAGTAATTAAAAGGCTTGGAACAGATTGTCTGCTAGCTACTGGGCCGAGACCGATAATCAACCGACCGGAAAGTCCTTTATGCATTGGGATTTCGGCCTCCTTTTTTATCTAATGGGAGAGGCGACATACTGTCTGGGACAGGACAGGATAGGACAGACGGACAAACGGATATTTATTTATTTATCTTTGTGGTCATTGTATTTTTTAAAGGTTGACTTTAAAGATAACTGATGAAATATGCTACTGTGGTTCAATTTTATGTTAAAAAATGATTAAACTTTACGAAACCTTTAAAGAAACACGAACAATTATTGGCCGTCCACTTAATATTAAAAAGCTTTAAAATAACTGAGTTTGGTCCAAAAATAATAATAAAAAAAAGCTACTGTGCCCACATGGATCTTCACAACTTGTGAGACGCTTCGCTGAGACAGAAAAAAATGAACATATTTCATGAAAAATTTAAGATCAGATTTATATCATAAAATTTCATGCAGCCCCTATTCGTTGGCTTTGTCCCATACATCTGTTATGATATAAATGCTTTGTTTTAACGCGCAATTTAGAAAATTATGAAGGTAGAATTAAAGCTGGTGAAACAGGCTTTCAGAGATATCCAATGATACCAACAACCATAGTGGCCCTAAAATCGTGTTCTAAAATCTGCTATGTATTTGCAAACATTGCCTGAGATTTTCAATTCTTGGCCGAAAGGTCCGTAGCCGAAACGTCCGTGGCCGAAATTTTCGAACATCGTTCGAATATTTGATTTTGATACGACTGACTGCGGAGTTTATTTCACTGTTCACTTACATGGGCAGATCAAGAGGGAGGGGGGTCAGGGGCGTTTTCCTTCAATTCGAGTCGATATTTTGGTACTTATCGCAGTCTCGTCAAAGCATTCACTTCTCGCATACACAAAGTATGGAAGTAGAGGGAGGCTCCTACCAAATACTAGACATATACCCCCTCTGGACTAGCCAGCATGGACGTTTAAATGAGGTTGTGCATATGCGATAAGTACCCAAATCTCGTGTGCTGGTCCAGAAAACATTAGGTAATAAGAGCCCATTAGGATATTGGAATGTGGTTATTGAAATGGATGATGGAACTGATTTGAGTTGAAATTATCAAAAAGTCTAAAATTTGATTAAGTTATAACATACGGTGCTCGGACATTTTGGCCACGGACATTTCGGCATAGGACGTTTCGGCCTGGACATTTCGGCCACGGACGTTTCGGCCACGGAAAATGTTGAAGGTGGACGTTTCGGCCATAACCATAAATTTTGGGTTTGGGATGTGTGCATGCATAAAAAAGGTGATGCATTTCATAAGCTTTTGAAATCAAATATGCATGTGAATACTTATAGTTGATTCAAAGATGCATGATAATAAGAGTATGCTATTTTTCATAGAAACAGGTAAATTATGGTATTTGTTATATGACTGGAGAGAATCCTGTCTCCTGATTGGCCCTATTTGTCTTCATAAATCTCTATGTCTACCTAAAAACTGGTCTAAACTGGCTCAGAAGGTGATATAGGATGAAATCCAGCTCAAACCAGTCTCCAGAAGTTAATATTTTTGACACTTCTGCAATATCACCCTCTAGAGAGCTAAAAAAAGCATGATGAGTATAAAACTAGCATGTGCTGCATGAAATTGACATGATTTACTGTTTCACACCCCAACAGGTAAACTAAAGACTTTCATGAATTTTAACAACTGTTTTGTTTGTTCATTTATCTTTGTTTGAATAAACAAAATGTAAAAAAAAGTTTTATGATTAAATTTTACATTCCACATTCAGAGAATTAACATACATTTCAAATTGAAAAAAACTACATTAAAATATTTTAATAACAGTTGATAAAACTTGTTAGAAAATCCTTAGGTTGAAGGTTGACTTCAACAACAAAAGTGAGAGTAGAAAATTTTCATTCTAAGTTGAAAAGTCATATAACAAAACAGTTATTGACTTCCATTTCGGTAGACATAAGGATTTATCTACCCTTAAAAGTGATATTCACCTCGGCCTAGCGGCCTCGGTGAATTATCACTTTTTCGGGTAGATAAATCTTTATGTCTACCTCATTGAAGTCAATAATTGTATAATATTATACAGAAGTAAATGATAGAGTATAAAGTACCCATTACCTGAATTAGTTAATATTTTTAGTTTACAACAATTCTCGTGTATCTTTGAATCTACTGTACATAACAATTAATAAATGTTAACTTCTTTCATGCTGAATCTTGGTTTATCTTTTTTCTTCAAAACACTGCAGATCCAGATCAGCCAGCTCCCTACCTGATCAGGATCCACACTGTTTTCATCTCTGCTTGTAAATACATGCAGTTTAATAACTGATAATACAATGTATAGTATATAAGATTATTCAGTCAATTATTTCCTAAGAAATGATCGCACATTAATTTTATGCATGCACACACCCCAACCCACAATTTATGGCTTTGGCCGAAACGTCCACCTTTGGCATTTTCCGTGGCCGAAACGTCCGTGGCCGAAATGTCCGGGCCGAAACGTCCTAGGCCGAAATGTCCGTGGCCGAAATGTCCTACATTCACACATACACCTAAACCCATGAATGCCGAAGTTTTATTGGCATATATGGGTTAAGCCAAGATCGTTAGATAAGCACTACAACTTGATTTAAGCATTTTAAAAGTATTTGTGACCTTAATATGTAAATTATTATAATTGTATTTGATTGACTAGAAACTGTATAGTTTACGTCAAATAAATAATCTGTTCTGTTCTGTTCTGATACAACACATATACACATGCATGACAGAAGACCATGTAATAAACATGCAAAATACAACTGATAATCGCGTTATACATCGAAAAAATATAGCCAGTCCTTGAGATTTTGGTAACCGTTGTGTGGACGACAAAAAATGCGAACGAGTCCAAGCATGTGCGCAGTATCGAACAGACACTAAATGATGCATATAACCTCCCCGTGCAGAAGCACATGCACGTTTAAAGAAAGTGCACTTAACACAAAAAATAGATAAATACATAAATAAACAAACAAATAAATAAATAAATATGGTTATTATCTGCATAGTTTTGATGTAATATTTTTTGGGGAACAGAAATGTATGTAAAAGCATGATAGATGGTCAAAACAACATATGTCAAAATGTATTATATACAGAATAAGATAATTGTTGAGTTTCTAACAATTAGAAAATTGATTTTTTAATCCATCCATACACAACGAAATGTAATTTCGCGTGCAGCTAGAATTGAATTACGGTCATATGTAATTGTCGGATTTTCACGAAGATGTCAAGAAAATAATCATTTTTCCACGATAAGAGTGTTGAAATTTATCCTAGAACGTGTGAAACGAACTGTCAAATTATAGGAGAGATCGAAATCTAGGTAATATTAAAAGAATAAACTGAAGAGTGGACCGGTTGGAAATAGAGAGAACCAAGAGATAACGAGAGAGAGAGAGAGAGAGAGAGAGAGATGCCAAAATAATAATGGTAACGACAGCATCCTTTATACCCCCTGCTGGTTCTCATGCAATATTGCGGAACTCCATTGTTTCATACTAAGGGCCAACTTAGCCCCCTTTTTTTGATGGATTGTCCCACACAGTCATAGGGGCGTAGCTTGCCAAAAATTCAATGTACGCAAACAATTGTGGGAACGTGGTTAATGCATAGCTGAATGGGAGCATTTACAAATATCGTAGACCCAGATGAGTCGCCGCATAACGCGGCGTCTCATCAGGGTCTGCGCTATTTGCCGTGTAAGGTAACGGTGGACAATATCAAATTGTATATGAATCAGGACCTCTTTCACTTCTGACCATTGAATACATTATTGCTAAACCCTTAAAGGAGGTCTTTGAGAGCAAATGCGATCATATATACCGAACTTGGGAGTAGACACATTCGAATTGCTTTTCCACACACATTTGAGCCAGTGCATGAGATTTCCAACAATGTGGTATGTGCGACCAGCAAAGCCTCAGATCAGCCTGCGCATACGCGCAGTCTGATCAGAGCCTTTGCTAGTCGCTTGAGTGTTGTATGATTGTTAAGCTACTGACTGAACACCATTTGGAGTGTCTCAGCTTAAAAGAAGGCTGTAGAGCCTCGTCTGAGTCTACACTTGTGAAAATGCCATATTGTTGGAAATCACATGCCGCGGCTCATTTTGTATGTATGCGTATCATCAAGAAACCTTCAGAACTGGGATAGAATAATCTGATGTTTTTGGTTAAAAAAATGTACGCAAATGCGTTTTTGCGTATATGTTAGCTACGCCCATGACAGTATGGAATTGTCTAGTGTGTATTTTAAGGGGTTTCCAGTCAAAATTTATACAAAACGATGTGTTACTGTCCATGAAGATTGTTTTATCTTAGCGAACAGTGCAGGCCCTGATATTTCATCTTGGTCTTCGTTGTTTGCCAAAGTGTCGCTCGAGCCTTCAACGAGTATCGAAAAGACAATACCTCCCCGTACATGCACGTTCAAAGGATGACATTTGCGACAAAAAATAGACAAATGGATAAACAAATAAATAAATAAATAAATATGGTTACATTTGTATTTTATACAACGATACATGTCCATAGTTTCGATTTAATATTTTTATACAGAATGAAAAGAGTTAAATAGGTATAAAACATGCATTTCTAAGCACAATTTCTGGAATTTCGTGCTCTCTGGAATAAACAGGAAAACGTATCAATTGGAACCCACCTCGAGCTTCAATCCGCTCCGGATTTTGAATGGTTTTGTGGAGTGATAATCAAGTATGTCACACACAACAAAAATAAATATGTACCTCAAAAGGAAGGAATGTGTGGACCGAATATTCAGTCAAATGCTCATATGCATATGATATTGGCGACACACATTAATTTTCTTTGATAAATATTTTTTTTTGGTTTAAATAAATGAAAAATTGCTAAAAATGTGTTTAAACCTTAAAAGCTTACCACTGTATCATTTTATTTCATATTTTAAATTAACGTTTACTTTCAAAAGAATAGCTGCCAAAATGAATAATTTGATGATGTAATGACAAAAAATATGCGAAGTAAATAGCTTATTACATCAGCGGCGGATCCAGAGGGGGTTCGCTCGAACCCCCTTTTTAAAAAAAAAATATCCCATAAAAATGAAATAATTTGGTCTCACTGAGACCAAATTATTTCATTTTCATGGGATATACTGGGACCAAATTATTTCTCATTTTCATGGGATATTTAAGAAAAATTATATAAAATCAGCAATGCGAACCCCCCTTTATACATCTGAACCCCCCTTTCCAGAAATCCTGAATTCGCCCCTGTACATGCCTGCAAAATAACAGAGAAAAAGAAGCTACATTCAGTATATATGTATATTTTTGAAAGAATATACATATTTTTGGGGATTCCCGCTACAAATCTTTTTCGCAGACTCTTTCATTAAAATAAAAGTGAAGGGTCTGAGGACTTTTTACCAAGAAGTGCTGATACAGTTAAAACTCAAATTCTTTAACTTGTTTTAATCAACAGTGTCTATTAAACTGTACTTTTTCTTCACTAATTTTATCGCCCAAGATAATGTTTTTTTAACAAGTCATCACAATGTTTGCTCGGTTTGTGATGATAAACAGCAATTTCGACAAAAACTGGGAGACTCTCTATCAAACTTGAAAAACTTTCACACGGAAGGCGTAGGTAAAGAGCAATTTGCCCACCTAAACTCCAACAAATTAGGAATTGAATAAAACAAATTCATGTTAAAAAGTAAATAGATAATAGTTTGTTTGTTTTGGCGTTCGCGCCTTCTTTCATCGCTGCTCATGTAAATTTCACGGTCAATCTGTTGCGGGCACCATTGCGTCTGGATAAGGCAGTGTTAAAATCCGCGCCAATCATTGACGACTTTCTCAACTGGTGGGCGGAGCTTAAGAAACTATGAAATAGACAGTAGTTTGTCGATCTTATCAAAAATATCGGCAAATCTGTGAAAGCAACACCCTGAATTTGGAATATCGCTCATTTTTGTGGATTTCTGTAAACAAGTTGTTAAAAGGTATTGTAAATTCTAACATGTTTTCATCTAAATTTTCTACTAGCGTAATATGTGTCTTAACAAAGTGGTAGGAGAGATACTTAAGTGCGACTCTTAATGTCTTTCAAGTAGTCACAAAAACAAAAAGCAAATGTTTATAAGTGTATATGATAAACAATTACTGTGAAATTTTGTCAACTTTTTGACGATATTGGATCATGGTATATAAAGTTAACTGTAATATGATTTTTAAGTGTGTTGTGTTTCTGTTACTGATCATGCAGTGGATATATATAAATTTAAAAGTAATCACATATCTTCTGAAACAACGTTGAACGTCGACAATGCAATGCACGTTGCATTGTCGACGTTCAACGTTGTTTCAGAAAAATATTGTTGCACAGACAACGTTCAGCTTTTTCTTTCCTTTCCCTTCAGTTTATTTGACTTGAAAATATCTGGTTAATACAAGCATGCTTTAAGTTGTAGATTATTATTTAAAATGAATAAATCAGTTATAAACTGTATATTAATTTACATTGTTTTTTTTATCGTCATGATTTGTCAATAATAAGCATTATTGCCCTCGCTATTACAGTATTGAGGGGGGGGGGGGGGGATTTTTTTTATTTGATTTTTATGTTAATTAGAAAAGAGTGCTTGAATTGTCAAACTGAAGGTTAACCTTAATCACACAGTTTTCAGGCTGAAACGTAGATATTTATTGCTTTGATTTTTATAGTTCTTTTTTCTTATCATTTAGCATGTTTAGAAGTTGGAAACAAGTGAAAAAAAGATAGCAAAAAATATAATAAAATAAAATGAAAACAAAATGGGTTTAACTGTTTTCTAACTATTCTTTCCTCACCTGAGTCTGTTGAATTAAGCCCCGCCCACTTTATAGTCGCGCGCGTGCCATTAAGCGGCATGGTTGTTAATGTAATTTCATGTTTCTCTATACCTGTAACAGCTAATTACGTAATAATTACAACATAATGATTGACAGGTGATTAGGTTAAACAAATAATGTGGATATATTGGCGTGGAAACACACATGTTCTGTTAAAAAGATTCTGGCGATCTGACGGACGTGATATCTATGTTTTAAATTTGAAATAACTTAAATTCAATCAAATATTCAATATACTACTGGACTAAACTGCAATTATCTCAAACAAATTGGTAAGTTTTTCAGCGTGGTGTTTTCAACACTTAAAAAACTCCATTATGATATTCCCGTTTTCCTTCAATTTAATGTGTCATATTATCAATGATTATAAATTGATGTCAAATGGGAAAATCTTCAATATGAATTTTCTGGCTCCTTGAAAAGTTTATTTTAGATATAATGTTTCTTTTGGCATCAAAAGAGAGAGAGAGAAAAAACAACATAACATACATGTAAAAAATAATCATATGGTTCAAATAGGTAAATTCTCCTTCCGGATCTCTAAAAATAGTTATAATAGTAAAAATAGTAATAAAAGTAATGATAGTAACTTCTAGAAAACTTTCATTGTGAATTGTGTAGTTGAGAAAGCAGTGCAAATGCAGTTCGGTGCATTCTTCGTATAAAAGAAGGACGTTTTCATTGCGTACATTTTCAAAACATATAAATTTAATTTAATCGCTTGAACCCCATCTGAAATATCCTTTAAACATGAAATAATTTGGTCTCAGTGACCAAATTATTGATATTTAAGAAAAACGAGACAAACTCAGCAAAGCGAACCCCCCACACCTTTATACATACGTACCACCTTTCAATCAATCCTGGATCTGCCTGTGAAATTAGTCTTATTTATTGAGCATTCAGATAGGTTCACCGCCGAAACCCGATTTTTTGACAGTTGAATTAAAAAAAAAAAAGTTATTCAATTGATAATTGCAGCAGACGACATTTTCAGGAAAAAAATATTGGCGGCATAAGGGTTAGTCCAGGTTTCCAGTACTTTTGCAAACTTAAATCGTTTTGTAAAGATATGCATTCCATGATGAAATTTGATGACCGTTTGCAAGCGAATTTGAGAGCATAAATTTGGGGTGAAGATACATTTCTGATGTATGTGGCTGGTAAATTTGAACAGTCTGCATTTTGAGCTATAAAAATTGAATTGGACATTAATTCCTGCAGAGTCGTACGTTGGGCCACTTACTTCAAAAGAAACAATATAATGTTAATGCTTAATTTATTAAAAAGACATGCAAACCATACAACTCCACACACAGTTGAATAAAGATAAGTATTTTTTTCAGTATATCGCCTGGCCCCGAGGTTATAAAACTTTTTTCATGCTCAGCCCAGCTGAGCACGAAATTTCAACTGCTCATAAAAACTAAAATACCGACAAATGAAGAAAGTTCTTGCTTTAAGTCTCTCAGATGATGCATTTATCATGCTTATAAATGTTTAAATGCCAAAAATTGTTGGCATTTTAACATTTATGAGCAGGATAAATTTCGTGCTCAGTTGAGCATGGAAAAAAGTTTTTTAACCTCGGGTCCTGATCTATTGTCTTCGTATTATCCGAAGTTTAGTTAATTTTATGCCGCCTTTCTGTAGTCTGTGCCTATCATAGACCCTCAAAACAATGCGCACAGCACAATGTGGACCGGCTGGTGTTTGTGGTGGCATGTAAGGTTAGACTTAAAAAAAAAAACATATCATTCGTAAACAAATCTTTCTCCGGTATAATTAATGAGCAGGGACTGATTCAAAAGTTTTGGGTATGGCGTTCCTAATCCGACTCGGAAAAAATTAAAAAAGACCAGCAAAGACTCGTAACACTATTTTATTTACTAATTTTCATTCGGTTTTCGTTTCATTTTTTTTTATCTAATTTGGAAGCTACTCTGGGTGTGCAAAACAGAGAATGCTCTGGTGATACTATGCGGATGCACAGGCTCACCTGAGCCTTCGCTGGTCGCCGTTGAGAAAGCATCATTTTCATATTATAATTTTGTTCTGTTCGTTCATTTTCGTTTTTATTATTTTCTTTTTTTTTGTGGTTTTCGTACAGATGCTGCTCTTGCAGGGGAATAACTACGGCGGGGGCGGAAGTTCGAACACCTACGGTCAACCCAGCAGCACAGCCGGACATATGTACGAGGAGGACATCATCTCTCGCGGAGCCCGGGCTTTTCCTCTGGGTCATGGAATGGTACCAACCCCACAGGCCTTCAGTTTCGGATTTCCCGTCCACCCAGCTCATGATCCAATGGGACTTTCTTCATGTAAGTCAAACATACCATTTACCATTTGAGCCTTGGCATGAGATTTCCAACAATTTGACATTCTGACAAGTGTAGACTCAGACGAGCCTGTGCAGCCTCCTTTTAAGCTTAACTCCAAATGGTGTCCAGTCAGTAGCTTAATATTCATAGAATAGTCAAGTGACAAGCAAAGGCTCTGATCAGACTGCGCGTATGCGCAGGCTGATCTGAGGCTTTGCTGGTCGCACATACCACATTGTTGGAAATCTCATGTCGCGGCTCATTTATAGTCAATTTCCGACTCGACAATATTTTAGTCATGCCGTTCTTTTGTTTTCGCGAGACAAATTCTGCATCATCATAATTGATGAAATCGGCCATCTGTGTGTAAAGATACGCTCTTATTCTTCAAAAACTAGTAGCAAAAATTGCATTATAGGACGGCACCTTTTCATTCGTTAAAATATCGTTTGCTGTCCTTCATATACTTTTTTACCTTTAAAAAAAGTCCAAAGATTATAACGTGACTACAAGTAACAGAAACTCACTGAACTGCCAGGATATAAGGTAAATGGAGGTGATTTTTGTAAAATCCCTACTCCTGTTTCAGAAACACACTAGACTCGCATTTACTCGAAAGCCCACAAGACGAAGAGTTTTCACTTTGAGTTAAAACAGTAATTCTGTAAAACATATATAACAAAAAAGGGCATTTTGTTATTTCCTCAAAGATATGTTGTGGGAACTTAAAAGAACCATCGGTTCTTTTAAATTCCCATCACATATATTTGCGCCACTGATACGAATCCGATGCATTTCAGATTTCTTCTACCTAAGCATATCTTCGAGGTATCAAACTTCGATTTATCGAGAGACAACTGTATCATAGCGATGTCGCTCGATGCTGAAGTGCAGCTCAGTAGCTATTGGCTTAACGGCATACTTCAACAAATTAATCTCGGCTCTAATTTGTGGTGATTTAACAGCGAGCGCGTGCTCATGTTGACACGAGGTGACGAAGCCGTATGCACGGCACGTGCTGCGGGTTTCGCGCTGTCGTTCCAAGGGACTCAATGAAATAGAATATATCACATTAAATGATGATAATTTCATAGAATTCCTGAGATTTCTTCACCAATTGCTGTTAAATAAGAATAGAATAAAAAGCATGTTTTACCCATAGGAGAATCCATGTTTATAAAAGCCTAAACTTGTTTGTCCAATCAGCTTTCAGTGATTTGGAATTGCACCCAACTTTCAACAAATGCATAAAATTGTCATTTTAACGTGCATACATTGCGCAGCTACCAAGTGGGGCTAGATGTCTATTTTCAGGGGCGGATCCAGGATTTCTGGGGGTTCATATGTATAAAGGGGTGGGGTTCGTTTTTGCTGATCTTATCTAATTTTTCTTAAATATCCCATGAAAATAAAATAATTTGGTCTCGTTGAAACCAAAATATTTCATTTTCATAGAATATTTTAAAACGGGGGACACAAAGGGGGGTTCGATCGAACCCACTGAACCCCCTCTGGATCCGCCACTGATTTTGTATGATTTAGCATCTTTTTCGTTCCTTTGTGTGTACAAGCAGCGAGTGTCTGGCAAGTCGGTGCATTAGCACACGGACCTGTCTGAGCCGTCACTGCTCGCCTGAGCGATAAGTACCATAATCACATGAGCGCACTTAGCCCATAAAGCGCTACCTATAATTTGCAGCAGACGACAATTTCCAATTTTGCTAATTTTTCAAAAATAACAAATAAGGAATGATATTTCATGAGAATCGTCTGCTGGCAGACTATTCTCATGAAGTATCATTCCTTATTTCTTTCGAAAATTAGCAAGGATGTCACAAACTTTGTCGTCTGCTGCAGTCGTGATTGGCGCTTTAAGGGTTAAAAATATTTTTTTTCTGCCTTGCACAGTATTGTAATGTTGTATCCTCATGGGCGTCAATGTCTACTGGAATTTTCTAGCTAAACCATCTTTTCTGCTCTGCTCATATTTGCATGAATCTTAATGTTGGTCCACTATACACTTTACCTAGATAAGTCCTGGGGACTCAATGTGTTAATGAGGTACCAGTTAAGTTTTAACTTGATAATTAATTAAAATCTTGCAATCAATTAAAGTAATTATAGTTTATTAGTTGAGTAATGGGCAGAAGTTGAGTTGATGAGTTTCTGAGTATTCATTGCTGTTTTTCGGGGAATATATAAGGAACCAAATATCATGGGGAGTCAGTATTGAAAAACTTTTTATTTCAATTTTGTTGTATACATGTTCTGCAAAGAAAATGACTTGTGTTGCGATGAAATTGCCAGGTAATTTTTGTTTTCCTTTGCATCTTTATGTTAATCTTTTTTCTATTTTTCCATCTTTTTTTTAAAAAAAATTTAAGTACACTTTCTTCATTGAATTTAATTTCACTAATTCTCTAAAGAGCAGTCTTTTCAGGATTTAGGTTGTTTGTTTCCAAGGCAAAAAAGTACTCTGTAGTCATATGTCCAAAATGAGCAACATTTTTGAGCGTGAAATTATTTTCTAACCTGTTATTTCAAACATATGTTTTGGGTGCTCTAAAGAACCGTCTCATTGAGGCCGTCTCTTTTGAGTATCAATAACATAGTTTTGGGTTTGGGTTGATAAATAAGAATTGTGTTTTTTTTGTGTGTGTTTTTTTTTCAAATACGCACTCTTATCTGTAAGTCCTATGCATTTGATTATTTGCATTAAACGTATGAAAAGACATGACATTTTCGGTACAAAACTATTGGAGGATAATGGTTAAAGAATATTCATTCTATTTGTATTATTTGTGTTTCAGTCGGTCAGAGTCAACAGTTTGGCGGCTACCCATCCTTCTCGGGCCACAGTGACCACAAGAGAATGCTCGGAGGGCCCACGAGCGAGGGGATGGACAAGAACCTTAAGATCACCCTTGAGAACAGGGATCTCTGGGCTAAGTTCAGCACCCTGGGGACTGAGATGATCATCACTAAAACAGGAAGGTAGGAACTTACTTTTAACCCCCTCCCCCCTCATTTGTATTGTAGACGACAATATGACTGAACCTACTGAGTGGTGCTTTTAAGTCGAGCAAAGTTTTCGCATCTACAAAAGACTATTTTATTTGGTTATGAATATACTAACTAAAAGGCTTTTGGGTAGGGTGGAGTGGGGGAGTAGTTTTGTATTTTTCTCTTTTCCTCTCCGGTATTTTTTGCGTGGATAAAATATGGACACAAAATAAGAGGGGCTAAAGAATACCTCTTAGTGTCAGGACCAAATTACTTATTCAAGAAATGCATTTACAAACAAAGTAGTCCCAGATCAGCCTGCTCCTAGAGGAGCAGTCTGATCAGAGACTAATTGCTTGTCTCTTCGTTAGAACTTCTAGCAGACATAATTCTCAGCAGAAATAATGATAATGATTGAAACTTTAGAGACTAGTAAGATATCTATTGAAATTTTTTCTTCTTTTTTGTGGTTATTGGGGTTGAAACAAGCGTGTGTTTTGACAGATAAAAATACATATGTGGTCAAAGTTGTGACATTGGGTGTGATATCTAACCCCAGATATAAAAACCGGAACCGTTCAAATTTACATATGCGGAGGTGACACTATTCCATTGTTCCTGTGATCTAACAAATTTAAGATCAGGAATAAAAACTCACACTAATAACAAGGGTTACAACAACATTTGACTTTTGTGCAATACCATCGAAACACACCATTGTTTCAAGGTGTTTAGGCAACGTGATATATTTCCCACGAGTTTCCCACTGATTTCCAATGCCACTAACACCTTGACCCTAAGTCACCTCGTTTTGACATATTGCATTCGGAGTTTAATTGTATACTGCGCAATCAATTAGCAAGTTTTCTTGATTAATCTCAGCAGTCAATGCGCCTGTTAGCAAGCATTCTGAATTTCAAATAAATCTATAATTCATAATATCTGTATAATATTGCTTTTTCTGCCATATTGATATTTGCAGGGACTCTATACGTATATGTATAGAAAGACCCTGATATTTGCACCCTGTTTTTGCGGTTTCTGACCAGGTATGGCTGTAACCAGTCTGCTCAGCTACAGAGACTAGCTAGACTGTTGAAATTTTACATGAGGCAAGTGTGACTACTATACTATACATACGGTGAAAGCAAAGACGCTGATCAGACTGCGCATATGCGCAGCCTGATCTGCACCTTTGTAGTTCGCATGAAATGAAGTCAGCGTTTCGCGCTAACGTCCATTTATCAACATTGCACTAGAACATGTTCATCTACAATTTGGGAACTTTTTCTTATATGTTTTGTTGGCAACTTATTAGCCACTATCTCATCCTCTTGTTTTCTTGAACAAATTTGGAATAATTTGCAACTCAGCTAAACTACGATAGTTCACACGGATGCATCCCTCATCCACATAATGCTTTCTATTGGCACATTTTGTTGTGTGACAAACTCACCAATGATAGTGTGAGAAAAATAGATTCTGTGTAATTTTATTTATAGGTGGTATATTACTGGTCCATTACTTGTCATCCCCTTCATTTTATATGAAAAAGTCCATGATTTTATTATTTTTTCTGTTTCTTAAAAAATATCGCTTTATCAGAAGATTTAGACAAGCCAGCGCATTCAGGCGCGCAATTAAATCACATCAGAAGCTTCTCTTTCGCACGCACAAAACTTGATATGTCCGCATGGGCGTTTAAATAAAAGGGGCTTTTGCGCATGTGAGATATTTATGTGCAAGCCCAAATACCAATATCATATCCGCTGCTCAGCTCTCTTCAGCTCTCTTCCTCTCTCTCCCTCTCTCACTCTCTCTCTCTCAGTAAAGCATCATTGAAATATACTTAATTGTCACAATAGCAATTTAAAGTCCAGTCTGTCAGTCGCGTGGGAAAATATTTTTAATTGTTACGTTATTATTACGCCAATTTATATAACAATAAAGACCTTTACACGTAGAAAATAAACCTACTAATAAAGCGAGTTAATCCCGATGTAATTCTTTCGTAAGTTTAAAAGTTTCCGCAGAGTTTTAAAGAGGAACTAAATGGGATTATTCTCTTGATTTCTAACTAAAGTGGCACTTATTTTCGTGGCGGATTAGGATCAAAATCAGCGATTGAACAACGTGGGAATTTTCACAGTTCCGTTGCAGGCATGTTGCATATGAATGTTTGCCTGTGTATTGCATTTTCGTCAACAACAAAAACATTATGTACCAACACACGACGTGTATTGTTTGTGTTGTTCTTGATTTGCTTTAATGGTAATCATAAATGGCATTCCAGTGGTGTATAGCGTTGATGCGACATACGCTTAATGCAAGTATGTTCTTAAAATTATGAAATGGATTTCTTTTTCTTTTTTTCAATTCAATCCCTATGTTCATGACATGTTATCTCGTCATTTAATTATTATTATTATTATTATTATTATTATTATTATTATTATTATTATTATTATTATTATTATTATTATTATTATTATTATTATTATTATTATTCAGGGATACATGAAATATGCAATGAGTTATATTCCATATTGGCAAAGCTAGTCGTCTCAATTTTGGCATGAGTCTATGGCATACTTTCCGTATGTACGCAGCGAAGGCTCTGGCGAGGCTGTGCAAATGCGCAGACTCGCCAGAGCCTTAGCTTCCCGACAACGCGATATGAACAAAATCTTATATGTTCGGCTCAAATTTTATAACCCTGCATTCTAATTATTTTCAAAAAAGTGTAGGCTTGGTTTGATGCGCAATCAGTGGACTATATATTATATGTGTGCCATGGGAGCGCAGTGGCTCAGCGGTAGAGTGCTTGACTTGAGACCGAAGGGCCGCGGGTTCGAGCCTCACCGGCGTCACTGCGTTGTGTCCTTGAGCAAGAACATTAATCCTAGCTTAGTACTGGCTCAACCCAGGAAGACCCGTCCCTTTATAACTGAAAGATTGTTGATGGGACGTAAAGAATCAAATCAAACAAACAAACAAATATGTGTGCCATGAAAATTGGCCAGCGTTGAATCGTTTGACCCTTTTTGCATAGTATCCGGTTGAAATTTGAAAAGTCACGATGATGTTATGAATTCGTATAAAACATATAAAATTTATTTAATGGCATAAAATCAAGTCTGTGGTCATTTGGGTTGCGTCTGAACCCGTAACAGGTTCGTTAATATCCGTTACTTTGATCGGGATTGCTCGACAGACACGGTGTCTGAGATTTCAAGACAGATAACTCCTTATATATTGTTCATCAATTTTCGAAGATTTTCACACCTCTTTGATACCTGCCGATAATACCTGTGTCTTGCGACACCTTAATACTTTGATCGCAAAATAATTGGCCTTCTTTAATAATAACTACTGAATAATAGCTAATAAAATGAAACAATTGTAGTTTGAGAATTTTCACAATATTTCTAGACCTTGGACAATAAAACAGTCAGACACCGTGGCGCTTCCGGAATAAAATGATCCAGTTTTGTAGTTGCATGAAAATAATTTTAAAAGAAGCCGTAAATATTACTTGTCAAATGCATTTACTATAATCCCCTGAATAATACTTTTAAGGTGCCATTGCATATGTTATCTTTGCATAGAAAAATAACAACAGAAACTGTAGAGCATCCAATTTGGGCGAAGTAAAATTTTAAATTAAATAACCCTCTTTGACTAAAAGCGAAGACCCAGATGAAATGTCGTATAGAACCCGTTTGCCGCAGACCCGTTTAGGGGTTTCCAGTCGTCAAAGGCTTGGAGAAAAACAGAATATCACGATCATAATTATTACGGACTTTATACGGAAACGTTTCGTATTGGCTCGTCCGAATTATTTCTGGAGAGGGGGTTCTTTGATCCAATTTTCAGATATCTCTAATAAAAGTTATTGGCGACACGCGACGTCATATGCAACTTGTTAAATTTACACGTTTTCCTGAAAGACTGCATAACTCATTTGAAGGATAAAATCCGAGGTGTAAATCGCATTGAGTCATCTTCATAGAAAGTGGAGAAATGTTACATCACGGACCCTGTCCCTATAATTTTCTTGGTCAAAGCGCATCTGCGTCACAAAGGGGTTACGGTGCATTAGCAAAATGACGAAAAATCTCGCAATCTCTCGCATTCAAAACACAATCCGATCGAGATTCAGATGCCAAAGGCAATCCGAACGCGTCAGGGGTTCGTCAAAAATACGAATATTAGAATCAGAGAAACCGGAATTTCATGGGGAATTTGGCGGTGGGCGGTATCGACCATCATCATCGCTTTTGGACTTGGCAACAAAACATTTTATCTAAATTCATTCGGAATTTCAAGCTTTAATTGATTCGTTAAATTGACTCAATCGGAATAAATCAACCGAAGCAGTTATCTTATAACTTTCTTTTTGGACGAAAAGCAAATTACCCGTCTCAAACCTAAATTTATAGAAGATAAAAATCTTTAACAATGAGTTCCACTTTAGTCCTTATCGACGATCTATTTTATCAGAGTTAATTACAATGCAAACAAAAAATGAAATCCTTAATAATTATTTCTGAAAAAGCGATGAAACAAGATAAAATCATTGCAGAAAAGGTGTGAAAGATCAACCGATCACAGAATTTCTCAAATGTTTTACCGTTATTTGAAAACGTTACAAATGTAATCTAACTCATTTCTGTGATTAACAGATAGGGAACATGTATATTCCAAAGGAAGACACTCGGACAGACTTAACGGGTTGTTCGCGCAGGGAATGACCGACATATTCATTTTCCTAATCGGGTATTTTGTTAACATTCAGTTAGCATTAATAATGGCACCTTCAGAATCAAGGGATCAGGATCCGGCGTTACATACTGAAGCAGCGAAAAACGTCTCGTCTCCATTCGATTAACCCTTCTAGTACCAATTGAGTACAGTTTATATTTTCCAAAAAAAAAATTACATTTCTTTCACTGAAGATTGATTTTGTCTTAGCAAAGAGTTTAACCCTGATGAAATGCTGCAGTATGCGGCATTTCATCTGGGTCTTAACTGTTTGCCAAAGTATCGTTCGGCGGCTTCTGCGTTTTTCAAAGGGTTAACTTATAGCATAGATAAAGATTCACCTTCATAAAATTTAAAATTGTTTTTTGTGCGTGTGTGTGTGGGGGGGGGAGGGGGTGTTGTTTTTTACTTTTGGAGAAATGGACAATTACTCGTCCATTTTTACTTTTGGAGAAATGGACAATTACTCGTCCATTTTTACTTTTGGAGACATGGACAATTACTCGTAAATCGTCCAAATGGGATGTGTTACATCTGTCCAAATCTGATCGAATAGCATTATATAGCGGAGACCACATGGCCAGGATAAAGATGTAAACAAAATTACTGTTGACAATGTATAAAAAAAAAAATAGTTGTAATTGAAGATTCAACCATGATCTTGTAAAACACCACCCCGCGGGTCACCCCTTTCAATAGGAATTTAGAGGCATTTAAGTCGTATCAATGAATAAATTTATTTACATTGTAACAAATTCATCTTTATCTTGTCATAAATGTTTCCATTGTTGACTTGCTACTCATGAGTGAAGGACCATTATTGTGGTATTAGTCGACCAGAACTCAAGGACTTTTGAACTAATCTTCAGGTGAATTGGAAATCAAAAGTTTAGATAAACAAACATTGTCAGCGTAAAAATGTAAATATGTTCTAACCCATCAGATTTAACATATGTTTTGGGTGCTCAAAAGAACCGTCTCATTGAGACGGTTCTTTTGAGTACCCACAACATATGTTTTGGTCGAGAAATAAGAAAATTTAATTTTCGTTACGCACTGTTAAAGTCCTGGAAGAAGCAAGCAAATAATGCCAATAACCTTATTTACTGGAAACAATAACGCTTATACGAACACTCGAAAAATGATTTTGTTATTTTACCTACCTCGTTATTTTCGTTACTTTATTCATTTCGTTACTTTGTTGGTTTCGTTACTTTATTTTGTATATTTTGTATAATGAACTTTTTAATGCACGGCATTTAGACTATAAAGCAGAGGTTTCCCCTTAAAATGCTCCCAAACATCTCGTGGCATGGACTTTTTTAACGCACCATATTTATTGGCTGCAAGACAGGGAGTTCTGTCACTCCAGGTCTCGAGGTTATAAAACTTTTTCATGCTCCACTCAACCGAGCGGGAAATTTAGCATGCTCATAAATGTTAAAATGCCAATAATTTATTAGCATGATAGATGCAACATCTGAGAGTTTGAAAGCAAGAATAAATCTTTATATTTTCAGCATATTAGTTTATGAGCAAATGAATTGAGCATGAAAAAAATATTATCTTGCCTGGTGTGATCAATACCTAAAATGACTTGTACACTCTAAGTTTATGACGCAGCAGTAAAATGAGAAAAAAATAACTACACCATTTATTTGCTTGGTGTGGGTTGCCACGGACTCACTTGAGGTCATATGCACGTGGCTGCAGTCAAATCAATGTCACTTTCTTTCATGGGACACGTGTTTAAAAACGCGCGCCATATCAATATTAGACACGTTCAAACATGTCAAATAAATTCCTGTAAAACTTCAGCGAGATTGCGATACAAGCTGTACTCGTGCTCGTCGTCAACATAGTACTGATGCATAAGTAGTGGAAAAGGCTATTCATTTATTTGGGCCAGCACACGGGATTTTAGCACTTTTCGCATCGACGAGCAGCAAAAGCCCAGACTAGCCTGCGCATACACACAGTCAAACCAATGCCTTCGCTGCTCGCATACATGAAGTATGGAGGTAAATGATGAGCCAGTTCATCGTCAGAACTTGTCCAAGCGAGTGGCTTAAATATGCAATAGGACATTGGCATACAGTTTCTCGTACTGGTCCCATGTATAAATATGTCTTTCTTCATTTCAGACGAATGTTTCCAACCCTCAAAGTCGGCCTGGAGGGCCTGGATCCACACTCCAAGTACATTCTTCTAGTCGATATTGTACCGCTAGACGACTGTCGCTACAAGTACCACAACTCAGAATGGGTGGTCACGGGGAAGGCAGAGCCACATATGCCTGGAAGGTTGTACATTCACCCTGACAGCCCTGCTTCTGGATCCCACTGGTTGAAGCAACCTGTCACTTTCCACAAGTTGAAGTTGACCAACAACAACCTCGACCAGAACGGACATGTAAGCATTACTCTTTTTATTACCCCCCTCCTCCCCCCAACTGCCAAGCCACAGAGACCAGTTACACTCGCCTAAATTATATTTAGCAAATATTTTCATAATACTACCCCAGAAGTGAACAACGCTGGCGCTGATCACACATCCGAGTCTCTCTCTCTCTCTCTCTCTCTCTCTCTCTCTCTCTCTCTCTCTCTCTCTCTCTCTCTCTTTGTAGAAGGCAATATTGAAAGGAGATGGATTTTGACGAAAACTTCCTGGAAGCTGAAGCATAAATTTTGTTCTTGGAAGACATTAAAGACTTGTCTGTTGTCATAGTTTATGTTTTCAGTAATTCATCATCGCGTCCCAATGTGAATATATCACTTAGCAAAAAAGATATGTATCGACCGATTCGCGTGCGAGCTTCCACATAAACATGCTTCTTTATCAGCCATGGCCACCAAATCAATGTCTTGGAAACGCTTTTGTTTGCCGAATGGTGCCCCTGTTTCAGTCTCTCACACTCCCAAGTGTGTAAAATCAAGTTTCTTTTCATTTCTTTCGCTATCGTTTCTATGGAGGCAAATTAGCCCGTTTCGTGCCGCAACGCATCGAGTCGGAAAAAATACGAAACGCTCACCGGATGTTGTCCACTGGGACTGGTTTTCAGCCTGTCGCAATATTGCGCACGACTTGCAAAGTTCGTATTTATAGATATAGACAGGAAAGCAGAGACATTTGCACATTCTTGAACTTGTTTAGGGAATTCTTCTTTCGGAAGAAAAATGAGAGTTTTAAACCAAAACTGACAAATAGTTATTGAAATTTTCATAAAATAAGGTTAAATGGAGTTGGTGACATATGCAATATGACGTGATGAGTAATAAAGACATTTCAACAGAGCACTAAATGATTAAAGCGCACGCCCCTGGACGAGAGGATAAATTTTGCCTATGATGGGTGTTTATTTACAGTATCATAAAATACTTAAGCATACCAATGTTATAATCACTGTACATGGAAAGTTTTCCGTGTGAAATCGGTGATCCTCGTAAAATAAAAACTCACTGGAGACTGTCGAGACGCCTTGAATGGGCAGAATATCAGGTGTTTCTTGGAAAATCCAAAAATAAGAAAAAGCACTACAGAATGAAAATTTGATGTTTTATCAATACCTAAACTTAAGTTCTAATATACTGCTGGTGCAAATTTGGGGTCACTTTTATACGCAGATGTGTCCGTGATGGCATTTAAAGCATGTTTAAATATACTTTACGTAAGTTGG
Organism: Loripinus fragilis; assembly: GCA_964019695.1. Classification (NCBI taxonomy): domain Eukaryota; kingdom Metazoa; phylum Mollusca; class Bivalvia; order Lucinida; family Lucinidae; genus Loripinus; species Loripinus fragilis. Next base: position 50,906,870 of record OZ026525.1, on the reverse strand, counting down.
ATCGAATTTCTTCCTATCTAAAATCATAGGTTGTGGCTACGCATTAGAACCGCCTCATGGTTCTAATGCGTACCCACATCCTTTGTTTAGACTTGATATAAGAAAAAAATCCTCTGCCTAGTACTGGTTTAACCCAGGAAGACACGTCCAGACATAACTGAAAACGTTTTGACTGAGACGTAAAGAATTAATCCAATAAAGCAAAAATAAGGAAAAAAATAACGTGTACCCCAAGAAACCCCTGATACATGCTTATATATAGGAAAAAAAGAGTAATGTAAAATGCATTGCAATGATCACTTTTTGAAATCATGAAATATAAGAGTCATAGACAGAATTTCTTGAGGCCGTTCCTTCGCGTGTCTAGTCGTATTATTCTCGCCAATAATTCATAACGGTGAACTAAGGAAAATCCCTAAACATACATATTAATACAGAATATCTCCCATCTTTTAATGGCCCATTTCTCTGCGCGATGAAGACCAGCATCTTAATAGAAAACCGTCCCAAGAGGGACTAGTCTAAAATATGGCTCTTGCTTTAAATAGTCTTAATTACAAATAGACGACTGGCTAATTGTTTACGGACCAAACTCTCAAAATATGAACATTTGCCTAAAAACGAAACTCTTTCATGTGTTCGTCAAAACTGTCAGAGTCGGAAAGTTGATATCTTTCTGGCGGCCGCATTCGATTAATTTAAGTATTTACGACTTTCCATAAAGCAGCGATCATATTTTGCTTTCTGGATGGCCAATTCTGGTAGAAAATGGGCAAATGGTTTTGAAAAATGGAATTGATACAGGACAGGATGAATTTCCCATTCCAGAAATAAACGGAACATGCCATTCAATACATTGTGACTTCTTTCTAATGATTTTTGATCATCAAACAGCTATAGGTGCCGTGATATTTTTTTTGGCCAGCACATAAAATTTTGGTACCTATCGCATTGTCGAGCAACAAAGACTCAGGCCTCGAGGTTATAAAACTTGAGTACAGTCTCAAACTCAAAATAAAGCACAATCATTGTTTGCTTTCGGACGAGTCCGCAAGCAGGCAATCATTGCGCTTTATTTTGAGTTTGAGAATTTTCGAGATTTTCTTCCTTTTTAAGTAGGATTGCACTTTTCTCTTGTTCACACAATATCAAAAACAAACAATTCCTGGAAATGGTACCGGCTAATTGAGCTTAAATTGAATATGATTCAATTACAATGCTATTTGGACCCATTTTCATTTTCCTGTTATCAATCTTTTGGTGGTGGCATACAATAGCCCTTTGATTCAGAAGATATTAGAAATTCTGTAGCCCTTGTCATTAAACACAGAAATGGGTCCTCCCACCCCTTTATTGAACGAAACGAAAACCGTTATAATTACAGGTTTCGAAGTGCCGGCGGCGTGGACTGACAAAATAAACTGATAATTCTATTATTTAAGACGCAGAAATAATTCACTCTGATATTCTTGGCCATTTGTTTAACGGTAAAAGAAACAGATGTAACCATATCTTTATCCATCTATCATTCTTTTCTATTTCTCGGCATTTTTGCTGTCTTTGAGTCAGGTCGCCTGAAAATCCCGTTTTCAGAGAAAATTAAATAGCATATTAATTACGATTCTAAAAAATAGTATTGCTTAAAATTATCTGATCGAACAACAGAGGTCAGGGCTGTTGTACAGGATTGCCTGGACCATTGTTGTTCGCGTGAGTCAAAACACAGACATACCCGTTTTTCATATTTATCTATAAGCACCGTTTTCTCATACAACATATTATGTCCCAACTATTACTTTTTCTTTGTTTTTTTCGCGGATATTAAATTCGAGTAATCTCATAATCCAAGGAACGCCTCCTCCTGGCCATTTGTATCGTCTTTTGATCTTTTCTTTTTTGTAGTCTTCATTTGTCTGATGGATGAAAACGTTCCAATAAAACTGAAGTAAATGGAGGGCGAGATTGTCTCCCATAGTGGCATACACTTTTGTAATAACTTTTTGGACCGTTTTTGTAAAGCTTTGGTTTTATGGATGTCATTCCCCCAGAAACAGTTGAGGGCAGCCAGCCAGTCAAAGGAAAACGATCATCAACTTATAATTACATGTCTTGGCGAGCGATTACTGTTTGTTGTTGTTTTGTTTGTTTTTGTTTTGTTGATTTTTTTTGATTTTTTTTTTTTTTGGGGGGGGGGGTGGAGGGGGTCAGGGTACTTTATTCTGAAATTATATGCACGGCACATTGTATACTCCACCAGTAAAATTATCCTGGCATTTGAATACTACCAGTAATCTTTTTAAAAATCAAAGAGAGCCCCGACACATTTATCCTAGCTTAGTACTGGTTCAACCCAGGAAGACCCGTCCCTATATAACTGAAAGATTGTTAATGGGACGTTAAGAATCAAATCAAACAAACAAAGAGAGCCCCGAGGCTTTGAAATTGTTTTGAAAAAAAAAACATTGGACTCCTAGATTATCATTATTATTATTATTATTATTATTATTATTATTATTATTATTATTATTATTATTATTCTAGATTATCCTGAACTCGATGCACAAGTACCAACCACGTGTTCACATAGTTCAAGCCAATGATATATTCAGCATGAGATGGACCTCATTTAACACGTATGCCTTCGAGGAGACGACATTCATTGCAGTGACAGCTTATCAGAATGAACAGGTACGTATCGTGTGATATAAAGTTAAATGTGACCATGGGCGGATCCAGAGGGGGGGAGGGGCAGGAAGTCCCGACTCCCCCTGAAACATCACAAAAATATAGGGTTTCTTCTCGGTTTCTTAGCAATACTGGTCTGCATCCCTTGAAAAATCACAAAGCTACCAAGCCAGCATTCAATGTTGGGCCATCATCGGCAAGCCAGCGAAACGCCATTTAAATGGCGTTTCGCTGGCGGTCCGATGGTGGCCCACTTAGAGTGGTATTTGGATCCTCTCTCCCCTCATCAACGAAAAAAAAAGAAAAAAAATGTTGTCAAATTTGAGTCCCCCTCTGACAGAACTTTCTGGATCCGCATATGGAGACCTTCAAACATAATACCACGACCGACCATATGACCTGGATATTCGGGCCACAGCAAATGCGCAATAGACTAGTCAAAATATTATTGGAAAGCGCGTGCGATTTTAGAAAACATTGTGATGTCTGCTACATTTGTGTTTAGATAACTTCCGGTTAAACTAAAAATCGCAATCATCCTCTTTCACCGACAAACTTAACATCAATATTTAACCAGAGGGTGACTTCTGGGTTTCCGATCTGTTTATCTAGCACCTATATTACCTTATTGTCCCGACAGAAAATATAGAATTTCAATTTGACCAATTACTGGTGAGTAAATCACCACCATAAATATTTTATCAGCCATAAATTGCTTTTGTTCGTTTCGTCAGATTAAATGATTTAGCTTGCTCATGTTGCTGTATTCGGATGCCTTCCGATTGATTTTGGTACCCAGCTCACATGGCTTAAGATGGTGCAAACATGCCAATGCCTTATAAAAAGTGTCATGTACGTCCTGCGAATACATTGTGTTGCACTGTTCCAATGCTTAATCCATGTTCACTCCAGGGATACGTTTTAACCCTTTATATTCAGGAACCCCCTAAATGAGTAGTTTTGCAAACAGCGAAGACCCAGATGAAATGCAGCATAATGCTGCATTTCATCTGGATCTGCACTGTCTGTTAAGGTAAAAAAGATCTTCAGACAATAGAATACAATTTTTATTATAACTTGACACCCCTAGATATGTACAATGGACTATCCCAAGTTTATTGTATCAAACCAGAAGGAAGAATCCATTAGTTTACAAAGGGTTAAAATGCTTGTTTTTACATTTCAGATTACTCAGCTGAAGATTGATCATAATCCATTTGCGAAGGGCTTCAGAGACAACGGCATGGGACGCAGGTTAGTATTCAGTAGAACTGCCTGTACGTCATGTATTGAATGTCACGTGGTCTTTTGAATCAATTAGACACATCTGTTATATTGGGGAACTATTATTAGAGGGAGGGGGTGTGCTTCCAAGCCAGCAAAATCTTGGGTCACCATCGGTCCACCAGCGAAACGCCATAAAATGGCATTTCGCGGGCGGGCCAATGGTGGCTTGCTTTTACATACCTTCTGAGGACATAGAAAATGAAAATGAAATCATAAATCATGTAAAATCATGTATTATTATGGTGGTCAAAAATTGGACCATATTTTATAAAAAAAATACTATGTTCTTTTTTATTCTAATTAGTAAGCTATCAGAATACATGTATGTGAAAAGAAATAATATGACTTGAAACAAAATTAGATAAGATTTTTTAACACACTAGAGTTAACACCAAAAGGGATGGCAACTGAGCATTACACACTCTTGAGTGTATTTGATAAAAAATCACTATGCATTGAAATTTGCTATTTAAAACTTACAATGTATTGGCATCAAAACGTACTACACATTGAAAAATGCATTAGATATATAAGGTGCTAATATATTTTTTTCTCCCAGCAGGGATCACAGATTGACAATGAAGAGACCTGCAGATGACAACATGTTAGATTTTGATAAAGGTAATTATATTGTTTTTAATAAAGGCTAGAATGCAACAAACTGAGACCCCAGTAAGCATCTTTAAGCGGCCAACTATCGGACTACCAGCGAAATGCCATTTGAATGGCATTTTGCTTGTGGCCAGAGTAGACTGACTGTGATAGAGCTATATAAGAATGTATATTATATGGACCAGCCCATGAGCTTTCGAAGCATTAAGTCATTCTTTAAACATGGCTGTGCAGCTAGCTAGTGAGACTTGATACCTCAAGTTTGAACCGAGCCTTCATCCTTGTTCCTTCTTTTTTGTGTACATGCAGCGAAGGCTCTGGTGAGACTTGCAAATAAGCAGGCTTGTCTAGGTCTTCACTGCTCTTTTTTTTGATAAAATCTTACGAACTGGCCACTATATAACCATCCTATTCCCTGCTAGAGGTGTGCTGGATAAAAAAAATATGAGAATTGTATCTCAAAAACCCTATTTCTGAAGCATGATACATGAAACTGTAAACTATCGTGGTAGCACCAATTTCATCTATAAAAAGGTATTTGCTTGGTTTAATCTTATATAAACATGATTCTTAATCTTATATAAACATGATTCTTAATCTTATATAAACATGATTCTTATTTCCTAGATGACCATCCCTAGGCATAGGGTTAAAAAAACGACAGTCACATGTTGTCATGCTGATATCAACCCATTGGTTGTGACCAAATCTCTAGCAACACTCAGATTGTCCTAAAAAGTCGAGTGGGAATTTACGACATGTCTGTCCCACTTTTCACCTCTCGTGGAAAAATGTTTAAATTATTCAAGCCCTGGAATCTATAAAGCAAGCAGACGAAGTATATCAGTATAACCAAATTAACAGACAGACTGTCCCGTGAAACGAAATAAATAAACTCTATAACCGAATTAAAGTCTCTATTATCGTGGTAGTTTGACCCAAAAATAAAGAATAAAATGGTGGGTGTTCCATTGATCCAGCTAAAAATGCAGTGCAGTCCCTTTACAACGCTACATTTGGGGTCCATAGGAATGGATCGTGTTATTAGTTTCATGCTTATCTCAACTGACGATTTATCCTGCTCTTAAAGTTTAAAATGCCAACAACTGTTGGCATTTTAACATTTTTAGCATAATAAATAAAACACATGAGAGTTTTAAAGCAAGAAGCATTGTATTTTTTTCAGCACTTGAATTTTACAAGCAGTGGAAATTTTATGCTCAGTTGAGTTGAGCACGAAAAAAGTTTTATAACTCGGACCAAGTTCATATGTCCCTTACATAGCCCACAGGTCATAAAATCGAAATTCGATATATTCCATCATTTAAAAAAATTGATACACTTATACTTCATGTCTTTTGATATAGTAAGACAAGCAAAACAAGCAAGAAAATAAGAAAAAAAATAAGTTGTGAATGTATGGTCTTCAATGCAGAAAGTCCCTGTTGTTAAAAAAAATGCACCAGACGATATCTACGTGTGTATGCCTGAAGACGAATAACTAATATTCAAATTTTACTTTTCAAACTATCTGAATTACTTCTTTGACGAGCTTTTTTCAATCAGACATTCAGACATAAGTCTTCCTTGTGCCATAACTATTGTCAACCATAAGATAAACAACCGAGAGAAGTGATTTAGCGCTTGAATCATGTGTCTGTTTCACTGAATCTCAGACTGCCGTAATTTCACACCTGCATTCAGGCATTTTTGCGACCTTTGACGAATAATGCGCAAACTTACAACTTGTTCCAGGCGTTTAAGGTTTTTGTCTTTCTCCTGATTCCTTCGCGCCTGTGGAAAGTCAACTTGCCAAGTTTTAAGACAATAAGAACATTATTCAGCGAGTTTCTAGATTCTCTTACCACTTTTATTGTCAATTCTTGCGCGGAACGCACTCAAGGTGAATTTTAACTTCGCACCTCTCCAAACGCGAAGAGCAGAAAAAGACAGCGAATTCGATCTTCAGTTTGGAGATTCAATTAGTCCGTCGTTTCTGAAATATTAATGACGCAGCATAATTAGATCATCGCTGGAGCGCAGAAATATCACCTCCAAGATTCACACCTTGTGCCAGGCTAATTTTATTAGGTAATCCGAACTCTTCCCCTAGAATTGATTGTAGAAGCTTGCTGAAAGACGAATGTAGAATTGAATTAAGATTTACTCTTTCGCCTGCCGAGGCTTGTTCCTCATATTCTCAATCATTTTGGCAGAAGAAGATCATGGTGAAAGTCTGTAGAGGAAATGCAAATGACAGATCATTTTGCTATTGACTGTATCGACTACTGCAATAAACGATCAACGAAATGTATCTATTAAGTCTAATCTGGATGTCTAACAAACCACAGAAACTCACATCCTTGTAGGTATGATCAGGGTCTTTCTACACATCGAAAGACCCTGGTATGAGAGACTTTTTAGTCTAGAAGGAATCGTCACAAACTAACAGGCAAATCGCAATTCATTCTTTCTCTCATAACCTCACTGTTAGTGTAGAATTAGCTTGTGTTTCAGTCTGATCATTTCCCCCTTTTATCCGTTTCTTGGTCAATATCAACCGAAATTAATAACGGACCACCGATACCTTTGATGTGTTATCTCTTTATTAATTTATTTTTTTAGATTATTAGCATAAGAAAATATTGGCAATAATATTGACGACTGGACCCAGGATAGTGTAGAATCAATTTTAGGGTAAATGTTACAGCACGTCATTCCATCGCCCTTAACGATTGGCTGAAGATGTTTGACAACCATCTTCAGCCAATCGTAAATGGCTTTGAAATGAATATTGTATATATGTGGGCCAGCCAATGAGTTAATGGTACTTATAGCAAATATTAAAGGCATGCCTTAAACGTGTATGCATAGCTACCCAGTGAGAATATATGTCTATTTTTAGACCTGAGCCGTCATCTACTACCAGAAGCAGTGAATGCTCTAGCGAGACTGTCATGATCTTGCTCATTTCATTAATGAGAAAAATGATATTATACATAAAATCTCACTTTTCAATTAATGAAGCTGAAGCTCTGCAAAATTATAAAATTCTATTCAAGACTCACATTATAAACTTTCGTGTTTCCTTATTTCAGATGATGGTAACTTTGCCAAGAAACACAAGACCGACGACGACCATACAGAGACGAAATCTAAACAGCATGACATTAAACAAGAAGACAATGAGGCATTATCAGACGCATCAGATTCACAGGGTGACATACCGGAAGCGGATATGACGCAACTACAAGTCTTGAACAAATCTTCATCGCCTGGAAGTATGTCACATTCACTGTCAAAGACAAAGAGCCCACCTATACCACAACCTTCAACTAATCAACTGAGTTATCCCAGCAGTCTCGGAAGTAGCGGATCTAAGTCATATTCAAGCTCGTGTATGGGTAGTGTGGGTGGAGTAAGCGATCAAGTGTACTACCCTCATCATTCACCCATGAATAGGTCGAGTTCATCCTCATTCTTACCTGTTTCAAGTACATCATCTCTCTTACAACCAGTGTCATCTAGTCTAAGTCTACATTCAATGAATCAACAGATGCAGTCGGCTTGTCGTCTGCCTGGATCTAGCAGTGACTGTGCCCTCAGACAATCTTCACATCTTTCCTCTACCTCTAGTTATGGACTTAAACCCCCCACCACACAACACCCGTCGTTGCCATCGTGTACATATATGCAATCATCACAAGCGTATCCCTCACATCTTACCCCAAATGTACACAGTATGATGAATATGAACTTTTCAGGACCCATGGCGTGAGACAAGGAGAACCGTTACTACCGTTTCTATTCAGTGTTGTGCGGGAGCTCAGTAAAATAGAAAAAACACTCTCTGAGACTCTTGGAAAAGAAACAAGTTGGGCAGCCCATGGAATATTGGTACTTATCACATATGCATCAAATTATCCTTTAACTCTTCACCTCCTAATGTCGTCTGCTGATAACCTTTGCAAACAGATTGGACCCAGATCAGGCCCGACAAAACGTCGGGCCTGATCGGGGTCAATCTGTTTGACACTCAGTTGGTATCATGAAAAAATTATTCGAAAAGTTTATTTTGAAAAAATCAGCAGACGACAAAAAAAGAATGATTATTTTCCTAGGGGGGGTATGTATGCGTGAGACTCCAATGGAACTAGAGTACGAACCTTCCTCTACTTCCACTCTTTGTGCATGTGAGCAGTGAATAATCTGGCGAGAAAACGCAAATGTGCAGGCTCGTTTGATCCTTCACTGCTTATGTATGTAATAAGTACCCAAAATCTCATGTGCTGGCTCGGATAATTTCAAGTGAATGGATTCTGACCAAATTTGAAGTGCTCATATTGTTAATTGCAAAGTGCAAGTGTTGTCGTTAAAATGTGTTCAGTCAACAATAATGTGTGGTTCACAGTGTTGTTTTCCAAGCTTTTTTTTAGTTTTAAACAATTTATTTACTACAATTCACTCATCAATATACTGTATTTACCAGGCTATAAGATTGTTGGTTTCCATTTCAAAAAAGTTCCAAATATCATTGTAAACATCAGACTTGTGCATTCCAACTTTAAGATGGATTTCTTCTCCTAAACAGTCCCCAAACCTAGACCCTCCCCCTGATAGAGGGATGAGTGCTTCAGGAATTGTTTTGAAAGAGAAACACATTCTGTCTTGTAGTCTAATAGATACGGAACCTGTTATCTTAAAGATGTTTTAATATAGGGCCTACAACGTTGGAATATGACCCCGATAAGGACTTATCCACGTTGTGTATATAAATAGGCAGGTAATATTTAACCCTTTGTATACTGACAACCCCTAATTGGGTATTTTGGCAAAAATTGAATACCCAGATGTAATGCCACATCATTCGGCATTTCATCAGGATCTGCACGGTTTGCTTATATTAAGACAACCCTCAGATCATCATTTAGAAAATTCTACCTGTGACAATGGGAAGTCCCATTCTTATTGTTTTAATATGTATGGGACATTCCATCAAAATACAAAGGGTTGAACAGCATCTTGGAATCATAGTTTTACAAAAGGATGGGATGTGATCATGATACATGATCGACTTTATTTATATGACATTTGCATACTGCGATTTAAAATCATTTGTTCAAGGAAACTACTTAGCTATATATATCTTATTACTTGCACTTTATTTGTTATCATTATACCCAAAACTTACAAGTTTATGAAAGGGGAAACATAAGAATGGTAAAACAGAGCTGAATGTTACAATTGTTTCATAACTTTGAGGAATACAAAAGTTTCATCAAGTACATTTCTTGCTTCTCGTAAGATCTAATCAAACTTTTAGCTTTTCTTGGCTGTGAGTAATCTAATTGGATTGGCCTTTTCATGGTGAAGGATGAAACTACTGTAATACTTAGCCCTGATCATATTTGCCTATATAAAGAATTTGTAGAGGCATTCCATTGTTAAAGAATATATCTATTTTGTTTTGTATAAAAGATTGAATTTACGAATTCGTCACGTGAAGTGGAATACCTTAATGTAAATAAATAAATTGAAGATACTGATGGTCTTTTTTTAACCCAACAACTTGATCTTAAATATGCATAAAAGTATTTTCTTTTATGTGTGACACACTCTAAATGCATCATTCTTTAATATTATTTTACTTCCTACAGACCAATAGCCTTTGTTTAAAGCTGCATAGTCTGTAACTTTTGATATTTTTCGATTTTTTTTTATTTTCTTTTTAAATCATTTTAAAAGTAGAATTAAGTTACGTTTTCACAATAAACCTGTTCACTATAGCTGAAAACTGCACGGAAAATTGAATTATCTTATAAAACGGGTGTGTTTTTCTCTTGTTGGTAATTATTTGCGTCCCTCCAATAATTATAGACAGTTAATTTTTACATAAATGCTGTTGTTTTGATACTGATAATTTGTTAAGATTTACGAAATTGGTAAAATGTTTACCTGAATTTTAGTTATTTTACTGTGTTCTTGAAAGATAGAAACATTAGTTCTAAAATTAAAAGATCAAAAGTTACAGACTATGCAGCTTTAAAGTTTGTCGTTTCAATCAACTGTTTAACAATTAATGTAAATTTCACAGAAATAAATGATGTTAGTTTTTTGCCAAGGTATCTTAATCGAATTATAAACAATTGCCATAAAACATTGCCATAATCTAGTTATGAGAAATCCGCAAGGTCAACAAAATGCAATCAACTTGAAAAAAATAGATACATGTATAAAAATCGAACAGAACAGGGTGGAATAAAATGACCTGTGATTGTGATATAATCTGACAATTCTTTGAACAATCCTGCTGAGTCTTAGTTGAGGAAAAAGTCTCAAAATTACGTCTGTTCATACATTTATTTTGTTATTGTTAAACTTTTGTATATTTTGCTATAATTTGATTTGTTAAATGTTCTAAATATTTGAACAAAATTAACCTTACAAAAAGGCGTAGGCAAACATATACCCAGCCAGCAAACAGACTTGCATTTGGGTTGAGACCAAACTAGGCCGTCTTAGTGTAGGCACACTGCTTATAACTTACAATTATTTTCTATATTTAGAACAGTAGGTGATAGTGTCAACTTAAGAACATTTGCGTTATTCCTCATAGGTGTTGAAACATTTTTGAGGTGATATTGGAAGATTATATAAGTGAAATATGTATAGATTATGTAAATACATTACAAAATATATGCATATTTCACTTACATAATCTTCCAGTATCACAAAAAACGTTCCGTATCCCTATAGTATTCCCTAGAACTTACACGTGCATTCCCCAGACCTTACAAGTGTATTCCCTAGAACTTACAAGTGTATTCCCTAGAACTTACAAGTGCATGTTTATATGTTTAAAGAAATGTTGCTGGTTGTGAGTAAGCAGTGCAAATTGCACACACTCAGCTTTATTGAAACAGAATTTACCCTCAATTTTAATTTTTGATTATATCGTACTAAAGAAGGCTTACTAAGGCTTGATATTTCATGAGAATCTTCTTATAGATAATTCACATGGAACACAAAGCCTTATTTTGCATGAAAATGAGATGTCACAATTTTTCTCCTGTAGTGATGTTGCCAAAATTTACTCATCGCATATTCTGAAATGATACATGTTTTTTTTGTGGACTGCTGTTTTTTTTTTTCAAATTAACATTTTCAAAAAGTTCTTTCAAAAGTATCATTAAAGTGTAAAACAGTTTGGATCCAGATCAGGACTGACCTTTTGTCGGTCCTGATCTGGGTCCAAGCTGTTTGTGAAGGCTGTCAGCATACTATGATCAATTCATGATTATGTCAGGAAAATATAAGACTGAGTATTGTGTTTATGTTCAAATGCACATATGTAAATACACGTGAAAACTGTTCATATATTTCCGTCGCCTATTTGCTCATTTTTGTACAGAATTATTTATTGTAATCAAAAACTGGTTACGTCAGATAAAATCTTTAAAAATCTTCATCCTGTTTTCGTCTTTTCCCTTTACGCCAACCCCTCTGCATCCTTGGTAACCCATTCCGTTACTCTGCATTCACCACGTGACACATTCCTTTACTCTGCATTCACCACGTGACCAATTCCGTTACACTGAATTGATCAAGTGAACCATTCCGTTACTGTGCATTCATCATGCGCCCCATTCCGTTACTCTGCATTCACCTGGGTTACCGAGGATGACACGGCTGTTACAGCATGAAACAATACACTTGTATCTTGCATCAGGTCAGGTATTAAAGTGAGTATGAGCAGGAAATGCCACAATAACAGACTGCAGACCAACCCAAGCCACCGGAAGGAAGAGGCACAGAACAAAGACAGCCACAACACAATTAAAATAACGCATCCAGGGCCCAAAATTACACTGTATCCTTAAAGTTAAGGAAGACTTAGGTTATGGATGCTAAAATAACGTTTTGAACTTACCATATAAAATCAAAAAAGTTTTATTTTTTCTGTAGATCTCAATAATATCTTTGATCATAAGTATTGCATCGATCCAGGCAATTTAATAAACATTTTATGTAAAATGTTGAAATTTCAATACTTAAATCGTCCTTAACTTTATGAAAGCATTGTAATTTTGGTCCCAGATCTCTCTCTCTCTCTCTCTCTCTCTCTCTCTCTCTCTCTCTCTCTCTCTCTCTCTCTCAGCAAACTGATTGCTAAACTAGAACGGACACCAAGAACCACACCTCAAAACAAGTACCAAACACAAAATCCCTACACCCAAGGGGAGAACCAACAAAACTGATAAAAAAACAGAATCACCGCCTTAGAACGGTAGAGCAGCCGCGGATGGGAGCGGGGACTTTGGCTTAATCTTCACCCTAGACCCTTCTGTTCTTAAAACACAAAATTGTTTAGCTCGCATGGAGGCTCCCAAACATATGCAATGCATCGACAGAGAGAAATAATCAAATCAACATGATAAACATACTTTGATGACAAATCAACATGATAAACATACTTTGATGAAACATAGAAAATGGCTCACAGGCAGTCAGAGCTAAGGAAACCCTCAAGTTGAACCACGATGAGCACAGCCAAAGATAAACACCAGGGCCAGGAATTACAATGCCTCCTTAAAGTTAAGGAAGACTCACGTTAAGTATTGATATTTCAACATACTATATTAGATGCTAAATAAATTGCCTGGATCGATGCAATACTTGTAGTCAAAGATATCATTGTGATCTATAGAAAAAACGAAACTATTCTGATTTTAATCAGTTTGAAACGTTATTTTTCGCATGCTGAAAAATCAATACTTAACTTAAGTCTCCCTTAACTTTAAGGAAGCATTGTAATTCCGGGCCCAGGCACCAAACTACTGGTTTGCTCCAGTGAAACAGGCGATAATGTCATAAATAAATTTAAACCCAAATTAAACCGTCTGCTGCATATAAGAGCTTACGCCGATTAATACTTTCGTCAAACATGCAAACAATGTGGGCTCTGATCAGACTGCTCCTTAACATCAGGCACCGAGATAATGTCTCCCAGAAGTGTTTGATTTCTAAGTCTGGCTTAACCCTTCGCCTGCTATAAAAATGAATCTTAAAATGTCGTCTGCTTAAATCGACTGCTACATATAAGAACTTACGTCAATGATTAATATCGTCGAATATGCAAACAATGTGGACTCTTATCAGACTGCTCCTAGAGGAGCAGTCTGATCTGGGCCACATTGTTTGCTACAGAGACGTTTTAACACAACCAGCAGACGACACACAGCAGACGACAGTTAGTCGCGATTAGCAACCGAAGAGTTAAAACATATTTTTCGGTAAATATTAGCTTATACCCCTATTCCACACAGGCCCCGAATCCCACGAATTGACACGAATTGACAATATTTGGATTCGTGGCTTAATCGTACTCAGTTCGTGAAGATCTTAACTGATTCGCGCAGTCCGTAGTGAGTTCTTGCAATTCGTAGGTCTATCGGGAATTCGGCTCAAAAGTTTTGAACTGTTCAAACTTTGGCCACGAATTCCCCGATTCGAAAAATCGTGCGTGATTCGTAGCAAATTCCTAAGGCATTCTTGGACATCGTAACTGAATCGTAATCGATTCGGAGGCGTTTTGGGGCATTCTTTGCTACTCTTAGCTCATTCGTGGGGAATCGGGAGATTAAGCCAAGCAATAAAACCAAGAAAGAGATAGTAGAAGGATTTTCCCTAAGATTAATTACCCCGTCACGCGCATGTGAGCAGTCTTAGAAGTTGAAACAGATTTGGCAGATTCTGGAGCACAATCAGGATCAGTCAGTAGCTCCTGGCTGGTGAATTTGCCAATGGCGAACTACCATATTTTTCAAAGTCAAAGAGTCTGGGTCAGGGCCTCTCGACTTTAACGTAGTTGTTTTCTTCTAGCTATATAAGAAGCCGTTTTCAACACTCAAGTTGCAGGATCAATTCTACTGCTGCTTTACGAGGAACAATCATTTTAGAACTGATGTCCTGAAGCATGTATGGGCCTTTTTTATAACTATCGTGAGAGAAAATCTCGCGAATCGTGGCGAATCGTCGCGAATTTCTGTTAATTCGTGCCCAATTCGTGCTGCATTTGGCATATTCTTAAATGATTCCTTAACTTTCGTGCAGCATGTTCTAATGTTATTTTGATAATCGTCATGAATTCTTGCGCGATTCCAGCCGAATTGAGCCGATTCTCCCGAATATTCGTAACGACATCGTATCTGAATCGGGACTGACTTGAAGAACATCACGATTGGAGAAAATAATTTAATGAAACCTCACGAATCCCCCCGAATAAGAAAAAAATCAATTCGTGGCGATTCGGGCGATTCGTGGCCTGTGTGGAATAGGGGTATTAATCAATATAGTTATTGCCCCCAAAATCACTTAAGTAAAGACCATAGAAACGGAGTCTATAGAACACCCAGAACCACAAAAATGATCAAAATCCAAAATTGTTTGGCACTGAGGATGATAGTGAAAATGTTAAAAATACTGCAGACGACAAAACGATGAAAAATTTCCCTCCAAGCAAAGTGTTAACGAAATGAATGAGATGTTTTATATAACATCAATCCAGCTCTAGCACGTAGCTCTTCTGTTTTGATTTTCAAAGCCTGACCCCATATATCAACCCTTAAGGCGCCAAGAAAGAATGTATCTGAAAATGTCGTCTGCTGAAGTCGTCTGCTGCAAGTAATTGCCTTACATTATCGACGAATTAAGTATAGAAGCAAACATCGTGTACCCAGAACAGACTGCTCCTATAGGATCTGGGTCCACACTGTTTGCCAGAAAGGCGTCTTAAACATTTCAGCAGACGAGAAAGAAGACGACGTTTGTTGCGATTGGCGCTTTAAGGGTTAAAGTGATGTAAGAAAAAAAGTCTTTCCTACCGGTCATTTTCTTCCAGACAATCAATACCTTTCTATGACCGTAATACATAATTTATGAAGACATATGGTAGGTACAAATGCATGTAGATGATACATCTGATTTAGGATGGTGGTCAAAGTCTCCAAACTCGGTTCTTGAGCAATATTTAACCGGTCCCGATACCCTAGTGGATAAGGCATCCGCTTCGGGAGCGGGAGGTCGAAGGTTCGATTCCCAGTGTCGGCGACATTGGGGTTCGTTCTGATATGGCCGGTTGGTGAGCCGCCAGCTAGTTAAACGTTATGGTTACCAACTCCTAGCCTGCCTGGTGCCTGGCAAAAGGATGGGATTTGGGAAGTAAATGTGACAAATTGAGGTGTCTCATAAGTCAGAAATGGCTGGCCCTTTCAATAGGGGTGACACTATAATAACCAAGCACTATAATTTAGCAGCTTGACATAGGGTTAGAAGTGGGACATTGTCTGCGCATGTTATGTTCTCTAAAGATTTGAAGAATGCCACCTATCGGCATATAATGGGAAGTGGGCACCTAGTGCTTACAGTCCTTCCGTTTGTGAAATCTTGGAAACCTGTAGCAAACAGTGTGGACCCAGATCAGATTGTTTCATTTGGAGCAAACTGAGGTGGGTCCATACCGTTTACATGTAAGTTTAGAGCAATTTATTGTAACGAAGAAAAATGACAGTAAACATCACCAGACGACAAACGTGTTGTACAGACGATGATTTGAGAATTAAGTGCAAAATCAACGGAAATTGGATTTGAACAGATTCATAGTAGAGGGCCTATAGTTCCACACATCCTAGAAACTACTTGCTAATAAATTGCCATTCTAACCTACCCCACATTAGCCGAATGGAATCCAACATTATCAATTGGACGACACGATCTTAAATAACTGGGGGGGGGGTCAGGTATTATGTTTACATTTAAAATTGAATTTCCTGTTAAAAACATCGGATACTCTGACCAAACGCCGCATAATGCAGGTCTGGTCTGGGCCTGTACTGTTTTCCCATATATAGTACTGAGAAAAGCAGTTAAAGTGAAGTGACATTACGCAAATTGACAGGAGAGCTGCTGTGTATGTTGTAACATTTTATTGTACCTTCAACCTGTTACATGTAATATTTTGGGAGTTGTTGACATGGATTATAATGCATAGTTTTACTCTACCTTCAAAGTATTATACATTTCTTCCACCAATTATACTGTATTTTACTGTACCTTCAAACATGTCAAAGTGTTACACACAATATTGGAAGGCCATGCTACATCATTTTACGCTGCCTCTAAAAGCTACACATAATATTGTGAGCGCCGTTGACAGTGGTTATTCTGTGACAAGTTACTGTAATATTTTGTCTACTTAAGTTTGATAACAGTGCGAAGTCAACATTTTCACGACACATCTGGCAATATGATAGATGCGACTTCAACTCATTTCGCGATGAAATCCAACAAACAGATTGGCATATATTAAAGCATGATAATATTGACACATACGCTAAAATGTAACTACTTGCTTAACAGAGTTAGCTAAAAAAAAAGCACGTTCCAAACAAAACAATAATTTGCAGGCCATCGGATCCACCTTGGCTGACTACATACATAAGGAAACTAATAAGAAAAAGAAAACGACTCTTCAATAAGTTAAAAAAATCTCAAAATGCTTACGATTTTGATAATTACAAAACATTTAGAAACATGGTCACGTAATACGTAAGTCAAAAAGGAGCAGATTGACAAACTCACTGAAAAGATTGATAATAATACAAATTGTTCTAAAGATTGGTGGAAGACACTAAAGACTTTTATCAAACCTAATCAAGCTTCATCCATTCCTCCACTCAATGTAAATGGCGGTTATTCTGATGATACAGATAAGGCAACTATACTAAATGATTATTTTACAGAACAATGATCACTTAATGACAGTAATGCAAATCTCACTGCAGATTTAAATATTCCAGATTTCACCTTAAACTCCATATCTATAACAGCTAACGAAGTTGAATCATTCCTAAAAGCTCTTTAAACTGGTAAAGCCTCTGGTCCTGATGCTATCACTAATAGAATTCTAAAAGAGTTAGCGGCGCCCTCGTCCTTTTCTCTATCTGATCTTTTCAACGCCTCCCTTATTAAAGGACAAGTCCCAGCTTTATGGAAGCAAGCCAATGTAATTCCAGTTCATGAGAAGAATGACCCATCAGAAATCACAAACTACAGACTAGACTGGTATCAGACCAGTAAATAGAAAAAATAGTCAAATATGTGCACATACATATACAAGCATAAACATCTCTGAAAAAAATCTCTGACTGTCTTATTTACTGTATTCTGAGCAATGGGGAAGTAATAAAGTATCATAAATTTATCTCTGTAGTAGGTTTAGAACTTTCAGTTAGATGTCTTAATACAGGGCCTGAAGACGGGCAAACTACAGACCAATTTCATTTCTAAGCACAGTTGGCAAAGTACGCCAGGCTTTATTTCTGGAGATAGTACTGTAAACCAACTTGTAGACATCTATAACTCATTTTGTAAAGCAATAGACGAAGGTAAAGAAGTGCGTGCAATATTTTGCAATTTTAGCAAAGCGTTTGATCCAGTATGGCACAAAGGTCTGCTCTACAAATTGCAAACAGTAGGAATAACAGGTCATCTTCTACAATGGTTCACTGATTAAATCAACTACAGGAAACAAAGGGTAGTATTGCCAGCGGTGTTCTCAAATTGGACCGACTTTTTAGCTGGTGTGCCTCAAGGTTCCATACTTGGCCCTTTACTTTTCCTTATTTACATAAATGACAATGTACGGAATACTAACTCATCCATACGCCTCTTTGCTGATGAAACTAGCCTCTATATCATAGTCGAAAATCCAATCCAAGCAGCAACTATATTGAACTCTGATCTTTCACAAATATACACATGGGCATCAAACTGGCTTGTTACCTTTAATCCATCAAAGACTGAGTCATTACTATTCTCACGAAAACTCTTTAAACCACTTCATCCAACCCTTTACATGAATCAGCAAGACATCATCACTGTTGAGTCTCACAAACACCTGGGCCTAACCTTTACAAATGAGCGTTCATGGCATGAACGCTTAAACAACATAAAAACAAAAGCTTGGCATCGTATAAATGTAATGCGAACCATTAAATTCCAACTTAACAGAAAATCACTACAGATCATCTATTTTTCATTTATCAGACCGTTACTTGAATATGCTGACGTCGTGTGTGATAACTGTACGCAATACGAGGCAAATGAATTAGAAAAAAATACAACATGAAGCTGCACGGATTGTCAGCGGTGCCACTAAGCTAGTTTCAATAGACAATATTAAAAGAAGTTGGATGGGATACTCTCTCTTGCGGAAGAGGAGAACATAAACAAATACTATTCTACAAAATGATAAATGGACTATGTCCTGACTACTAGTCTTCACTTGTCCCCCCTACTGTTGGAAATAATACAGCATATAGCCTCAGTAATGCATCCGATTACAAATACATACGCTCAAATACTCAGTTGTATTACAATTTCTTTCTTCCTTCAGTAGTACGCGATTGGAATGAACTACCCCATACTACTAGAAATGCACCAAGTATTAACGCTTTTAAATGCAGTCTTAATTCTACCCTAATCAGTGTCCCTCTCTTCTATCTGGACGGCAAGTGCATTGGTCAAATTTATCATTCTCGACTGAGAATGGATTGTTGCTCTTTTAATCACCACCTCTTTTCAAAAAACGTAATTGACAGTCTGCTTTGCATTTGTGGCAGACCAGAAACTACCAAACACTACTTGTTTGATTGTAATAGATTTAATAACTTGCGACAGGAAATGATGCAATCAATATCTCAATTATGCGAACCAACCTTGAATGCTCTTTTATACAGAGTCACAGATCTGTTCGACGAGACAAATAGGCAGCTCTACATCATCATACAGGAGTACATAATAAGGACTTAACGATTCCAATAAATTGCCTTTAAGTAACTACTCTTCGACCTTGAGATTTACGAATTATTATTTTATAATCGGTTTAAACGTTAGACAATGAAATGTTCCATCCCCGTGGAGCCTCTTGCTATATTACATATAATTGAAAAGTTTCAAAACTCTCGTAGTACATTTGAGTACCAAAATTAGCATTGGTACAAAATGGTTTTCTCTTCAAATTTCGATAAAATGAGTAAAATGATATTTTAAATGGGATACAGATTCGTACAAGTCTGAACACTTTCCTCTGAATCCCATTTGTATACTGTATATTATTGTATGTCTTTATATGTTGTTCTGTGTACAATATATACAAATAAAATATGTTTAAACCAAGTTACTGTACACATACTAACAAGATCTTCAAGATATAGCACACAGATATCTATGAAAATTGTAGCCTTTTGGTTATGCTGCATAATTTTATTGTATCATCAAAGTGTTACACATAATATTGGGAACTGCTGCCAATGGTTATGCTGCATCATTTTACTGTATCGTAATATGAGCCTTGACATGAGATTTCCAACAATGTGGTATGTGCAACCAGCAAAGTCTCAGATCAGCCTGCGCATACGCGCAGTCTGATCAGAGCCTTTGCACGTCGCTTGACTATTTTATAAGTGTTAAGCTACTGACTGAAAATCATTTGGAGTTTCTAAGCTTAAACAGAGTCCGCAAAGGCTCGTCTTAGTCTACACTTGTCAAAATGCCACATTGTTGGAAATCACATGTCACGGCTCAATGTTATTTTATACATAAAAATGAGAGAGCATATGCCATTGGTTATGCTGCAACACTATAGTGTTTGAAATCGTATTGTGAGAGGTGCTGCCATTGGACATGTTAGATACTTTTTCCAACTAAGCAATTCAATACACCCTTAATGAGCCGTGACACGTGATTTCCAACAATATGGCATTTTGACAAGTGTAGACTCAGGCGAGCCTATGTAGCCTCCTTTTAAGATTAGAAACTCCAAATAATGTTCCGTCAGTAGCTTAATACTCATAGAATATTTAAGCGACTAGCAAGGGCTCTGATCAGACTGCGCGTATGCGCAGGCTGATCTGAGCCTTTGCTGGTCGCACATACCACATTGTTGGAAATCTCATATCATGGCTCAAATAGTATTTCCAATGTCTTACACAAAATATTACGAGAGCTATTGCTTTTGGTTATTCTGCAACAATTTTCCTTATCCATAATAGTTAAGGTTATTCTGCCAATTTGTACCCGTAAAAGTGAAGTGTAATCTGAAGAAATTTTAACTGTTGCTACAGACTGAAAGAAATATCATAAATCTGCACAGAAATGTTTTAGGTTGGTTATAGAAATAATATGGTGCAATTGGTAAAACTGTTGTTATAGCCCCGCTTTGAAGGGAAACATAACTGAACTGTCATTCTGAGATTCCGAAACACTTCACAGTGTATAGCCTTTCAATCACACCCTACTAAGTGGGTTTACCAATCATTTTGCAACTTTACAGATTTTTCTCCAGTCTGTAGATGTGCTTGTGATCTTGGTACTATCATTTGATTATTTTCTTCATAGTTTTTAGTAGCAATATGAGTTTTAAAAGTGACTTTTGGAATGAAACTATATAGACAGTGGGTCACCTGTCAATTCAATTCCTCCTATTTTTTCATTAATCATTTTGAAACTTTGGATTTTCTCCATGGCCTGTCTATATACACCTGGTTTTGATATTATCTTTTTTTCTTACAGTTTTGTGATCATATTCACTATTTTTGTAGTAGCTATCTGAACTTTGACTGTTTTTGCACGAAATGGTATCATAGTGTATAGAAATTGGGTCGTTTGTCAACACAACTTCAATCTACAGTTTCCACCTTTGTAGATGTAGTAGTTGCATCTAGTTTTAATCTATACGTTTGATTATTTTTAAAAAAAATTCAGCCATGTAAACATAGGCCTTAGTAGTATAGCTTGTCAATGCAACTCATCTAGTAGTTTTTGACAATCATATTGAAACTTTTGCAGAGTTTCTGGTTGTAGATGTGCATGTTCTTTTTGCGTTTTTTTGTTTTTGTTTTTACTGCCTACTTTTTCAGCTTTTTTTTGCAATGTGTATTGACAATGGTAATCATGTAGACTATGTGTGTCTTACTCTCCATTTCATATTTCGTCTCTGCAGGGGGCGGGTCGGGGTGGGGGTATCCTCTGACAGTTATCACTTCCTTTTTGTTTAGGATAAAATATAAGTTTCACTCGGCACGGCATATATGCAATGCAATTTAACCCGGGGTAATAATTAACAAGACAAGATTTGTTCGCCGCCCGTTACAACATTTATTTCGCCAATATTGACAAAAATAACAAATAAGTTTATGTCTCATGTTAGAATGGTCAATTCTATCGTTTATGAAGCAGTAAAATTCTTTACTCATGAGAAAATAGCGCCGAATTTTATACCATTTACTACAGAGGCATAAAGTTTAGCAAGATTTAATGGTTTTCCGTGTGGTAATTGAATATAAGCCTGTGAATTATTTATGTTCCCTGCGCCAAGGTTGTTCGCCTTCCCGTCGATGCTTAGTGCTTACACGAGTTATGCCGTTGTTGCGGACGAACGTTTTATTATTATTGACAGAACTGAACAAGGCGGCCATAAACCTAGTATAAGCAGAGCTTTCTTGTAGGTTGTGCTAGCAATAAACTTTTAAAGAAGTGTTCTTGTTATATGAAAAGTACAACAACAAGAACCTACTACATATTGTTATTAAACCATATACGTATATCGTCATTTGTGTGGGGCATAGGCAAACAGTGCAGCTCCAGATCAGACGCCACAGAAAGTGGCGTCTGATCAGGTTCTTCGCCGTTTGGTTACAATATGATCTATCGAAAGCTGAAAAATGAATATAATGAAGAAAGTACCATACAACAATCTTTAAATTGGAAACGGATTCGGCCAACTGATTAGGATGGCAAAGTCCATCCGGCTTAGATCACAGGATCTTGAAGTTTGGGTCCTTATATCACTTCTACAGCCGCAGAACCGACAGCTCACTCATTACGTGGTTAACATTTTCTTGGACGGTACACTATTCCGCTCAGCTTGATAAAACCAAGTTTCGTGCTCACAGTGCTCAATGAACTATTTTGATCATTGGTTAAAAAATTTCAAATTATATTTCTATCACCGAAAACAAACTGTTCAGACCTTGATGAGGTGCCTCGTTCTGTGGTATTTCATCTGGATCTACACTTTTTATCCATGGACCAGTTTGTGCGTTCAAGGAGTGGCAAACTCAAATAAAGACGATTTGTCCCAACTATCCATCTACTTCCCATTGCAGCATTACCTTTTGTTATCGTCTGGATGTGTGGACGAAAGCCATGATATTTTCAACACCATTGCAACCAGGAGGGTGGTAGCCAACCATTCATGATTTTATGCCGACTGGTATCATACTTGTTTGAGTGGCACTGGCGATGTTACAACAACTCGCTAGCGACTGAGCTGTAATTCACGTGTGGGCTAGTCCTTATTTTATAGCAGACGACATATTCTATGGAGCCTCTCTCCTCTATGAATGTATGTATTGTAATTAAAAGGACATGTTTATTGAATGTTTTATATCATTCAGATTATCCAGTGGTCACGAAGATCTAGACAAAGGTCAATTTTATATTCCCATGCAGTAGAAATAAATAATTGACAATAAAATGAAATTGAATGGAAATCAAAATTTTGTGACTTGAAGTAACGCTTACTTTGCTAGTTTCAACAAGTTGAAATTTTATGGTATTTCTGTCTTGTCATCTGGCCTTCTATAACTGGTCAGTTGACCTTATGAAAATACCAACTTCCGGTTTACATGCTGAGTAAGGTTTGGTCTTTGTCTTTGATGGAAACAGTTCGTATAATACTTGACTAATAAAATCAGTTGTGTCATTAACTTCTAAACTTTGAGATGACTTGTTGCTTAGCCACACGCTCACTATTTTTACAAGAGAAATCCCATGCAGACCAACCATGGATTAAATTTATAAACGTAAAAGCTTTAACACTGTTTGTTTTTATTACTTTTTTGGATGTTGATTCTTGCACGAGTGCTCGCATCATATGACATACAAGTCTTTGTCGAGTTTTATGAATATCGTATAAACTTTCGCATGGGTTTAAAAGAGTCTCTTTATCATATGTGCGAGTTAGTTATTTTCCCTTCGAAATTGTTACGTGTTATTGACGGTCTTATGCTGTGCACCATTGTTTCACGCTCCAAACTAGCGATTATGGTAATTTTCGATGTTTGTGTAGAATCAGCGTACCGCCGTGAGATAGACAACGTTTATCAGGCAACGTGTAACAGTGCAGTAAATTTGAGATGTAAATGATAAAAACTGCTTCAACGATGCTCTCATGTGTTGGCTTAGTTTATCTTTTTGTGGTTTTAGAGGTTTTGTACCACACAGCAGAAGAAAGTTTAATCCTTCTTTATTGCCAAGCAATTTACTTTACCTTTTAATTTGTGGGGATACTCAAATAAAATTTCACTGAAAATACGAAATGCTAGCTTTATTTTCACAAATTTGACTCAGGAGCCATATTAAACGCAGAAATCAATTTCCATCCTCTTTGCACCACTTTTGTAAAACTAGACGCCGACAAATTCAAATCTTTATTTAAAACTTGTGAAAGTCATTATTTCGTTTGTTAAACACGTGTGAAATCTTAATCTTCCTTTGAAAATAGTTGAAATTAAAATGACATCTATTAACGCTGTATCCTACTTAATCATGAACCTGCTAACTTGATTTTTGGTACCTATCGCAAAGGTAATCAGCGAAGGCTCTGGCTGGCCTGTGCATTCGCACAGACTAGCCAGAGCCTTCCCTGATAGCACTCGCAGAGTATGGGAATAGATGACGATTGATATATGATAGATAACCAAACACTAGTCATCTATTCCCTGCTGGGATATGTACACATATGCTCGTTCAAAGAATGTAATAAGCACTTTTTCATATGTATTGGCCCAACAAACGTGTAAAAGTTAACCGAAACTTGGTGTACATTTCAGTTAAACATCTACATTAAAACCTGCATAAAACGGCCACTTAAAAATAGACAAAGATCTTAATGACAAATGGTAGCTTAATGAAGGAGCATTCTTCAATACTTTTGACCTGCATTAAGCAGAAATTGGTATTGAAAACCAATTTCTGTCTTTTTGAGAAAGGCCGTTTTACACATGGTTTACTGTATAATCTGTGGTGTCGAGAATGCAGATTTTGTTACACATAGGTTAATGAATGTTTTAGAGATGTATCGTAAATATGACTAATAGAATAGCAAATACATATTGTTAATAAGCTAAATAAATGTAGTGTGGCAATATGGATATATTTTCATCTTGGAAGAACTAAACAACCTTAGTAGCTAATCATGTCCATCATCAAAATAATGCGATTGTTTAACTGTAAAAATACAAAGTTCATTTTTGCCTATTCGCGTGCATTTGTTATATGTGTAGATTTGCATGCCCTTCTATCCAATTAAGCAGTGGAAATCCAGATGGACCTTACAAAAACGGTCTAGAATGAGCGTGCATCAGCTGCAAATACATATGATGATACACGTAGTTCTGTTAAGCTATTTAATCGGCCATAAAAATCCTGCAAAACCGCAGTGATTTCATATTTAGTCCTTTTCTAGCGTTTTGTGGACGCAGTGATTATCAACAATGCCACACATACATAATAATATGTTGATTACACTATCCTTCACATGCTAAAAATGTGCATACTGCATAATAAGATAAGATAATTTTATTATAGTGACGTGTATATTATATAGCAAAGCAAAGAACACAATGTTTTAATGTTCAACACCCAGCCGCATTGGGCTTATACGAGGGATGTTCGAAATGAATTGCTTATTGTCCTATATATCGATATATATACCTATCTAGATTTATTCAAGGTCTACACAACGGTGTATAAATGTACATGTAGACTAAATGTAAGACATACAATTTGCCACATTAATACACGCAGTCATTGACCACTGTAGTAAAATTGGTTGGTAGAAGCGTCGTCCAGAAAGCTGAAATACAGGCTTACTTCAAAGCTCGCTCAAAACTTGGTTGCTCTTTGATGACTGAACTTTCTACTGCTTAATGACCTTCTTGTGTGTCTTATGACACAGTTAGGCGCTGGAAAAATAAATTTGAATCTGGTGTAAGAGTCCATCAAAAATGCACCAAAATCAGGTAGGCCAAAATTGACATCTCGTAAAGAAATCGTTTCAAAAAGGAAATCATTGAAGGAGATGCCAGATTTACTGTTCGTGATATTGTACGAAAAGTAGGCATATCACTATCAACGGTTCACCTTATTTTGAAGAAGCATTTGAAAGTCAGAAAGATTTTTGCTAGATGGGTGCCACATCTGTTGATTGATGAGCAAAACAGAAAATGGACTCAAGTGGCCAAAAAGCTGCTTCAAATGTTTCAAACTTATGACAAAAAACAGTTTGCCAATGTCGTAAGAGGTGATGAAAATTGGGTCCATTATTTTGAGCCCGTCAGAAAGATTAGCAAAAAAATTTGGGCCACTAAACACAGCAGACGCCCAATAACTGCCAAACGGTCTTTGAGTGCAAGGAAGATTTGGTATGCAATTTTCTTCTCCGGTGAAGGAGCCGCAATAAAAGTGAGGTGGAAAAGGGCAAACATTTACATATATACAAAATTTACACGTAAAGAATCAAATTGGATGTTATAATGGAGAATAACAATGGCATATCGGTACAAAATGTGGTTTATATACTCAGAGGAAGCAGTTACTTCCTTATCGCATTATTTGGTAAGTATTTGCCTTTCCCACGATGATCTACGAGGATGTTTCTGCGCGAAGAAATAACAAATACATTTAAATAACATGTAGCAACGCCTTTATATAACATGTAATAACATGTTATACTTTTTCTTGAGTTTTTCGGTCAATGGACTGAATACAATATCCCTTCTTTCTGACTTGTCTAAAATCATCATATAAAGTACAATGCAACAAGAAATGGATTTCATTTTCAACTACACTTTGGTCACATACTTGACAAACCACAGCACATCAAAGAAGCTCTAGCAATAAGGCGTGTATTATATTTTCTCTAGTTGACATGATTACAAACACCAAATTTTCAAACTACACTCTTGTTTTTAAAATTGGTGCGGTTCAGCAGCAAAATATGCAAAGTAATAATCAAAATACGTTTCAAAGCAATTTATCATTAGCAAAGCAGTAAAAAATTTCCCACCCCTCATTTTACGTCTTTCTACTGGGTGCCATTTAGACCAGACTTTGAATAAATACTTTGCTAGTTTTCAAAAAGTAAACGTGCTAAACTGTAAAGGATAGAAGTGATATTCAATTCCAAAATTTTACAATATCTTTCCAGCGCATGCGTACGAAATATACTTAAAATTGTGACGTTTGTCACTGAAAAGGTGAAACTGGTGTCTTTCAGTTTGTTTTTAGATGCTCCCCCCAGACCCAAGATGCCCTTTGGACAATGGCATGCCGCTATAAACATATACAACATATGTAAAGGGCGTCTTGGGTCTAGGGGGAAAGGGGTTGTATAAGCCAAAGAAGACATCAAACATCTGACAAAAATAGACTGCTTTGCCAAATGGTCGTTTTATTGTACATCAACTGTATAAAAAATATATACACTGTACTCTATCGCGATAGACCTGTGTACGGTCTATTTCACATACATGTTACTGAAAATAACAAGAACTGTTGATGAGCATGATAAAGTCTCCTTCTAAACGAAGTATGATTACTATATGCATTAAGGACAAAAACGATTATGATATACGGACTGGGCTGCAAGAGTGCATATACGGCTGGTCAATGTGTATTTGTTGAATGTGCCTCCAGTCCTTATTTCAACAATTTAAAACGAACGTCTCATTTAGGGAAATGGCACGCCTTATCGCTAGGAATTCTTGAGCTAAATGAGACCTTACAGCTTTGCAAATATTTAGTTTTAAATAAGTTTCAGTCTCGTAGTTTGATTTGAAGGTTACATAGGTTCTGAGTTTTGATACAGTATGCAGTTTTTCATTCCATTCTTGTTGGTGCTTATTGTTAAACAAATGTTTAATATGCTCTAAATTAACAATTTGTTTGTTTGCAAAACTTTGTTGCATATTAACCTGATGTAGAATATGTTTCAGGTCTGAGCACCAAGTTTTATCTGTAGCAGTATAGTCAAAAATTAAATACACACTTTGTCAGGCGGTTATCGTCCATACTGATCAGACGGTTCCACAGTCTAATCATACTGACGCCATGCTCCGATCGAGTGGTATAGTTTGTGCGAGTGTGATACAGAGCTGAGATGGGCAGGTACAGCATTTTCGAAATCCAAAGTAAACCAAATTGAACGTGATCTAAAACCCAAAACTAAAGCCCCCGGCATTGAAGTAAATATCATGGAGACCAGGAAATACTCGAGCTATTCTGCATAGTCACACCAATCGCACTTCAAGCACACATTTAATACCAAACGCTAATGCCATAGACAGCCAACATGGGATACAAAATACCACTGGCGAATGGAATTCTTGAATATTATCAGCACCAAACTTTCAGATTGTTTCCAAGGAAGTAAGCCCAACCTCATTTCAGTCTCAAGCTTACTCTTTAAATCACCATAAAATCAAAACGCCTTCATTCACTGCATGATGTCGTGGGTGAAACGGTAATGATGGAATGGAAAATAGTGTAAACTCTGATCAGACCGTCTGATATGGGTTCAGACTGTTTGCTCGAGCCTATCAGCACTTGTAAATAGCCCAGCAAGCACATGACGTCGACTTAACGTCGATGCGGTGACGTCGCATCGACGGTGATACGACGTTCTGTAAGGATGTGTGCCTGCTGGGAATGAGGTCGAAGTATCGACTTGTCATTATGTAATTTAGAGTTAACCTTTGCTTTCCTTCTCGACCACAGTAAGTAGATCCGAGTTTCAGCTTCAGTGAGATTTGCAATAGGTTGACTGGATTTTTACGCGATTTTGCACGCAACATTTGCTAATCGCACTGAAATTTGTGTTCCAAATGTCTGAAGACTTGTGGTTTACCAAAACAACAATATGATCTTTCTGTCACCTTAGACAAGATTGGAACATGTTTTAATCAAAAGGTGTAAGACTGGTGCGAAACCAACGTCCAGAAATAACAGGAATATCGACGAACCTCGCCTTGTTATTAATGAAAACCTACTATTTCTCACACCTGTTATAGTCAAAGTAAGCAAGTTTCTTGTTATTAATCGTAATGAAGTGAAACTTGTAACAATACACGCAGGGCTTCACTAATTACATAGACAGAAGTTCGAAAGAAAAACAGAGGTCTGTCTTATGTTTCAGCACAAAAATATCTATAAACCCTATCCCCATTTCAAATTTCAAGCGGACGACAAATTATTGCATGCACTCTGATTGAACGTAGCCTGAAACTGTGTATAGCATTTTAATACATCTTATTTTTTCTGATTTTAGAAAATCGTTGCAATCTTGCAAATACACAATTTTGCAAAAGCAAATTGTAAGAGTATGCTTTTATTTAAGCACTATAGGAGCATTATTTTCGTATCATTTTGCATAAATAATGTAACCGAAATTTATGTGATTAAGAAAACCAAACTATTTAAAATTTAAACCATGGGCTTGGGCGGCGATTGTTTTATTCTAAACTTTATTTCATTCCGACTTGAAAACCATATAGCCAAAGTCTTACTGTCCAGTTCATGAGATATTTTAGACTCCGTATCGCATAGGCGAGCAGAGATCGCTCAGAAAAGCCTGCGCATCCGCGCAGTTTCACCAGAGTATTCACTACTCGAACACATAAAGTATGGACGTAGGAAAAAGGCCCAGGCAAAAACTTAGATTTCTCGCCAACTAGGTAGCTGTACATGCATGTTTAAAGAACAACTTCACATATATGATAAGAACCAAAATCTCATAAGATTTGGCTCAATTATTGTGTAGCGGGGCAGCTAAACCCTTTAAAGGCCAGAATTCCCTACAGACAGTGAAGACCCAGATGAACAGCAGGGTCTACACTGTTTGCTAAGACAAAAACACTCTTCAGCGACTGGAATACATTTTTAAGAAAATTATAACCTGTGACCATCCTGACGCTGTATAAAACAATATGCAAAATTCCATTGTCTTAAAAGGGCTAGTAACAAATGCTTTTACCGGAAAAGTTACATTTTATGTATTGTATCGTGATTTTACGAGGATTATAGACTTCATACAGAAAATTTTCCAAAACTGATAAAAAAAAATACGTTTTAAAATTACAGGTTACAGTCGCAAAATCAGCATTACAATGTTCAGAAATATTGAAGAATTCCGGACAATTCAACCTTCAGAAGTAGTCTATATGTCCATATTACCACGCAGTGATTTTCATTCAAATCCATTTAGTTGTTTTAGGCATACACCATCGTGAAAGTCGCCTTTATTATGAGTTATTTCATTTCGCCCCTTTATTATCATTATTCCAATGAGCTATATCCATTTGTGATGCATTTGATTATACACACGATCCATACATGATTGATATTCGGACTCAGTATACTGGTCCATGTTGATAACTTTCATATCATTAGATCAGTATTATACAATATACCAAATATGCGTTTCTTTTGCTGTTAAGTATATATGTTTGATTTTACTAAATTCGTTTTCTCATAATAGTTTGATTTTTACCAAGATAATGGTTTTTATGATAGTCTTTAATTTTTACCAATTTTGTGGTTTACCATGATTATGTTTGATTTTTCTCCACATTGTTTTTCCATAATAGTGTTCATATTTTACCAAACTAGTGGTTAACTATACTTCTACCACGACCTCTAAGTAATGAACCTCGATTCATTCAATACATTTACTGTTACAGTCACGCCTCAAAGCGTTTGGTGGAAGTATACATGTACATGTATGATAGTGTTTACGTTCTACCAAGTGTATCATTCTTATTGATATTCTGTGACTTTCATGTTGTTTTTAGGGTTTCAATATCCTCAATAATTTACCAATTTAATGTGTTTATGGTGTTTGATATTTACCAAGTTTGTGGTTTTCCTTAATAGTGTTCCTTTTTACCAAGATTGTGGTTTTCCATGATAGCTTGAATTATATAGTGATTTTCCATATTACCGATATTAATAATATTTCTATGATAGAGTTTAAATTTCAACAATCTTTGCTTTTCCATCAGAGTGACTTTTACCCAAGACCGTGGTTTTCTGAGATAGTGTGATTTTAGAGATAAGAGATAGAGTAAGGTTTTTACAGAGTTTGTAGTTCTCAGAGATATATTTAGGCATCGAGCTGGCTACAGACCCCCTCCCTAGGGGGAATTTTGCACACTATGATTTCCTGATACAACATTATATTAGCCACAAAATGAAATGTGTTAACCATCTGAGAGTGGCAGAGTTAGCGTGTAACATCACGTTACGTACGTTACCCGCAAAATAATAGTGTTGAAGACAATTAACTATACTTTTTGTCTTTGGGTGTTCCTGCTAAGCCCTGGCATTACTAAGGATCTTATTGAGGCTGATGACATTGGCAGGAAGGCTGTTGCAGACTTCACTAGACTCACTTTCAGTTGAAAATCTGTTTTTCACAAGCCCATTAAATGCTACAAGCTAAAAAAAACTTTTGAGATTTGCAAGGTCAAGAAGGAATTGTCCAATTTACAAAACGTTATCAGCCATGTGAGAGCATAAAGAAGCGTCTTTGGTCAGCATGACATTTCTATTGGGCATAATGTTGCCCGTTGACACTGCTGTTCGGTCTGGGAACTGTACCATGGTCACTATCAACTGCTGATGGCATTCCCACCAAAACTGACAAGTACAAACTTCTGCATTTCTTGAAATCACATATTGAATCAACAATAGATTGGCCATATAGTGCTGCAAATAACTTTGATGGTAATGCCATACTACAGAGCACAATAGCTTTTCCTGTAACCTTCAAGGATCAGGCAGAACCAGAATTCAACCAGACACTAAAGGCAGGGCATGTTGGTTTTGTCACTGATACATATATACAATGAATAAGCATTATTATACAATCATGAAGAGGATAACCTGAGTGTTTTGTTCAACACTGGTGCATGCAACAAAGGTACTCCTTCTGTATGTCAACAACATCGTCCAGAGTATGGGGGAAGAGATCTGCAGGCACACACTGTTTTACAGATTGTGAGACTACCAATGTGTTAGTACCATGGAACTGTTGTTCCTATCAAACTGATCGAGAACCCCTACTCACTAGTTCATCTACATTCTAAGCAGGGTAGGAAAACAAAGAATTGCTTTAGGCACGCATCACCTAACATGTGCTATTTACATAAATGTGAATAAGCTGCAGTACGACATGTTTTTGATATAGTTACCAAAGCCGTAAACATAGACTGACTATTTCAAATGACATGAACATGAGCTTACTTCTACCTTGCTTTTCTGTCCTTGAGATGTACATACAAAAGATTGAACTATCAAGTCTTTCCCATGAAAACAAGCAAGGCTTTCTAGGTATGGACAAAATGTGTGGAAAATAAATGGGAAGGAAATCGAGTACCTCTGGGTGAAGGAAAACTTGATTGTATCCCAACAACTCTTCGACATTTCGGGTGAGCAGAATGTTGAGGGGATGCAGATCAGGATAGAAATAATGGTAATGATGATAAAGGTGTTGAGATGACAAATATGGTAGATGTAGTATTTGGAGATGAATCTGATGTGGTTTAATAAGGTGTGTGTGGAAAATTCTTTTACCCCTTGAATAGTACGCGAACAGGTACTAGTTTGGCAAGAAACTGCTCTATAACCTCTACCTGATGGAGTTTCTTCAAATTCAAAATATTTAACTCATATTTTAAACTATAAATTACACACTTACCATGTGCATTATGTTTTACATATTTTAGCCTCCATAGAAAAAAAACGGTAGGTTAATGATATTCTATGTATTGAAAATTTTCCTTAGCAAAAGAGCCACAGAAATATATTAACACATTTTTGTGTGATATGGGGTTACCATTTTCAACACTCAACAACTCAAACCTTATAAACGATAGAAACATTTGCAGTTTCCAAAATGTACATAAACATTCTTTAATACAAAATGAACTATTAAGCACATTCACATTAAAAAAATCTATCCAACTTTATTAGATTCATAAATCATTTATATAGGAATAATGAAAAAATGTAACATACATAATACTTTGGGTGCATATTTGTTTTCAAAGGTCCATATCTGCAATGCAAAAATAGCTTACTTAGATGATATAGCCAGTTTGGAAATCCTACCGCATGGGTTGCACTTTTCAGAAGTCATGTCATTCACTTAAATTATCAAAGATGTTGATGGTTAACATGTTACTGGCTGTTACAAGGTAATGCTGCCCTTACCTGATTGCTAGCATATTGCAAAATCCTTGCAAGATGAATCTGACAGATGATTAACAAGCTGTATTGGAAAATTCTTTAAACCCTTGGATAGTATACGGAGTTGCTAGCTTGAACAGCTCTATCACTTCTACATGGTGGGGCTTCTATGATCTTCAAAGTTGTTACTAATATATTTCACTGTATGTTACAAACTTTCCATCAGTATTATGTTGACTGTATTTGATGTCTCTATAAATGAATAGAAGGTTTATGGTAGTTTATGTTTTGAGTTACTTCCTCTGCAAATAAGCCAGAATAAAAAAGAAGTACATAACCCTTGCCAGCATGCAAATTAGTACACGCAGGATGTGTTGGAGACCTTATCTTGAACGTTTAATGGTATTCTGAGGGTAACGTATCTAACCTGGTGCTGTAAAATAGTGTAAGCCACTATAATAAGGAGCCTCAATTCATTTGAATAGCAACCTTATGCTATATTTACTGACGGATGTAATACATGTAGTCAATAACTGCCATACTGATAATTGGAAATAACATGGATCGCAAGGTAACGTATATAACAGGTAAAACTCAAGACATTTACAAAATGGATGCTAAAAATGTGTAACTGTGTAATATGTAGTCCATAAACCGGCGCCAGACTGCAAAAAGTGAATATGTCCTGTTGGAGACCTTATCTAGAAATTTAATGATATTTTGCGGGTAATGTACCTAACGTGATGTAACACGACAACACACTCTCAGAGGGCTTACATATTTCATTTTGTGGCTTATATAATGTAGTATTAGAAAATCATAGTGTACCAATCCCCCCCCCCCTTGGGGAGTGGGTCTATAGCCAGCTCAAGATCTAGAGAATATATTTTGACATTTTGTGTGATATGGGGCTACCATGTTCGACATCAAATAACTCAAAAAGTATATAAGATAATAGAAACATAATGCTTGCAGTTTTGAAATGGTAAATAAATATTCTTTAATATCATACCAAATTAATGAACATAATCTGGTTTCAAAAATTATGACAAATCATATTAGATTTATTTATCATTTGAAAGGGGGTTCAATGAAAAAATGTAACATACACTACATTTGGGGTGACCATATATGATTTTAAAGGTCTCTGTCTGTGGCTCAGTAATAGCTTAGATGATATAACCCAGTTTGGTAATCTTACCTTATCTTTTGCACATTTCTGAAGTCTTAAAAGAATTTTCATTATCAAAAATTTTGTAGGGTACCGTATGTAACAGGCTGTTACAGCTCAATGCTGCCATTGTCAGAGGGCTAACATGTTGCAAAATCCTGGCAAGACATTGGGCTTCCATAAAAATATGGTCTACAAAATTCCCCCTGGGGGAAGTAAACCATATCCAGCCAGTGGCCTAATTGTAGTGTTTGCAGAATTTTTTTTGCGTTTGTGGTTCTCAGAGATAGTGATTGATTTCTTCAATGTTTATCGTTCTCAGATAATGTTTTTTAAACCAAATTGTGCTTTTCCACTGTAGTATTTGATATTTACCACAGTTGTGTTATTCATTGTATTTCTTACCCCCCCCCCCCCCCTTCATTTTTATGTTGATGCTTTGTCTCAGTCATCAATTTTTTGACACTTTCCAGTCTTCCCCAGTTGAACCAATACACGTGAATATACATAACTACCAATACTAAGCAGAGGATATCTTGCTCAAGGACACATTTGTAGTTTCAATGCTAGTGTTATAATGTATTTATCATGGTTGTTTTCTTTACAAAAGTTTGTGGTTTTCCATGGTAGCGATTATTACCAAAATTATTGTTTTCCATGAGTGTTGAGTTTTGTTTTTTCCATGACTGTGTTTGCTGCTTATCAGGCTCTTTTTTCAGTCAATTTTTTTAGTTCTGCATGATAGTGTTATATTTTTACAAAGTGTGTTTTTCTCTGAAGGTTTATTTTCACCAAAATTGTGTTTTTCGAGGATAGTAATGGATTTTCAAGAAGTGCTTGATTTTCCAAAAGTCTTTGAATTTTGACTCATTTCTTGTTTTCAGTGATAATCTTTGAGTTTTACCATTTTTGTGGTTTTCAATAATATTTGAGTTTTAGTATGCTTAAATTTGCACCAATGAGCAATATCTGTGTTTTCTACTTCCTGATGCCTCCAATCAAGACTCAGCGCCTTACTGTTTGGGAGATGCCCTTTGAAGAATTTCAAGATGGCAATGCTGCCCACCAAATTTCAGCTGTCTAAATTGTTTTTGGGATGTGATTTGAAAATACTATAGATGGCTACAATGGTGGGTGGCCGGTCATCTTGGATGTCAGATTGGATAGATTTAAGCCATTCAGAATGCCAATGTCGCCAATTTGCCTCCCGTCAATTTTCAGCTCAATCTGACACTGTTAAGATGGTGATTGTCTGATTAAAAGATTTCAAGGTCGCGTGGCCGAGATAATTATGAATCTTTGTGTTGCCCCACCAAGAAACTGCTCAAACCCACTTAGCATTTTGGAGCAGATGTGGTGAATGACTTCCAAGATGGCTGTCAAGGCAACACACTTCTATATCAGGCAGAAATGACTTATTTTACTGACAGTTCCAAGGCGGTACTTCTTTTGTGGATCTTTTTTTCTGTCCTGTGTTTGCTATGCCTTTGTGGGCGTCTGTTTATATGTGCCTTGTTTTCACCTGTTGGGAAAGGGCTGACCTCTTGGCTCTCGTTTGTGGTGTCCCACTGTGAGTTTGTCACTTACTCATTGGTATCCTGAGTCAGGTGTGGTACTTGATTTTATCCTTTCCTGATCTTTTCATCCTTACTTTAAGAAATTCTGATTCTCAATGTATCCTTGACGTCGGAAACAAGTTTATGCTTAATCTGATTTACGGTTTGGGAGATGCCTTTTGGAGAACAATAACATGGCCACCATTGTGGCATTTTTGGACCTTGTAGCAATTCTGGCTCTCTATATCACCCTATTGACCCTAATCCTTAACTGAACTGTTGCAATATAATCTTTGTTTGGATGCATTACATCCCAGTCAGCAATTTTTCAGTCATGTCGGGAAGA
Organism: Loripinus fragilis; assembly: GCA_964019695.1. Taxonomy (NCBI): domain Eukaryota; kingdom Metazoa; phylum Mollusca; class Bivalvia; order Lucinida; family Lucinidae; genus Loripinus; species Loripinus fragilis. The sequence continues at coordinate 50,870,842 of OZ026525.1, read as the reverse complement.
TCAAGATTACATGTCTTTCTAGGGTGAACCAGTACTAAGCAGCATCTAAATTGTCTTGCTCAAGGACACAACACACTGACTTAAACGGCGGCATCTCTAACTAGCAACCCTTCGATCACCAGCTGAACCCAATATAATGTGGTGGAAGAATAAAACAAGAGAAATTATCTTCATAAAATGTTCTATTTTCTCATGGTTGAACATGAAACATTAAAACCGGCTCACAATAATCAACTTCATCAAATGATACTATGAACCACCACATGAGAGTTTGGTGCTAATCACAAATGAGCCACAACATGAGATTTCCAACAATGTGGCATTTTGACAAGTGTAGACTCAGACGAGCCTGTGCAGCCTCCTTTTAAGCTTAGAAACTACAAATAGCTTTCAGTCAATAGCTTAACACTCATAAGAATATTCAAGTGACCAGCAAAGGTTCTGATCAGACTGCGCGTATGCGCAGGCTGGTCTGAGCCTTTGCTCGTCCCGCATACCACACTGTTGGATATCTCATGTCATGGCTTATGTGCCTCAAGTCACTCTTTAAACAAGCATGCACAGCTACATAGTGCAGCTACAGCTCCATTTGTCTGAGCTTTCAGCATCTTTCATGTTGTTTGCGAGCAGTTATGACTTGGACAAGCCTGTGCACCGCATGCGCAGACTTGTCGGAGTCACCAATGCTCACATATGCAACATGCACCAAAACCTCATGTACTGACTTGTTCATCTCTGACCACAGCAAGCAGTGTACATTACATTAAGCATGTATATAAACATGACAGTCCAATGTTTAACCTAAATCCACTCGGAATGACATAAAGACAAGTGCCAAACTACGCCTTTACTGTTCTGCTAGCCAAGAGTGACAGTGACATTATGTTTTGTTTACAAAGTTATCAGGGACCTATAACCAATAGATCACTTGTGTAGTAATCCTATCCTCTGGATAGGATTTATACACAAGAAATCTATTGATTCGTGTTAGCTCAAGTGAAGTGTACGCGTTAGTGTTTTACTTAGCAATTGTAAACAAAGTATTACGTCACTGTCACTTTTGGTTGGCACGACAGTAGGAGTCACTAGTAAACAAAAGGTTAATATTAACATTATTAAACAGTGAAGATCTTGATTAGAATAAGAGCAAGCCATTCCATATGAAACTGGTTCCCCATTCAATATGAAACTGGTTCCCCATTCAATATGAAACTGGTTCCCCATTCAATATGAAACTGGTTCCCCATTCAATTTGAAACTGGTTCTCATCACATAAGCACATGGGGGAAATCCAAGATTTCCAAAATCCTGAACTTTAAAATTCAAATTTAAAATTTACAGGATGCCAACAAAAATGAACAATTTCAAGTTTAAATGATTAATTGTGTTTAGATAATCTGAAAACTAATCAGAGGAGCTATTATAATCAGCCTAATTCAGGATTTTGAGGCTGACTTTCTATGGAATGTCAGCCTTAAAATCCTGAATTCGGGATAAATCCTGAAAACTTTCACCCATGTAAGCAAATGGTAAAAACTCTTGAAAACCTGCTGATGCACATTTCTCACACACCCTTCACTGTTCTCACACATTTGGTATGACATAGAGGAAAGTTCCGGCAAAAATGTAGACTACAAATGTATTAGTTCCACTTGATAGCTGAGCATACAATTTTTTTCATGCCAGATCAAGTTTTTGTAAAAACTGTTTTTGTTGTATGGGAAAAACAAAGATGCAGATCAGCCAGCGCACCTGCAGTCTGATAAGGGCCTTTATATTCTCTGACATCAGGGATTATGTATAAACAGGAATTCTTCATATTTTCAAAATCTTATGTAGTCTCTGTTACTGAGAAGGCTGGCTCAGGTCTTACCAGGTAAGAAACTCTGAAGTTTTTTTTTTTGTGACCATGCTTATACAAGTTTTTTATATTTTTGCTGGCCCTGAGGTTATAAAACATTTTTCATGCTCAACTCATTTTTGGCATTTTAACATTAGCAGATTAAATACAGCATTTTGAGTGTTATGAGCATGAAAAAATATTTATTATTTTACTTTCTATGAGCAGTTAAAATTTCATGATCAGCTGAGTTGAGCATGAAAAAGTTGTATAACCTCGGGGCAGAACATGCAGCAGTTAGCTTCACAGGCTGATCTGGAATTCTGCTTTATACAATGTACAGAAAGTAAAACAAATCAAAAGCAAACTTTAAAAAAAACAATAGAAGTTGATGTGTGTCTCTCACAATAAGTCCGTTAGGGTTCTGACCTGTGTCTATGCCTTTTTTATGTGGCAGCTGTGTTCAACATTTTCAAATATTCAACCTACATGAGGTACACAAGGGTGAAAGTTCAAAATTTCCAAAATCCTGAACTTTTGAAACTTCAATCTTAAAACTTGCAGTAGAACAAGTTTAAATGATCAGTTGCCTTTAGACAGACTGTATATAAACAGGAAAACCTATTATAATCTCCCTAATTCAGCATTTTGAGGCTGACTTTCTGTGGAAAGTCAGCCTCAAAATCCTGAATTCAGGAATAATCCTAAAAACTTTTACCCATGGGTACACCTTTGTAATGTATCAGATATATTTTGTACATGTAAAACACACACAATAAAAGAAAAAACAAATACAAGAAAAATTGATCTACAAATAAAACAATAGAGCTACTACAAGGGCTTCCACGTTTACAAAATTTTGTAAACGTTTACACGAATTTCAGAAATCGAAACGATTCCGTTTACACGCAATATACCATACTGATTTTTTTTCATTATCGAAGATCAGTAAAATCGCCATATTTTTCTTTAAAAAGCTCTTTGAAAACTGTACCTTGTGAAAACATTCAAAATTGTTTGGTTAGGTGTTGTGATAGAACTCATTTCAAGTATTAAATTGCAACCCTGACTGCAACATGCGCACTCTCATCGATAACCAACATTTCTTTAGTGTGTCTTCCTAAATGTAAACAATTGCAAACGTGTAATTGGTTGCCATGCGCGAGATGTAACTGCCAATCGTCACGTAGGCCAGAATGAAATTGACATCAGTACACACACCGACGGGAAGTGAAAAACAACAACACTGTTTGAAGTCATGTGCTTTTACATGCGTGTCCACCGAATATTAAGATGTGCATTTACATATCTGATGAAAATGCATGAGTATTACTCTTCTAGCACAGTGAGATAAAATTCAGGACACTTTCATCACATCGGTCACTGTGTCCGCTGAGCATGTCCGTCGTGGTTCTAATTTTGTCAATTAATTATTGTTAGAAACTTAATCAAATACATCCGAATCTGATAAAAAAAAATACAAAATCTATTCTTCATTAGAAGATGCTATTAATAAACTATGAAGCTCGTCACGTGCTAAAGTTCGTTTAAACGGTAGGCCAGTTTTGTAAATGTTTATTGCATAAACACGAAACGCTTCCGTTCACACGTGTAAACGTGGAAGCCCTAGCTACTACATGTAAGTTATATGGTTGAAAGCTCAACATTTTACAAAAATCCTGAACTTTAGATATTCAAATCTTATAACTTGCAGTCTGCCTACAAACTATGAACAATTTTAAGTTTGTATGGTCAACTGTCTTTATATAAACTGACAATAAATCAGAGAAGCTATTATAATCTGCCTAGTTCAGTATTTTGAGGCTGACTTAACATAGCCACAAAATTCTAAATTCGAGAATAGTCCTGAAAACTTTCACTCCTGAAACAATATTTGGCAGTGAGAACCAGTAGATAAGAACCAAAAACCCTGTCTTTTGACCAGCCTGCACACACAGTTAGTTCCCTTTAGAATAGTATATGGGTCAGCACATAAGTGCAAAAGACTAATTAGCCCTTTGTTTTCTGATGGGGGTTTCCACCTTTTACTATACAATAACCAACGAATGCATTGTACATGTATACACTATGGTTATAATTGCAAACTAAAATTGAATTTCTTTCCCCCAAAGAATGCTTTAGTGTAGCCCTGATGAAATGCATTATGCTGCATTTCATATGGGTCTTCACGGTTTGCAAAAGTACCCGTTTAGGGGTTTCTAGAATACAAAGGGTTAATAATGAAATGCTGACATATCCAGGAGGGCTCAAGGTTCCAAGTTTGGTCTGCACTTTCATGTACATCCATACATTGCTCATCCGTCAAGAGCAGCCTGATCTGTGCCTATACTGTTGGCTAAGTCCAGTCTGTCCAAATATTTAGAGCAATTACAGCACCCTCAATATGAACTGCTATGCTGTGCCACTTGATCTGAACCAATCTGAATTTTTTGTTTTGTTAAAATTATACCAGATTTTGCTCTTTTTTTTTCCCATAATTCAAGCATTAGCACGAGATGCATGATTATTTACAATGACAACGCAATAACAATGTAAAACACATGATGACAATGATATAGTACAATGATAAACTGTTTGATCAATATATACATCTCCTGTGTAAATACTTCTAGCACACATATGTATTACATAGAAAATAACATAAGAAATCAATGTGCTGCTATCTACTTTAAGGAAATACGGTTGTTGTTGCTCTGACTGCATTATATTGCTACAGGCCTTTAGTTAAAAGTGTGTAACAGAAAAATAATTTTTTTATTTCTCAACCAAACCATATGTTGTGGGTACTCAAAAGAACCATCTCGAGGAGACGGTGTTTTTGAGCACCCAAAACATATGCTAAAAATTATCCGTAAGAAAATATTTACAATTTTTGTATATGTTTGTTTGATTTGATTCTTTACGTCCCATCAACAATCTTTATTTAAACAGGAACGGGTCTTCCTGGGTTGAACCAGTACTAAGCTAGGATAAATGTGTCTTGCTCAAGGACCACAACTGAGTGACGCCTGTGAGGCTAGAACCTTGTGGCCCCTCGGTCTCGAGTCAAGCACTCTACCACTGAGCCACTGCGCTCCCTATTTTTTGTTTTTCTAAACCTGTGTTGCTGCATATGGCCACAGAGTACAGTCAGATTGCTTTGGTTAATAAACTGATGGTATTCATGGTCTCACTGTTTCGAAAATGCAAGCACATATCTTAACCCTTAGTATACAAATGGATTCTTCCTTCTGGTTTTATATAATGAACTTGGGATAGTCCACTGTACATATCTAGGGGTGTCAGGTTATAATTTAAAAAATATATTGTATTTTTTGTCTGAAACCTTTTTTACTTGAACAAACAGTGTAGACCGATGAAATGCTGCATTATGCAGCATTTCATCTGGGTCCTCACTGTTTGTAAAAGTTCCCATATAAGGGTTTCCCAAATACAAAGGGTTAACTTGAAAGTTGGCGCTAAAGAAAAATCTAAAATTTTAAAGAAGTAGACACCTTGGTTCATGTCTTCTATCTGCTAGGTTATACACACCATATGGCTTCGTCGCGAGAAATGCTGTCTTCGGGGTTTCCGACTAATTATGACTTAAACCAGCCTGCTCAGCTACTTAACATGTAGCAAGCTAACCTGATTTACTTTCTAGAGAGGTAATGACAGAGGTGCTGATCAGACTGCACAGGTTTGCAGGCTGGTCTGCGCCTTTGTTGCTCGCATGCAAGTCAGGTTATCACCCACCGAGGCCCATATACTCAAAGAAGTATAGGGTAAAGTCGGGTAACTTCCGACATCAGGTAAATTTGGACAGTGACCTTGTTTGTTTCATATTTTAATTATTGGAATAGAAAAAAAGATAAACTAAGCAAACAGTGAAAATCCTGATGAGACGGCTCATAATGAGCCGTCTCATCTGGATTTCCACTATTTGCAAAGGTATGTCCGAATTTACCTGATGTCCGAAGTTACCCGACTTGACCCTATTGCTACATTCAAACTTTCATCAATGCAATTAAAACAAATAAAACCACATTCACAGAAACACATACACATAGTCACAAACATCCACACCAAACCATGATCACACCCTCACTAGAGGACTATTTACAAATGACTGAGATCTACAACTCAACATTCACTAAAAATGCTGTATTTACAGTTAACATTCGAACACCATATCAACTCACGATAATTATCTTACAACTAAAAGGAGTCCATTTTACAACCAATCAGTAGCCATCTGATCTGGGTTTGTACAGATCTGTCCTAATATTAGGGTAAATACGCAGCTGCCACTTACCATATTTAGTATATTATTTACCCTAAAGATCCAGAAAGATAGACCTGTTTCTATATTGATAATACAGAATGCAAAATAGGGTTTGGGGTAAAAACAAAATTGCAACTGGTAAATTTAATTGTTCAAGAAAACAATTTTCAAGTCCAAGTCTCACCTGTTAGGTTCTGTAAATATATTGCTTCAAAAAGTGCACTCTGCAATGCAATGTACCCCATTTATCTATGCATTTTTGTAAAGTAATCCTGGTTCAAAATTGCAAAGCATTTACAGTATAAAAAGTTAGCACATTATATTAAGCATTCCACCTAATGAGGGCACTGCCCGCACAACTATTTCAAAATTCTATACAGTCCAGTCCGAATCAGGATCCACATAATGAATGCATATTAACCCTTGTCCTACTGAACCTGGATTTTACCTTTTTTTTCAAAAACACTGTAGATCCAGATCAGCTGGCTGATGAAGCCATCTGATCAGGATTCACAGTTGTCCACTCAAATTGAAAATACATGCTCACAACTGGAATGCTGAAGGTTTACAGGATAAAAATTGGGGAGAAGTGTAGTACATAAAAATATTCAGCATGACAAGGGTTATACTTATCCTTACATCACTGAACTGACTGGTAATCAGTTCATGTAGTATAAACAACCCATGAAGTACATGTTCGGTTAATGTTCTAAAATTTTGAACCCTTTTCTCCTTCGATTCTCAAATAAATTGTTGGTTTTCGGGCTGGAATTCACAAAATGCTTGTCAGAATAGCAAACAGCATAGACCCTGATCAGACTGCTTCTTCAGAAGCAGTCTGATCTGAGTCTGCGTTGTTTGTCAATGCTGTCTTGGCAGGTAACCAGTGTTTGAAATTATAGAGCATTTACCGTACTAATTATTCTGTGAGAGTTTGTGTGAGAATGTGCACTTATAAGGTTGAATACCATAGCTCATATAATTATAAATGGGACAGGGACCCCTTAATTTGGTAGAATGATCACAGAAAAATGTGTATTGATGATTTCTCGATGTTAAAGAAATAATAATGATCACCAATGATTCCTTTTGAAGTGTTAATAAAAACACAGTAAAACCTGTGTAAAACGGCCACTCTCAAAAAGACCAAAAATTGGTTTTTAAGACCAATTAGCGCTTAATGCAGGTCAAAAGTATTGCAGAATGCTCCAAGGGGAGCATTCTGCAATACTTTCATCCTTCATTAAGCAACAATTTGTCATCAAGATCTTTGTTTTGTCTATTTTTGAGTGGCCGTATTACACAGGTTTTACTGTTCCTAAGTTAACTTCAGCAATCAAATTTTGCTAAAAATATTGGGCCAGTTTTTGAGAATTTGGTACTTATTGCATATATGCGAGCAGTAAAGGCTTAGATGAGCCTGCTTAATTGTGCAGTCTCACCAGAACCATCACTGCTGGCACACACCAAGTAGGAACATGTATAAAAGCTCAGGCCAAAATTAAGGTCTTTAGGCCCACTAGATAGCTGCACATACATGTTTAAAGAATGACTTTATGCATATGCAATAAGTACCCATGATGATGTACATTTAGTACAGATTCAATACTTAACCCTTTGTATACTAATGGAGTCTTCCTTCTGGTTTTATACAAAAATTTTGGGATGGTCCATTCACTCCATTGTATACATCTAGGGGTGTCAGGTTATAATATGACAAAAAAAGCAGTCTGAAGATCTTTTTTACCTAAACAAACAGTGTAGACCCTGATGAAATGCCGCAGAATGTGGCTCTTCATCTGGGTCTTCACTGTTTGTAAAATAACCGGTTTAGGGGTTTCCCGTATAAGAAGGATTAAAAAGGCCAGGACCCAGTTAACTGAGAGTGCCAAACCTCCTGGACAGCATTAATCCTTTTCCCACCACTAACAACAATTGTTGTCTGCTGTCTCATCTGTTTATGTACTTTGGGAGCCTATGTAAACAATATAAACTCAGTCTGATCAGGGTTCATAGAGTTTGATTTCACAGTAAAAGTTTTCTGGAGTGCATTTGAATATAAGCAGCAGACCTAATAACAGACAACATTTTCATGACAAAAAAAAACTGCTGGCAGGATAAGGGTTAACTGGGCAATTAAAACAAAGCAAATAATAAACCACTATAGAAGCTTGTTAAAATTGTAAAAAATTATCAAAATAAAATTTTACTCTTCTTTGAAGAGACACTTTCATATCAAAATGCAAGACCTGGTATTGTTGGATTCTAAAATGTCTGTTACAATTCAAGCTTGCATTCCTTCCAGGTTAATTGCTTTCTGCTCGTACAATATAATAGGTAAACTTGTTACATACACACCTGTACTAGTCTAGCTAGTCTCTGTAGCTAAGCAGGCGGGTTCGAGTCTTACTTGGTTGGAATCCCTCCAGTCAGGATTTCTCTGGTTCGGGCTCGTGTTGGTATTTTGATTTATTTAGAATTCAAATTAAACCATTTCCCATCCATTCACGACAAATGTCATCTGCTCTTTGATCTATTTGTGTACTTAGGTAGCCTTAATTGCAAACAATATGAATCCAGATCCAAGGAGCAGTCTGATCAGGGTTCATAGTGTTTGCTTCCATGGTAAAATCTTTAATTCATGCAGCAGACGTAATAAGCAGACATTTTGCAGGTAGCAGAATAAGGGTTAATAATGGTCTACTGTAAACTGTCAGTGTCTGTTTTCATGTAGACGTAAGAAAAATAGAAACATTTTAATCGCATCCAGACATATTGTGACTTCAGAATTCTGTTGCTAGAATACTAAATGAGTCCTATTGTTTGTTTGTTTTGATGCTTTACATCCCAGTCAACAATTTTTCAGTCATGTTGGAATGATTTTCTGTCTTCCTGCGTTGAACTAGTACTAAGCAGCATATAAAGTGTCTTGCTCAAGTAAATAGAACTCTGTTGCAAGGAAACTAAATGGAAATTCCTTGTTGCTAAGTAATCAAAGGTGAATGTCCTTGTTGCTAAGTGTTGCTAAGTAACTAAATGTGAAGGTCATTGGTTCCCCTCTGCTGCAGGTTTAGCACTACTTGCCTGTAGACAAGCATGCAGGAATTCATCGACTTGCTCTCCATCACAATCTGGATCTATACTAAACTCCTGAAAAGAGAAAAATAGCTTTCATAATCAGTGATTTTGTTACCTGCGCATCCTGCATCTTTTGGCCATATTTTTGTCTCTGGGATGCAAAGTTTTTATTTCAGGGAGTCCCAGGATGCAATAGTATTGCAGACTTTAGTGTTCTGGACTCATAAGTTTACAGTTGGACTCATTGATATGGGAAACAGCGAGTTCCAGAATACATAATCCCAAAATTGTAAATGAATCACTGCGTAATATGTTGGCTAAAATGGAGTTTTCCAGATAACTTGGCTGTCTGAAGGCAATATAATTTAGCAGGAATGTCCCCACCTTTATAGAGTCTGTTCTAACATCGAAGGAAAACTATCAGGGATTAAATTGAGCACTAGCTAACTTGCTAAATGCTAGTAGATTTCCCAAAAAGCAAGTTGAAATTACCATCATTTGCTATTTTTTGTAAATGAAAACAAATTGTTCTCACATCAACTAATTTTCCACTAATTTCCAAATTATGCATAAGCTGCTTGAAAAACAGTGTAGATCCTGATCAGCCAGCTTCTTCAGAAGCTGGCTGACCTTGATCTACACTATTTGCAAAGTAACCAAAATGTGATTTCAAAAAAGCAACAATATTTTAAAAATTGAATTTTTGCCACACATCTTGTCAAATGTATATGCTAATTGAATTTGTTCAATTTTTTAAACAGCGATAAATGGAGTGATTAAGCAAGTTCATTATCAACTTTAGCAAGAAAGAACAATGATCACTTGCTATTTTTAGAAAGCGGTTAAAGTTCTAAAATTTGACATTTAAAATTCTAAAAGTTGATCCCTGAATATTACTGGACCTTTCTGTGAAATATCATGCCTGGGTAATAACAAATCAATCATCTCAATCAAAACATGCTGTGGGTACTCAAAAGAACCATCTCAATGAGACGGTTCTTTTGAGTACTGAAAACATATGTTTAAACAGATGAATAGGAAAATAATCATAAGGATCATTGACACTTGCTATGGGTAAATGCCTATGGTTTTCAGTAAAAATAAAAGTGTGTCAATCGTTTCTTTCTTCACCTTAAAGCTACCCTGACCTGAGTACTTTATGGCTGTGAAATCCGTTTTCAATATTAAATGCTTCAAAGATGTAAAATTTTGGGTAGAACAATCAGTTTTACATTACAATATATAGAAATCCGAAAACATTTTTTTAAAATATCATTCCCCCCCCCCCCGTGTGCCAGCAAAAGCTTTGGCATGTATATGTGTTACCGTATTTTACACATTGTATGGAAGTGGCTTGCTGGCACACGGGGGGGAAAGATGTTCAGCAGCCCAAAAACCCGGGGTATAAGCCCATAAAATGCCTTTTCTACCAAATAAGAAATTACTGACAGTAATGAAGTTCTCTAGAACCAACCTCCTAAATTGCTTTGTATTCTGTGCTAGTTTAATATAAAGTACTTAAAGATTAAAAGTAGAATTAGCAAGGTTTTATGCATTTTTTCATAAGAAAAAATCTCACTGTTATTAAATGACATATTCTTTTGCAAACGTCCTGTACTTATCTATTTACATGCTAGGGAATTGTTCATGCTTTTATTTTCGTCTGCTGACTTTCTTCAAAATTAAGCTTTTAAAAATAAACCACCCAGGACCACCATCGGAGTATCAAACAGTTTGGATCCAGATCAAGACCGACATCATGTTGGTCTTCATCTGGGTTCAAACTGTCTGCAAAAGGCTATTGGTGGACGACAAAATTATCCACTGGCATGCAAAGAGTTCTAACAGGTAAATACTTTAGTGTTCCATATATTGTCTCATATAGGTATATACATAAATATGTATGCCATAAATATTCGGACGCTTTAAATACATTTAACATGCTTTGCCCTTTAAACAAAGCAAAAGTAATATTCAAAGGATCTAGTTAGAATCAGTTTTACTTTCAATGCTAAATGGGACACTTTCTTTCCTTCAAAAATATTTATTTCTTTTGTTGAGCTTTCATTTTTGTATTATTTACGGTACATGTAGTCAAAAATGTACAGGTAACTTCTAAATTATCTCCCCAAAATCATTTTATTATACATTTTGTTTTTAGGACAATTTCATCAATTATCGTGATCCGTTGATACTCTGCATATGGTATTTTCAATAGATATCACCATGCCTACCAAATAAGTCAAGAAAACGTGCAGAAATCACTTTTTAAAGCACTTTTTATTTTCATAAGATTTCAGACCCCCTCCCCTTTCTACCCGCCATAACATTCGAGTGCGTAGGAATTTTGAAAATATTTTGCTAGCTGGCACTTGCCAATAGATTCACCTATTGCACTGATACTACATGCACCACACTAGAAGCTCGAAAGCAGAAAAATAGGCGTGTAAGGCCCAAACCGTCAATGATCCTTTAGGATCAAAATATTTGCTTATCTGGACCTATGTATCATAAATTATTGTTGTTTTTAAAAATATTTTAATACAGGTACATGTATCACTGCAATTCATAATATTTAAAGTGACTAATTCTGCAATTATGAACATTTTCCGAAAAAATATTATTTTCTTTTTAAATCATTTGTAAAAATAGAATTAAGTTATGCTTTCACAATAAGCTGAAAACTGCATGGAAAAGTGAATTATCTTGAAAAACACTTTTTAACAAGTGTTTTTTCTCTTGTTTGTAATTATTTGTGTCCTTCCAGAAATTCTAGACAGTTGATTTTTAATATAAATGCTGTTGTTTTGATAGTAATAATTTATTAAGATTTACGAACCTGGTAAAATATATACCCGAATTTTAGCTACATTACTGTGTTTTGAAAATTAGAAAAAAATATTTTTATAAAAGATCAAAAGTTACATGCTTTGCAGCTTTAATATTACTGCAATTTGTACTTGAAATGCATCTCTCATTATATCACTATAATTCGTTCTTGAAATGCATCTCTCATAATATTTAATATCACTGCAAGTCATACTTGAAATACATCTCTCATAATATTTAATATCATTACTATTCATATTCGAAATGCATTTCTCATTATCTTAACCATCACTGCAATTCACACTTTAAAGTATCTCTAATATTTTAAATATCACTGTTATTCATACTTTAGGTATATTTATTGTAACTCAAACATCACTGCAATTTATCACTCTAACTGTATTTAAAATTCTTGCCATTTCCATTGGCAGATGAGGACAAGAGACTATAAATTCATTTTGTTTGGCCTGAAAAATGGAAGAAAAAGATTTATTGGACTTCAAATTGAAAGCATTTTAACACTTCATTTATTTGGCAACATGAAAAAATAATTCCTGAAAAGGCAAACAGGAATAATTTCTTCAAAATGAATGATGATAAGAGTATTCATTTGTAATTATTGTATTTAACCTTTATCATGCTGGATAGACTTTATGTACTACACTCCTCCCCAATTTTTTATTCAATTTGCTAGCAGGATTCTAGTTTTAAGCATAAATTTACAAGCAGAATGGAAAACAGAGTGGATCCTGATCAGCTGGCTTCTCAGAAGCCAGCTGATCTGGATCTACACTGTTTAAAAATCAGGATATATTAAGGTTCAACAAGATAATGGTTGACCATTTAAGTACAAGAACCAAATCACTCAATGCGGATAAGCATATACAAAGTAGTCCCATATCAGACAGCTCAGGGACTTTTTGCTTGCCTCTACTACCAGGTATTCATTTATAACTTTACATGGATCAGTCCACATTATGGCATTGGGCTTACAGGATAAAAGGATCTCCAAGTTAGCCAATAAAAACGCTCTGAGTTATCCAATAATGGTGTCCCAAGAGAGCTTGCTAAAAGCGGTATGATTGCTCTGATATTGTGTGGAGAATTAATTAACATATGGTGAGCTCACTGAAATGAATTAGGGGATCAGTTTCAATGGAAAGTATCCTGATGGTATTTAATAGAGGAGGGCTTGCACAAACTGCTCACTGGAACAGCCGAATGAGTGTCTACAAATTCCACTTTCAGAGTCATTGAATTAATGGGTCCAACCATAAATATGCATTCTATAATTATCTTTTTAATATTACTTTTTAAATGTTGAGAGAAATATCCCCATATGTGCAGTGGATTTGTAAGGACATTCAGTTCTTAAATATACTATGGAAACTGTATTTAGCAAGGACCTGCCTTAACCAAGCAGTCTGTCCATATCAAGATCTGACAGCCTATAGGAACAAACAACCAGGCTCTACAATAAAACAGCAGATGTAAAATTTTAAAGTCTAGTTGCCTGCCAAAAGGGCCTAGACAAACAGTGCAGACCCAGATCAGACTGCTTCTGCAAATTTTGTTTAAACCAGTTCACATTGCCAAATATAGTTCAGAACTATACTTATACCAAATCTGCATGGATTACTATTCAGAACACAAGATCGTTTTTAAACAAAACTCAATGAGCCTATAGAGTTCATGGTTTCAGAATTATTTTTTTTATTATGAGTCTATGGAAAAAAATGAAATTTGGACCCCAGGTGCATGGTTGGCAGGATTTATGTAGGGGACCACTATGCATTGCTACATACTAAATACTGTATGCCTCTGGGTTTAAGAGAATATTTATTAAGTTTTCCTCCATTATAAGTCTATGGAAGCTAATGTCCCACAGTGTGTGTCCAGTTTGGACCCCAGGGGCATAGTTGGTAGTATTAATGTAGGGGACCACTAGACATTGCTACATACCATATAAGCTGTTGGCCTCATGGTTTCAGGGAAGATTTTTTTAAAGGTTTTTTCCCTTTTCAAGTCTATGAGAGCTATTAATCCCTGAGGAGTGGCCAGTTTGGACCCTAGGGTCATGGTTGGTAAGATATATGTATGTAAGGGACATTGCCATATAATAAATACATAAGCTGTGGACCTCATGGTTTCAGAGATTTTTTTTCAAGCTTTTCCCGTACCCTAATTAATTTTTTGAACAATTGGGTAAGTTACCCACTCCTTTTTCATTCATTTTGGTATTGCAAATGTTAATTGGGTATTCAACTTTTCTAATAAATATTTATTTGGGTATTTTGGTTTTTCAATTGGGTATTTTTGTAAATGTTTTTTGTCTTATTGCTGCTATGAACATAACATGTTGCTCACAACTGACCGTGTTCTCTCAGATCATATTGAATAAATGCTGAAAACCAGTCAGTTGGCTGTGTACATTTAACTAAACTTTATTTAGGTAAATACACAAATACGCACACTAATTAAGGTACTGACTTTTCCATGGTTTTAAATCTATGGGAGCTATTGATCCCCCTGGTGTGGCCAGTTTGGACCCCAGGGGCAGGATTTATGTAGGGGACCACTAAACATTGCTACATACTAGATATATAAGCTGCAGGCCTCATGGTTTCAGAAGATTTTTTAAGTTTTTCCCATTATAAGTCTATGGGAGCTATGCCATGACTACGGGAGTTCCAATCCAATCAGCTAGCCTTTCCCCCTACCTGATGATGTTTAACATGAAATTTGATCACAATTGGCCTACTGACTTTAAAGATATACTTCTTTGAAAATGTGAAAGGGCGACGGGCGCCAGGCCATTGACAGACTAATACCACACTTGAGCCTTCATCTCAGGTGAGCTAAAAATTGCAGAGGAGTTTAACCCTTTGTATACTGGAAACCCCTAAATGGGTACTTTGGTAAACAGTGCTGCATTTCATCAGGGTCTACACTGTTTGATAAGGTAAAAAAGATCTGAGACAAAAAATACAATTTTAGAATTATAACCCGACACCCCTAGATATGTACAATGGTCTATCCCAAGCTTATAGGAAAAATCTGTTAGTTTACAAAGGGTTAATACATTGAACTATGCAGTATGATCAGGGTTAATGCTGATTTGGGGAATTCTGAGAACCTGTGCTATTCAAAGGAATCTAAAGCCAAACATACTTTTCTCTGCAGTTAGGTCTCTTTTTAAGATGTCATATGCTGTTTTATTTAAATTCAGCAAATTTGATGATTAAAGAGAATTCAGAAAATTTCATGCAAATGAGAGAATTGTGACCCTTCCCGGAGCCATTATATTACCATTGTAGCGATATTCTAGTAAAATGTTTTAACACCTTCAAATGTGCTGCTAATGTTCAGTCAGAGTTCTAGCAAAACAGCTCAATGAACCTCAATACTGTCATAAACACATTTCATGCTGGAAGAGCTTTGCCAGAATTGACAATAGCTCAGGCTGATCTGGGTAGACTGTTCATCCATTTACAGTATTCATTTCATTTACCAGGCATCAAGGTTAGAGGGCAAAACCAAATGAACCAGCTCCCCAAATTTTGGTACTTACAGCAAACACGTCAAATCCCTCTTTGAACATGCATGTGCAGCTTTTTAGTGGGGTTAGAAGCCTAAATTTCTGCCCAAGTCTTCCATCTGCATATCTTCTTTGTGTGTGCACGAGTCTATCCAGACTGTGTGAATGGCCCAGCTAGTCGGAACATTTGCTGCTAGCATACATGTACCAAAATCTCTTTAACTGGCTCCACTGCTTTTTTTCTTACTTCACATGGTCTTTTCCCTATAATTTCTTTGTAAAATTGCATGGTCATCTTGATTCCTCCTATAATTCCTTTGTAAAATTGTCCCTTTAAAACACAATTCACTTATATGCAGTACTGTCCATTCCCATGGAACTCAAACATGGCGTTTTAAACGCAAGATTTTTTAAATATGGAAACCTACCACCCTGAGTGAATTACATTTGTATTTACCTTCAAACTTAAACTTACCCTTTGATATGGTATACACCTATAATCATGGAATTCACCTTTAAATATGGCATTTAACTTTAAACATGGCATTTACCTTTAAATATGGCATTTACCTATAAATATGGAATATACCTTTAAGTATGGAATTTATCTTTAAAATTGGAATTTACCTTTAAATATGACATTCACCCTTTGATTGAAATTTACCTTTAAATATGGAATTTACCTTTCAATATGGAATTCACCTTTACATATGGAATTTACCTTTAAATTGGAATTTACCTTTCAATATGGAATTTACCTTTAAATATAAATTTACCTTTAAATATGGCATCTACCTTTAAATATGGAATTTACCTTTAAACATGGAATTTACCTTTAAATATGGAATTTACCTTTAAATATGGAATTTACCTTTAAATATAGAATTTACCTTTAAATATGGAATTCATTATTTGATATGAAATTTACCTTTTAAATTGGAATTCACCATTAAATATGGAATTTACCTTTTAAATGGAAATTCACCTTTAAATATGGAATTTTCCTTTTATAAATGAATGTGAGAATTACATCTACATGGGTAATTTTTCTGAAAAGCAAATTACTCTCATTATAATTTATTACTCAATATTTCAATGCAGAAAATGTACACAAAGTTCTCTGCTTGCTTCTTGCAAAAGAATTCCTTGAAAGTACACATATAGGGGTGTTTCTTTTAGACAGATTCTGTTTTAAATTGTGGATTTAATGGAGACAGAACTAAAGCTATTGGCTTATCTAGAAGTAGGATTCTGAGCCTGAAATGCACAAGTAAATGTGTATCTTGGGAACGTAATGATGAATTGGTAGTTAACTTTCACTTAGCTATGGAGAGAATTTTGCCATTTAAGTGGCGGCAATTAGTAGCAGATATATGATGTGGAACGCAGAAAAAGGATCTATATTGGATATTGGGCAGAAAAAGTCCAAATCAGAATGTGCAAATGCACATTCTGATTTGAAACTTTTCTGCCCATTTTCTGTTGCAATTAATGTAGTAGCATACACTGATAAGCATGCATGGCAAACGTGAAGCAATCTTCCTGTCATTAAGCTCTGTGGACCTCCGGGCTTGCTTATGCCTGAAGAAACCTTTTCTTGTATTGCCCACCATATGAATTTGAAATTTTTATCGGCTTTTCTGTCTCCGAAATCTCTGTATGTCTAGAAAGTTAGAGTCGGTGGGCTTCCTCATTGCTTTGGGTGAATTGTTTTATGGTTTCAACATTGTGAAATGATGCAGGGGTTTAATTGCTTTTGGCGAAAGAGCTGGTTGTAAAGTACACTTATTTTGAGAATTCTGCTGAGAAATGTGTTTTCAGAAAAATGGAGATAAAAGGATATTTTTTTTAGCTTTTGGGAAAAAAAAGTCGCATTTTCATACAAAGAAATCTAAAACCATAACTACTACTTCTTGAGCGAGAAGAAATCAGCAAAGAAAAAGGAGTCTTTAAGGACACCTATATTATGCAATAACCTGCATTAAAAAGCAGCAGTATTTGTTTCTTAATCTGTAATAAGCAAACATCTGTGTCCAGTATGCCTTTCCTATTTTAATATTTCCCTTTACAACAGGTGAACATACAACTTAACCCATTTCCCACAATTTTCACCAATTTCCGCCTGTTTGGTTATCTGATGATGTATTTTGGAAGTCTATATTTCAAACAATATGGACCTTATCAGTAATACCTCTACAGTTAGCTTAGCAAAGCAGTTGTTTCTGACCTAATGCTGCCTGAGATGCACCACATGCACATCAACAGAGCACACATCAAGCCTCTAGTCCACATAGATTGACTAGATTCTGGACCCCTGCACTCTCATCATAGCTAACAAGGGAGTGGGGACCAGCAAATCATACCTATAGCAGTCACTAGTTTCTACCAAGAGGTAATATTTATTTTCAGTTAGCTCAGCAAAGCAGTTGTTTCTGACCTAATGCTGCCTGAGACGCACCACATGCACATCAACAGAGCACACATCAAGCCTCTAGTCCACATAGATTGACTAGATTCTGGACCCCTGCACTTTCATCATGGCTAACAAGCAGGGGTGTAACAATACATCGAACTTTCGATGCATCGCAATAGTAACCTAGGCAATGTTACTGCATCAATAGGAAAGTGGCATTGTCAATAGTATTGGCAATAGTCTTTTCACTATCGCAATAGTTTCAATAGTTTTTAGACATAGGGATTTTTACTTTAAAATTGCTTGGTTAGACCCAAAAAGAAAGTTAAATGGCAATAGGATGTATATGTTGTTGCCTTCCATGCATTTCAGCAAAATTAATAGACTTTTACAAATTCTGAAATTTTCTCTTGTTTCTATTCAAAAATTGGTACCCATATGTGCAGAATAGTCCTACCATATTCTTAATTTTCTCATTCAAACAAGCATAAATGTTTCCGACAATAGTATCACAATAGTATTGCAATGGTAGCCCACAATAGTAATAGTATCGCAATGGTACTTCCTGCAATGTTAATACTATCGCAATAGTCATTTTTGGCTGCAATAGTCACCCCTACTAACAAAGGAGTGGAACCAGCAAATTATACCTATTTAGCAGTGACTAAATTCCATCAATGTATTAAACCCTTTCTAGTTATACTTCCAAAGTAAGCTCAGCAAAGCAGTTGTTTCTGACCTAATGCTGTCTGTGACGCACCACATGCACATCATCAGAGCACACATCAAGCCCCTAGTCCACATAGATTGACTAGATTCTGGACCCCTGCACTTTCATCATGGCTAACAGGGGAGTGAAACCAGCAAATTATACCTATTTAGCAGTGACTAAATTCCATCTACAATGTATTAAACCCTTTCTAGTTATATTTCCAAAGTAAGCTCAGCAAAGCAGTTGATTCTGACCTAATGCTGTCTGTGACGCACCACATGCACATCATCAGAGCACACATCAAGCCCCTAGTCCACATAGATTGACTAGATTCTGGACCCCTGCACTTTCATCATGGCTAACAGGGGAGTGAAACCAGCAAATTATACCTATTTAGCAGTGACTAAATTCCATCTACAATGTATTAAACCCTTTCTAGTTATATTTCCAAAGTAAGCTCAGCAAAGCAGTTGATTCTGACCTAATGCTGTCTGTGACGCACCACATGCACATCAGAGCACACATCAAGCCCCTAGTCCACTTAGATTGACTAGATTCTGGACCCCTGCACTCTCATCATAGCTAACAAGGGAGTGGGGACCGGCAAATCACACCTATAGCAGTCACTAGTTTCTACCAAGAGGTAGCCATTTCTGGTAATATTTATTTTCAGTTAGCTCAGCAACGCAGTTGATTCTGACCTAATGCTGTCTGAGATGTACCACATGCACATCAACAGAGCACACATCAAGCCCCTAGTCCACATAGATTGACTAGATTCTGGACCCCTGCACTTTCATCATGGCTAACAGGGGAGTGAAACCAGCAAATTATACCTATTTAGCAGTGACTAAATTCCATCTACAATGTATTAAACCCTTTCTAGTTATATTTCCAAAGTAAGCTCAGCAAAGCAGTTGTTTCTGACCTAATGCTGTCTGTGACGCACCACATGCACATCATCAGAGCACACATCAAGCCCCTAGTCCACATAGATTGACTAGATTCTGGACCCCTGCACTTTCATCATGGCTAACAGGGGAGTGAAACCAGCAAATTATACCTATTTAGCAGTGACTAAATTCCATCTACAATGTATTAAACCCTTTCTAGTTATATTTCCAAAGTAAGCTCAGCAAAGCAGTTGATTCTGACCTAATGCTGTCTGTGACGCACCACATGCACATCAGAGCACACATCAAGCCCCTAGTCCACTTAGATTGACTAGATTCTGGACCCCTGCACTCTCATCATAGCTAACAAGGGAGTGGGGACCGGCAAATCACTCCTATAGCAGTTACTAGTTTCTACCAAGAGGTAGCCATTTCTGGTAATATTTATTTTCAGTTAGCTCAGCAACGCAGTTGATTCTGACCTAATGCTGTCTGAGATGTACCACATGCACATCATCAGAGCAACCATCAAGCCCCTAGTCCACATAGATTGACTAGATTCTGGACCCCTGCACTTTCATCATGGCTAACAAGGGAGTGAAACCAGCAAATTATACCTATTTAGCAGTGACTAAATTCCATCAATGTATTAAACCCTTTCTAGTTATATTTCCAAAGTAAGCTCAGCAACGCAGTTGATTCTGACCTAATGCTGTCTGTGACACACCACATGCACATCAACAGAGCACACATCAAGCCCCTAGTCCACATAGATTGACTAGATTCTGGACCCCTGCACTTTCATCATGGCTAACAGGGGAGTGAAACCAGCAAATTATACCTATTTAGCAGTGACTAAATTCCATCATTTCTGGTTATATTTCCAATGTAAGCCCCTGCACTTTCATCATGGCTAACAAGGGAGTGGGGACCAGCATATCACACCTATAAATTCTGTTCCAAAACACTTTATCATAGCTGGTTACCTTGGAAATCTAGTCAAGGTCATCAAATATACTTCTTTTGTCTCCAAGTGTTTAGCTTAAATCCATTGATCCATATGGAAATATAGTGCACAAAATTTTAACACTGCAAGGTGGGTTTAAATCTCTCTATCAATTCCAATATTGTGCAGACAAGCCATTTTTAACATTCTTTGACCTTATATGACCTTGAAAATAAGGTTAAAGTTGACAAAATTTAATCAGGTCTGTGCCATCTACATGTGATACAACTGTGCAAGTTTGATTTAAATCCAAGAACTGTTAACTGGGAGCACCAGTTCAACTTACCTCGTTGCTTGATGTTAAAAGTTTAGCTATCATTTTTCTAACTGAAGACAATTTGGTGTTGGCTGTTTCTGCTTCTTGTTTACGTAGTGAAGCTTCTGTCTGGAAATTATTCACCAGCTGAAAATAGAATTTTCAGTGAACTTCAAGGATTTTCAAGACTAGTTATCCATAATAGTATCCATTATTTAACCCTTTGTATTCTTCATTCTGGTTTGATACAACAAACTAGGGATATTCCATTGTACATATCTAGAGGTGTCAGATTATAATTTGCAAAAAAATATTGTATTCTTTAGTCTTAAGATCTTTTTTACTTTTACAGTGTAGACCCTGATGACCTCCTCGAACCAGCAACCACTCAGTCTCCCGTCGAGCACTCTAAAATTGAGCTACTGTATTTTTCATCAAACAAATTTAATCTGATCTACATGTAGGTTGTCATTAAAAGGCTGATAGGGAGGAGTTTGTTCTTTTATACAGCCCCATCAACACTGTTCATCTCATGTCAAAAACTATTTCTTACTGTTCCTAGGCACTCAGTGAAACTGAGTGTGCGGTGAAGGCCCCTAACATTCCGCACTTAAGCCTCTTAACCACTGTTGGATACAATAAGAAATAACAAAATTGAAAAACTGTGCACAGCCAAATAAAGTAACCATTATATATTATTTCCATAGAGTTCAAGATAAAAAATGTTTTCCCAACCTCCTGCAACTTTGATTTGAAGTGCAACCCCCCCCCCCCCCCCCCTGTTTTATGATAACGAAAATAGTCCCCTAACATTGGCACCTTCTGCAAAATTTTCAACAACTTCTCTTTATTTAATTGCTTTTACAAAATATACCAGGGAAAGAAACCCAAGGTTGTTCTCAACAATTTACTTCAACAAAAACACGATTCCATATAAATAATTTGATGTCTGGGTCATTTGAAATTTAGGTCTGAAATTTTTTAACAACTTTTGCAAATTTTTGCCGAAATCCACCCCTGCTCAGCAGTGAAAGCACAAAGTAAAAACGTTTTGCTGTTTTTCTCTTTCCAAAAGTAGTCTGATACTAAATATCAAAAAAAAATTTATCTGATTTAATGTGGCATAGTCACTTGGGTTAGTGCGCAATGTTAGGGCCGCGCAATGTTAGGGGACATGACTGTATACATATTTTCTATTAAATAGAAAATATGTATACACTCATTTTCACTGAGTGCCTAGTATTAACATTATCAAATGTTTATTTGACGACAAAAGGTCACTTTTAACAAACATACTGCTTTTAACCCATTTAAGCTAAATGGAATTAATCACTCTTATCAGTTGGACCAGTCCATTTCCATTTTAAGGTTTGTTGGTTGGTATTATTCATTTTTATTCAAATTTTAATAGATTGTTCTGTAAGCAAACAGTGGAGATCCTGATCAGATGCCCCTGGACTGTTAATATGTGTCCCATAAAAAGAACACAAGGCTTATATGTGTAAACTAGAAATAACGAGACGAGAGTGTATAAAGAAACTATTACCTTTCTAAGTCCTTTCTCATAATGATCGAAGAAGTCATCTAAAGGAAAGGTGGCTAGTTCTTGTGGAGACATCCCTGAGATGGAATCCTTGTCCATCACCCAGGCTGGGGGCAGGAAATACCGCAAACACGTTCTGAAACAAAAAGATGGATAGGATAATAAATCAGGCAAAAAAATAATAATACGTGTGTTTCTGGGAACAGGTCTGAAAATTTTAGGTAAGGTAGGCACACATTTTTTTTTTCTGGAAAAAAATATAATTTTATGCATTTTGAAAGATATTACACCTTTCAAAATGCATAAAATTATTATTTTTTCCATAAAACCAGAAAAAAAATTCTAGGTCTGACCAGTAAATTTAGGTATAGGGGTCGGGTTACCCTAAACACAGGCATTTTTTCATTGGCCTCATTATGCCCTCATAAAACATAGTACATCTTGTACTGCTCTTGCTGCTGAAATTTAGATTTTACAAAGGACCTATAAGAAAATGACCCTTGTTTATTTTTCTTTACCATTGAAAAATGTACCTAAATCCACTAAAAGACCTGCAGCTTCTCCTTTATACATTATATGGGTCGCGTTGTGAGAAATCCTGTCTTCAGGGTTTCCGACAAACCGAGATTCAAACCAGCCTGCTCAGCTAGAGGGACTAGCTAGAAAATTGAAAATTTGATATGGTACTTTCCAAAAAGCGAATAACAAAGGTGCTGATCAGACTGCGCGGATGCACAGGCTGGTCTGCGCCTTTGTTGTTTGCATATCCCCAAAGACAGGTTTTCTCGGGACGAGGCCAATACTAAATTAGTAAATCCAGCTATCAGATTGTTTGAGCGGTCTATCTATTTGTGGTTTACTCTACTTGCCTTAGTAGGTATAGCTATCTCAATTTGCAAGTGATGACAATTTCTACCCAGATTATCCGGACAATTAGACCAGAGAAAACAATGTAAATTCAGATCAGACTGATAATACAAAAAAAAAAAAAATTTCAGCACACATGTTGACGAAAGAATTAGGATGTAGAACCTCAATGAACATTATAAATTCAACCAAGAATGAATCAAATTCAATCAAGATAAATATGAATATACCAGATGAATTTCCTTGTACCGATGTTCATGAAAGGATGAACACCATGGGTGTACAGTAAAACCTGTGTAAAACGGCCACTCAAAAATAGACAAAACAAAGATCTTAATGACAAATGGTAGCTTAATGAAGGTCGAAAGTATTGCAGAATGCTCCAAGGGGAGCATTCTGCAATACTTTTGACCTGCATTAAGCGATAATTGGTCTTGAAAACCAATTTTGGGTCTTTTTGAGAGTGGCCATTTTACACAGATTTTTCTGTATTTCAAATAAGGGTGTCACTCACTTTGAACTGAACCTATGGCGTGTATCCTTCCATGAATATTGGAAAAAGGAAATCCATTTCTTTATTGAATCTAATTCCATTCTTAATCTTACCTGTAGCCATTAGCTATTTCTTCTATGACCTGAGACTCGTTGCCTGTTGATGTCGTGGAGGAGGGCTGGGCCTCGGCATTCGCGTCCGGTGATGAGAGAGATGTCGGGGAGACGGGACCTTCACTGGAACCAACCACTGTACCATCAGACTGACAGAAAAGAAACAATTATTAATAAATTTATTATATGGTTGACTTAAACGGTATCTGCCTTGATTACAACAGAATGTGTTTAGCGTTTTAGACCCATTCTTGACAAGAAAGGAATAAATGGATACTTTGCAATTACATTATTAGTGTAAAACCAGATGAGAAAGAAGCATACATCAACAGCGTCTACACAACCTAATAAGTGCACATTGTACATAACTTTTCAAAATTATATACCCTCCTTCGAAGCCAGCTGATCAGGATCCACACTGTTTTTCAGCCACATGGTGAATCCATATTAACAATGAAATTACATCCAAAATCAAATTTACGACAAAAGTTCATATAGTGTAAACACCCCTTAAGATTCTCAATGTGCACAAATAATAGGAACATGTGCACTAATCAGGTCGGATATGGTATTAAGCTTAGGTTCAAAACCTTCTGCTACCTATATGGATAGATGAAAGATTCTTTCAATCAGGACTATCACCTATGGAATACGTGCTTATCTGAATATTTCAAGTCAGCTAACCTTTTTGTTTGTTTGTTTGAGTTATTCCTTTAACATTCAGTCAACTATTTTTCAGTCATGTTGGGCCATTTTCCTGGGCTGAACCAGTTCTAAGTAGTGAGGATAAAAGCTAGGGTAACCCTTTAAGACCATAAACGTCAAGGCTGTTATTACAGTTGGTTATTGATCTTTATAAACTAAGATTGTTAAAAATCTAAGTGTGAGACCAGTGATGAGTTTTTCATTGTGAGCGCTTTCTATGTACATGTAACATTATTAGAGTTGGAGATATCAACTCATTGTAATTCCACCAAAGGGTAGACCATCTCATGAAATATAATAAGGATTCTGCCAGGATCAAAAACAAAAGTTTAACCAAAGTGGTGTGCGTCAGTAAGTTGAGTTTGAAAGAGTGCGGCTTGAATTTATAAAAAAAATTGTAAACTTACCTTCAAGAGTCGAACTGACTTGGAATTTTTATCAAACCTGCAATGCAAAAAAAACAAAAACAAATTTAAAGTAAATCAAACAAACAAAACAAAAATATTAATACCATTCTCGAGAAAGCAGTTTTGGCATTTTGTCTCTCAGTCTGTTTTTATGCACAGAATTCAGTATTTGTTTAATGATTCTATATTTGGGGTCCAACAGTTGCTATCAAGATTTTTTTTTCTTGGGATGAGATGGAACCCACTATCTTAATTATCTTGGATCCTATCCCAACATTCAGTAATAAATTTTATTGTGGGTGGCAACATCAAAATACTCTATAATTTCTTCTCCCTCATTTCTACTTCTTGTTCCCTTTAACCACTCAAAATAATATCAAAAAGTTGCAGCAGATCTAGTAGACATTTCTCAATTATTTTGACAGCATTAAGGAATCCAATAAGGCTAGATATTACATGTAAATCATCTGCTTGCAGATGATTTACATGTAATATCAAGCCTTATTTTACACGAAAATGAAAAAAATATCACAAAATTTGTAATCTGTGGCAGCAATGATTGACGCTTTAAGGGCTAACAAGCCACAAGGTTAAAAATCGAGACAAGATACCCAACAATATATTATTTTGTTGAATTAATTATTATGGGACAAATTTACTATAAAACCTCGCATTAAGTTTATTGATTGGAATTGCCTCAGTGAGGAAATTGCATATATTATGTAAAACATACAAAAATGGAGGAAAATTAATAAAACTTTGCCAAATAATCCTTCTTATCGCGTTCTCTGCCGGCAGAAACGTGGCTTCGTTCTCTCTTTCATCTCGGTACAGGTGATGACAATGATGATGTCATAATCAGGTAACTAATTCAATTGCCGAGAAATTCGAGATATTCGGTGCAAAATCCAACCTGCTTATTACCCAGCAGGCAGTGTAAGAAGTTACGAACTGGTCACAAAACGCAGAAAGATGAGGCGTTACTTTGAGCAACCTAGTATCATCCTCTCGTCAACCACATATATGTGGTAGTTACCAACCTAAAAGTCACCTCATTTATCTAATCAAAACATGAAATCAGGGACATTTTGTTTGCTTCCTTCAGCAAAACACAGCAAAACCTGTCTCAAGCGACCACTGAAAAAGAAGACCAAAATTGGTTTTCAATACCGATTATCGCTTAATGCAGGTCAAAAGTATTGCAGAATGCTCCAAGGGAGCATTCTGCAATACTTTCGACCTTCATTAAGCTACCATTTGTCATTAACACCCTTGTTTTGTCTATTTTTGAGTGGTGGCTTAAGACAGGTTTTACTGTATTTATTGCTACAAAGGTCATACAAGTTTGTGCTTAGTGCTTAGGTGTAAAGGACTGTTTAGGACCATACATGTTAAGGATCAAGGAGGTAAGCTCCTCAAGGCCTCAACAGAGGACCATGCATTGATTTGTACAGAAACATGACATTCAAACAAATAAGGGATAATCTTTTACCCAACTTCTGTTTTTCAAGATCACACAATCTGTTGTATAAAATTAAAATGGTCCTTGTCACCAGAAAACCTGATTTTGTTGCATGCCACAACATAGGAGCAGATCAGCCTGCGTATCTGCAGAGTCTAATCAGTGTCTTTGTTACTCACTCTCTTACAGTATTGTTAGTCTAAACTTGCTACTTGCAAATTTACAAGATATTAGCTAGAGCTTTGTTTGAGTGTCACCATGTCTAAAAACCGTAAAGACAGATTTTCTCATCGAGGTCTCATCACCTTCATTCTTCTTCAGATTAGCTCTTCAATCTTATCAAACACTAGTACAGTGTCTTCAAACAATTTTTGGTCATCTTACAAACTAGTAAACTTCTATAGATCCAAGTCTCACCTAATGTTTTTCAAAAATCAGGGCAATTAGAAGAATAAGGTACTTATTTTTACTTCCTGACCGCCCAATTATCTCCCAGTGGGGAATCTTCCACTAAGTTAATCCTTTACCACAACCTTTCATATTCTGTCCAACTATTACAAACAGGTTACAAACAAGGTTTCATGCTTGGGTCAGTAGTACAAACCAGGCTGGACTGCTTCACTCTTTGCAGGCTGATAACCTTTGTAAACAGTTTGGACCTACAGTAAAACTTGTGTAAAACAGCCACTCAAAAATACATATAAACAAAACAAAGATCTTAATGACAAATGATAGCTTAATGAAGGTCAAAAGTATTGCAGAATGCTTAGGAGCATTCTGCAATACTTTTGATCTGCATTAAGCGATAGTTAGTCTTGAAAACTAATGTTTTTATTTTTGAGAGTGACCGTTTTACACAGGTTCCACTGTATACTAATTGACACTCTGATGGTATTCATTTTTTTTTTTCAAAAATGGAGCAGTCTGATCTAGGTCTATTTTGTTTGCAGATTCTTTCCTGGTACCAGTCTCAAATGTATTTTTTTAGTAAAACTGATATTTTCTCTAGATAGCAATTTATAAACTTTACTTGGGAGTAGATCTAGGCTCGGACATAAGACTAAATTTGACTATCACAGACCAAAGAATTTTTATAAAGATGATTTTTCATATCTAAATATATTTGTAAATGTAATTTTATGCATTTAAGGTGTATTGGACTGATGCCAGTCTTATTGTTTCCATGTCTGATATAAATTTGGTTCTGATAATTGTACAAGTTCAGCTATCAAGATATAAATGCCTTTATTTTTGGTTGATGTTTCATGTGTTTCAAACTTTTGGATATGTAAGCACGGATGTCTCTTCTGGTCCATTATACATACCTAGGGGTGTCAGGTTATAATTTCCAATAAAAAATTGTAATCTTTTGTCTGAAGATATTTTCTACCTTTACAAACAGTGGAGAACCTGATGAACTGCAGCATTATGGGTCTTCACTTTTTGCAAAAGTACTCGTTTAGGGGTTTCCAGAATACAAAAGGTTAACAACTGAACATTTATTGATAAGAATGTGGTTTTAAATACATTAGAAATCTGATCTAATATCTGAGGGAAAAGATGACTTTTAGATACATGATATAACTAAATATTTTTTTTACTTTAGTGTAAAAATTTTCTATATTCTTTTTTTCAACAATTCAGATGTTAACATACATATCCGTGCTTTTAACTGAAAATGTTGCACTGCAGTAATGGTTTTCGCTCCAGTCCATCACCTTTACCTACTAGTGTCATCTGCTGATAACTTACAAACAGTTTGGGACCAGATCAGACCCAATAGAACACCAGGCCTGATCTGGATCCAAACTGTCTGACACTCTGATGGTATTCCTAAAAGAACTTTTGGAAAAAGGCGATCTTGTAAAGAAACAGCAGACAAAAAAAGCATGAAAAATTACCCTATAGGCAAAGAGTTAATTCAAGCTTCTTTTTTTTTTCTTCTTCCACTAATATCCCCCTCCCTGAAGAAATGCTGCAAACGCTAGCATTTAATTTACTTGCGATTAACAATACATGACCATAAGGCAGTATAATCATTGCTCATCTCAAGTCAATCTTTAAGTGAAACTGATATAAAAATCCATCATGCATTAACGCACTTAAGAAAACATTTTCATCCCCTCCTATTTCTTCGGATTCAAGGAGTTGATTATTAAAATTTCATTAACGTCAATAGCACTGGTAATTTCCATCGACAAATGATTTGATATAAGGGCCCAATGGAGAAATGATACTCCCTTTGCTATACAAGGCAATCTTCAATGGATCGGAACATCACACCAACAATTTAATCAATTAAACCCCATCCCGAGAAGTGGGAAATCTTTAAAACTGTAGACAGCAAACACCCCAATCAGTCTGTGCTAGCAAGCACAGACTGATTTGGGTCTTTGCTGTCAGCCAAAAAGATTTATCATCTTTTCCAACGGTTATAGGGTCTTTTATAAGTAAAATCACTAAAAAGTGGAGCACCAAAATGAATCTAAATGCTAAGGTTTTGACTCTAGTGTCTGACTCTATAGACTATAGAGTAATCACAGACTCGTATAACAGAAAATACACAGTTGTCATCAACTATGAGAGGAAACAAGAAGCTTTCAATGTCTGTGATTAGAAAATGAAGACTTACTATGATTAATTATAAATTATAATGGGTAGAAACTACAAAATGAATACTACAATGTCCTGAATATGATACAAGGGACCTTTTTACGATTCACTACTCAATTACATTTAAACATCACATCTTAACAGATAACCTTCATCATAGATTGAATTGACACCCTCTCTTTTGTGCTAAACCAATCATATTATTTTATTTCAAGAGGAGAATTAGCAATCTGAATGGTGGGCTAGAAGGAATAACATATGTATATGGCCAGCTTCTTATTGAATTGGTTGGCAGTGAATGCTCAGATGAGCCTGTGCAGAGGTGCAGGCTTGTGAGAGTTTTAGTTTGCATACACAAAGTTTAGAAGTAGATGAAGGCTCAGACCAATCCTTAGATCTTTAGCCGTCAGCTTATGTTGAAACAACCTGTGTACCGTAACATGCTACTATAGTTCCAACCCAGATTACTGGATGGACAAATGTACCTGTAACCATATGATAACACACTACTATAGTTCTCATCGAAGTCTCTATACAATGTAACCTGTTGTTGACAAAAAAAAATATCCAATCACTGCAGCAAAGTTGAGAGAATTTAAAACATAGAAAACTGCAGAAAAATCCGAAAATCACAAAATCTAGCTATGTCAGTTGAAAAATATTCAAATCGAAATTATCAATATCAGCAATATTTTAAAGACTTGGTATCGAAATATTGAAGTGAATCTTCGCCATTTTCTAGGTTAATGGGGTAATTTATTTATGGTGATGTTGGCAAAGTCTACAAACCAAGATCAATGAGCAAGAAATGATTGAAAATGCTGTTCACTGGCTCATTGACATCATCATCACAAGCCAATGACAGTGTCTGACTTTGCATGCTCGGTAATTTTCAACACTTGTTTGTTATCTGCTGAAGTTTTATCTTTGTTGGGAGCACAGTGGCTCAGTGGTAGAGTGCTTGACGAGACCGAGGAGCCACAGGTTCAAGCCTCACTGGTGTCACTGTGTTATGGGTTTGAGCAAGACTGATTTATCCTTGCTTAGTACTGGTTCAACCCAGGAAGACCCGTCCCAACATAACTGAAAAAGTGTTGACTGGGACGTAACTTTTAATCAAATCAAGCAAACAATTTATCTTTTTTTCAAGACTACCATCTCAGTGTCAAACAGTTTGGACACAGATCAGGCTCGACATTTTGTCAGGCCTGATCTGGGTCTTAATTGTTTGCAAAGGTTATCCGCTACCAGCAGGTAAAGGGTTATTGACAGTTTTCAAAAGCGACTTATTCGGTATGACCCTCAAAACTTGTCATCGCTTAACTTATTTTAGCATTAAAACCACTTCTAACCACAAAAAAAAACATTTTTTTAAATAACCAAGCATTTTGTATTTGACATGATAACAAAATTTTCTAAATTTGCTAAAAGTAACAAATGTTTAGACACAAAGCGGACAGATGTACCACGGCCAATAATCACTTAACAAAGACATCTAACGCAGGGTAATGCCCAGATTCCTGACTTTGTCACCAGCGTGGAGCCGGGTGTGAAACAGACATCACTTTCAACAGAACTCCAGCTAAACGCAGACATCGAGAAGCCTCTAGCCTAATCCGGCACACGTCTACGTGTAAATATCACAGGTTACCACAGCTATGTGACACGCGTTGGGTAACAAGTTTCTCACCTATTAGTTGGATTGAACCATCATTTAGGAACAGTTGGTCGGTAATTGGAAAACAGGCAGCACAAAAAAGAGCTTAATTGCCTGTCTTATGCTTTGTGAACCAGATAGGCACATAACATGACATAACTTTTTCAAAACTAATTAACCTAACTTAACCCATTGTTGACTAGAAACTGGTAAACAGATTCCTCGAAAACCCCAAAGACACAGATGAAAGCTGCAGAGTGAAGCATTAAATAAGGGTCTGCATTCTTTGCCTAGACCATCGTATACTGGAGACCCATAAATGGGTACTTTGGCAAACAGTGAAGACTCAAATGAAAAACTGCAAATTCAGTACGACACACTGTGCAGATAATCTTCCACGTCTTCGATGTAAACAAATACAGATACATACAGACTCCTATTGGATTATTTTTTAAGGTTATAGGTCATGTTTACACTGCACAATGTGGAGTACTGAATTGGGACTGCGAAGATAAATACAAATCTTCAAGGACTGAAGTACACCTGAATTGGGAAATCAACCTGTGATCACTTGATATGTACACTAGAGAAAACAGACCCCCACCCCATATATCTTGCACACAAGCTCTAATTGGTTTAAATTTAAAAAATTTACTGGTAACTTTGCTGTGACCTTGACAATTAGGGAAGGTCACCAAAACATATAATAAAGTCTTCATCATGCCAAAATGTTATATTCAGGCCCCCAGATAAAGAGTGTGTAACTGAAAATTAGTTTATTATTTCTCAACCAAAACATATGTCGTGGGTACTCAAAAGAACCATCTCAATGAGACGGTTCTTTAGAGCACCCAAAACATATATTCAAACTGATGGATAAGAAAATAATCACAATTTTACGCTGATTTTTATTGCTTAACTGGCCCTATGATATTCATGCAAATTTGGTTCCCATCTGCTCAATAGTTCACGAGATATCTTGCACACAAGAACATGCTGATTGCTGACACCAAGCCAGATGGAATTCTCACCAAAAACAACATGTCACCCTCCCCTTTGATGTCCAATACTATTAAAAGTCATTGTATCAAACAAGATGGAAGAATCCATTAGTAAACTAAGGGTTAGACAAACACAATAATCAGACTGAGAATTAGGATATTATTTCGAAATTTTAATCAAGATGATCCTAGATCTCTCGCTGGAGTTGGACTTCTCTTTCATCTCATCATTTTTTTTAGCTTTTTTTGTACAGGGTCACCCAATTCTGCTAAAGTTTTGAAATCCGAATTTACTCTAGTAAAAGAGAAATCATGCACCTCCTTAGCGGCAGTAGGCCCCATCCCCTGTCGGTCAGCTATTATTCAATGTTATTGTTGTACATGGGTGAAAGTTTAAAATTTCGAATATCTTGAACTCTGAAAACTTGCTGTAGTCTATGCCCACAAAATATTTTAAGTGGTCAATTGTCAAATTAAGTCAGGGAATTAATTATTTTCTTCCAAATTCAGTATTTTGAGGAATAGAAAGTCAGCCTCAAAATTCTGAATTCAGGAATAATACTGGAAACTTTCATCCATGTTTGTAGAAGGCTATGTAGAAGGCTATCAAAACTGGCAAAAAACCCACCAATCTTCATTTTTAGTCAACAATGTTCCTTTTAATTCTTTAAGTACCAAATTTCTAAAATGGAATCTTCCAGCTGATGACCTGGACTAGTCCATCCTAGTCACCAATAAATAATATGATAGGAAACACAAATAGTCCCTGATCAGACTGTTCCTATAGGGCAGTCTGATCATGGACTATTATGTTTGCACATGCTTTTCCTGTATGATGGGCAGTCTGTTTACCCAAACATTTGTCCTTTGTAAGGCTGAACATTTTATGTACTGCACTCGTCCTCAAATTTCATCCTGTTAACCAGCAGCACTCCAGCTATAAGCATATGTATATTTTCAATCAGAGTGGAAAACAGTGTAGATCCTGATCAGATGGCTTCACCAGAAGCCATCTGATATGGATCTACAGTGCTTTCAAAAAAGGATAAATCCAGCAGAACAAGGGTTAAGCTAATAAATATGACCATGACTCCAGCTGAAGACAAGTATTTGTGATGCCTTTCTTGTTTTTTGGAGATGATGAGGCTTGATATTTTATGTAGATTCGTATGAAATGACAAACCTTCAGCCTTTTGAAAATGTCGCCTGCTGATAATTTGATGTGTGAAATTCAATTGTGAATATAATTCATCAAAATACAATTTTGCTGTCTGCTATATTGGCCAAAGCTGAAGTCAGGTAATGGAAGGGAGGTAAATCTTTCACATAATTCTGCAAAGCTGAAAGAGTACCTCCCCTTGCCACAAATACAAGTCATGCTGAGCCCTGATAAATTCTCTTTAGCAAACCGTGTAGATTCAGATCATTTGGTCTCTGAAGATATCAACTGATTAGAATCCACATTAACCTCGCCCCTATCAGCCATGGTTATTGATCAATCAAAAACATTTGAACAATCTTGTGAGAGGGCCAAGCAAGGACATTTTGAGCCAAAATATATTTAAATCTGTCCAGTAGTTTCTGAATTAAAAAGATTTTTATTACATTTTTCCTATATATTGTAAAGGAACAAGAAATGTCACAGTCACGTGACGAATGCCCCCAAAGGAATTGGTCAAGCATAAGACACATTTGAGGAAAGTTAGCTGTAATATAGGAGATATGCTCCAGACACGATAAACCTAGAAATGAGGCCAGAAGTCAATGTCAAGGTCAAAGTGACCCAAAATGGTATGCACCACTCCGCCATCCAAAGAGGAATCAACACACCAAATTTGGGATTCCTACATCAAATAATATAGGAGATATGCTCCAGACACGATTATTCTAGAAACTAGGTCATAGGTCAAGATCACAGTGACCTAAAAATGGTATGCCACACATCAGCATCTAAAGATGTATCCATACAGCAAATTTGGGATTCCCATCACAAATAATATAATAGATATGTTCTGGACACGATAATTCTACAAACTAGGTCATAGGTCAAGGTCAAAGTGACCTAAAAATGGTAGGTAACACTCCACCATCCAAAGTTGCAGCCACCCACCAAATTTGGGATTCCTACCTTTAATAATATAAGAGATATGCTCTAGACATGATTTTTCTAAAAACTAGGCCAGAGGTCAAGGTCACAGTGACCTGTAAATGGTATAAGACACTCCACCATCCCAAGATGCATTCACACACCAAATTTGGGATTCCTATCTCAAATAATAAAAGAGATATGCTCCTGACACAATTATTATTAAAGCTTGGTCAGAGGTCAAGGTCACAGTGACCTGTAAATGGTGCAAGACACTCAACCATCCCAAGATGCATTCACACACGAAATTTGGGATTCCCTTCTCAAATAATATAAGAGATATGCTCCGAACACCAAAATTCTTAAAACTAGGTCAGAGGTCAAGGTCACAGTGACCCAAAATGGTATGTGTGACACTCTGTCATCTCAAGATGAATTTAGACACCAAATTTGGAATTCCTATCTAAAAGAATATAGGAGATATGCACCAGACTCAATGCAGTTTCTAGAAATTATGTCAGAGGTCAAGTTCAAGGTCACAGTGACCCAATATGGTATGTGACACTTCGTCATCTCAAGATGCATCAACACACCAAATTTGAGATTCCTAGCTCAAATTTTACTAGAGATATGCTCTGGACACGATTATTCATATAATTAGGTCAGAGTTCAAGGTCAAGGTCACAGTGACCCGAAAAAGTTATGTGACACTCCGCCATCCCAAGATGCATTTACACACCAAATTTGGAATATGTATCTCATAGAATATAGGAGACATGCACCAGACTCAATGCAGTTTCTAGAAACTAGGTCAGAGGTCAAGTTCAAGGTCACAGTGACCTAACTATGGTACGCGACACTTCGTCGTCCCAAGATGCATCCACACACCAAATTTGAGATTCCTACCTCAAATAATATAAGAGATATGCTCCGGACACAATTATTCTAAAAACTAGGTCAGAGGTCAAGGTCAAGGTCACAGTGACCTGAAAGTGGTACGTGACACTCCCTCATCCCAAGATGCATCCACACACCGAATTTGGAATTCCTACCTCAAAGAGTATAGGAGATATGCACCGGACACGAAGCGGGACGGACCAACTGACGGGCGGACGGACGGTGCGATTACTATATGCCTCCCAAAGTACCTTTGGGGGCATAAAAACTAACTGCCCCCTAAAGGCCATGTTTTTTGACAGATCAGAAAAAACATCAGGCCGTGTAGCTCAGTCAGTAACATGTCTGACTGCAGATCCAGGGATCCCGAGTTCGATTCAGGCCTGGTCCCATACTTTCACAAAGATTGATCATGAAATAATTTCTAGGCCATTCTCCCCCTTCTGCTGAATCAAGAAGGGTTGTTGTCAGTTACAAGCGAAAGTATGTGCACAAAGTACTGGTTATCAATTAATCAAGCTTGCCCAGGAAAAAAGTGGGGTTGGGTGAACTGACCGTCCCGACATGACCATAGCTGTTGACTCATATGTAAAAAACCAAAACCAAAGATCAGAATAAACTTGGTTGAGGGTCACCCAAAGCTCATTTTCAAATCCGACTAGTAGTTATAGAAAAGAAGATTTTTTTTAAGTTTTCCCTATATATCGTATAGGAAAAACTAACTCTGCCTTCTAGGGACCATGTTTTTTGACAGATAAGAATAAACTTGGAAGATGGTCACCCAAGGCCCATTTGTGCCAAATTAATTTCAAATCAGGCTAGTAATAAATCTTTCTAGGCAACAACAAAATTACTGATTTTATTTGTTTGATAAATCATGGTATTTTTCCGCCAAACATGTAATATAACATGAATAATCTCCGTACTACACTCTATTAGCATATCAAGTTTCATGAGCCAAGAGTATATATATGGGCCAGTACACAAGATTTCCGCACTTATCACATCGGGGAGCATCAGGTCAGGCAAGACTGTGCATATATGCCAACTTGCCAGGGCATTTCCTGCTTGCATACACAAAGTATTGATGTAGATGAAGGCCCCGACCAAAATTTAGACATCTAGCCTGCTGGATATGTCAGCATGGCATCAGCACAGGCATTTATTAGCTCTATCCTTTTGTCGTCTGCTGATAACCTTAGCAAACAGTTTGGACTTAGATCTGGACCGACAGATTGTCAGTTCTGATCTGGATCCAAACCGTATGACACTCTGATAGTGTTCCTGGAAGAATTTTTGGAAAACATTAATTTTTTTAAAAAGTCAACAGAAGACAACCAAAGCATACCATATTACCAGTTAGGGGCATAGATGATAAGTACCAAAATGTTGTGTGCTGGCTCATTTATTGTCTCAGTATTGTAATCACAGGATTCAGATTATATCACTGTATATTCCAAGATTCAGGAAAACACCATAGCTCAACTGGTAGTGTGAAGGACTCATGTGGCCACACATTCAAATCCCACCTTTGGCACAGATCAACAATTTTGTCAGTCGTGTCGGGACGTTTTCCTGTCTTCCTAGGTTGAACCAGTACTAAGCAGAGGATAAAGTGTCTTGCTCAAGGACATAGCTTATTGCCTCTGGCGAGTCCCCAAGTCTAATACTATCATTGAACCCTCCTCACAGCTGACTTTTCAATCAAAGTTTCGAAGATAATATACTCAACGTCAGTGAAAAGTTACCAGTAAATCACATACACTTAACATAGGACAATATTTAGTTTATTCTATACGAAAAACTGCGGATACTTCAACACTCAATTTTGTGGCATAGAGTCCAATGCATCACAACTATAGAAAACGGTATCCATCGCACCCAAATGCATTATACTCATTCCTTGACGGACCCCTATATGTTCCATTGCATTGCATAGGAAAATGCAAAGTTTTGGTGCTACCTTAAAGTTTGATCTCCATTTTATGCATTGAATGGGATAACCCAAACCATTTTGGTGGCGTTTTCAAGGAAAATGTTTAGGGCATGTTCTGGCACGTTGTCTTCTGAAAATGATGATTTCAAATTCTTTAAAACTGCGAAAAACATAAAATGCACGTGCATTACGTGCACCATAGTTCCAGGGCTCTTGGAACTGTTTTATCTCTCCAAACCAGCTTGTCATTGACCAGAAACATGAACGTTACAGCAGCCAAGGAGCTGTATTATATATTTTCTAAAATATCAAACTTTTAATGCTGGTAACTTTTCATTGACGCTGAGTATATTTGTCAAAACTAATTTTTGTAGAACACCGCTCTTTCAAATTTGCTTCTTTCTTGTTGTTTTATAACCAGCCAACTGCTGGATAAAGTCATTTAATCTGTGGCACAGGGGCTTGAAGTTATGATTTTCGGGTATTTTAGGCCAAGGGGAGCATGATACATGCTTTAAACCAGGCCGCGTAGCGCAGTCGGTAACGTGTCTGGCTACAGATGCGTGTCTGACTGCAGATCCAGGGGTCGCGAGTTCGATCCCGGCCCGGTACCATACTTTCTTGGAGATTGATCATGAAATAATTTCTACGGTCATTCTCCTCCCTTCTGATTTATTCAAGAAGGGTTGTTGTCAGTTACAAGCGAAAGTATGTGCACAAATTACTGGTTAACCGCTTGCTCAAGCCTGCCCAGGAAAAAGTGTGGTTAAGTGAACTGACCTTCCCGCAATGACCATAGCTGTTGACATGGGACGTAAAGCAACAAAAACAAACAAACAAATACATGCTTTAAAATGTCGAAAGTTTAACTATTTAAAGATTTGAAAAAATGTTCAAATCGAGTTTAATAAAAATGAAGAGGACATAGAAATCTGTCTTATTACTTTGAAGCACATTTTCTGCTGTAACCTATGTAATAGATCGGGATCTCTTGTTTGTCCACCAGCCCATCAACATGTTTTAGCTACTCCCTTAATATTTTAACCAACTCGTACCATTTCAAAGAGAAATTTATGAAAAACCTGAAATAAACACTTGTCGAGTGCAATCACAGGAGTTCGCCATCTTGTTTATGACGTCGCGCCAAAGTGACATAGGTAAGCAGCATGTGTCAACAATCCTTAGATTGCCCGACCTGCTCACTCGAGACAACTTACATATCAGGTCCTTTATATATCAGTAACGTTATAAGATTTAATAAAGGGATGAAATCTTCAACAATATATTTGGTAGCATGTTAATTATTCTAAATGGTGATTCAGATCGTTAACAATTTAAGTTTCAAAAAAAAAAAAAAAAGATTGCACAGACAAAACAATTTATGGTACTTATCTGAAGTCACCTCTCTTTGTACTGGGATGTTAAAGAGATAAAATACATGTACATATATTTGGGCCAGCACATGAGATTTGGTTACTTATTGATATAGGCCCAAATACATCCTAACACGCCCATGCTGACGTATCCAGTGGGCCTAGAAGTATTATTTTCGATCTGAGCCTTTAACTAGAACCATAATCTATGCAAGCAGTGACAGCTTTGGTGAGACTGCACATTAGAAGGACACTTTTCTTTAGATTACGCTTATTTTAATTGTGGATTTATCTTGTTGCAGAAAGAAACATGCTGAAAACTCAAAACAACCTGCATTTTCATTCAGGTGAGCTAGTTTGTGAGGTGCGTACCCTTTAGCCCCATGTCATTTAAATTACGTCACACACATAAACAAAGATGGCGGCTCCTGTCAAAATGCACTTGACAACTATTTATTTTGCAAAAAACTGATCATGATTTGAAGTGTAGCAGGATCATTTTATTGATGTGATCTTGAAGTTTTCTGTGTCTGACATTTGCTTTTTCTATGTCAGAATCACTTTAGTCAAAATTTTCATTTTTTTCATTGGCTGTTATTTTCTCGAAATTTTTAGATGGAATGAAAAAAGTCAATAAGCAATGCTTATTAGATACCCCCCCCACAGTAAGAGTCAGTGAAAAACATTGGTAAGTTATAGTTCAAACCAGCAGACCTTAGTTTTGAAAAAGGTTTCAGTAGAATCTGTGCAAACAAAAATTATTTTTTTCTGAACCAAACTCCTTCATGCACATGTTCAATGTGTCTACATTGTATCAGCAAAGTATCCAATTGCTCCAACAAAAGCTGTGGTAGGAGTTGATTGGCCAAGGAAGGCAATATCCATGCATATACAAAAGCAATATAAGGGAATAATTGTCTAAGTGCTCACAGCTGTCATTTTGTCAAAAATTATTTTTTCTGAACCAAACTCCTTCATGCATATGTTCAATGTGTCTACAGTGTATAGGAAAAGTATCAAATTGTTCCATCCAAAGCTGTGGTAGGAGTTGAATGACCCGTGCATGGACTATAAAAGCATAAGCATAAAACCCTATATAAAAAACCATTTAGAACTACAAAGAGAAATAACTCTGATAGAATTGGCCCCTAGCCCTTACTTTTTTGTCTAAAGTATTTGTCTTGCATATATGAATATGTTTGCAAGGTTTGATGAAAATCCAGCAATGACTCTTCAAGATATTAAGGACACAACGTTACGGACGGACCGACGCACTGGCGGACAACGTGAAAACAGTTTTACCCACCACAAACAAAGTTTGCAGGGGGTATAATTAAAGAGAAGGCCCCTAAAAATCCGATTAGGTAGCAAATTTTCATAAATTGGAGCACCTGTGATCTGTGGCACTGTTCTTATTAACCTTTAAAGCACCTTCTATAACTTGCAGCAGATGGCAATTTCAAATTTTGTCGCTTTTTCAAAAATCACAAATAAGGCATGATATTTCATGAGAATTGTCTGCTGGCAGACAATTCTCATGAAATATCATACTTTTTTTTAAAAATTAGGAAAGATTTTGCAAAATTTGTCGTCTGCTGCAGTCGTTATTGGCGCTTTTAGGGTTAACCTTTTGTATACTGATAGATAAGAATCTATCATGAGTGTAAGGGTGGGATAGAAAAATCTGCCTCTAGTATCACCGTTTTTATCATGAGGCTTGCAGAAGGGACAAATTTTTGTATCCCATCCTTACACATAATTGATTTTGCTTCTTGCTCACAATTCATTTCCACATTTCCCAGCAGTTCCTGAATAGGCTGAGATGTGACAAAACATGATGACGTCAGTTTACAGGGTTCCCACAGAAATTCAAAAACAAAATTCCATGATTTTTCCATGATTTTTCCATGATCAACAATGTAATTTCCATGATCATTTAACACGCGGACCTCCCCAACCTCCCCTCTTCACGGCATCTTCAGTATTCTTTACCACATTGAGAATAGTTGTGACTAACTGTTATTAGAACATGCCTTTCTTATATCTTTTCAATATTTCTTTCAATATTTCATCATATTATATCTTTTTCCAAATAACTAGCCAAAAAGGTCACATATATGACCAATTTTAAAATCAGAAACACCATACATACTACCTGGATGATTGAATTGAAATGGCTCCAAAAGTTAAGTTTTATGATGAAATATTTTTAATAACTTTTATTCAGGCTTTCATTTAGTGCCCTTCCATAAAAAAGTAGGGACAATTTTTTTTTAAAAGTAGGGATTATCCTATGTAAAAAGTAGGGATAGTAGGGTTTTTTTCAAACCATTCATAACCTAATGATAATACATCAAAATAAGCAGGATAAAAGCGGTGACAATAAAATCATCCAAGAACAGAATGACCTTTGCAGCTGAAAACTTCAAAGTGAGAAATTGAGTGGTCATTTACAAAAACAAGAGGGCCATAGTGGCCCTGAATCGCTCACCTGTGGATTTTTCACATTTCCCTTAATAAGCCTATGTAAAACAATTGACCCCCGGATCAGAGCCATTTTTGGCCCTAGGGCTATAATTTGAACAAACATGGTAGAGGAGGACTAGGTGATGCTACATACCAAATATCACAGCTCTAGGCCTTGTGGTTTCGGACTAGAAGCTTTTTCATGTTTTCCCTATAGAAGCCTATGTAAAACTTGTGACCCCCAGGGCGGGACCATTTTAGCCCCAGGGGTATAATTTGAACAAACTTGGTAGAGGTCCACTAGCTGATGCTACATACCAAATATCAAGATTCTAGGCCATGTGGTTTCAGACATGCAGTTTTTTTTTCATGTTTTCCCTATAGAAGCCTACGTAAAACTTTTGACCCCTGGGGCGGGCCAATTTTCGGCCCCAGGGATATAATTTGAACAAACTTGGTAAAGGTCCACTAGGTGATGCTACATACCAAATATCAAGGCACTAGGCCTTGTGGTTTCAGATAGGCCTTGTGGTTTCAGACAAGAAGATTTTTTCACATTTTCCCTATATAAGTAAAACATGTGACCCCCGGGGCAGGGCCATATTTTGCCCCAGGGGTATAATTGGTAGAGGTCCACTAGCTGATGCTACATATACATGAAGTTTTTTTTTCATGTTTTCCCTATAGAAGCCTACGTAAAACTTTTGACCCCTGGGGCGGGCCAGTTTTGGCCCCAGGGGTATAATTTGAACAAACTTGGTTGAGGTCCACTAGGTGATGCTACATACCAAATATCAAGACTCCAGACCTTCTGGTTTCAGACAAGAAGATTTTTAAAGTTTTCATCTCGAAAATCTATTTTTAGCCTCTGTGACCTAGATATGCAACGGACCAGAACCATTTGAAAAATTTTGGTAGAGGGCCACCCAAGGATCATTTGTGTGAAATTATTTCAAAATTGAACCAGGGGTTTAGGAGGAGTTGTCATTTAAGTCGATTGTTAACGGACGACGTCGGACGAAGACCAATCACAAAAGCTCACCTTGTCACTACATTAAGAAGCTTAATTATAGTGAAATTTGATCGAGCGAAGCGAGCAGGGGAAATATTTGACGATTTTATTGCAGAAATGACATTTAAAGTGAAAAAGTTAGGATAGTAAGGCATTTTCATGAAAATGTAGGGAAAAGTAGGAGAACAAAAAAGTATGAATAGAAGGGCCCGCTTGAAAGCCTGTTTAATATGATTCACCCTGCTTAAGAATCTGATAGTTCAAATGATTCAATGTGGCTTTCTCATTCCATTCAAAAAACATATAAATAT
The DNA here is from genome assembly GCA_964019695.1 of Loripinus fragilis. Taxonomy (NCBI): domain Eukaryota; kingdom Metazoa; phylum Mollusca; class Bivalvia; order Lucinida; family Lucinidae; genus Loripinus; species Loripinus fragilis. Next base: position 50,829,050 of record OZ026525.1, on the reverse strand, counting down.
CTTTTGGTTAGACCTTATATACAAATAAAAGAATACTTCTGACAGACCAAAATTGCATACATTTTAAGGCTACATGTATCTGACTATAAAATATCAGGCACAACAAGTGCAGGCCCTGTTATGGACCAAACATGCATTTTGAAACAATAATAAAAACTTATCACCGGTAGCCAGAAAAAAGCAGTCAAACACACAAATTATTTCACAAAATTCCATGATTTTTCCATGATTTTTCAGTTTTTTTCAAATTCCATGATTTTTCCATGCATGGAATTTTGTGAATTTCCAGGTTTTCCAGTGCTCGTGGGAACCCTGAGTTTAACATAACAATGAATCATTTATTATGACCAGTGTTGTGCCTAAAGCGCGGCATTGCGGGATTCCCACGATTTTACCGCCAATGTCCCTTAAAAACACACCCAGCGCGGGCCTAAGGGCGCACCTCGAAAATCTGCTTATCATTTTTCGCTGTTTTCTACTATTTCCATATTTAGTGTAACCTAATAAAGGGAAGTAAATAGCGCAGTCCAATACACAACAACAATGGCGGAAAACTGGAATTTCATAGCAGAAGACCAGAAAAAAGCTATTTTAATATAGGATTAGTAAATTTGCTGGTGATTTCAAACTAGGGCAATAGCAGAAACTACTTCACTGTCATCTACACCCCTTCTTGAGCCAAATCTATCGACATCGAGCTCAAAATTAAATAAAAAATGAGCAGAAATTTCCGGATAACTTTTCAATTTAACAGGTAAAAATTTGAAAGATTTGGTGTGTCCCTCAGAATTTGTAAATGTCCCCCTGAAATACAGGTAGAGAGACACTGTCCCCCAGAAATCTTGACCTAGGCACAACACTGTATGACGTCACTTGACTCCAAAAATATCACATGCCAGTCATGTTATTATCCATCCCACAGGTCTACCATCTTATCTCGTACAGGTAAATAAGATAAGCTTTGTAGATACCGATTAAAAATCCAGAAAGCCTTATCCATGGGTGAATGTTCAAAATTTCCAAAATCCTGAACTTTTGAAATTCAAATTTTAAAACTTGTTGGATGGCTACAAAAATGGATAATTTAAAGTTAAAATGATTAATTGTGTTTAGATAATCTGAAAACTAATCAAAGAAGCTGTTATAATCTCCTTAATTCAGCATTTTGAGTCAGCCTCAAAATCCTGAATTCAGGATTAATCTTGAAAACTTTCACCCATGCTTATCCCGTGTGCAAGAAAGTTCAATCTTACTTGATACAATAAACTTGGGCTGGATGATTATACACATATAGGGGTCACAGATTAGGATTTCTAAATTATGATGTTTTTCTTTCACCTGAAAATTTTGTTTTTACATCGTAACAAACATAATAGACTGGTAAAATGCTGCATTTTGCAGTATTTCATCCGAGTCTTCACTGTTTGCAAAAGAACATGTACCCTTTACAGGTTGCCAGTATACATAGGGTAAAGCAGCTAGCCAGTATTCAAAATGCAGTTGCCAGTAACTGACAACTGCGTGTTACAGTTAAGGCTAGTAGTTTCTCCAAAAAGCAAGTAGAAATTGCCATTACTTGCTATTTTTAGCAAGTGAATACAAGTTGCTCAAACACAATAGCTCATTTTCAGTGAAAGAGCAAGCTGACCAATGAGAAAATCACTTGCTATTTCAAACCAGTGGTGAAAAATCTGAAAATTGATTTGTGCCTACTCACCATTTATCATATTTGTCTCTTTTATTGTAATCAAACTTCACCTTCCACTTGCCCTGTTTGGAATTCACTCGTATAACACTACCACTATACCTGAAAAAGAAACCATGATTTACACAAACAGGACAAGATAAAATTTCTGGCATTTTTCTATCATAAATTCAAATTCCACCCAACAATGTCACGACTCAGCCACAATCAGATGTAAAAAAAAATTCATCAGAGGTCAAAAATAAAGTTCTTCCAATCCACTTTTTGCAAGTATTTGTATTATATACCATATCTTGTCTTAGGGCTATTCTCCAGAAAAAAAGACCGGGGAGGGGGAAGGGGGGGGGGGGGGGGGAAAGACGGCAGGCAATATATTTTTCTATGGGTGGTTAGTGCAAAAAGTTTTCAAATTATTATGGGTCATTGGTGTCCGACCAAATCTAATTACATGGGTGGTTGGTATTTCGCTGCGTGGAAGGGGAAGAAAGAATATTATCTGCCCCCAAAAAGAGAGAAGTTTTATCAAATCTAGCCAAAAGAAAGCGTACAGCTTAGCAAACCACAGCGGAAACGACCTTTTTTGTTTATACGCAATCGTCAAAACTCAGATGTTTCCGTCGATTATTGGTAAAAAAAGGTACCCAAATAAACTCCCCAATAGTGGCTTCTGTAGCGGTCAGTACTTCATTTGGGAAACATGTATTTTCAAAGGAATTTATTCAAGGAAACAACGCTATAGGGTAGTTAGGCTACTGGTAAAAGCCAATACCTGTAAAAACCTATACCAATAAAGACTGAAACTGGACATTGGAATAATGCGTTTTACCATTTCTTTCATTGAGAAAGATGTGCAGTTGATTACACTCATAATAATTGTGAGTTGATCTGTTTGATTGCTTGCACAGTTAAGGTAGCGCCTAAGTTCATATTATTCTTTCTGCTAAGGCTTTATTATTTCAATTTGCTTTATGGTACACTCAGTCTCTCATGAACCCCCCCCCCCCCCCCACACACACACACACACACACACACACCACAATCCCTATTTTCTTTCCTTTAAACAATATCTTGCTGTGACACTTAATTTGGACAGAAAATGTGGAACCAAAGACCAGCATTGATGTAAGCAAAAATGTGTTCAATTTCTGAATTCGCCGCCGATTTTGGACAATCTCCGTCATCTACCCCTCCCAAAGCAGACAATAGCCACTAGAAGGGCACTCGTAATGCTCCAATTTGCACTATTTTTACAAAAAGTATTCTCCTCCAGCACCCCCTTGTCCCCTCTGTGGCTTTGTCCTGCTAAACCAAACACCTATTATGCCAAATAAAAATTGTTATCTTACCGTTTGCTCTCTTGTTAGTAGACTTGGAAAACAAGCAGTTAGCTCAGGCGCAATTAAATGGCCTGTTGAAATAGCTTTATCGTTTCTTGGTGTATGTTTTTAAGACAAAAAGTCAGTACTCCAAAAAATTTCTTGTTACTCCTTTTTTTAAAAATGGACGAGTACTGTACCCTTTTGAAAATAAAGCTTATCTAAAGCCCTGAAATCTTTCCCAATTTTCGGATAAAAAATAAGGTATGATATTTCATGAGAATCGTCTGCCAGCAGACGATTCTCATGAAATATCATGCCTTATTTGTTATTTTTGAAAAAGCGGCAAAATTTGAAATTGTCGTCTGCTGCAAATTATAGGTGGCACTTTAAGGGTTAACCTTTTCTATGTTAAACCCTGAAACAATCCAGATCAGTTGGTGTATATTATCCATCACTTACCATTTCTTATTAACCCAGGCCTCCACTTTTGTTCCTATCTCAGTATGGCTGTCGGCTTCTGAGGCAGAATTGTTAGCATCAGAACCTTCCACCTCCATACTGTCTTCTGTTGACACTGCCGTCTCCTCTTCTTCTGACTCCTGTAAACAGAGCAACTAGAAGTACACACATTTATGTTACATTATTATATCAGTATGGCTGTCGGCTTCCGAGGCTGAGTTATTGGCATCAGAACCCTCCACCTCCATACTGTCTTCTGTTGACACTGCCGTCTCCTCTTCTTCTGACTCCTGTAAACAGAGCAACTAGAAGTACACACATTAATGTTACATTATTATATCAGTATGGCTGTCGGCTTCCGAGGCTGAGTTATTGGCATCAGAACCCTCCACCTCCATACTGTCTTCTGTTGACACTGACGTCTCCTCTTCTTCTGACTCCTGTAAACAGTGCAACTAGAAGTACACACATTTATGTTACATTATTATATCAGTATGGCTGTCGGCTTCCGAGGCTGAGTTATTGGCATCAGAACCTTCCACCTCCATACTGTCTTCTGTTGACACTGACGTCTCCTCTTCTTCTGACTCCTGTAAACAGTGCAACTAGAAGTACACACATTTATGTTACATTATTATATCAGTATGGCTGTCGGCTTCCGAGGCGGAGTTATTGGCATCAGAACCCTCCACCTCCATACTGTCTTCTGTTGACACTGCCGTCTCCTCTTCTTCTGACTCCTGTAAACAGAGCAACTAGAAGTACACACATTTATGCTACATTATTATATCAGTGAAAAGTCAGCCTCAAAATCCTGAATTCATGAAAAAATCCTGAAAACTTTCACCCATGCAATATTAATGGGGGCCAGTGCAAGAGGTTTCGGTACTTATCGTATTGGGGAGCAGTAAAGCCTCAGGTAAGTCTACTCGCATGTACAAAGCTAGAGATGTCAGTATTTGCGCATATGAGTGTATTACTCCAGGACACAACTAAGTGCCTCTGGTAAGACTCAAACCAGCAATCCCTTCATCTCAAGCCTAGCTGTCTACCACTGAGCCACTTCACTCCTCAAAATAATCTGAATGCAAATGAAAGAACTTTTGTCATGGAAAAACTCTGAAATCATGACAGTAAGTGATTGTAGGGTGTTATAGGTATTGTAGTGCATCCAATATGATCAAGTTATCTTAGATGGGATTCAAGATCTTTGAAAACTGTCTCAACACAATTAAGGACTCAACAAAAAGTCTGTGCTGATCTAGTTCCAAATTTTGTTACACTGCTAGTATTCCTGTCAGATAGAAATTTTTGAAAAAAGCCAATTTAAAAAAAATCTGCAGACTGAGACAACAAAAAAGCATGCAAAATTACCAAGCATGTATTGCTAAAAAATTATTTCTCACCTCTTTCACTTCCTCCTTGCTTTCACTGGGAACGTTTCCATTCATCTCGGAAGTTCTCGTAGCACGACCAGATCTACCTCGCCGGGGAGTTATCTCCTCAGTATCGGACTCTGTAGGGGTGGGTGTAGTTGTGGACGCTTTACCACCTGAAATATAGAAGATTTCTGGTGAAGATAACCCAATTCTTAGGTTGGACATTGTTAGAAAAAATTCTGATCTCCTTACATGCGAGTTACAAAGGCACTTACCAGCCTTTGGTATTTTAAATCATTAACAGTCAGTTTGTTTGTTTGTTTGTTTTGTTGCTTTACATCCCAAGTCAACAGCTATGGTCATTACAGGACGGTCAGTTCACCTAACCACACTTTTTCCTGGGCAGGCTTGAACAAGCGGTTCACCAGTAATTTGTGCATATACTTTCGATTGTAACTGACAACAACCCTTCTTGAATGAATCAGCGGAAGGGAAAATGACCGTAGAAATCATTTCATGATAAATCTCCACAAAAGTATAGGACCGGACCTGGATCGAACTAGCGACCCCTGGATCTGCAGTTAGACGCCCATCTGTAGCCAGACACGTTAATATCGCGCCAGGCAAGCTGTAGACGTTAAATTTAAGTTCCATTTCAAAGTTTGTCAATTGGTGGCTTTTACTTAGCAGCTTACAGAATGGTGACTATTTACACACACACACACATTGATTTGCTTTCTAAACCCAATAGGTGGTCAAGACAATTAGCAAAGCAGGAAAACCAGTAATAATTACAACTGTCATAACATTTATTGAGATCCTCTAATCTGATTGGTCAACTATTCAGTTTCCCAGCTCGCAAAATGATGCGATCACCCCGGGGGGATCACCTCTTGCACCTGTGCTTGTTTTGTATGTTTTCAGTCGGGCGCCGCAAAAAATCGCTTCTTGAACTTACTGACTGTTGCCTGGTTTATCCAACATTTTTTTGCAATTCGTCTTTGCTTTCTTCAATCACTCAATAAAGATAGCACAATTTCTTTTTGCTGGGGTCATTTCTTTTCCTTTCCAAGCCATTTCGACAGATGATGTTTTTGTCACCAATGTAAACGAATGACGTCATATCCGATGACGTAACTATCGTACAAATTCTAATGAACACCCATGTTGTCACTATGTAAAAACAAGGTAAAAACGAGATTTTAGTCTCTAAAATGTAGATGTTTATTTTCAATTGGAGAACGGCCACCATTTTGATTTTTTGAACGTCGTAATGTCTACGTACGCGCGTCATAGTCTAAATGCCCGAAATGAACTATTAGCTGGAAACGTATTTTTTTCGGAAAACATAATTAAAAATACTGAATAAGAGAGAATAAAGAACGAAGAAGTTGTAATTATAAGAATTGAAAGTTATTTTTCTGCGTTTCACTGAGGTATGAAATGTCGTTTAAATTACATCTAATTTTAGCATGAAAACCTTCGGTTTTCATCCAAATTAGATGTAATTTTCCCGACATTTCATACCTCAGTGAAACGCAGAAAAATAACTTTCAATTCTTAACTCAAACCAAGTGACAATGTGCTTCGCCAACTGATGTCATTTCTGCACTGAAAGTGTTCTATGGTTTGTCAGGCCTCAGATAAGAGTGTGTAATTAAAAAACTCTTATTTCTTAAAACATGTTGTGTGTACCCAAAAGAACGGTCTCAATGAGATGGTTCTTTTGAGCACCAAAATAAATGGGCCAGGATATTACGAATGGTATCTTATGGTTGTGATAATCAAAATTCAGCTAATGTTACCTCTGCAAAGTACTACCTTTTAGGAGCATTTCCTGAAAATTTGAAGCAATTATCTTCAACATTGACCAATATATGGAGGTTAGAAACGACACATGTAATCCGGTTTTGAATGTGACGTCAGGAAGGACGTTTAACCTAATATGACGTCAGAGTGCTGGTTGCCAGTTGCTTTATCGCTATGTGTGGCTCAGTATAAACATCTAACAAATATATTGTATTCACATGCGTTGTCTAGGTTATAATGTAAATAAAAATGTAATTGGATAAATTTATACTTTCTAAGTCGTATTATAGGCAATTAAAGTGACCAACTCTTCGATATGCGCTGTTGTAGGTGTTATGGCCTAATTGTTGCCATGGCAACATCACTCATACAAAACTTTAAATATAACCAGAAATGTTTGCTACTTTGATGATATCAAGCTATAGAAACATTTTCGTGGTAATATAAAAGCATGTCAAATTTTGTCGTTTTATGCGTTTTTCAAATGTCTCTTAAGTAATAATTGCTGGAATGCCTTAAGGACCCTTTTCTCAGATCCACGCTCAAATGTTTTAACCATCATTTTAGTATTACAGTAAAACCTGTGTGAAACAGCCACTCAAAAGTAGACAAAACAAAGATCTTAATGACAAATGGTAGCTCAATGAAGGTCTAAAGTATTGCAGAATGCTCCAAGGGGAGCATTCTGCAATACTTTTGACCTGTATTAAGCGATAATAAGTCTTGATAACCAATTTTCGGTCTTTTTGAGAGTGGCTATTTTACACAGGTTTTACCGTATGTTATGTGTGAACAGATCAGATCAGGATACCTTTTGTTCTCTTTGCTGGAACTTCTTCTTCCTCTGATTCCTCTTCATCATCTTGTGATGGCGCTGGTGTTCTACGCTTTGTTGCCTCTCGAGTTGCTGCTGCTGCCGCCGACTTCGCCTACAGGAAAATATTAATTACTTTTGCTGGTATGGGCCACAGGGAGACTTTAAAAGGCCCTTGAGGGAGCACAGTGGCTCAGTGGTAGAGCACTTGACTCGAGACCAAATGGCTGCAGGTTCAAGCCTCTCCAGCATCACTGTGTTGTGTCCTTGAGTAAGACACATTTATCCTTGCTTAGTACTGGTTCAACCCAAGAAGACCCATACCGACATAACTGAAAAATTGTTGACTGGGACGTAAAAATCAAATCAAACAAACAAAAGGCCCATACAACGACAAAGAAGTTCAAGAAAAATCAGTCAAAGATTATAGCCTACTGGTACTACTGATATCAAGAAGATAAAGGTGTTGAGTGTCAAACCTAGTTGTAATTTGAGATTAAATATGAAAAGCTGGACTTCAAAGTGGCTTGAAATGCATTCTCAGGGACATCAATTTTAACAAATTTCCCCAGACCCACCCCACAATCCTACTCTCCCATTGCTTGATTCAAGCCTTCTGCTTTCATTCTTCCATAAAGCATTTCAGGCCCCCAGATAAGAGTGTGTAACAGAAATGTTTTTTTCTTATTTCTCAACCAAACATATGTTGTGGGTACTCAAAGAACTGTCTCCTTGAGACTGTTCTTTTTAGCACCCAAACACAAGTTAAAACTGATGGATAAGAAATTAATCGCAATTTTACGCTAAAAAAATTTGCTTAAACTGGCCCTATGCATATGTTACATTGCTCACATTAACCTACTTCTAATGAGATAACCCACACATACAGGCCTGGTCATGGGAAAACCCAATCTTCTTGCATGAAAACAACAAATGTGCATACCAGCCTGCACATCCGCACATTCCAAACTGTTCAGCCACCTTGTTCTTCTCTCCTTAGATAGTATAATAGTTAAACTTGCAACTTGCAAAACTTCATATTCTAGTTCGTGTCTGTACCTAATCACCTGGGCACAACCCCAAAGACAAGTTCTTTCAAGTCAAGATGCGCAGACTGATCAGAGCCTGTGCTTGTCGCTTGCATATTCTTAGAATGTTAAGCTACTGACCGAACCTCATTTTGAGTTTCTAAACTTAAAAGAAGGCTGTACTGGCTCGTCCGAGTCTACACCTGTCAAAACACCACTGTCTTCGGGGGTTTGCGAACAACAAAGGCAAAGACCAGCCTGCGCATTCGCGCAGTCTGATCAGCCCCATTGTTATTCGCTTTTTTGAAAGCACAATATCTAAGCTTACTACAAGCGAAATCTAGCTAGTCTCTGTAGCTGAGGAGACTGGTTTGAGTCTCACTTTTTCGCAAACACCCGAAGACCGGTTTTCTCACAACGAGGCTCATATAAACTGACCTTTTTCTCCTCTGCTGCTTGCTTCTTTCTCTTATCGTCCTCTTCTCTCTTTCTTTGTCTCTCCTCTTGTTCTATCTTCTTCTGTTTCTCTCTTTCTTTCTGTTCTTTTAATCTCTGTTTTTCCTTTTGTTCTCTTTCTTTCTGTCTCTCCCTCTCTTCCTGCTCTTTTCTTTTCTGTTTCTCTTTGTCTGCAGCTTCTTTTTCCTTCTTCTTTCTCTTATCTTCTGCCTCTTTCTTCTTCCGTTTTTCCTCCAAATCTTTTTGTCTTTGTTTTTCTTCCATTTCTTTCTTTTTCCGTTTCTCTTCTAGTTCTTTCCTCTTTCTCCTTTCCTCTTCTACTCTCTGTCTCTCCTCTTCCTCCTCCTGTCTTCTTTGTTCTTCTTCCTCTCGCTTTCTTCTCTCCTCTGCTTCTTTTTTTCTGTCCATTTCTTGGAGTTCTCTCGATGATGACACCACTCTGTTTTTCTGAAAAAAGAAAAAGGAAAACCATTGCTAACACTGCTTGATACCAGCCACTTCGATTTTGCCAATAGTAATTTTAACCCTCAATGCGCCAATCGCAACAAAAGTCGTCTGCTTTTCTCGTCTGCTGAAATGTTAAGAAGCCTCTATGGCAAACAGTGTGGACCCAGATCAGACTGCTCCTATAGGAGCAGTCTGTTCTGGGTCCACACTGTTTGCTTCTATACTTAATTCGTCAGTAATGTTAGGCAATTATTTGCAGCAGACGACTTAAGCAGATGGCATTTTCAAATGCATTTTTTTCTTGGCACTCACAGGGTTAATACAAAATTTGGTTAGATTTGCATTCACATGACATCCACTTCAATTTGGTTGAGATCCACCCATTCATTATCAAGATTAACTTGATATTGAATGGGTTGATCTCAACCAAATTGAAGGGGATATTAGATATTTGGCAAACACAAGTGTTTGATTCCAGTAAAGGGCCATAATTCTATGAAAAATGAATAAAAAATAGTTGTTTCAACCCTGACCTTCTATTTTTATTTGAGTTTTATTATGCTTCAAGAATATTTCTTTTTGAGAAATAACAGCTTGCACTTGCACAAGCAGACTAGGTTTGTTCAAGATGTGAACCACCTTTATCAATGAAGATCATTTCTAATACAGTTTAGTGCTTAAAAAAGGCAAACTATCCCAAAACAGATGAGAAATAAACTCATCGTTTTAGATATATTTTCTTATCATTACATTGTTTTGAAATTTTGTTAGGTTGATTCTTTACACGTCCTAGTCAACAATTTTTCAGTTCTGTCGGGACAGGTCTTCCTGGGTTGAACCAGTACTGAGTAGGGATTAATAGGTCTTGCTCAAGGACACAACGCAGTGCTGTTGGTGAGGCTCGAACCCGCAATCTCACGATCTCAAGTCAAGCACTCTACCCCCGAGCCACTGCGCTCCCCATTGTTTTGAAATGAAATGCAAGTTGGATGCACCCCTATCTAAACAATTTGTGAAAACAATTGGGAATTAAATTGGTGACAAATCATCGGCCAGAGAAGAGATAGTCTATCTCTTCTCTGGCCAATGATCAGTCCAGTGTTTTCGCTAAGAGCCGGCAGCCGGCAAAACAGCCACCTACTTTGCCTTCTGTGCCGGCTACTTTGAAGATTGGTCCATTAGGTTGTACCATAAAACAGTAAATTTGGCCAGTTTCCTGGCAATGTTTGCCGGCTACGCCAAATCTTAGAGAAATCCCTGCAGTCATCAATTTACTTCCAGGGCTCACGCTGCCGTTCGCCATTGTAGCCATTTGCTACAAAAATGACAGGGTGGCTACAGATTTATTTCATTGGCGAAAAGTCCATTTTTGCCAAATAAAAAGTCCATTTTCGCCAATAATGGTTCAAAATTTACTGACCGGTGATTTATATGTAAACACATGTATCCTGCTGTGTGGGAATTTCCAATATTGGCCAGACTGGGTCACTTGATAATTACCAATTACCTACCGCGGAAGCAAATGAGTAAAGATCAATAACCAGTCCAGAACAAATTCATGTTGACCTTTTGTGTTAATAGGTGTCAAAGGATAAAACGTGTTAAAAACTTATCACAGCATGTCGGGCTGTATATTAAATGAGTTGGCGATTGGATTAATTGAACAATGTGAGTCATTAATGTTTGATTAATGCCAGTTCACCATGTTTACAATGAAAGCTGAAAGTGATAGTAAAAAAAAAAAAATACTAGTAAAAAAAAGACAAAAAGACCAGGTTCAATAAATTGCAATATCTAGAAATTAATTTCATGACAATATCCTGTAATTAAAAAAAACCATGTCTCTTCAGTAAACATATTAGGCAAAAAATCTCTAAGTTATCAACCCTACCAACCCTAATATTTTGGGGCCTACTCAACATTTTTAAAGCATTTTTTGAAAGAAAAAAAGATTGGAACACCATCTGATTGTCAAACACTTTGGATCCAGATCAAGATCATCAGAATCCAGATTTGTTATCAGCAGACAACAAAAGTCACCCCAGCAAGAAATGAAGCTTTAGGGATGGTTCTTGAGGAAGAATGTTTTGAATCAACAATTTATTGTACAAAAAAATAATAGATCCTTGTTCATGTTACATATTATCATTTTTTATAATTGGAGTGAAACCTAAAGGTTATTTTCTTAAAAAAAGATTTTGCACTTTAGAAATGCGCCATACTACATGCCGGCTAAACCCTTGGCTAAAGTTAAGTAAATTTGGCTACAACTTTTTCCATTTGGCTAAGGTGTTGGCTACAAAAAATTTTGAGCCAGGGTGAGCCCTGACTTCACAATGGTTTTATCATAGTATTATCAAAATAAAACGCAGTTATCAATGGTTGAGTTATAAATGTAACTCAGCATATGACCACTGCAACATCTTCCAGATTTGAGTTAATTTCTTGAGTTGATGCTGTGGTGAATGAGTAAGAAATTTCTATTTACTTGCCATGGGACAAGCTTTAGAAAGTTAATTTAATATTATTCAGTTCTAAATAATCTGTCCAGCCATAGAGCATTTATATTGTTCATGATTTATGCCTTACAATCAGGCAACCACCAAGTTAGCATTTCATTCCAATGAAACATCTAAAGATAAGCTGTCAACGATATAAAATTGGCTATCTATTATTGTCATCCAGGTGCATGCCAAACTACACAAAAACTTGTTCATTTCTACATGCTGACTACACTCAAATGAGAAGTTTGTGAAAAACCTTATTTATTGAATGGACATATGTTGTAGGTGCACATTGGAATTACCTCGTAGAGGCAATTCCAATGTGCACCTACAACATATGTTACTGAAATTAAGGAAACCTATTTTGAAATATACACTAAACAAGTATCTTGTCCATTGGCTTTCCTCTTTTAAACATCTCAAACTGCCATTCAGTATTGAAATGGCATATTGTTTATATTTACATGACAGCTATATCACCAAATTTGATTTCATGAACTATGCTTTTGCTAAGCTGGTACTTGCATGGTAGTTACATGCTGAACAAATTTATAAGCTATAGTCTGATTTTCAAACAATCTGTTTCTATGGTTTGATTAATTATTGTGAACTCGCATGTTGTATAGAAACAGTGTGGATCCTGATTAGCTCGCTTCTTTAGCTGATCTGGATCTACAATGATTTCAAGCAATTATATACCTGGTTTCATACTGTTTTCAAAAGAGTTTATATTATTGTTTCAACACAGTAAGAGCTAAGCTATGTGTTCATTATCTGCTCTTCTGGGCAAATAAATTATTTTTTGGACAAGTACATTATGGCCATTTACTTGTCCCTGAGCAAGTAAATTATTATTTGGACAAGTACATTATGGCCATTTACTTGTCCCTGAGCAAGTAAATTATTCTTTGGACAAGTACATTATGGCCATTTACATGTCCCTGGACAAGTCAATTATTCTTTGGACAAGTACATTATGGCCATTTACTTGTCCCTGGGCAAGTATCAAATCTTGCTATTTCTGGGTTTGTACTGTTCGCTTAACCTATCTGTCCTGCAAGCATGGTCTGATCAGTGTTTGATCTGTCCCAAAGTTTAGGATAAATATAATATATACCTATGAGAAACATGACAAAGTACTTACATGCATTTTTTCAAGCATTTCTTGTTTCCGTCGGATTTCCTGAAGAGATAAAATAATATACATGTATTCTTATAACTTTTTATTATATAGAGGGTAATCAAATTTTTGGAATGAAAATGCCATTTGCTTCATTGAGTGAAGGGAAAAAATGAATGAAATTTTCATTTTCACGCTTCACGAAATAAAATAAATGGCATATTCATTCCAAAAATTTGAATTTTCATTTTATTATATACAATTTTAATCAGGACATATTTTTACACTAAATTACATCATACGCGGTCGCACATTACTTCATATTAATAATAACGTTTGATAATGTGCAATGTCGGCCAAAGCTGAAACCATAGGAGCAGGAGTAGAAAAAGTGAAAATATCAGCAGATAGCGACAATTTAATTACCAAAATATTCCTTGCTATCTAATTAAGAAAATGAATACCCACACACATTGTGTTTTTGTCCACTAATAAGAAAGTTACAGGCGTTTGAAATTCTGAATAGGGCTAAAGAAAGTCAATAGACAAAGCAGAGGACATCCAATTTCACCCGTGAAAAACAAATAATGTTTTCAGTGCAGTGAAAACTCAACTTTTTATATTTTCACGGCTGTGAAACACAGTTTTTTTTAAATATGCAGTTCTTTTGAGTACCCACAACATATTCTTAGGTTGAGAAATAATAAAAAAAAAATACTTGGAATTACCTCCTCTTATCTAGATGCCAGCTCTAAGTAGAAAGGCTTTAATAATAGTAATACTTTGAAATCATGACCTGTGACCCCTCAAAATAAAGCAAGCCATTCATAGAATTTCTATTTTTCTTTGTCTACTGAGAAATTTTGCATGCCTTTTGTCGTCTGCTAATTTTGTTCAGAATCGTCTTTTTTTTTAAAAAAAATCTTTCAGGAATACTTTCAGAGTGCCAAACAGTTTGGGTCCAGATCAGGCCCTACATTTTGTCGGGCATGATCTGGATCCAAACTGTTTGGCGTTTTGTGGGGCCTGATCTGGATCCAAACTGTTTGACATTTTGTCGGGCCTGATTTGGGTCGAAACTGTTTGCAGATGGCACTAGTAGGGAAAGAGTTGCTCTTACCTCTTCTAAATCTTTGGTCTTCTGTTCTTGTGACTTAACTTCTTTCTTTAATACACCTTCTTGTATGTTGTTTTTCTGTTCTGCTGTTGAACACCTAGTATAATATACAATACACTGTAGTCCTTTTATAATGCTTTGTTTGGAGTATCCTTGGTCAGGTGTGGTACTTGATTGTATCGATTCCTGATCTTTGCAACCTTACTTACTTCCATAAGAATGGATTGTGTTATAAGCAAACAGTTATAAAGCGAAAATTTTACAAAGGAATTAAAGGAAAATGACCATTTTATGGTCATTTTCCAATAATTACTTTGTAAAATTCCATGGTAAAAAAATTAGGGACCTTGATGAAAAATATGACTGTGTTATCTCCAAATCTGTGTTATAACAAGGACCATCCTTGTGCACATGGGTAAATCGATACCTGCTGATAACTGTTGCAATCAGTTTGGACCCAGATCAGGACCGACACAATGTCTGTCCTAATCTGGAACCAAACCGTTTGACACTCTGATAGTGTTCCTGAAAGTTTACGCAGCATGCAAAGAGTTAAACACACACATGCTGCTATTAAGTGTGAATTTATGGCATAAGAATTCAACTACTTCCTTCCTCAATGTGTGCCAGTCATGAATCTGCGTGTGTATGTGTGTGTTTCAAAATGATTTTGAAAGAATGAGCATTTCATGTTCACCAATCATGAACAAAAATCAATTAACAGACAAATATTGTTAATTACTATCAGGCCCCCAGATAGAGTGTGTAACAGAAAAATATTTTTCTTATTTCTCAACCAAAACATATATTGTGGGTACTCAAAAGAAGCGTCTCAAGAAAACGGTTCTTTTGAGCACCAAAAACACATGTTTAAACTGATGGATTAGAAAATAATTGCAATTTAAGGCTAAGAAATTGTTTAACTGGCCCTGTATACTACTCAATAGATGAGCCAGCAGACAGGATTTTGAGTACCTATCTCAAATGCACAAAACCTTCTTTGTTTAAATGAGGCTTTTGTGCATATGAGATAGGTACCCATGTTGTTGTATCTAGTAGAGCAACATGTCTTATTTTTTGTCTAAATCTTCATCCATATCCATACTTTGTGTATGCAAGTAGCAAAAGCCCTTGAGCATGTTTCTTTTGTTGCTTCACAAAGCAAACTGAACAGTGTACAAGCAAGGGTGCTTATGTGCTTATCTTAAATATGCACGGGTGAATCTGAGAAACTGCTTTGTAGCTCATATCTGTAAAAGGGTGAGTCACTTACAATGAAATGGTGCTTGCTCAATTTTTAACTTTTTGATTGGGTGGGAGGGGGTAAATTAAAGAAAGAAATTGAACTTTGAATATGTTTTGCATCACCATATTCTCCTGTTTTATAGGCAAGGCCACTTAAAGCAACCAGAACAGAGTCAGTTTGATAATATGACTGGGTCAGGTGTGGTGCTTGATTGAATCAATTCCTGATCTTTGCCCTCTTTCCTACTTTCTATGTATTGCAAATGGGGTCCTCTGAGCCAGTGTCTGGCTACATTATTTTCTCTACCCGATTTGAAGTTAGGTCAGTTGCTATGTGTACACTTAAAACTGGATTACCACTGAGGTGCCTGCCAACGTGACTTTTTTCCTATGATTTCTAAGATACGTCCCAACCCCTAACCCTTTCGACCCCCACCTACCCAACAGCCTAGGTTTTAATTAATTTAATCTAATTGATTCCCTACCAGACAAACATCTATTCAGATGGTTGCAGATTTGTGGTAACTCAACAATTATTCTAACTTACTTGTTATGTTGTGAATCTGTGTTTTCACTACACACCCAATCATCACCGAAATCTTTTCCTATATTTCCTGATGAAAACGGCAAGGTTCTCCATTTTAGACAATTATCTGAAAAACAAAACATAATTCTGAATCTGGCCCGAGGTTATAAACTTTTTTCATGCTCAACTCAACTAGCATGAAATTTCAACTGCTCATAAAACTAATATGCTGAAAAATGAAAACTTCTCTTGAATTTAAACTCACAGAGGTTGTATTTATTATGCTTATAAATGTGAAAATGCCAACAATTTGACATTTTTACATCAAAAATTGTTGGCATTCAATCATTTGAGTCTATAAATGTTAAAATGCCAACATTTATAAGCATGATAAAATGCCAACAATTGTTGGGATTTCAACATTTATGAGCATGATAAATATCATGCTCAGTTGAGTTGACCATGAACAAAGTTTTATAATCTCAAGGCCTGGTTTAAAGCTTTTAGGGTTTCCTACCAGAAAATTAATTGATCTAAGTTTCAGCCGAGGCAGAGCCAAGCAACATGTGACAAACTTTGTGGCAATATTCATGTCATGAATTATGATATAGCATGTTTTGTTTGTGCTGATGCTTTAGGTCCCAGTCAACATTTTTTCGTTAATTTTGGGACAATTGTTGAACCAGTACTAAGTCTTGTTCAAGGACACAACACAGAGCCACCAGTGAGTCTCCAACTAGCGACCCTTTGATCCCAAGTCTAACACTTATCTACTGAGCCACTGTGCTCCTCAAGGTGAATGATATCAGAGCCTGGGTGACACAGACAGTATACTGTTGAAACAAATTACAAGTAACCTCAACAGGCTGCATGGTTGTTGCTGCAGATATGAAACAATCCTATTTATTTTTCAACCTACTATATACAGAGAAATAAGGCATTTTTGACTGTTTAACACCTTTTCTGCTGGTGCCAGTTTGATCCATTTTGATTCTGTTTCCATGGTCAAAACTTGTTTTCCCAGTCATAAGGCAATATCTGGAGTAATTATTTTTGTTTATTGTTAACACCTTATGCCAGTTTGATCCCGCTTCAATGAACTGTTTCCTGGGACAACATTATGGTATGTGTGTGTGTGTGGGGGGGGGGGGGGGGGGGGGGGGGGGACATTTGCTTTCTCTGAAAACAATACCACTTACACCCTGGTATACAAAGTACAGTCAAACCTACGTGTAAAGCGACCACTCTCTAAAAGACCAAAAATTGTTTTTCTAGTCTAAGTATCTCTTAATAGACATTTTTCAGTAGCACCTTACATTACGATTTGTCCGTCAACGGAGACTTACTTTGGACTTATTTAAGAGGGGCGATGTCAGCAGTAACTGGAATCTATCTTTTTTGTCTGTTACTAAATATTATCCTTTTTGCCCTGAGATCTTTTTTACCTAAACAAACAGTGCATACGCTGATGAAATGCCGCATAATGGCATATCACCAATTGCAAGTGGAAAACATGGACCGAAAAATATATATCACAATTGAAATGCAGCCGAATATCTTTTTTTAAAGTTATTTCTTGTTCCATACATGTATGCATTCACTTGTTGTAACTTGCGAGTAGATAAATTCGATGTTTCTGCGTCTAACATGAAATTTTTTTGTGTCAATATTTCATCAAGCTCCGGTTAATGGACAGTGGAAACGCATTAGGCGTTCGCAACTTGTTCAAGACAATATAGCTGGAACACAGTAATTGAAAATCATTCAAATGCAAAGGAGATATAAAGCAGGCATGGAATTCAAGCATGAACGTCCGTATCTTGTTTTGATCATTCATGTACCAAACTACTAGGCAATTTGGGTTCCCCCTAGACCCTTAAGAGGACTTGAATTTATGCACTAGTCATTTCTAACCGGAGAACAGCAGGGACTCTGACTTTTGTTAAAACCATGGCAGTTTTCTCCACCATCTGTCATGTTTTACTTTATACTGCCATATTTGCCTTTGTATATCAAATGCAGCACATTTTCCCTGCACTAAGGGGACAATGCAAAAAATTAAAACATGGTATATTTGCCCGGCTATACCCCCACCATGTCAGGGGATTGGGTGCATGGTTAAAACATACTGGTATATTATACTTATTGGGAGAGAGCTCACTTGCAGCAGAAAGCTGATGCTTGAGATATAAGTATCAGGTGTGTTCCTGGGGCATTTTATAGAGTGTCCACTCTGAATGGTCCCCCTATATCATACCAGGGGTTTGGCCCTTTTGCGGAAAATGGTTTTAGAGCATTTCACATGGCTAAAATGAGCTGTGAAGACTAGCAGCATAAACACAATAAACTGGAATTTTCTTCCAAAAATCAAATTGAATAGCTAAAACCCTATACTTGCATCATCAAGTTGTAGCACATGCGTATTTTCATAAGTACGCCCCTGAGTATGCAAAAAGCTTCCGCCAAAGCAGTCACACATGGCGCCGTAATGAAGAGACATCTACATCGACGGTTTTCATTTCGTCGCCTTTACTGGTGTTACACTGTTCAAATGGCGTCTTCATTAAACTAAAACCAAATTCTCAATTACATTTTTGATAAATTTGATGACACCAAATGTTTACACTGACACCTGTCAAAGTCACGAAATGGAAAGTGTTGGCCAATTTTGTATTGTGATGAATCTTAATTTAATATTATCCCATTTTAGTGGAAATTATAGCAATCTTTTGATTTATAATAATGTCTCCCAATGATAGTTTATATATTCTGAAATTTAAGTACAGAATCACGTGAAGCCTTAACTGGCAGTGCTTCTGGTTCAAAGCGTCTCAGAAGATGGGCAATGTCTTACATTACCTTCCATCAGATTGTTAGGGCCGCAGATAGAACTCAGTACCCCTGGATACAAGGTGAGTGACTTCTCTACAACACGCTGGCTTCTGCCACTGTTCCCTGGTTTTCCAAGTAATGGGACAGGTTGGTTTATGGTTTGGTGTTATGTGTGGGAACACTCAAAGGTTAAACCGGCAGCGGTTTGGTCAAAAACGCTCAGAAGAGGAGGAAATAGGCTAAAGTCTTACATGATAGGCTTGAATACCCAGGGATCGAACTTGGCACCCCTGTGTACTAGACAATTCGTTTATCTATTACACTATGCTGACATTCAACTGTATAAATTAATGAGTTGAATATTGGTTCTTTGATGAAAAAACATCCAATTTCATGAATCGTAGAATGGTTGTGGAGATAAACAAAAGAAGCTGAGATGTACAAATGTTAGTTAAACATTAAATCTGAACTACACTGACCCAAAATGAAAACTTTACACTTTATGTCTTAGAATAACTGTTTTGTGAGTATACATGTCGTTGTAAGATTTACGCATGCTTATCGAGACTTCGTCGCAGATAACGATTATGCAATTTTTATTCAGATCCTAGGTCTATTCAAGCGTCAACGCCTGAAAAACGTGTTCTTTACGTTGCACGTGCTGAGAAACAGGTGGTTCATTTACAGCTTTAAAACCGACAAGAAAACGTTTGCAGCTGAGTACTGGTAATAAAAAATAATTTATTGTTACAAAACACTTCCATTTAGTGACGGCATGTCTTTCAAAAGATCAAAGAAACCAAGTTATTGGCGTGCTCAAGGCGGGGTCTACGGTAAATGATATCTCGCATCATTTTGGCTGCTCTAAACAGACTATTCACTATCTCATGAACCCGTACAACAGAACTGGGTATGTCAGAGTTCGTGCAAGACCTGGTCGCGCACGTGTGACCACGTTCCGTCCTTATCACGTTAACGCGTTAACTCGCCCACGTAATCGTTTTAAATGGCAACCATTATTGCTCATCTTTACAGGGCTCATGCACAAAAGATAATTAGTCATTTCGTGCAAAATAAGGGACCTGGCATTTTCCAGCATGACAATGCAAGGCCTCATACAACACGTAAATAACCAAGCACTTCCACGCTAAAAATAACGTCAACCTCTTGCCCTGGCCTGCAGCATCCCTGGTCATGAACCCCATAGAACACGAAAAGGATGAATGGGGTCGGAGGGTCAGGTCAAATCATCAAATGGTTGCTTTAAATGACTCCAATATGCGCCTCTGTTACCATTACAAACGTATCCCTAACGTGCTCATACAGCGTTACGTAAATTCAATGAGGCGACGAATTCTGCTAAGTATTCGTAAAAATGAAGGTCACACTGGTTACTGATGATCTTTTTAACATAACTTAAAGCACGCAGTCAGTAATTTCTTGTTTGCAAAATTTGTGTGACTGGTTTATTTGTTTTTAGAAATTTTCATTTTGACCCCTCTGAACTGAATTTTGATAAAAAATATGCAATTTATGATTTTCATCCAATATTTCTTTTTCAGAGACATCGATAAGGCATTGAAGATTCGATGACCGAAAAAATTAACTCCGGAACTTAATTTATCATCAAAATATATACTTTTGAATACTATGTAAAGTTTTCATTTTGGGTCAGTGTAATATGTTAAAAACTTTTCAATAAATTTATTTCTACTATATCGACACATTTTAAGGTGCACCAAACTGCAGTGGATAACTTTGGCAGAAATAGAAGTATAAAAAACGAATGGCCTGCCTTGTTTATCCTCACACAGACGCATTTTAACGCTTTTGCAAACAGAGTTGACCCATCTCAGGCTTCTCTTGTAAGAATTGAAATATGATATATCTGTAACTACACAAGAGACTTGAAAAGTAATTTCTTTGTTCCATGTACAAATATGAAATATATATATACTCATTTCCAATGGAAGCGCATCTCTCTTCAGAAGCGCATAGTTGTGGCCTATCAAAAGCTGTGCAAAATTTAATTATTTATATTTATTATCTAGGATAAATGCAATGTTTTTGCACAAAAATCTTAATCCAGTGACTCCATTAACACATGACGTAACGTCAGCTCGAAATATCGTTAATTAACAACAGAACAACCGCCTTAGAACAGACAGCAGCCTAAGCCACTGGGGGGCTTAAATGCTACTTGTACCAAATCTTCGCCTTAAATTCTGCTGTTGTTGAAGTACAAAAATGTCCAGCTCGCATGGAAGCCTTCTACGTATATCAGAATGCTCCATATGAATTTCTACTTCAATCGCACCAAAATTCCAAACTGAGTCCTCATGCACAAAAAGGTCCAATCAAGGATCTGAATAAGAGTGTGCAAATGAAAGTGACTCTCCTTTATTTCTGCAGTCAGACTCAATAGATTGAATATAATTTTGGTTTCTAGTGCAGAAGTGGAGGTTGAAAGCTTTCTGTCTAACAGAGTCAAACCGTAACATGAGTTTGAGTCTGTTCTAGATTCATTACGTTTACTTCCATCATAAAATTAGTCCAGAGTGCATTTTAATATAATCAGCAGACATAAAAAGCATGCAACATTTTCACGACTACAATACATAAGCACTTAAAAAGAAAATATTAATTTGCTGAAGGTGACTTTATTAAAGCACTTCATATGATTTCCTAACAAGAAATTAACCAAGTCGCAAGTTACTACTAATGAAGTTGTTAAACGTTTCTGAATTACACTGCTGAGACCGCCCCTCTTAAATAACGTAGGTTTAAGGTGTGCTACACCTTACAAATCCTAAGGTCCGCGGTAACTGAAAAATGTCTAATGCAGGTCAAAAGTACTTAAGACCTTCATTAAGCTATCATTTGTCATAAAGATCTTTGTTTTGTCTTTTTTTTGAGTGGCCGTTTTATACAGGTTTTATTGTATGTGCAGGTATATAGTTTTAGCATTTCTGCCCGTATATCCTGCACACAAGCTTCCATTTGGTTTAAATTTTTGATCCATTTAGCTCAGCTGTGACCTTGAAATTAGAGCAAGGTCACCAAAATCAAGTCTTCATCATGCCCCAATGTTATATGTATGCAAATTTAGTTTCAATCCTCCCACTAGTTAATGAGAATTCTTGCACACAAGAAAGGGTCATACAGATGCCAACGCTGACGGGATCTGCACCAAAAAGGGTTGCCTCCCCTTTGGTAGGGGGATATAACTCTCAATTTCTCACTACTATACCTACCACATTGTAAAGTTACTGTTAACTGCATTGCTCTCTTCCTAGTAAATTTACTGTCATCTGACGGAGGATCCTTCCATTTTTGACTAATATAACCATAACTTTCCCTGTAACACAAGTGCATTCAGATTTTTTAAAGAGGTCTATTGAACTCCCTATTTATACCTGAGATTGTTTGTGAAAAAGAAACATGATATGATCAGTTTTCAATCCTGCGATGTTTTTAGAAGCTTAGCATAGTGTATGTAAACAGTTTAGAATTTCCAGAGCAATACTCATCAAATTTCCAGAACTTATCTTTACTACAGTACTTCACCCCTTCAGTGCCCTAAATTCTTACACAAACATATCAATACTGAGATATCATACCTACAATTAGCATTGAAAGACATTCATTTGAAATTTACTGATATATTACTGGGCACACTCTCACTTCAACCTGCCATCTAATTTTCAGCTGAGTCTAGGTTTGCAAGAAAACTTCTGAGACTTCAACCCGGTATTATCAAATCAGTTTTAAGGTACCTGCCACTATATGGCAAAGTGTCTATATTAGTCTGAAAGCTATATCATCAAATATGAAATTTAAACAAGAGAGATCCTGAAGCCCCTGGGTCGCTCACCCGAGAATGACTGTTTATACGATCAGGAAAATGCATTATCATGCCTAACATCCAGCTATGACTCTTTGATGGATCAGCAGTTTCAATAAAACTTTAATATTACATGGAAAAATTTAAGTAATGTTGAGGAAAATAAGGGGTGTAGAATCTCAATGAAAATTATCATTTAAACTAACAGTGAATCAAATCTGATCAGTGGCAAACACGGATACATATCCCTGTCAGCCATGTATTTCAGCGCATCAAATTAAATTAAGCAATCTCAGTGGAGGATCACCTTATCTTGGTAACGTGTCTCCTAAGGAACCTAAATATGCCAAATTATTTCCATATCGGTCCAATAGTTTTCACAAGAAGGCTATGTTTTCCCTATGCATATATACCCAGCGCCAATGAAGTTACCAGTATCGAAATTTCGATATTTCGGAAAATATATAACACAGGTCTTTGGCTATTGATAGGTCATGTTTCTGGTCAATGACAAGCTGGTTTGGAGAGATAAAACAGTTACACGAGACCTGGAACTATGGTGTACGTGATGCACCTGCATTTTATGTTTTTCGCAGTTTTTAAGAATTTCAAATCATTATTTTCAGAAGACAACATGCCAGAACATGTCCTAGACATTTTCATCCAAAACGCCACCACAATGGTTTAGGTTATCCCATTAAACGCGAAAAATGAGGATCATACTTTAAGGTAGTACCAAAACTTTGCATTTTCTATACAATGCAATGGAAACTACACGGGTTCGTCAAGGAATGACTATAATGCATTGGGGTGTGATGGATACCGTTTTCCATAGTGCTGATGCATGGGACTCTATGCCATAAAATTTAGTGTTGAAATATCAGCAGTTCTTCGTTCAGAATTCACTAAATATTGTCCTTTGTTAAGTGTATGTGATATACTGGTAACTTTTCACTGATGTTGAGTATACATAGGTAGAACTGGCCCCACCCCTTTTTTAACAGATCAACTTAAATTGAGCAAAATTGGTAGAGCGTCGTCTAAGGACTTTTAATGTGCCAAATAATTTCCAAAAGGATCCAGTAGTTCTTGACAAGGTAAAGTTTTCCCTCTATAATACATATACATAGGCAAAACTGGCTCCCTGGCGGCAAAGTTTTTCAACGGATCTAATTAATTTGAGGTATCTTGGTATAGTGACCGTTTGTACTAATTATTTTCAAATAGGGCCAGTAGTTTTAAACAAGATTTTTTTTAAAGCATTTTTCCTACTGGTTGCCAAGAATCATCCTGTAAAGTTTGGTGAAATTCCATCAGGTGGCTTAGTAGATGTTGTATGAAGTAAATTGCTGACGAATGCCAATGTATACTTGTGTGTCTTTTTCCGCTCAAAGTACCCTTCTGAGTCTCTGATTCTAAGAAATTTCCTGAAAATAATGACACACTGTACTTGCCCAGTAATAAATTCATTTTAAGTTCACCTACCAGAATTTAAGGACTCCCTGTTGAGCAATGTTGAGATCTTTCCAGTATTGGACCATGTGTTCACCCATCAGCTTCAGTAAATGTCGGTATTCTTTAGCATCAGCGAAATCTTGTTTATTGTGAGTGGGTTCTAATACTTCATACGGGACATTTACTATACCTGGAGCAAATAAAACATCTTGTCAAGAAAGAGTGGAGGGCAGGAGTGATATTCCAATGCTGGAGATTAACATATTTTTTGAGCATAAAATTTAGAATACTTTCTTATCCATCAGTTTTAACTTTTGTTTTGGGTGCTCATAAGAACCCTCTCAATAAGATGGTTCTATTGATTACCAACAACATATGTTTTGGTTGGTGAATAAGAATAGTATTTTTTAATCGAAGATGCATTTTTATCTTTTATATCAGAGGCATGGATATTCATCAAAAGTTCAACCAGAAAAAAGTTTTTAACCTTTATATAGCCCTAGTGAAGAAGATTCTTTAACCGAAAAATGACGTTAATTTTCATACTTCTCCATGTCAGATGAATTCATATGTGAGGGCTATTCCAGAAATGTTTCGCTGTTCGACCTAATCTAATTACATGGGTGGTTGGTGTTTCGCTGTTCGACCTAATCTAATTACATGGGTGGTTGGTGTTTCGCTGCGTGGAAGGGGAAGAAAGAATATTATCTGCCAAAAAAAGAGAGAAGTTTTATCTAATCTAGCCAAAAAAACGCGTAGAGCATAGCAAACTGCTGCGGAAACAGCCATTTTTGTTTATGCCAAATCGTCAAAACTCGGATGTTTCCGTTGAATATTGGTAAAAAACAGTACCCAAATAAACTCCCCAATAGTGGCTTCTGTGGGGGTCATTACTTCACTTGGGAAACATGTATTTTCAGAAGAATTTATTCAAGGAAACAATGCTCTAGGGTAATTAGGCCACTGGTAAAAGCCAATACCTGTAAAAACCTGTACCGATAGAGACTGAAACTGGAGATTGGAATAATGCGTTTTACCTGCAAGTTTATTTTGTCAATACTGAGAAAGATGCACAGTTAATTACACTCATAATAATTGTGAATAGATCTGTTTGATTGCTTTGCACAGTTAAGGTAGCGCCTAAGTTCATATCATTCTTTCTGCTGAGGCTTTATTATTTCAATTTGCTTTATGGCACACTCAGTCACTCAGGACCCCCCCCCCCCCAACCACCACCCCTATTTTCTTTCCTTAAAACAATCCAATGTCTTGCTGTGACATTTAATTTTGGCAGCAAATGTGGTAACAAAGACCGGCATTGATGTGAGCAAAATGTGGTGTTCAATGTCTGAATTCGCCCCCCACTTTTGGACGACCTCCATTGTCTACACCCCCTGAGTCCAAAGGAGGCTCCACAAACAAGCTGCTGGGGAGTTAATCACAGAGATGCGCATGCGTACTTGCAACTGTTTGGTATAAACATCCGTTTTGTGATGGAAAAGATCAACCAGCTGTATTTCTACCTTTGTTTCGTTTTCTCTAAAGGAAAAAATGCATTTTACATCTCCAACCAGACGTTTAGCCAATGCGAGTGGGCAAATGGGGAATTTTACACCACTGGGCCTTAGGAGAATTAAATTTTATAGGTAGTTGGTGTATGGAACTTTCTGATTACATGGTTGGTTGGTGTCGGAGGTAATCGAATCCCATGGGCCGTCTTCCCCCCCCCCCCCCCCCCCCCCCCCCCCTCCCCCCTGGTGTTTTTTTCTTGAATAGCCCTGAAGCCCATTGGAAGCATCTTAGACCATATAAGCCTGATGTTCTTTTTATAGGACATTGACAAACAGTGCAGACCGACCCAGATCAGCCTCCACAGAAGGTGGCACCTGATCAGTGTCTTCACTGTGGGTCTCATGGTTTTAGGGAAGATATTTTTTTAGTTTTCCCCCATTATAAGTCTATGAAAACTAATGACCCCAGGACATGGCCAATTTGGACCCCATGGGTATGGTTGGCAGGAATTTATGTATGGGACCACTTGACATTGCTATATATTAAATAGTATAAGCTGTGTGGGCCTCTTGCTTTTATGGAAGAATTTTCCCATTATACGTCTAAGGGTGAGCTATTGATCACCGAGGCGTGGCCAGTTTTGGACCCCAGGGGCTTGACTGGCAGGACTTATGTAGGGAAGTATACATGGCTACAAACTATGTAATTGAGCTGTGAGCCTCATGGCTTCAGAGAGGAAGATTTTTAATGTTGTTCCCATTATAAGTCTATGGGAGCTTTATAGCCCCAATCCAATCAGCCCAAAAACCTTTCTACTTACCTGGTGATGCTTTAACCCTTGAAGCACCAAGAAAAAATGCATCTGAAAATGTTGTCTGCTGAAGTCTTCTGCTGCAAATAATTGCCTAGCATTACTGACGAATTAAGTATAGAAGCAAACAGTGTGGACCCAGAACAGACTGCTCCTGTAGGAGCAGTCTGATCTGGGTCCACACTGTTTGCCATAGAGGCTTCTTAAATATTTCAGCAGATGAGTAAAGCAGACGACTTTTGTTGCGATTGGCGCTTTAAGGGTTAACATATAATACAGGGATGAGAATAGTCAGCCATTCTCAATCAGGAAAATATGTTGGTTGACTCCAAAATGGAGAAAAGCAATTTTTAATCACTCATTAAAGGTTTAAAACCACAAAATATCAATAGAAACCAGTCAGATAATGCTTAATTTATATCTAAAATTGAGTTTAACTCCATTCAAAAATAAATTTCAGCAAAAACAACTGGCATTATATAAATTGTATGCCAGTGCTCAATCAGGAAATCCTGATCAATCCTAAACTTTTTCATGCCTGATAATATGATCATGACTGACCAACTTTACTGCTGGGAGTCTTGGGACCAATTACAAATTTTAAACATTTTGGAGAAAAAAATAGGAGCAGTAGGAGCTTCCAAAGAAAAGTAGGCAAAAAGTAGGAAAGTGTAAAAAAAGAAGGAAAAGGTAAGTCTACAGGTTTCTCATAAGGTTATATCACATAAGTACACCAGCGAAAACTCAAAGCTTGCACATCTGCACAGTCTCTAGCGTCTTCACTGTTTGTGCACACAAAATTTGGAAGCAGAGGAAATTTCTGCCTAAAAATTAGAGATTAGCCCCACTTTTGATAGCTTTGCATGCATGTTTAAAGATAAGACAGTAATATATACTGACGTCAAGAAAAAACGCCTCATCTAAAAATAAACGTGAATATCTCTTAGACCGATCAGACTAAAGTTATGAATTTAAGTGCATTATAACATCTTACCAGTCATGCGTATCTCATGAAAACAAAATTGCTGAAAGAATATTTGAGGCTGAGAAAATGACCTCGGTTTGAGACAGGGGTCACCATTTCGTGCGACACAATATTTTAGCCACATTTGCTTTGTTTCCAGACACAATCCGTTGACAGGAAAAACGTGTTTCACCATTGTAAAACAGTCTCTATTTTACCAAAAATGCGTTTATAATGTTCGAACAATGTTTGTATGCGTCTACTGAAAGAAACAACTTACCCCACCCACCTTTTCGCCATGCATTTCAGTAAAACTTAAATGTCATGACTCTGCACAGTGGGTGAAAAGATTGTTACGAATCCTTAGAAAAAGTCTTAAGTCTCTAACCAGCGACGATTGCGGAGGAAACGCAATCTCGCACGTGTTCCAGACGGCCGTTTTGGATGACGTTAACGTAGGCCAACGACTGGCCACTGGGCGTTACAGCTTATTTTAAATAACGTAATTTTATGTAGGCATATTCTGTGTACATTACCTAATGTACCCCCTTACCTTTTTATCTATTACTTAAAGGAAAACGAGAATGTTGGCAAGTTTCGTAAACGGACCTTACATTTTGTCTTTAATATGACGTCATAATTTCATAAAGTTATTACTCGCAAGCACAATTGTTTGAAAAAATGATCCAAATTTGTTCTCTGATTAGCAAAACATTTACGGCACAAACTGGGTGCAAATTCAAATTGAAAACATAAGCGATCGATGCACAATGCCGTCATGTATATGTTGAGCCTGTATGACGTCATCGGAATAACGTGTCACCTGCATATCAAATTAAAGTCATTTTCCAACATCGCCCAACCTCTACATAAAGAAGCAGTACGTCGCTGTTCATTTTCTTATATCACCGCTAAGAAATCAGTGATAATGAGTGAGGCGTTTTTTGTTGACGTCAGTATAGTATTGATTTCAGAGAAAACCAATGTCCCCCCCTCCCCCACCACAACACACAAATTTTGACATATTTCACTCCTTGTGACCTTGAAAATTAGGGAAAGGCGACTTATATACTGAACAGCAAAAAAACGCATATTTGGTATATTGTATAAATTGGGTGTTAAATACTGATCTAATGATATGAAAGACATCAATGATGTATGGAACATGTGTATAATCAAATGTATCACAAAACGATAGCTCATTGGAATAATGCTAATAAAGGGGGATAACTCTGGGCATAATGAAATAACTCATAAGTATGGCGAACTTCGAGATGTTGTATGCCTAAAACCACTGAACAGATTTTAATGAAAATCACTCTCCGTCATAATCAGGACATAAGACTACTATTGAATGTTGAGTTGTCCGGAATTCATCAAGGTGGACCAATGTGAACGAGTTACATTATCAGAAAAATAACCGGAAGTGTGTATAAGATAGGCAAGTAAGTGTCCAAACAACTGTTTTAAGCGGCTCTGTTGGACAGTACCTTACTTGGCATCAAGCATAATGTACCACATTTTCTTACATCCTAGAGATTCTGGTGGTTTTCAAGACCAATGTAAAAAATGAAAATAGAACATTTTTGGATCTGCAGTATAATTCCTACAGCAATGATTTTTAAAGTTTTATGCTGTTTTCTTATTTGTTACATTGTTTTGTCATGACATTTAGAAAAATTGGATTCAATTCATGACTCTTTCAATGCACGGCACTGTTTTTGCGGTTTTTGAATCAATCAACAAAAATAATATTTAACTCTGCAATGACGAATAAAATGGCCCGGAACGAACGCATGAGTCTGGTAAAACATATTCATATAGTTCAGGATAAATGTTGATTATGGTTTCTGGTATAAAATGGATATTGAATAATATGCATTTCTTTTGCTATCAAGTATACTTAATCGTCTTTGTCATATCCCAATGTTATATCCATGCAAATTTGGTTCCAATCCCCCACTAGTTCACAAGATAGTAAAACCGGTGTAAAATGGCTACTCTCAAAAATTGGTTTTCAAGACCAATTATCACTTAATGGGGGTCAAAAATATTGCAGAATGCTCCATGGGGAATATTCTGCAATACTTTCTACCTTCATTAAGCTACCAGTTGTCGCTAAGACCTTTTTTTGGTCTATTTTTGGGTGGCTGTTTACACAGGTTTTACTGTATCTTGCACACAGTCATGCCAACACTAACACACCAAAAACTAGGTCACCCTCCCTTCAGTGGGGGGACATAATCCATTCAATAAGTACTATTTTGCCATATGCTGGCCCATATATAAGACTGGGGATACTTACCTATAACACCGCTACAAAATCTGAAAATATAAAATAAAATTCTCGTCCCATAAACGTGTATACAGAAGAATGATCCAAGACATAAATTAGAATACAGGCCTCAAAATCATGTAGACTTTTTTTATTCAGATGAGAAAAGAAAACTACAATTATGAATATTCCTGTCTGAATCATGCAATTATTCCTAGGTGAATTAGTATTCCCTTTTCTTTTCCAAAACATAATGTGAGGGCACTGAGACTGTTGAGTACATTATAGCAAATATCAGACTTAATCTGGATCTGAACTGTTTGACTCTGCTGGTATTCCTGAAAGATTTTTTCGAAAAAGTTTATTTTGAAAAAAATCAGCGGATGCCATCTGCAGATCACAAAACATTTTCCAGCATTGAAAGAGTTAAATCTTTTCTCTTTTGATAAGGCTCATTAATGAAGCATGATACTTACACTCCACCGTCAGTCTGTGGTCCTACTTTTTCATACATTTTGATTAAACGACTACAATTATAAACAAAAACACCATCATGAGAACGATTATCTATGTTGATACCAAATATTAACTGTAATATCTTCGGGTCCTTGAGAGCCCTGAAAATAAAAAAAATAAAGAGATATACACATTATCATAATAATAACTTGATTTGGCGTACTGTATCACATCGAGTGGATGAGGTCATCCCACCGGATCACCCGAGACGCGTAGCGTCGAGGGTGATCCAATGGTATAGCCTCATCCACCAGATGTGATACTGTACGCCAGATCAAGTTACTATTATGATAATATGTTTATCATATGCCTTTTTTCTGACATTCTTTCTAATTTTAAAACCTGTTTTGGTCTTTAATCCCAGGAATGTTTGCCATAACGTTACATTTCTTGATGTCACGTCAACATGTTTTCCATCTCTGGTTCCATGCTTGCAATTAACTTTACGTTACATCGCCGCAAAAGCAGGCAACCAACGTTAGCCTCGTTTTAAAGGATAGTGATATGGATTTGGAAAACCTCAGTTCGTTGATCCGGCTTTCTGTATCAGATGTCCAGAAAACAGACAGTTCTCAAGTTGTATCGGTTATAGGTATATAATAAAAGACTATATTTAAGCCATTTTAAACTCTTTCCCTGCTAGTGGATCATAATCTTGGCAAAAAAAGTCTGGCCCCGGATATGGATCTAAACTAAATGATACTCTGAATGTATTCCTGAAACTATTTCTTAAAAAATTATGAAACAAAATATCAGGTAACAATATTAGCCAGCATACGAAAATAGCCACATAAAACTTGCAGCAGGCGCAGTTTTCATATTTATCGTTTTTCTAAGAAACCAAATAAGACAAAACTATTTAAGTGTTTATTGAGTGCCTCCAAAAAGTCCCTAATGCACCAGCACTCTTAGAATGAAATAAGACAATGAGATGTTTTACTCAGTGTGTGGATGCAATGTTATACATTTAACCCATAAAGCGACACCTATAATAGACTCCTTTCACATTGTTACCTCCCTTAGCAATCGCTCTTCAATTGAAAAATCGATAAAGTCGTTTTAGCAAATGAAGGGGCAGATTGCCTATTAGTTACATTGCCAAAACACATATTGTTCCTTAATATGTCGATTTTTGGTCTTTAAAAGCTAGAATGGGATTGCTATATTTATGAAATAAGATAAAATCTTTGTTTTCATATATATTTTCTAAGTCTTGCGTATTATTTTCGCAATAATTAGTGTAAAATATTCTTTGATATCAAGCACAACTATTAATGCTCGTATGAAATCACGAATTCACCTGAACTATTTGTAATACATGCATGCCAACTAATATGCGAACATCGACAACTCAGACGAGCATGTGCAAATACACAGTAATCAGGGCATTCGCTGCTGGCACACACCTCGGACCCATTGTTTTGTCCAAGCGCGCACAAAGAAAAGCGTCAAACGGAAACCCAGACAAAAATAGATCTAGCCCCACTAGAAAAGCATACACACTGCTGCATGCATGCTAATAGATAGACGTGCGAGCATGCTGCAAGCACAACAGTGACGGACCCAGGATTTCTGGAAAGGGGGTTCATATGTATAAAGGTGCGTGTGGGTGTGCTGATTTTAGCTCTTTTTTTCTTAAATATCCCATGAAAATGAAATAATTTGGTCTCACTGAGGCCAAATGATTTCATTTTATAGGATGCTTAAAAATGGGAGGGGAAGCGAACCCCCTATGAATCCGCCTCTGCACAATGACTATAAGCATGTGCGATATAAAAGCGATCTCATAAAACAGAAATGTCAGTACTGAGTAGGTATCTCCATTCATAGACCCTTTATTCAATCATTTTTCGTACGTGGTATAATACACAACGTCCACTCACGCGCAGGCTCGCGAGAGCCTTTGCTGTTCACACACAAATTTTGGATGCATATGAAGACTCAGATCTCACGATCAACTTTAAAGAAAGGTACTTATCACCTCATAAATCATCCAGGCTTTGAACGCGTGCCGACCGGCGGACGTGTGATAGATTTTATTGCTTTCATGCCCTGGGCATTACTAAAATTCACACATTGAAGAACCGGATGCATAGTATTAGAATGGGCATGGCGCGAGAAAATCCGACTTTGGTGCATGTGAACAACAAAGGCACATGTCTGTCTTCTTAACCACGTAGGCTGATCAGCGACTTTACTAGCCATATTTCTACACTTGCTTCAAGCAAAACTTCATTTTTCTAGCCAGTCTCTGTAGTTGAGCAGACTAGTTTGAGTCTTTCTCAGTAAGAAACCATGAAGACAGATTTTCTCGTGGGATGGCCAAAATGTATTTTTACTGGACCCGAGTTTTAGCCCAAGAAAGACCATTTTTAAACGTCAAGTGTACGAAATGCAACCACATCTCTTGGATAAACACGAACTTCACTGCTCGCATACTCATAATATGGAATGATTAATATGGATGGAAATTATTGATATGATAAAATGTAAGTAATCTTATTTTAAATGCATGCAGATTTTTGCTTAAGAATGTGTAGAAATAGCTCGGACCCAGCTCGAAAGAAATAGTGAAAATGCACCTGTGGGCTTGGACTTGTAGACGCATTCTAAAACATTATTTGAACTAGTTCATGAGATTTGTGCACTAATTCCATTTGCGCATAATAATTTTCTAAACACAGGAGCACAACTTTGACAGATTATTATATTTTTAAGCAATAGAAATAAAATGATTAAACATGAAACGATAAATTACGAATTAAATTGGCCTACACCAGATCATTCGGAAAAAATTTGGTCTTGGATGCTTAGAAATCAATTATTCTATTCTCAAATATTCTGTTTTATTTTAAGAATATTCGAATTAATCAATTATTTGTTATATTTCTCATTTTATTTTTTCTTTAAGTCTTATCTTTATTTGCAAATTTATTTTTCTTTTCATCTTTTCCATATTCCATTGTGTAGCGTATAGGCAGCCGTATAAATGCTGCCCCTTCGAGTGTAATCTCGCGGAGATAACGCAGAACGAGACAGTTTTGCGCATGCGCACTAACAATGTGAAAGGAGTCTATTTGAAGCAGACAATTTCAAATTTTGCTGCTTTTTCAAAAATAACAAATAAGGCATGATATTTCATGAGAATCGTCTTACCTTATCTTTTTTTTGAAAATTAGGAAAAATGTCTCAAATTTGTCGTCTTCTGCAGTCGTGATTGGCACTTTAAGGGTTAAGTGAAATGCAGGGATACAGAATGGAAACAAATTGCATGTTACAAAGGACAACATCCCAAGGTTATTGGAAAGTTTGTAAGAAATGATAGAGATAGAGATACAATTCAGGTGGTATATGCCTGTAGTCCTACTTTTTTTTAAAGTGTATGCTGACCTATCAAGTGAGGCTACAGGTCAAACTTTTCCCTAAACCTTCACCTACCAATATAGTTTGTGTCTGCCAGCAGGGAGGGCTCTGGTGAGACTGTGAGCATGTGCAGATTCACCTGAGCCTTCACTGTTCTCCTATGCAATAAGTTTAAAAGTTTCATGAGCTGTCTTGACCCTTTGTATTCGGGAAAACCCTAAACGAGTGCTTTTGCAAACAGTGCAGACCCTGATGAAATGCAGCATAATGCTGCATTTCATCAGGGTCTGCACTGTTTGCTCAGATAAAAATTATCTTTAGGGTCTGAAGTACATCATGATTTGGAAATTCTAACCTGTGACCCCTTGATATTTACAATGAATCATCCCAAGCCCATTGCAACCAACCAGATGGCAGAGTTCATCAGTATATAAAGGGTTAATTAGTCCAACTTACTTCTGTTTTCTTTCTGCAGTTTCTTTTTTCAGCTGTGCCTCTCTTTTCATTTGCCCTGCATACTCATTGGCTTTCCGTAATTCAGCCTGGTAAAAATGAAAAAAGTCAATAAGCAATGCTTATTAGATACCCCCCGCACAGTAAGAGTCAGTGAAAAAACTTGGCAAGTTATAGTTCGAACAAGAAGACCTTAGTTTTGATAAGAAGATTTCAGTAGAATCTGTGCAAACAAAAATTATAAACTCCTTCATGCATATGTTCAATGTGTCTACATTGTATCGGCAAAGTATCAAATTGCTCCATCAAAAGCTGTAGTAGGAGTTGATCGGCCCATAAAGGCACTATCCATGCATATACAAAAGCCATATAAGGGGATAATTGTCTAAGTTCAACAAAAATTATAAACTCCTTCATGCATATGTTCATTGTGTCTACATTGTTTTGACAAAATATCCAATTGCTCCATCAAAAGCTGTGGTAGGAGTTGATTGGCCCATAAAGGCACTATCAATGCATATACAAAAGCCGTATAAGGGAATAATAGTCTAAGTTCTCACAGCTGTCATTTTGTCAAAATTATTTTTTGTGAACCAAACTCCTTCATGCATATGTTCAATGTGTCAACTTGTATCAGCAAAGTATCAAATCGTTCCATCAAAAGCTGTAGTAGGAGTTGATCGACCCATGAAGGCACCATCTATGCATATACAAAAGTCTAATATGGGAAAAATTGTCTAAGTTCTCACAGCTGTCATTTCGTCAAAAATTATTTTTTCTGAACAAAACTCCTTCATGCATATGTTCAATGTGTTTACATTGTATAGGCAAAGTATCAAATTGTTCCATCAAAAGCTGTGGTAGGAGTTGATCGGCCTGTGTATGGCCTATAATAGCATAAGCACAAAGCACTATATTAAAAGCCATTTAGAACTACAAAGGGAAATAACTCTAATAGAATTGGCCCCTAGCCCTTACTTTTTTGTCTAAAGTATTTGTCTTGCATATATAAACATGTTTGCAAGGTTTGATGAAAATCCGGCAATGACTCTTCGAGTTATTAAGGAAACAAAGCGTTACGGACGGACGGATGCACGGACGGACGGACACACGGACGGACAACGTGAAAACAGTATACCCCCTACAAACAAAGTTTGCAGGGGGTATAATCATAAAATTAACCTCATTGTCAGAAAACCCGACTCTTTTGCATGAGAACAACAAAGCCGCAGTCTGATCAGCGCCTTTGTTTTTGGCATATTGTAAAGTTTCAGTGTTCAATCAAGGAAAGGATCATTGACGGTTTGGAAATTATACGCCTATTTTTCTGATTCCCAGAACCCTGCTTTTGAACTTCAGGTGTGATGCATGTAGTATCAGTGCAATAGGTGAATCTTATGGCAAGAGCCAGCTAGCAAAATATTTTCAAAATTCCTACGCCCTCGAGAGATATGGCGGGTAGAAAGGGGAGGGGGTCTGAAATTTCATGATAATCAAAAGTGATTTAAAAAGTGATTTCTGCACTTTTTCTTGATTTATTCGGTAGGCATGGTGATATCTATTGAACATATCATATGCAGATTATTAACCAATCACGATAATTAATTAAATTGTTTTAAAAACAAAATATGTTTTGTAATCAAAAGATTGTGGGGAGATAATTTAGAAGTTACCTGTACAATTTTGACTACATGTACCATAAATAATACAAAACTGAAAGCTCAACAAAAGAATTGAATACTTTTGAAGGAATGAAAGTGTCTCATTTAGCATTGGACAGTAAAACTGATTCTAACTAGATCCTTTGAATATTACTTAATGATATTTTAAAAAATGTTTTCTGATTTCTATATATTTTAATGTAAAACTGATTGTTCTACCAAAATTTTATATCTTTGAAGCGTTTGATATCGAAAATGGATTTCACTGCCATAAAGTACTCAGGTCAGGGTACAGGGTTGCCACTCAATATCCATTTCAAAATTCCCTGACTTTTCACTGACTTTTCCCTGACTTTCAACCGTTTTCCAGACCCTTTTGGAGGGCCAATTTTAGCCATTTTCATCCATCGACTGTTCGAAGATTTTGCACAAATATTTGAACTTGCTGATTTAGTCTTTAAAGAAAAATCTTAAACCATAAATATTAGAAAAGGAATGTTTCTGAACATAAATTGCTTGCAATTTATGTTCAGAAACATTCCTTTTCTAATATTGCTTGCAAATTATGGAAACTAAAATTTCCAGAAGCCTGTTAACTAGCATTTTTTTAGGAAAATTTTGAAATTCCCTGACTTTTCCATGACTGTTTTCATTTTTTTTAAATTTCCCTGACTGAAAATGTAATTCCCTGACTTTTCCCTGACCTGGAAAATTTTTCATTTTCCAGAACTTTTTCCCTGACCGTGGCAACCCTGGGGTAGCTTCATGGTGAAGAAAGGGGCAATTGACAAACTTTTATTTTTACTGAAAACCATAGGCATTTACCCATAGCAAGTGTCAATGATCCTTTTAAAGGGAGTCATTATCATTTGATTTCAGATGAAAATAGAACACTGCCCAATATTTCCCCATTCACATAATGTTAAAAATAGCCCACGCTAGCTTTAGCAAGGGGCCCGGGCCAATGGCCCCCTCTAGATTGAACACAGTGTAAAGTATAATTAATATCTAAATTTGTCTAATGCAAAATTTCAATATTCTAGCTAGTCTCTGGAGCTGAGCAGGTTGGTTTAGTCTTACTCAGTCGGAAACCCAGAACAGCTTTACTCGCGATGAGGCAAAAATTGTAATATAGGCCAGCTCATAACAGTTTGGTCCTTATCCTTTAAGGAAACAGTCACTCTTTAAACATATATGCATAACTATCTTTTGGGGCTAGAAGTATACTATTTAGTCTGAGCCATTATCTAATTCTGTTCTATATGTATGCAAAGATTCAGATGTTTGTTTGTTTGATTTGAATCTTTACGTCCCATCAACAATCTTTCAGTTATATAGGGACGGGTCTTCCTGGGTTGAACCAGTACTAAGCTAGGATAAATGTGTCTTGCTCAAGGACCACAACGCAGTGACGCCGGTGAGGCTCGAACCCGCGACCCTTCGGTCTCGAGTCCAGCACTCTACCACTGAGCCACTGCGCTCCCCCAAAAAAAGATTCAGATGAATTTCAATAAATGGTCATATTACAGTGCAGTCCCTTTAGAACGCACCTCGTTAAAACTAGAGGCTTGACACTGATTTGGATGTAACAGTCATGTTGTGGCTGCTAAAAAAAATTTTACCATGGAATTTTACAAAGGAATTACAAGAAGTTTTTTTTCTATAATTCCCTTTATAAAATTGCCCCTTTATAAGTCATAGGTTTAGATAAACAAAATTTTTGAGGGCAAAATTTTAAATATTTTCTAATCCATCGGTTTGAACATATGTTTTGGGTGCTCAAAAGAACTGTCTCATTGAGACGGTTCTTTTGAGTACCCACAACATATGTTTTGGTTGAGAAAAAAGAAAAATATTTTTTTGGTATGCACTCTTAACTAAAGGCATGATAAACAACATGATAACACGTGAAGCCACAAATGAAATATACTTTTTTTTCTCTTCACAAGATCAAATACATGTCATATTCAGAACAGAAATTTAAATTTGAATTTTTTTTTTTATACAATGCTAGGAGATGCAAAAACAAAAAATTTAGAAGGGCCAAACGTGCTTGGCATCAAAATGGTCCTTATGATCTTATAAAGAGAATAAATTCCTACACTGTTTTTTCAAAGAAGTCTGGCTCACTAATGTGAAAATAACACTGACTTTTTAAATTACTTGTGAAAATACCAGAACTTTTACAATTGTAAAAATAGTGTTTTTACTCATTTCAGATATACATTAATTTGATTGCTAAAAATATAATAAAGAAAATCTTACCATGGCAGTTTTGGATAAACTTCCTGACCGACCTTCTAATGACCTATAAATAAGAAAGATAACCTACAAATACAATGAAAGGATGTAAAATTCTTCTTCTACATAAAAAAGTGTCCCCAACTGCTTAAACAGTTTTCGTACATGACACTCACAATGTGTGACCCTTAAACTGGGGCCAAGGTCCCAACAACCTAATCAGCTCTACATCAAACGGAATGTGAATGCTAAATTGGTTAAGAATCTGACCACTGGTTTATGATGTATCAGGTATACAAAAAACTGTCTGGCCAATGCAGACATTAACAGGTAGCCTGTTGAACCCTGGAGCAGTTGCATAATACATAATTATTTTTGTTGTAAGTCCATACTTTTCATTCTTCGCATACAAGCCACCTCTTAAGAAAAAATGTTTTTGCTGTGGTGCATATCAGACTGGATGGAGCCTTAGGATCACTTTCTTGTTAGTTTAGCTAAACCTGCTTCATCAAAAACATCAAGCTTCTAGCTAGACTAGCTCAGTAAGTAAGTAATTTATTCAACGAAGGTAGCTCGGTTGGCTAGGCCAATCTTCGAGATTTCTGACAAAATGAGACTCAAACCACTCTCCTCAGCTACAGACTAGCTCAAAAATTGAAAATTGGCTTGTATTAAGTTTAGATTATGATACTTCCCAATAAGCTGGTCTGCGCCTTTGAGGTTCGCAAACTTCCAAGGACAGATTTTCTCGCATCGAGGCACATATTTGCCTTGAGAATTGAAAGCAGAAATATTTGCCCATACTTGTAAAAGAGCAATATTTTGTTTGTCATAATGGGTATTTTATTTTATTCTCAGATTTTACTACCTGATGAAGGGTAATGGCAATGAGAAGATTGAAATGAGTATAAACCCTGATCAGACGGCTGAACTGCTGAGCCTGAACTGGGTGTTTTACCCTTTGCTTATGTCTATCTGTTCCGATAGTTTCGATAAACATGTAGCGTTATCTTTGCATGGCTCTATTCTTGTAATGCAGATCAACTCTGTCCCATGTAGTATCTCCTAGTAAACTAAATTAGCCTTGTGCCATCATTCAATATCAGTTCCCCTTCTATTGGATCATCCTAAAGTTTTCATTGCTCATCAGCGAAGAATCTCTCCTAGGGGAATAAATCCTCTTTCAACATAGCAGCTATAAATATCTGATTATAAAAATGTGAAATAAAGACCAAGAAACAAACCTGTAGCCAAAAATGGTCAGAAAAAGATTTCAAGTTTAGAGATGAAATTTAAGCCATAGATATGAGATACCCTAGTAATCCTACCCAAAATTAGTTATTTATATATAGCCTCATTCTGAGCCTAAAATTGTTTTGGGATTTATATGAACTCGCTCTCGAGTCCCTAGAAAAAAAATATTTTCATAGCTCCGGCTATCCATATATTTATGATAATTCAGGCAGTTTTTTATTTCATCTTCAAAAAGTATGTTATGGGTAATCATTAGAATCACCTCAATGAGGTGATTCTAATGATAACACACAACATACCTTTAATTCATGGAAGAAGTATATATTATAGTTATACTCATTATGCCTCCAGATATTATGCTATAATTAACTGTCAGTGGTACCAACTACTCCTACGAACAAATTTTCATGGTCCCAAAGATGTTAATCTTCAAAAGGTATGCTGGGTGTAATCATTAGAATCACCTCAATGAGGTGATTCTAATGATTACACACAACATACTATTATTTCATGGAAGTAAATATTATAGTTATACTCATTATGCCTCCAGATATTGTGCTATAATTAACTGTCAGTGGTACCAACTACTCCTACGAACAAATTTTCATGGTCCCAAAGATGTTAATCTTCAAAAGGTATGCTGGGTGTAATCATTAGAATCACCTCACTGAGGCAATTCTAATGATTACACATATATACCTCTATTCTATGGAAGACCTAAATATATCCTCATTATGTAAATGTCTCAAGATCTGGTGCTGTGATTGTATCTCAATGGCTCAACTACCCCTATCTCTTATCAAATTTTCATGGTCCCAAAGATGTTTGAACCATTGAGGTTGGCTGTACTTACTTAGCTTTACTGTGTGCCTCTTTTGCCCTCAGTTCTGCTGCCTTTGCATCATCCTGAGCTTTCTTAGCGTCACTTTCTGATCTTGACTTGAAACGATTTGACGCATATTTATAAAACCTAGGTTTATATAAGCATGAAGCTAACTTTCTGGTCCGCACTTTTTTGCCCTGAATATACACTTTCATACGAGGGTCTATATACAATATTGCCACATATGCCCTGAAAGAACGTTTCTCCAACATCAATCTGAAACAAAGGCAGATTATGTACATTTACCCATTTATGTCCAAAAGAACTTTACATCCTTGGAGTATTTATTTTATGTAGTTGGAATGGTCTATTATTCATTACACGGGGTGGCTGCTTCAAATTTCCAAATTATTTTGTTGCTGGATATGGCTTTATAAATGCAAACCAAACATCTATGTGTCTTGATCCACATCTGAACTAAGGGGGAGGTTGGCGCTACATGAAATCGGTTTAAGCCCTCCAGTAAAATATCTGACCGTTCCAAGGCGGTGCTTCTTTTGTGGATCATTAGTGTTATTTGTGTCTTGTGTTTGCCATGCTTTCGCACTGTTCATTGCTGCCTTGTGGTCACCTGAAGGGAAAGGGCTGACCTCTTGTCTCTTGTTTGTGATGTTTATTGTGATTTTGTTACTTTCCCATTTGGTATCTTGGGACAGGTGTGGTACTTGATTGTATTGATTCCTTATCCTTGCTGTCTTTCTTACTTTTATGAAAACGAACAGTGCAGAGATGTCTTAGTTTGCAGCATCTCATCTGCCTCTCTACACTGTCTGCAAGAATCATATTTTGTACATGTATGATGGAAATCCTATGCATTTTAAGCAGTTTTTTAAAAGTTCTGTTCATACTTGAAAGTAGTGGTAAAGAGCTTCTGGACTTTCACTGCAAAATTGTATACAAGAACAATCTAGCCATTTAATAGGCTATTTTGAACATAGTACTTTTATCGATGAAAAATCACAATTTCAGCAGCAAACACTTTACACGTTTTAAATATTTTCATTTGCTATTTGCTTTTCTGTGAAAAGAGATATACTCATATTGTGGATCCATTGGCAAAAAAAATGGTATACAGGTACTTTGGCAGGGAAGACCCAGACGAAATGCTGCAAAATGTCATTATGTGGCATTTCATCAGGGTATGTACTGTTTGCTAAGATAAAAACAATCTTCAGGGACAGAAATATATTAATAATTAGAAATATCAACCTGTGAACCCTTAAAATACAAAATGGACAAATCCATACTTATTGTATCAATATGCATCAGGGCTCTCGATCACCCGATTTTGGGGCTGAAATTCGGCCCCATTCCCAATGCCAAAAAGTATGTTTTTTTCCCAATTCCAGGAAAAAAAATCCCAATTTGAAAAAAAAAAAATTTTTTTTTTTTGGTTCTCTATCTTTTTTTTCATCACAGAATATAATAGAATAGAATAGCACTTGCTTCTTTCTCTCCCTTTTCTCATAGTACAATAAGATAGTTTAATTATTGGTATCAATCTAGCAATGGAAACGTCATACATAAGGACGGTGTCAAATTTCCCAATTTTAGTCAAAACGCCGCTAATTTCCCAATTCCATGGGCCCTGGCCCCATTCCCAAAAAGGGGTGTGAGAGCCCTGTGCATGGGAAAATCAATCAGGATGAAAAGGGTTCATTTAACTTACCCATCGTCTGAATCAAAATCTGACTCTGGATTGGTTAAAATAATGTCTTGTGGATCATTTAAGATATCCAATTCTGGATCCCCATTTTCTAAGAGTTTCATATTATACACTATCACAAGAGTTCCTGAATCTCCTTCAATACGATCAAACTGTGCGAAGAAATCTTCCTCTGTTTTGAATGGAGAATAACGTAAAATCACCTCCATTTCCATTTGTAACTGCAAAAAAACACAATAATCATGGTTTTCCCTGACTTAGGATATTGAGTCTCAGACTCAATGGAACCCTGTCTTGGGCCTCTTGTAAAAAAATCTGCGAAGCCTTTTCGGCTCCAAAATACAGCCAAAAACTATAATTATTATTATTGAATTCTGGGTCTGATATTCAGATCTCCTAAACTTAATTCACATTTAGAAACATTCTGGTCTACAATCTATAATATACGTGCTTTTTTATGAAAAACTGAGAGTAGTTTTTGCACTTTAATAGACACATACTTTCGCTTGTAACAGACAACCCTTGTAACAGACAACCCTTCTTGAATCAGCGGAAGGAGGAGAATGACTTAAGACATTATTTCACGATCAATCTCCACTGAAGTATGGGACCAGGCCGAGATCAAACTGGCAACCCCTGGATCTGCAGTCGGACTCGCTACCAACTGTCCTACAGGGTCCGGTTGCAATATATTGTGACATATTTTATAACACACTGGCCAGGGTTCAACCAGGCAGGGCAATGTGAAATTTAAAGTCTTTTTCAAGTTTCTTTTTCAAATACTCTCTTAGGTTGTTTAATGTCTATAAAATAATGAAAATCTAAATACTGAACCTTTCCATTGAATAATAATAGAAATACAGAACTTTGAGGAAAGGTTAATCTTGTGCTGCCTAGCTGGCATCACAGCTAATCCAGCAGACATATGTCCCCTGAAAATTTGATCCAATATAGTCCTCCAGATGAGTATATAATTAAATTTTTTGTTTGATTGTATCTCAGTGAAAACTTGTAGCAGATACTCAAAAGAATCACCTCAATGAGACGGTTCTTTAGAGCACCAAAACATGATTAAAACTCAGACCAATGGCTAAATAAATTATCACAATTTTAAGCTTAAAAAAAAGGTTACTTCATCTGGACCTATGCAACAGTTCTGATACCCACACCTCCAGTTTTTCTGACAAGCCTCCACACTAAAGTGTGTAATTAAGTCTTAATTATCTTCTTTCTCAAAGCATTCATTATGTGTACTCAAAGCTTTTAATCAGCCAAAACACTATGCTTTAACAGTGTTCCCATTCACGTAGAATTGTGTGTGAATCACGTGGAAATGGTAAAAATCACGCATATATTTTGAGGCAATAACGTGAATTCACGCGCGTTTTTATTTCTAAAAAAATTAGGATTTCATCATTTTTTGTTCATTCTGATGTAAACTTGGTCACCTTGGTTTTTGTTTGCGAGTTTGAATGACGCTTTGGCCGTTTTTAGTTATATCTTCAAAAGCATTTACGGTGCGCACCAACTGTCTGTTTATTCGTTGCTAAGCGGTCTGGTACCCAGCTATCAGGCTAGGAAACTGTCATATCAGCCGTGATAGCGGGAACCAGTATCGGGAGTAAAAACCAGCAAGCTGGGGAACTCCCCAACAGCATTAAAAAGCTGAAAAATTGTCTCTGTACGTCAATTGAGGCGAAATACGTTCATTCCGTATCGGTTCTTTCCGTTAATATCGGCAATCATTACCAATGGTAAATAAACCACCACATTGACTATTTTCAGACCAGGAATCAGCAAATAATGTGAAAATGGTAATGTGTTAACAGTTTTCCATGTTAAAGCAATCATTCAGGGATGTTGTTTTTAGTTTTAATTCATTTCCAAGTCATACCCTAAAATTTCACTTCATACCCTCAAATTTCATACACAGGGGGTACAAAAAAAAAAACCAGCTTAAAATTTTTGTGGGAACACTGCTTTAAACATGGGTGAAAGTTCAAATATCCAAAATCCTGAATTTTCAAAACTCCAATCTTAAAACTTGCAGTATGCCCACTAAATATTCACAATTTCAAGTTTAAATGGTCAATTTTCTTAAGATAGACTGAATTTAAATCAGAGAACTATTTAAATCTCCCTAAATTCAGCATTTTGAGGCTGACTTTCTGTGGAAAGTCAGCCTCAAAATCCTGAGTTCATGTGGAAAGTCAGCCTCAAAATCCCGAATTCAAGAATAATCCTGAAAACTTTTACCCATGTTTAAATGGATGGATAAGTTTTTGCTTATATAAATCTGAACGTATGTGTCATCAGTATATTTTAAAGTATGTTACCCTTTCCTGTCCTTGATGTGAGTTGTCTAGTGGTGTCTGTGTTCCTGCTTCAAATGATGGCAAAGGTACTATAACCTGAAATTTCGAGAAACAGAGCATGGAACCAGAAACAACAAGGCTCAAACTAATCATCCTAAGGGTTGAAATGTCACCCTCAATTGGGCGCAGGTTTCTCAAAATATTAAATGGATAAAAATATACAGTATTCAAATGCACATTGTGCACATTTTTTTCAAAATCATATAACTTCTTTTGAAACCAATATAAGTCCAGATCAGCTGTCATCTGATGAAGCCAGCTGATCAGGATCCACAGTTTTCAGCCACACAATAAATCCATATTAACAAACTAAAAATAGAAATTGTACCATAGATTTGACTGTAATTCAGAAAGTGTA
Organism: Loripinus fragilis; assembly: GCA_964019695.1. Lineage (NCBI taxonomy): Eukaryota > Metazoa > Mollusca > Bivalvia > Lucinida > Lucinidae > Loripinus > Loripinus fragilis. The sequence continues at coordinate 50,784,659 of OZ026525.1, read as the reverse complement.
AACAACCCATACTGTATCCAGTGTGCCCTAATTGCCAGTAATTGGAGTACTTATAATACTAGATTGAATATGGTATTTATTCTTTTAAATATCAACATCATTCCAGTGATTCCACCAACGGCAGAATTAGTATTTTTTAGTACCATCTGACATTGAATTTAATGTCAGTAAAATGTATAACAGCTTCATTTGTACTTATCTTTTAAATTGAAATAAAAATGTCAACGTCATATGCTTATCACTATTGCAAACACTTCTCCCAACCTGGCTGTTACTTCTCCCTATTTCAGCTGGAAGGAGAAGTCACTTCTCTTTAAATTTCAATTCTATATTGGGGTGCAATGCTTATCATAACCCTTGACTGATCAAATTATATGGCACATTTAGTACAGTAAGTTAAGTTTTGCTATTTTTGTATTATGAGGGATCAAGAACCATAATGTAATTTTATCTTTGAAGATTTGCTTGAAATTGACCCTGATAAAATGTAATCCAAGAAGCTTCTTTTTATCAGCAAAGTTAAGTGCATCATTTCATCTGGATCTTCACTGTTTTCCAGATCAGCATGTTTAAGATTGAATTAAATTGAGGCAAAATCAAATTAGACCCAAAAGAATTTTGAAAATTCACATTACTGTGATGAAGCCTTTAAACCCACCTCATCTATGTTCTCCTGTTCGTGAAATGTCCGTGAGATGAACAAGCAAGACATTGTTCCATTCTTCTTAGTAAAGACAATCAGATCATTGCCTATCCTCATTGAACCACTGAAATTGAAATTTCAAGTATTGAGAAAGGGTACTATATCTAGCATATTTACACAAGGCCTAAAGTTGAAAACTGTTTGTGCCTATGTTAATGCATAGAAAATAATGTTTCCTCCTTATATACATTAACAGTCCTGTATTAGCTCCAACAGTTTTTAATATAATCAAATATTGGGCCATTGGCCTTTGCAGTTTGCATCAAGGTTCAGACAGGCAAATCTGTGTAAAATTCAAGGCCTTTTCAAGGACTTCTCAAGACTTTCCTACAGTTTTCAAGGATTGGAAATTCATGAAAAATTCTACAAACTAAAATTCTATTTATGAATAGCTAGACTGCATTACTAAAGATATAAACTTTAGAAAATTAGTATAAAATTGTGGTGCCTTTATTCAGTGCAGCACATGCTGCACCAAATAAAGGCACTGCATGCTGCACCAAATAAAGGCACCGCATGCTGCACCAAATAAAGGCACCGCATGCTGCACCAAATAAAGGCACCGCATGCTGCACCAAATAAAGGCACTGCATGCTGCACCAAATAAAGGCACTGCATGCTGCACCAAATAAAGGCACTGCATGCTGCACCAAATAAAGGCATAGCATGCTGCACCAAATAAAAGCACCGCATGCTGCACCGAATAAAGGCACCGCATGCTGCACCAAATAAAGGCACTGCATGCTGACCAAATAAAGGCACCGCATGCTGCACCAAATAAAGGCACGGCATGCTGCACCAAATAAAGGCACTGCATGCTGCACCAAATAAAGGCACTGCATGCTGCACCAAATAAAGGCATTGCATGCTGCACCAAATAAAGGCATTGCATGCTGCACCAAATAAAGGCACTGCATGCTGCACCAAATAAAGAAACCGCATGCTGCACCAAATAAAGGCACTGCATGCTGCACCAAATAAAGGCACCGCATGCTGCACTAAATAAAGGCACTGCATGCTGCATCAAATAAAGGCACCGCAATTTTATACTGATTTAGGTTTCCAAAGACAGTGTTGAATCCTCCTGTAAATGGTAAAATTCAAGTACTTTTCAAGGCCTTTGAGTGTTTTTTGAGTACTTTTCAAGGCAAGTTTAATTTTCAAGGACTTTTCAAGACAGTCCTGTGTATTCAAGTACTTTTCAAGTCTTGTGCGAACCCTGTGCATACCTTTTCTTTGTAAAATTGTCGTAGGGGTGTGTAAGACTTTCAAGCATTTGAGTACATGTACTTTTGAAAACATTTTGCTATACTGTTTATTTATCCTGACTCACTAAAGTTAAAAGATTGTAAGAACTTACGATTTCAGACCATTTCCGTACATTCCTATTAAATGGTCATCTAAGGCTCGTTTTGATGATCTTCCAAATGTAATAATGTCCGCTGTCTCATCTGTAAACAATTAAAGAGCATATAATTTCAACCATTTCTTGACTTGAATCTTAGAAGTTCCATCCGATTTGGTTCAACATAGACTGGATGTTGGTCCGTTATATATCTTTAGGGGTTATAGGTTAAAATTCAAGTTTTTATACCTTAATATACTTTCAATCTACATACAAAACCAAACGTGTTTGCAGCCATTTTTATAGAAAAGGTGAACACGTGTAAACCCTAAAGGTCACAGACCTGTAAATGTAAAAAGGGCAGTGATTGGCTCAAAAGGTGGGTGGAAGCTCAGCACAATATTTTTCAGTTGTAAGGTGTTTCATGATTGGTCAATAATAAAACTGGGAAATATATTGTATTTATTAGACGGGTCTATCTTTGCTGTAATTTTTGAAACAACATTCATTGCTTTTGTTGATTAAGTTTACTGGTGTGGCTTAGAAAAAAGGACCTTGCATTCTGGTATTTTTTTTCAGTAGAATTTTCCTCTCATGTAGGGTGCCCACCTTCAGGGGCCAAAAAGTGGCAAAACATGGTGGTCACCAGGGTATCTGATTCTTGTTTTTTGATTGAACTAGGTCCAATCTGTAACTCTATGGCAGCCTCATTGTGCTTGAAGAGTTGTGAGGACCACAGTCTACTTAAAAGCTATAATGGAGGTCTATGGAAAAACAATTACAGGTCTGGGCCCTAAAACCTTGAACAGATATACCTATAGATGCAAACAGCGTAAATCAATATCAGACTGCTCCTTTAAAGGGTTTATACCATTTGCCAGTATCATCTTTATCACACCTCATAGGACTGTAGATTTGATTAATTCTACCACCTGCTGTCCAAGTAGGGCGACCAAAACATAAAACTGATCAATAAGAAAATATTGATAATTTCATGCTCAATTTTTTTATGTTTAGAAATCTATACTAGCCCTATATGCATATATCCTTTTTTCAAAATTCTTTATCATCTTTTGAAAAAAGCATACATCCAGATCAGCTGAAGTCAGCTGGCAGATCAGAATCCACCCTTTTTAATCCACTAGCTGAATCTGTTTCAACAAGAAGTCAATGTGAATGAGACCCAAAGAAATGTTAAAACTGATTAGGGCTTCCATGTTTACGAAATTTTGTCACTGTTTACACGAATTCCAGAAATCGAAACGATTCCGTTTACACGGAATTACCGTACTGAATTTTTTCATTGTCGCAGATCGGTAAAAATCGCCAATATTTTTCCTAAAAAAGTGCTCTTAAAATATTGTACCTTGTGCAAACATTCAAAATTGTTTGGTTAGGTGTTGTGATAGAACTCATTTCAAGTAATTGCAACCTGACTGCAACATGCAGAATCATCGATAACCGACCTTTCTTTAGTGTGTCTTCCCTTGTAAACAGTAGCAAATGTGTAATAGGTTGACACGCACGAGATGTAACTGCCAATCGTCACGTAAGCAGCTAAAATTGACATCAATACACACACCGATGGGAAGTGAAAAACAACAACACAGTTTGAAGCCATATGCTTTCACGTGTGTGTCCACCTAATATTAAGGACATAAGATGTGTATTTACGTATCTGATGAAAATGCCTGGCACAGTGAGAAAAAATTCTGGACATTTTCATCACAACGGACATCTGTCACTGTGTCCGCTGAGCATGTTCACCATAGTTCTAATTTTATTAATTAATTATTGTCAGAAACTTTATCAAATACACCCGAATCTGAAAAAAAACAACACTATTTTTCATTAGAAGATGCTATTAATAAACCATGAAGGTCGTCACGTGCTAAAGTTTGTTTAAACGGTAAGTCATTTTTGTAAATGTTTATTGCATAAACACGAAACGCTTCCGTTCACACGTGTAAACGTGGAAGCCCTAAAACTGATTAATAAGAAAATATTCACAATTTTATGCCAAAATTTTTGTTCATCTGGATCTCTGAAACTGCCTGATAGCTACAAGCCTTCGGTTAGGAGTGTATACCAAAAAAATAATTTTCTTATTTTTCAACCAAAATGTATGTTGTGGGTACTCAAAAGAACTGTATCAATGAGACAGTTCTTTTGAGCACCCAAACATACGTTAAAACTGATGGGTAAGAAAATATTTACAATTTTTCTCTGAAAAAGTTTGTTAATCTAAACCTATGCTACTTACTAGGGTCCATTCCCTCTCCATCATCCAGAAAACATAGCATGTAGCCACCACGAAGTTCAGCATCATATACTGAAATACACAAGTTGTTACTGCATTAACTCTGAACCCTTTTTACACCAATGGAGTTTTCCATACAGGTTGATTCAATAAGGATTGGTTTATCCATTTTATACTTGAAGGGGTAATAGGGTGACATTTATAAATGATGTATTTCTGTCATTGAAGACTGATTTGTATTATCCATAATTTGGCATTTCATCTGGATCTCCAATGTTTTCCCGAGTAGTACTAACTGGTTTACAGGCATCTAAAATGTAAATAAGAGGAATTTTTTGTGCACTCTGAATTCGTCCCTGAATTTCTTGGTATAGGAATCACGTGAAATGAGACCAAGGGAGATATTTATGCACAGAGCGATCATAGAATTAGTTATTTACGGTGGGCGCCATTGTCGTAAAGCGAAAATATTTCAGCCTGCCCCAGCCGGGAATCAAATCCAGGTCGCTGGATTAACAGGCAAACATCCTATTACGTCGATGTAAAAGCCAGCTTCTACCACAGGGCAGTAGCAATGTATTAATATATACCTAGACCCTGTGACAAGGATAATAAAAATACAGATTTTTAGTGAAAAACTGGGAGTGGGTCTGGCTTTATAAAGGTTGATTTTTTTGATAATTCTAAATGACGATTCATCCTACATAATCATAGCTGATAGCACTGATTAGAGCTGTGAGTAAAAGGAGGGCACTATAGTGAATGTGTATGTATTAGTCATAACCCTCAGCGCAGGGAAGTGAGAGCTTCAGGGACTCTAAAAAACCATTGTAGAGGGAAAACCTAGCATGCCTAGATGTGTTTTTTCTCTTGGATGATTTTGCTTGCTTGGTTTGAGATTTTACGTCCCAGTCAACAGGTACGGTCATGTCGAGACGGTCAGTTCACCTAACCACACTATTTTTCTGGACAAGCTTGACTAAGCAGTTAACCAGTACGTCATGTACATACTTTCTCTTGTAACTCACAACAACCCTTCTTGAATCAGCGGAAGGAGGAAAATGACTGTAGAAATTATTTCACGGACAATCTCCACGAAAGTATGGGACCAGGCTGCAATCGAACTGGCGACCCCTGGATTTGCAGTCCGCCACACTATCAATTGCGCCATGGAGCCTTCTCTTGGATGAGTACACCCATAAAACAACATAAAAAGGTGATTTTCTTCTTATTTCTCCTTGATAAAACATTCAATGTGGAATCTTGACAAAGTGCTTCCAATTAATTTGCTTTCTTACAAGCAATATGAACATTACCAATCTAATATCTCTCTTATGATTTCTTTAAAACCTGGCTTTGGGGTTATAAAACATTTTTCATGCTCAGTTTAATTTAGCATGAAAGTTCAACTGCTCATAAAACCTAAAAAGCTGAAAAATAAAGACTTTTCTTGCTTTCAAACTCTCAGATGTTGTATTTATCATGCTAACAAATATTAAATACTAACAATTGTTGACATTTTAACATTTATCAGCATGATAAATTTCATGCTTAGTTAAGTTGAGCATAACCTCGGAGCCAGATCAGTAAAGGTACATGCGAAGATATTGAGTTTTTTTAATTTTATTGACATTTTAACATTTATTAGCAGGATAAATTTCATGTTTAATTGTGTTGAGCATGAAACAAGTTTTATAACCTAGGAGCCAGATCAGTAAAGTACTTACATGTGAAGATACTGAGTTTTGTGGAATTAGCATCTCTGAAAGAATAGAAGAAAAAAATCTTATCAACTCCTCACAATCAGAGTGACTGAGGCCTAAAATATTTAAAAAATGTTTGCCCATATCACAGGTATTTTACCCTACCCAATTTTTTTTCATTACCCCAGAATGACTGGAGGTTTTTTTTTTTTACTAAAAATATCTTATTTTTTCTGACGATATTTGGCTATAGAATATTAAAACAAGCTTGTTTCTGAGTATCCAAGTCATAAGCATCATGGTCCATTATTTAGTTTGAGAGGCTGTACGGTGTAGATTAGAAATCATGTACAATGTGGATCTAGATCAGCCAGAAGCTAATGAATTGATTCAACTTAAAACATGATTTGGCACTTGCAAAACTTAATAAGTTTTGGTAATTTTTACTTGCTTTGGACCGTCCTAAAAATAATGTTTGTTTGCTGTTACGCGACGGACTCACTCAAAATGTCACCTATCCCCAAAAATTATAGCTATTTCAGAAGAATATTTCTGATTTTAGACATTTTTTCTTTATTTTGAATGTATTTTTAACAAATGAGTGAAAAAAAATTTAAATACCTACCCACTGGAAAATTATGAGTTCGGTGACAGCAAACCAATTTTTTTAAAGAATGGCCTTATGAATTAAATACTAGCATTTAACAACTTAGCAAGTGCTAAATTTGGCCCTTTTGTGATATATCCATGTTTCTGTGTAGCTGCTTGTGTACACTGGTTTGACTCATACTAGGTGGCAAACTTTTAAGAAAGGTTTTCTCAGCACATGACCAATATATGGGCCTCGACGTGACAAAACCTGTCTTCTGGGCTTTTGAAAAAGCGAGGCTCAAACCAGTCTCCTCAGCTACAGAGACTATCTAGAAATTTGAAATTTCGCTCTTAGCAAGCCTAGATATGATACTTTCCAAAAAGCGAATAACAAAGGCACTGATCAGACTGCGCGGATGCGCAGGCTGGTCTGCGCCTGTGTTATTCGCAAACCACCGAAGACAGGTTTTCTCGCGCCGAGGCCCATATGAAATGGCAATATATGGCATAAATTGAATTTGCATTATAAGGTATTTAGACTCTCACCTTGCGTTGTCCACCAACTCAGCCAAGGCTCCAAACAAAAACTCATGAGTGGTTCTGTACAAAAGAAAGAAAAGCTAGAGATTTAGTCAAGAAGATAATGTCATACTTACATGTATGGTAGCGTAGATTATTTATATATTTTCAAACAAAAAATAAAGACATTATTTTGAGCCAGTTTGTGAGATTTTACAATGTTACTGTAGTATTTAACTATTTCCTTAGCTAGGCTCAACCCACTATGAATAATTATATAAATAAACTTTCATGTTGGTACATAAAACGAAAAAATTACTTGTCAGGTTCACTAGTGTAGGATCAGATATATTTCCACAAGCAAACAGAGTAGATCAGGCAGCTCTTTGCTGCCTGATCTGAGTCTGCTCTGTTGTTTGCAAAAGTGTTAAAAGACGTCTAAATCATGGCCTTAGCCGCCTAATGAGGTAAGGGTAAATAATAGTACCTTATTGCATATTCCCAGCAATGAAGGCTCAGACAAGCCTGTGCATCCATACAAGCTCATGGAGCCTGTTCTGCTCACACACACAAAACAGGGCCATAGTTGAAGGCTCAGACAAGCCTGTGCATCCATACAAGCTTGTTAGAGCCTTTTCTGCTGACACACACAAAACAGGGACATAGTTGAAGGCTCAGACCAAAATATAGGCATCTAGCCCCACTAGAATGTTTAAAGAATAACTTTGCGCTATAAGTGCCAAAATCTACTGTACTTCCTCAAATTTCTCCAGAAAACATAAATATGCTTACTTGGAGAAATAGCAGTCAAGTGAATGTAGTACTGTCTAAACCAACAAACTAAAATGTGCAATTAATGGGGCGCCATCACAAATCCCCACTCTTAAGTTTTTGACCCCAAGCACCCCCAAGACCTACCCCTGGGGCATGGCCCAGGCAACATAATGAAAATTCTGTTCAAGATGTTTTCTATCCTTTATTTGTGAGAACACACACAAAGTTTGGTATGAAAATCTTTGAAATTGACTTTGTAACTGAAATTTAATGATATTTGACTTTTTGACCTCACCCCAAGGTTAGCAGTTTGAGCCTACTAGTCACTCTAGGGTGAAAATTTTACTTGCATTCTGTTCTGCTCGTCATACCCGTCAATTTAATATTCCACATGACCATTTTCGAAAAAAAAAAACACTTGACCCCCTGGGCACCCCCAACGCCCCAAAGTCCCACCCCTGGGGCATGCATGACCCAGGCGATATAATGAAAATCACGTTTGTTATGTTTTATATCTTTTATTTATGAGAACACAAAAATCTTTGAAATTGACTTTGTAATTTAATGATATTTGACCTTTTGGCACCTCCCCGGGGCCCCAGGGGTGGGCAAAAAAATTGTGCTGCTGCACGCCCCATTCATGTGAATGGTTGTAAGTGCCGTGTGCAAAAGAAGATGTCCGCGCCCGTTCTGTTCTAATAATATTGACATTTGGTGGGCTTTATGCCGATATACCGATGTTTTGTGGACAATAACATATTTATTATCTAAACAAGTTACTTTGATACATAACTAGCATTGCGATACTGCAACAGGGATCCCGCATCACCCGAACTGAAAATCTCTACATTCCTAAATTGTGCCCTTGACCTTTGATTAAGATAAAGATGGCCGACTGCGATGCGGAAGTGTTTATAAACTTAGTTTCACAAAGTGAAAAATGGAAGAATAATGGTCCACAGCTGTTTGATGAGTACCAAAAACTTACATTCCCAGCTACTCTAAAATCTTCAACTGGAAAGAAGGCTAAGTTATGTCTTTTTGAGGAAATAAACTCTGAACTGTATGAGAAAGCTGCCAAAATGGTTGCATTTAAAACCAATGTTGAACGCCTTCCAGCCTGGATTCGTTCAGCCTGGCTGTACTTATATGACCATTTGGGAGAAATGGACTCTTACTATATCAATTGGTCCCATGACCCTCCAACTTGGACCAAAGAGGGAATTACTCAGTTAAAATCTATCAGTGTCCATGTATATGCTGCGGGTGAAACTGAAGCCGAGTTCGACAATCCACTCCTCTACCATATGACTATTTTCATTACAACGGGATTGATTGAAATACAGGGAAATCATTATGAAAAGTTTCAAACTACTGTATTCCCCATTCTCCACTCTTGTGTGAATAAAATGATGGATGAAAAACAATTTCAGATTAAATCCCCAATTGGGGTATCACAAAGTGATGATGAAACATATATAAACCTGACTGATCTGGCTTCACAGCCCCTACAGACTGTTTGCTCGTTACCCTCAGACAATCACTTGAATAAAAGCTTTGACAAAACTTTTTTAGATTCATTTATTGAAGATGAAATTGAAAGAATCTCAGACCCTAAAATTCCGAAAAATGTAGCTGCTGATAATGGTAGTGTTGCTAGTGTTGAGCCTCTCTTTGAAGACTCATTCACTGATTTAAAGACACCATGGGTGATGGACCCTGATAAAACAGATGCCATGAAAGCTAAAAGCTCAGATGGAACATACGTTGAAACTATGTCTGACCCTAAACCAACCAGTGAGACGACAAGTTGTGATCCAAAATTTTTTCAAAAATTTGAAGAAAATATTTCTGAGGCTTTAGGTAAAATGAAAAAATCTCAAAAACAGTTTATTCAGAGCAATGTGGTTGCTATTATATCATCTCAGTCTGAAATCTTGGAGCGGCATGGGAAGTTACTCGATTCCATATGCAGTAAAATTGACAATGTTCAAAAATCAAGTGTATGTAGCCCTCTAAGACCTGGGCATGAATCCATTAACAAAAAACTAGAAAATGAAGTGTCTAAGCTTAAGCTCAGAATACATACCCTGGAATCTGAAAAGTCGGATTATGAATATAATACTCAGAAATTGAAAAGTGACTTTGGAATAAAAGTTGCGATTCTTGAATCTGAAAATGAGTTTCTCCAGCAAAATGTTGACAAATTAAAAAAACAAATCTCCTGTGCTATGAAAGACATTTCGCAAGATGAAAAGGTCCTTCTTGATAAACTCAATAAAAAGAACAATGAAATTTTACACCTGGAAGACATAAACTCTTCTCTTCGGAAAAAGTTGTCCGAAGCTGAGGTCCTTCTCACTAATGTGTCTTGTAATCATGACCCCTTTGAGACAGTATCACACAAAGCTAAATATGCAGATAAGACTAATTCTGTTGAGGATACCACCCAAAAACAACCAGCCAAAGTTAATTCTCCTCCTATTGTAATAGACAAGGAAAAGGAGGTTTTGTTGGTTGGCACATCTATTGTGAAGAACATTGATCCAAAGATCCTATCAAAAGATGGTGACATTACGAAATCAATTGCTTATTCTTTAGAGGAGACCGCGAAAGTTATCGAAACCTCTAAAGCCAATCCTGATGTTGTTGTTTTACATTCCATGACTAATAGACTTAAAACTGAAGAGCCAAATTCTTGTGTTGAAGAACTAAATAAACTTGTTGACAATACCATTCTGAAATGGCCAACAACTCATGTTATGGTTTCCATGGAAACACCTAGAGCTGATGACGCTGATATCAACAATAGAGTGCTTGTTGCTAACAGCCTCATTAGGAGTACTTTCTATAAGAAGAACAATGTTTCAATTATTGATAACAGTAATTTGGCTGTACAGGGCCAGCCAATATTAAGATTCCTAAATCAAAGTGACAAGGTGCATCTTAGTCGCCAGGGAACGTCTATGCTAGCAAATAATATCTGTTCATCTCTAGATACCAGGTTTGGCTTAAGAGGAAATGAAAGAGGCTCAAAGCACAACCCCCTGGTGGTAGGGTTATTCAACACCCTGGCAATAGGGGGCGGCGCAGGCCCGGCTCCCCTGGCGGTTATTTTCCACCTTGGTTTCGGTATGGAAGTCCACCTAAGGGATATTATCAGAACTTCAGCCTTTTTTAAATCCATCCTAGGGAGTTAAATACTGAGAAAGTGACTATCACAGTACAAAGTGTACTGTATCATTTCAAAGATTTGCTACCTTTGTTATAACTTTCTTATTGTTTTTTTTTCTCTCTCTCTCTTTTTTTTCTTAGCTTCATAGATTGAAGTTGTGTTTCTTTAATTTGAGCTTGATATACATATTATAAGTCCAATTCAACTTATATGATTACATCACTCCAATATATAGTTGTCTGTTTAAGGTATGCTTATACAAGCACTTGATATCTGCTTTCTTAATGTTGGCGGATTGAAATCAAAAACTCATGATAAGACTAAAGATGATATTTTTCTGAAGAGCATAGCAGCTCATGACATTATTTTATTAGCTGAAACGCATATGGGTTACTCAGATTCTGTTTTAATAGAAGGTTATCATTATTTTCAAGTATGTAGACCTATATCTCGTAATAATCGCTATTTTGGTGGTATTGCAATTTTGTATAAGTCCTCCATTAAAGATGGTGTGAAAATTTTGCCTATTAGAAACACCAATTTTCATTGGATCCTATTAAAGAAGGATTTCTTTAATTTGGGCAATGATATTTATTTATGCACAGTATACTATCCACCTAGTAATTCTGCATATCTGTCTGAGGACAGTGAAATTTTTCAACTTATTGAAAAGGACATTTTTTCATACCAAAATTTGGGTGATATAATTCTATGTGGGGACTTTAACGCTCGTTGCGGTACTGAAAATGATTTTGTCTCTAATGACTTGGATGATTTTATACCAATTGATCCAAATTATGTGGCTGATAATTCTAGAATAAGATATAGTAGAGATTCTAAACTAGACTCAAGAGGTAAAGAGTTGCTTGATTTCTGTATTGGTAACAATTTACGCATTTTAAATGGTAGAATACTTGGTGATAGTTTAGGCAATTTCACTTGTTTTAATGTACATGGACAAAGTGTGGTTGACTATGTAATAGCATCCGAGGAAGTCCTGAGTCATGTATTGACATTCAAAGTATCCAGCTTTAATCATTTTTTATCTGATACTCATTGTAAACTTTCTTTTAAATTGCTAGCTTCATACATGGATTCTGGGAGTACTCATGCCCATGCTAGTCTTAATGCTATGCCTCAACAGTATATATGGAGTACTAACTCTGCTAGTAAATTTTCCACTTATTTCACAAATGTTGATGTGTCTCGTAAATTGTTAGAATTTAACAGATCTTGTACTAATAGTGTTATGGATATTGATACAATGTACATGTTGTTCTAATTTTGAAGATATTATCCTCTCTGTTGCTGATAAAACTTTAAGGAAACCAGGCAAGACTCAATCTAAAAAGGTTAAAAATCAGAGATGGTTTGATAAAGATCTATATACTTTACGTAACAGACTTTTGATTAAAGGGAAATTAATGAGTAATTTTCCATTTGATCGAGGAATCAAAGGGAGTTACTTTAAATTATATCGTGAATACAATAAATTGCGTAAATTTAAGAAGCGGACCTTTAAACAAAATATTCTCAATCAGTTAGATGAACTGCAGTCCTCAGATCCTAAAGCTTATTGGAAACTCATTGATACTTTGAAGGATAGCAAAAATGATTCCCAGTCAGTTATCGATCCTGATATTTGGGAAACTTATTTTAAGACCTTAAACTCTATCCCTAACAAGTTTAATAATAAATTAAAATTGTTAAAAGAACTCCTTCAAAGTCTTGAGCATCAGAATGTCACAACTTTCAATTCATTGGATTTCAAAATTACTGACAAAGAAATTTCTGATGCTATTTCTAAGTTAAAATACAATAAATCTGGAGGACTACAGTTGATTAGTAATAATATGGTCAAATCGGCCCATAATTTTATTTTACCTAGTTTAAAGATTTTATTTAATAAAATACTGCTTTCAGGAATTTATCCCAAAAATTGGGCTGTCGGATACATCTCTCCTATTTTTAAAACAGGCTGTAAGGAAGATCCCAATAATTACCGTGGTATTACTGTTACTGGGTGTCTAGGTAAATTATTTAATACAATACTTAATGCCAGGCTTGATAAGTATTTGTCCGAAAATAATCTCATTAATAACTGTCAGATCGGGTTCTCTAAAGCCTCCCGTTCATCCAATCATATGTTTGTAGTTAAATGTATTATTGATCATTATTTTGCTAAAGGTTCGAAAATATATTCCTGTTTTGTCGACTTCAAAAAGGGTTTCGACTCCGTTTTACATACTGCAATAACTTGTTAGAATGGATATCAATGGTTTATTTTATAACATAATTAAAAATATGTATTCTCAGTCTTTGCTGTGTGTAAAGGTCAATAGTAAAATTACAAACACTTTTCAATCTTTGGTTGGAGTTAGACAGGGGGTGTTTTAAGTCCCAAATTTATTCAAATTTTTTATAAATGATCTGCCTAAGTACCTCCTGTCCTCCCAAGATCCTGTATACCTAAATAATAAAAGAATAGATTGCTTAATGTATGCAGATGACGTAATTTTACTATCATCTTCTGCAATTGGTTTACAGCAAAAACTTAATTTATTACAAGCCTTTTGTGAAGATTGGTGTCTTTCCATCAATATTGAAAAAACTAAAGTTTTAATTTTCAATAAGGCGGGTAGATTAGTTAATAACCATAGTTTTGTTATTTTTGGAAATGAAGTATCGTGTACAACTTCTTATAAATATCTTGGTGTTTTATTTTCAGCTTCAGGTACCTTTACACCTGCAAAAAACAACTTTATGATAAGGCTGTGAAGGCTCTATATTCACTCAAACGCAATATTTTATCTCTCAATCCTAGCATTTATACAAGCCTGCATATATTTGATCACACTGTTAAACCCATATTATTATATGGGTCTGAATCTGGTTATGTTCATTACCAAAGAAAGCTACAATTCATGATCTTTTTGATTATTCTAAAATTTCTAAATCTTTTAACTCTGAAAAGTTGCATATTCATTTTTGTAAGTATATTTTAGGTGTTCACAAAAAAAGCTCTAATTTTGCTATAACTTCAGAACTTGCCAGATATCCGATTCAAGTGAATATACTTCTTTCAGCCTTGTCTTATTGGCATAGACTTGAAACTACCTCTTCTGAGCTTCTTATGGATGCATTTGCATGCTCAAAGACTTTACATAATGAAGGTTTCAATACTTGGTTTAGTTCTATTAGTTATGTATGTAAGTTGCTCAATGTCTCTGTTAAATATGAAATGTTATCAGATATGAGCTTCAAGTCCTTGCGAATAATATGGATGGAAAGTTAAGGACCTATTTTTCATTTAAAGAACACTTTGAATTTGAACAATATTTGAGCATAATTAAAAATTTTGATAAAAGAAGGTCTTTAACTAAATTTCGGATTAGTGCACATAGACTTAAAATTGAAAGAGGAAGATTTTCTAAACCACCTATTCCTGTTGAAAATAGATTTTGTGATCATTGTGTATCGGAAATTGAAGATGAATTTCATTTTTTAACTAAGTGCTCGAAATATAATAGTCCTCGTAACAAGCTCTTTTCAGTTGTTCAGATAAATTGTAGGAACTTTTGCTCATTAGAAGATAAGGTGAAATTTAACTGGTTATTAACCAATTCTGACAAAATGTTATCATTGAACTTTCAAATTTTCTATTTGAATCGTTTGCTTTACATGCTCTATAGTAAACATCAGCTCTATATAATTTGGATTATGTATCATGATGGGGGTGACATTCTATCTCTCTACATTGATGAGGTACAATGGCATACATTTCTGGATCATATTTCCATAAGTTTACATTTAGATAGCTCTGTATGCTCTCCACTGAGTGATTACATTTAATATGTATTGTATTTTAAATTTGTACTGTGTATTCTTGTATTTCTAATTATGCTCAATCATTGTATGGAGAATTTCTCCTATGATTTTTTGCCCTTCATGGGCTCTTAATTGGAATAAATCCATTGTCATTGTCATTGTAATTGTCATGTGAGTAACTCACACACCAAATTTGGTCGAGTTTCGTCCAACAATTTAGGAGGAGATAGGAGAACGAACGGACAGACAGACAGAGGTAATTACAATATCCCCGTCGCTTATGATGATCAAATCTGTCTGCATATGCCCCCCCCCCCCCCCCCCCCGATTCATCGCACCATCCAGGTTGCTGATGATATCGTGCACAAACTGCACCAGTTGGGTTTCACAAGACCTCTGACTTCAGAACTCATGCTGACAGTCAGCAAGTATGCTATCTTAGGCTAAGTGCTTGTTGATGTTGCTCACCAATATATGCTCTAGGATTTTGCAACAGATGCAGGTTAGCGACACCGGTCTGTAGTTCGCAGCATAATTTTTTTCACCTTTCTTAAAGACCGGGGATACATTTGTGTGTCGCCAATCATCTGGAACATTGCCTTGAGCTAAAGATTCATTATAGATAAGTGCTAGGATAGGTGAAATCTGTGTACTTCACTCTTTGAGCACTCTGGCATCGACTCCATCTGGGCTAGGTGCTTTATGCACATTAAGTCCATCCAAAAGTTTAGGGACAGACTAGAAGAGCACTTTATACACTACAGTGAATTATTCAAATGCTTTGATTATATACTTACGAATTAGTATGTAAATACTCGTAGCTCAGCTGAGCTCTATTTAGTCCTGTATAAGTCTGAAGTGACATTGTGTAAATTTATGTGTGGATGGGGTAAATTTTACATCGACACCGGTTTTATGTCTACGGATGCTGTGAAGTTTTGGACACTGGTTTAAGTCGTCAGCAACGATTTACGCCACAAGCAAAATCCAGATAAAAGAACGACGATTTATCGCTTTGTCAGGTAATTGTTTGGGGTGGTTGCAGTATCTAAAAACAATGCAGACGATTTTACAAAACATTGGAAATTCCGCGATGATTCCAACATGGTCGTATTCCCACTGTTTTGGTTCAAAATCAATGCGCACTTTCGGAACACGCTTCAAGAAAGTAAAATAAACTGTGTGACAATTTATGGTCATGTTTTTTTATTTTGCATTACTAGAGATAAATAGATATTTTCTAAGCTATTTTGCCAGGAAAACCATAAAATTAAGCTTGCAAATAAAATATAGTTCTTGAAGGTGAATCGGTTATCTTATTTGCGGTATGGTATATTGGATGGTGTGACAACGTTAAACCGTGGAGTTTAAGCATTCTTGTTTAGATTTTTCAAGGCGAAACCAAACTAGGCCTATATAAAAAAAACTAGTTTTATTGATTGATTGCTAGACTTATACAAAATTTCCTGCCCCTAACACTTCTTGGAAATATACTTACTTACTTACTTACTTACTTACTTACTTACTTACTTACTTACTTACTTACTTACTTACTTACTTACTTACTTACTTACTTACTTACTTACTTACTTACTTACTTACTTACTTACTTACTTACTTGACGTCGACATCATAATAGGCTAGGTAGCCTCTTTGGATGCTTTTCTTAGCTGTTTTCCCTGTCTGGTTTCATCTTCCGTGAGGTAGCAGGCTGCTCTGAATTTGAAGGGGTGGTCTTTCCAGAAATTGTTGAGTCTGCTTTTAAAGGCGTTTAAGGAGGATGCTGTTACTAAATTGATTGGCAGACCGTTCCACTGATCTATCACACGCTGTGAAAAGTAGTTGCTCCTAAGATTTAGGCGACATCTCTTTTTGAATAATTTCAGGGGGTGTCCCCTTGTTGTTGTGTACGGTGTCATTTGGAATAGTTTTTCCCTGTTTGCTATGTCAATGCCATGAAGAATTTTATACACCTGAATTATGTCAGCACGTTCTCTGCGGTATTCCAAAGTTGGTAACCCTAATACTTTAAGTCTCTCAGAATATGGTAGGTGCTTAATGCATTTAATGCCGTGTTGCTCTTCTTTGGACATTTTCTAGAGTTATTTTATCTTTCTTGTATTGAGGTGACCATACCTGTGTTGCAGATTCTATATGTAGCCGCACCATTGATTTGTAGAGGTTCAAGAACATTTCTTTGTCCATGTATGTGAAGCTTCTAAATATTATTCCTAGGTTCTTATTGGCAATATTTACTTTCTTTGTTATATGCTCACGAAAGTTAAGTTTCTCGTCAATGAATACTCCCAGATCCTTCTCAGATTCGACTCTTTTGATTGTAGTTCTATTGTCACCTGATCCCATTTCATAATTACTGGCTTCTGTATTTTCACCTATGTGAACATGATGGCATTTGTCAGTGTTGTAGAACATCTTCCATTCACCTCCCCAATATTCTGATTTACCAACATCATTATGTAAAAGTTCAGGTGAGTCTGCTGACTCTATTGCTCGGTAGACCTTGGTGTCATCTGCAAAGATTTTTACAAGTCCATCTATAGCTTCTGGCAAATCATTTATATAGACTAGAAAGAGTGTAGTCCCTAGGACACTTCCTTGAGGGACGCCTGATGTTATATCTGTCCAAGTGGAGCTTGATCCCTTAATAAATACTCTTTGCTGTCTATCTGATAGAAAAGCCTTTATCCAGTTGAGCAGTTTCCCTTTTATTCCATATTTTTCCAGTTTCTTTAACAGCCTTCGGTGTGGTATTTTGTCAAATGCTTTACAGAAGTCTAAGTAGATGACATCCACATCCTTCGCATTGTCCATAGCTTCTGTTATGTCCTCTAAGTATT
The DNA here is from genome assembly GCA_964019695.1 of Loripinus fragilis. NCBI lineage: Eukaryota > Metazoa > Mollusca > Bivalvia > Lucinida > Lucinidae > Loripinus > Loripinus fragilis. The sequence continues at coordinate 50,766,903 of OZ026525.1, read as the reverse complement.
CAAGTAATTGTGTTACACAAGATTTTCCCTTTAAGAAGCCGTGTTGTGACTCAGAGAACAGGTTGTTAGTGGTCATATGCTCAACTATAGCGTTTCTGACTAGCCTTTCCATCAATTTGCACTTACACTCTTGACCATCTTCTCAACTGGCTGAGATCAAAACTGGCCCATGGCCTAGGTTATAAAACTTTTTATGCTCATCTCTAACTAAAATGTTGAAAAATAACATTTTTTTCTTTCTTTCAAACTCTCAGAGATTGTATTTATCATGCTGTTAAATGTTATTATGCCAACAATTGTTGGTGTTTTAACATTTATGAGCATGATAAACTTCATGCTCAGTTGAGTTGAGCATGAAAAAACTTTATAACCTCGGGCCTTATCTATTTTTGCCAGGGAATGCTCATTTAAAAAAAAAAAACCTTTGGGCTGTGTTTTGACTAAATGAGGAGGGCCCTAAACTTCCATGTGGTCTGGACAGCGACCACAGAGGAGAAAGTCATGGGGAATGGTTTGTCTGCGGTTTGTGATTGTGGTGTTTGCTGATCATACTCACTTACTATTTTTGAAGGAAACAAGTTATTCAGGACATCACTCTACAGTATTGTGTATAATGTGATGACTTGATATCTTTCGGACTGACAATAGGGATTGGGTACTTGTCTTTTTCAATAGACACAATACCACAGTGAATCTTATGAAAGAGAAGCAAAGTGGATCGATTTCTTACGTTTCTTACGTAGTTGACGTCTTTCCAAGCCCGAAGACCTATGTTGACGAATTCTGGTAATTTCTCCTGCTTGCCTCAACAGATAGCCACTCAAGCTCATCAAGCATTTTGCTGACACTACTTGTGTTTCGTCATCTCCTACAGGTTCAGCGGAATGCAGTCCTCCGAAATTTCTCAATTTGATTTATCTGAAGTTACAAGTAAGTGCTCCAAATGGGTGCTGCATACATTCCTGCGAAAGTATTTTGCTGACTTAAGAGTCTTTCTACACAGAGCTGGGAATCTTTCCTCTTGTAGGTCAGTGTCGCATTTACTCACACACAATATGTACATTCAAAAAATTATCATTAATGTCAGATTTTACTTATGACTCTGGAGAGTATGTGCATTTGCCCAGACCCGCCTGTGTCTTATTTGTTTGACAATGTGATAAGCACTAAACTTACAGACTGACAACAGGGGTCGGGCACTTGTCTTTTTTCAATAGACACAGCACCACAGTGAATCTTATGAAAGAGAAGCAAACGAAGTGGACCTATCCCTGCGGGCCTCAAGAGATGGCCACTCAAGCTCATCAAGCATTTTGCTGATACTAAAATCTCAAGTGCTCTTTTTAAATTTTGGACATAGCAGCACATTTTTTTTAAAAAAAACTGGCACTATGATAATGTTACTAGAAGATATTTTGAAGCTGCTCATTTCAAAATAAGTCAGCAGACGACAAAACAAAAATGCAAATTTGGTCAGAGTCATTTAAGTCCTCACGTTGTAAGGCTCAGATAAGGCTGCATTGTGACACCGTCTCATCTGGGCCTTATTAGTTAAAAGAATGAAAACTCCATGAGCTGGCACAATATAAAATGATAAATAATATAACACCAGAAAAGATTTCATTTTATTACATTGCATTTGCCGAATTTTCTTATTAAGATTGTATTTTTTTAATTATTCGAATTTTAATCCCTATCACATATTCATGATTGATTGGGTAACAAATACTTTTTTCACACCCGCCAATTGCCAGCACGTGGCTGTGAAGCGACTTTATGTACCCGACCCTCGCTACGAGAAAATATAACTTCAGAGGGTTTGCTACCCTGTAAAGCGGACTAATCCAGCATACTCAGTTATACAGACTAGCTTGCAATTTGATACGCTCACATGTCCAGCGCTTTCAATGTCAACGGTTGTTTCATTTTACACAGGAACGACGTTAGCAAAGCTCTGTACAAGAGAGTAGCCATTTGAATGATGCATATAGCAAGTTTAGCTATTATACATAACAAATGCGCTGATCACACTGCTTTGATGTTCAGGCTGGTCTGTACCTTTATTGCTTGCATGCAACAAAATCAGTTTGTTTGTTTTGTAACCGATTTTGAGTTCTCTTTGCTGTGATTGTGGCCTTTCCCGAGCCGTGTGGTGTATGCAACGTTATAAAGTGCAGTCTGATCCGAACCTAGTCAAGCCAGATTGAACCAGACCACCCTTGCATTGGACTTGCCCGCGCCGGACGGTTACACTCCTTAAGTTCGGACACAGGGTGTGGGTTGGAGGGCTGTGAAGGCAATTATTACAAATAAAAGGTTTAACAATTTATTTTAAATTATACTACCCGTATGTTCAACAATGAATTTCTAGCACTTGAATGATGGATCAAACAGCAAAATTGATATACCAAAAACAAGACAGCACCAACCAACGGTCAGTATGATCTTATTCTGAATAATAAATTAAAGGGAAGACAGCGCTAGCCGACGGCCAGCAGGATCTACCCTGCCCTTAATAAGTGTATACGAACCAAGGAGACGCTAGTGCCAACCTGCGGTCGGCGTGTCCCCTACAGTACACCATATTTGTGACGCTTCCTACCCCAAGAGCTGATATGAATCAATCCCAAGGCAGGCTGCGCCCCAGTCTTCTGCTATGATACTTTATTTATTTTAAGACTGGTTAATCGGGGCCCTTTGTTTCCCACTCATAAGAGTGGGTCCCTCAGGGGTCCGACTGCAAATACAAAATGACAGCAAACAGCATGTCAATATATCACTCCTTGGCTCTGCGTCCGTGCGAGGGTTAACATAGCACAGCCACAGAGTCCAGGGGCGAACGCTCCAGTTCTTAAAAGTTATGTTAAATACCTGTTGCTGTTTAAGGAGGTTTAAGCTTAATGCATTGTTTCCAAATTGTTATTGTATATTTGAAAATAGCTGTACATATTTGATTTTGAGTGCGAAGATCTAAAGTTTTGTCATTATTTCCAGTTTGAAGTAGGTTTGAATTTAGAATAATATTGGGTGTAATGTTTTGAAGTTCCAAAAGAAGGGCGGTACGTTCAGCATTATGAACTGTACAGGTTTCAAATATATGTTGAAACGTATTGGGACCAAGCCAACAGTCTGCACATCTTGGGATACTGCGAAAACGACCAATTTTGTGGTAGTATTCGCCGGTTGGCAGAATTTTATGCAAATATTTGAAGATTATAAGTTTTTCATTTGATTTTTGAATTTTAGCATAATTGTTCCAAATTAGATCCCAGTTTGCTGATGGATATTTTAAGGTTATGGTTGGAGAGTTATTCATCTTATTAATTATTAAGGTATATATTAGCCTTAAATTTGGTATTTTCCATATATTATCATGAATTCTGTATTTTAATATGGTTGATTTAATGTGTTGATTTTCTTGAAAATTTTCAATATTATGTAGATATGTGTTTGCAGCATATGGTGCATGATAGAATTTTAAATTCAGGCCAAACCAATAAATATATAAATTTGCCCACGGCTGATCGAGATTGAGTTCTATCCTGCGTATGGTTTGAATTATTATACTTTCTCGTTTGTGTAGGACCGAAGGCAATCCCAACCCTCCATGAAACATATCTTGAAATATTGTATTCCTTGATATTTTGTCATGACCAGACCATAAAAATTGAAATAGTAAAGTGTTAATTTGTTTTATGTAGTCTATTGGTAAATCAGTAAATATCATTGTATATTGAAGTAAACTGAATATGTAGGTTTTGATAATTATTACTTTTTCAAAGAGATTAAAATAGCAATTGTTCCATTTATTAATGACTTGTTTAATTTTTTGAATTTTGGGCTCATAATTTTCTTTATTTTCATTTTTGCCAAATATAATTCCATAAACCTTAATTTTGTCTTTAAAAAGATTTGCAGGGGTAATTTCTTTTAGATCTTCCCAGTTCCCAAATGTTAAAATTTCTGTCTTATCTTGATTAATTTTTGAACCAGAATTTTTTCCAAATAAATTTGTTTCTTCATTTAAGTATTTGTATGATTTTTTGTCTTTAATAATAACTATTGTATCATCTGCATGCTGTAAAGATTTTGTATTATTTTCACAATTGGGAAGGTCTATTCCTAAAATGTGAGGATTGGAATTTATTTTAAAAATCATGGGTTCAAGGCCTAGAGCATATAAGAACATAGATAGGGGGCATCCTTGTCTAACTGATCTTAAAATTTTAAAAATAGGTGTAAAAGTGCCATTTATTAGTATTTTGGACTCAATATTTGTATATAACATTTCAAACCATTTTATAAAATTGGGGGGAAAGTCAAATTTTTTAAAAACTATTTTAAGAAAATTATGCTCAATTCTATCAAAGGCTTTTTCCTGATCTAAGGCTATTATTGCATATTTTTGATCATTTTGTCTAATATAAGAAATTATAGATTTTAGGTTTAAGGCATTATTAATTATAGATTTATTGGGACCACAACTTTGAAAATTGTTCAAAATAGTTGAAATATTATTTTTAAGTCTCATTGTTAAGACTTTTGTTAAAATTTTATAATCCAAATTGAGTAAAGATATGGGTCTCCAATTCTTTATCTCATCCGGACTTCCTTTGTTTTTGAAAATTAGGGTAATAATGCCTTGTTTGAATTCTTTAGGTAAATTATTTTGTAGAAAACTATTATTATAAAGTTCCGTGAGAATTGGTACCAGTTGTGGCCTAAAAGCTTGATAAAATTCTGCAGTTATACCATCGTTTCCAGGAGATTTATTTTTATTTAGTAATTTTATAACTGTGTCAACTTCTTTTTCTGTGATGTATTGTCCTATATTTTCTTTTTGAGTATTTGTTAATGTCGGGGGCTCAAAATTTTCTAAATATTTGTAAATGCTATTATCAGGAATATTTTGAGAAGAGTAGAGATTTTGGTAAAATTGTTGAATTTCATTTAAAATGTCATGTTTTTCAGTAAAAGTTGTATTATTTGTTTTAATCCGAAAGATAAATTTTGATGTGCCTTTATTAAATTCTTCTTTCCTATCTAGATCTTTACTTTTAGCATAAATATTGTTTAAAGTTTTATTTTTAACCCTGATTAAGTTTCCAGAAATTTGATATTTCTTTAAATCATTTTCTTTTTGATTAACATTTTCCATTAGTACCTCTGGAATATTTGAATTTTTTAAAAATTCTACAGCTATAGCTTCACTTTTCCGCAATTTTGATAAAAATGAGCCAAATTGTTTAGAAATCTTTTTGATTTTAGCTTTAAAATTTGACCAATTCTGATGGGGTGTTCCCAATGATTTCATTATATTATATTCATTAATTAAATTTTTAACTTCTTGTTGAAATGAGTTGTTTTCTAACAAAGTATTGTTAAATTTCCAATAATAGTTACCCCATGATTTAAATTTGTCTAAATTTAAGTTTAAAAGAATTAATTTATGATCTGATATGCCATCCAAATGCTGAATTTCAAGAATTTTTGAATGAAATGTTTGAGGCACATAGATTCTATCAATCCGACTTGCTTTATTTGTAAAATTTGTTGTGTTATAAAAAGATTTAAAAGTATCTATTAAGCCAAAATCTTGTAAATTAAAGGAATCTTTTATTTTACCATCATAGAAATTTAATCCTGATGCTCTATCATCATTAAATTCTACAAAGTTAAAATCCCCTAAAATTATTAATTTTTGTTTTTTAATCCTAGATAAATAATTTTTTAAGTCCTTAAAAAACCCTATTTTTTCAGTTATATTGTTTTGTACTGGAGCATAGACATCAGACATGGGGCGAATTAATCGTTAATGCTAATGCATTATTAATGCATTACTTTTTTCAAGTAATTCAAGGTAATGAGAAATTCACCAGTTTTTGAATTACTTTAATGCTAATTCAATGCATTACTTTTGTCAAAATTCAATGCATTACTTGCATTACTTTGAACTACTGTCTATCAGAAATTTTGCCATCATTAGTATACAGACTGCACAATAGAGAAATGGGATTCACAACAAAAGGATGTGTATCCATAAGCTATTTCCATTGACAGTTTTCTTTTGTTCAACTTGCTTGTAAAGACTGTTATTTAACTAAAGAACATGCAAAATGAACTGTGAAATTTGAAAGTAAAGGCTTTGATTTTATATCAATAAAGTGAAACAGCTTACAGTTACTGGCAACCCCGGATGAACCTGAGTGGAAATGTAGCTGGGAAGTGTTGAAATGTAAGGTATTTTATCCCACCTTATTTAAGCCAAATGTGTTTTTTTATCTATTATAAATCATTTTAAGGCTAATTAAATGAGCTTTAAAATGGTGTTAATTTTGTTACAATCCAATATCAATTTAAAAAAAACAAATGTTTTGATCACAATAAGGGCATTTATCACTTGATTGTTGTGTTCATACATTTTGACACTTGACCACTGACACTAAACAGTGTGTCTCTGTGGTTTAGTTGAGCTACAGGGTAAATATATTGGAGTCAAAAATAAAAGAGATTAGAGATTAAGATACAGCCTGCGCTTTGTTGATTGGATATTCCATGCAGTCAAGAAACTCAAAATGTTTATAATTTGCCTCCCATAAAATATACGTCCAAATAAGAAACTATTTTGGAAAGCTTCCCAGTTGTATGATTATAATACAATTAAATATGATCACTTGAAAAAAGATCTGGGGTTGTTACATCTGAGTGTTATTTCCTCCAATTTTCAAAAATAATGCAATTCTAACAAATGTTATTGACAAGAATACAAAATTCACTACAAAAAGTGTACATATTGTAACCTGTGGCTCATTTAAAATATTTATATATAAAATATATATAAAATTCACATATTTATGGTATGCACACATTTTGTTAATGGATAAAAAATGTTCAGAGTTCACAGAATTTCAAGTGAATGAAAGTAATGCTTAATTCAATGCATTACTTTCTTAAATAATGCTAATTCAATGCATTACTTTTTCAAAATCAAGTAATGGTAATGCTAATTCAATGCACATTTTTGGCAAGTAATGCTAATTCAATGCATTACTTTCCAAAGTAATTTGCCCCATGTCTGATAGACATTTATAATTCCCACTGTCTCCTCTGCCTCAATAGATATATGCATTACTCTATATTTTAGAGAATTAGAATTGATATCATGTTCTTTAATTTTAAAACCATGTAATCTTTTTCCCACAAAGATAGCTACTCCACAAAAATTCCTCATTGTAGTTTTTGTAGAGTTTGTTTGTATGAAACTAAAAGACTTTGTCTGTTTTTCAATAAAATTTATGGTTTCTGAATTAATATTATGTATTTCCTGCAGACAAAGAATATCCAAATCATTTTGTTTAAATATTTCAATTAATTTGTTTTTCTTACACTCTAACCCATTAATATTTTGCGTAGCTATCTTCATGATGAAAGTTTAAGGAAAATTTCTTTATTTTATGCATGTATGCAATTCTGGAGCCCTGATACTGATTGCACCATGGTGCACCCAGCACATAGGCTCCACAAATGCCATTTATCATAGGCATAGGAGACAGTGGATCCATAAGTAATGATACAAAAGTAAAAAATAAAACTTTGAAAAATAAACTATTGGTTGTTAGCAATAATGTAAACATCATTGCTGATAGAAAACGGCTGTCACTGCCCCAAGGTATAAGTGACAAACAATTTTCTATATGAAGGTACTGCTGAGTCCTTGTTAATAAAAAGCATTTAGCTTTAATAAAGCTTATAATAAGCACCAAAGTCAACATCAGTATTGCAGAAAGAAGGCTGCCATCACTCTTGAGGGTGTATGGCAAGCATTCCTCCCTCAAAAATGATGTAAAACAGCTTTCATGGTTAATTTGAAGCATTATATAATGCATAATAGTAGTAAGTGGTAGCATTGATGCAAGCATCAATGCTGATAGGAAATGTCTGCTCCTGCTCCTAAGAGCAGGCAACATACAAAAACCTATAGTAGGATTTTTAATTAAATGATAAAGTATGTCACATCTCCCTAGAGTATGCGACACACTATTCCACTCAGAAGGCCTGTTATTGTGTGGGGAGTTCAGAGGTAAGTCAGAAAACAACAAGGTTAATATATATTTGCTAATAGATTTCTTTTTTTGTTTTATATTTCCCCCATCTGACCAGTAAACAGGTGTTCTATCATATTTTCCCACAGGAAAAAATAATAGTACACCTCTCCCCTCCCAGATAGCAGAAATCTCCAAGATATCTCTGGGAACATAATTACTTCCTGGCTTACTCCAAAGTTGTGACATTGCACCGTCCATATCTAAACTATTGACTTTCTTAAAAAACTCGTTCCAAAAATTCAGTAAACCCAGGATATCATAAAAGTCATAAGATAAAGGGAGAGTATTAATTAATTACCTCCCTTAAGTATATAAATACATCGCTGCTGTTCGGGTATCTCCGACACGGAGAAACCCGGACCGCAACAAAGGGAACTCTTTACTTTATACATGAGACTGTCAAATTGCAGGACCTATCCAAGATTAGATCTCCAAAACTGTTTGAATTGTGGGAACAACCACAATAAAGCCCTTTTAAGGAGTATGGAGTACAGAATGAAAGACAAAACTAAATTATAATAAATTACCTCAGTTAGCTAGCAGAACCAATAGTGCATAAAACGAACTTCGGGTGATGTACGTTCCACGCACCATTGGTTAGCCACTGACCCCAATCTATTTCATTCCATCCTCCTACGAAAAAAAAATACAGATCATATATTGTGCTCTTAACAAATTAAAACCACAATAATGATCTGCTATTTTTTCCATAAACATTAAATGAAGTCTATTAAATACTTAATAACAACAGAAGCAACCCACCAAATTTAACAAAGATAAATATAATGCACTGGGAAACCACTTGAAGTATTTTCTTTAGAAAACACTTCAAGTCCACCTCCCAGTATATAATATTTATGAATTTCAATAAATATCTAACCATTTCATTTGTTCTGGTGCTCATACAAACAAAAACAATTAAATTGATTGACTTTCAAATTCTTCCAAGATTTGTGCACTAGACTGTCTCCTAGCCATATAAGTCTTATACTCTTCTCTTTTATTGGCCATTGACACACGCTTAAAACTCCTCAGCTCACTGTCATTAATATTAGACGGCTTTTGCCTTGGTGGCAAAGCCAAACGACAGTCGCCAGGAGCAAGATAATTTGGGTTAGGTTTCTTCACAAACTCAAATTTGCTCCTGACGCTGCCGTGGGCATTCAAATGTGACCGTTTGTTTTTCTTTTGAAAGATCCTGCCACAGGAAACACATTTGTATAGATTTATATAACTCCTATGACTCTTGATAAAATGTTCCATATATTGAGCATATGTGGAGAAAAAGGACATAGAGGGGCAAGAAATCACGTTGCACATCATTCCCAGCCTAGGAAAATGGAAGTCCCCATAGATGTGCAGAAACTCTTCTTCCTCCTCAATTGGAACAGTTACTTGTAAATAGTCTGTCATGATGCCTGGAACTAGATAGAAACATAGCTTAAATATCTACAGAATATATCAACCCATTATGAGTCCTATAAAGGGCAGAGAATTCACTACGATGATCTCGTTGTTTTATTAATTTATTGGAAACTGACTAGTCCGTCCGTCTTGAGACCCCGCTCAATACTGGCCGACCAGATAAAAAAACATTTTTTTTATCTTAACTGTGAATTCAATACCAAGCCTTTATACATTCCTTTGCCATCGGATTCAACCGACACAAGAAAAATAAGACAAGTATGAGCTTTATAAATAAAATATTAAACAATCACAGATTCCTGATGAACCTATAAGTATGTGAGTAGGTCAAGTCCTAACTTACGGGGAGTAAATTTGCCTTGGCTTTACAATACGCCCAACCCGGGTTCTGACAGGGGATGGATTAGGACTACTAACGGGTTCAGGTAGTGGTTCAGGTTCATTTAATATGCTCTCCTCCTCATAGGTTACATAGAGGTCAGGGTTTTGCTCTTCCCACTGGTAAGAGTCGGTGGGGCCTTCTTCTTCACTGACATTGACAGGAATCCCATCAAGCCCTACCCAGGGTCGGGGACTATTTTCGCCCAAATATGCCTTAAGGTGGTCGACATGAACGTTAAACCTACGGGACGTCGGGTCCCTCTGAATAGTGTATGTCCAGTCGGATATCTTACCCACGATTAAGTACGGACCAGTCCAGGCCAAATGCAACTTTTTATTTGCTTCGGGCGGATAGTGTCGCCAAACGAACCTACCTATTTCAAACTGTTTTTCTTCCGCAGTACGGTCATAGTAATATTTCTGTCGTTTAGCAGCCTGTTTTATGTTATTATGAGCCGTTTGAAACGCAGATTGCATGGCTGATTGTAACCATTCGGCATATGCTATTGGGCATTCGACGCTAACTCGATCTGTGGGAGGGCCGTACATGAGATCTATGGGGCAGTTTATTTCTTGTCCAAACATAAGCAAGTTTGGTGTACATTTAGTGCTTGCGTGTACTGATGCTCGGTACGCCATCATTAAGTACGGTAAGTGATCGTCCCAGTCCTTCGTGTTGTTTGCACAAAATGTAGTTAACATCTGCTTTAACGTCCTGTTAAATCGTTCTATGATTGAATCACTTTGAGGCCTGTATGGGCACGTCCGCGTTTTGTTTACCCCTAGTAACCTACATACTTCGTGGAACAAGTTAGATTCGAACTCGCGTCCCATATCTGAGTGTATTTGTTCTGGGCAGCCGTACCTGCAAATTATTTCAGTGACGAGCTTATCAGCCACAGTCAAAGCTGTATGGTTAGCTAATGCGAAAGCTTCTATGAACTTGGTAAAATAATCGCCAATAACAACAATATATTCCATGCCATTGTCACTTATTGGAAGCGGCCCAAATATGTCTAGCGCTATGACCTGAAATCGACGAGTAACTTCGATTTGTTTTAATGGAAAGCGACCTAACCCTGGTCCAGGTTTACACCGTGCACAGAGATCACAGGCCGTGCACCACCGCTGAACAGTCTCACCTATATTTGGCCAGTAGAACCGACGCTTTATCGCTTCTACTGTCCTGTCTCTACCGAAATGACCAGCTGTTCTATTTTGGTGTAATTCAGTAAATATGTCCCTTCTCATAGACTCAGGGGCGACTAAGGTGAGATAACTATGCTCCTCCCTCATGTATCTTTTATATAACACCCCATGCTTGATTTCTAGCAGGTCCCATTGATTATACAAAGTTTTAACATTTTGTGCACAGTTAATGAGAGTCTCTTTCGGGGGCCTTTCATTTTTTTCCTTGCTCCTTAACACAGGGGTGATACTAGGGTCCTCTAACTGCAAATTTCGCAATTCCTCGTGAGATTTAGCACTTATCCAGTTGGGTAAGGGGTCAATGTCTATAGGCCTATCGTCGGGCGCGATGGTTGATGGGTGTGGTTGCCCCTCGGCACGATAAGTTCTCAAGGAACTGACAACGGACGCGTACCCATCAGTAGACTGTGAGTCCGGTTGTTGCTGATAGGGGCTAAGCTCCTGTCCGTCATAACACGGGCTATGAGGCCAATCGGAGCCTCTTTCAATGCAGTCTACACATGTTTCACGTTTACACTTACGCGGGCGAATTCTGGATAGTGCATCCACGTGCTTCATGGCGCTACCTTTCCGATGGGATATGGTAAAGTCATAGGTGTCTAAGACGGTGAGCCATCTGCTTAACATACCATCTGCGTCTTTGAAGTTTTTAATCCATACCAAGCTGGCATGATCGGTGCGAATCTCAAAAGGCCTACCCATAAGGTAGTGAGAATAGTATCTCACGAAAAAGATCACTGCATAAAGTTCGCGCATAGTGGTACAATAGTTCTGCTGTGTTTTAGTCAAGGTTTTGCTGCCATATGATATTACCACTTCCTTTCCATCTTGTTCCTGTGATAAAATGGCACCGATGCCGTATCCTGACGCATCTGTTTGTAGAATAAATTTCCCATTACGGTTGGGGTAAACTAGCAGCGGAGGTGTTATTAAACTGCGTTTCAACTCATTAAATGCATCTTCACATTTTTCATCCCATTTGAATTTCACTGACTTCCTGGTGAGATTATTCAATGGGTGTGCTATCTCTGCACAATTTGGAATGTACGAACGGTAAAAATTTACAAGGCCTAGAAAACTTTTCATCTCTGTACGATTTTGAGGTCTGGGCCAGTCTTGAATTGCTTCCGTTTTCGCGGGATCACAACGGGTCCCATATTCAGTGGCTATGTGACCAAGAAATGCCACCGAGCGCTGGAAAAATTTGCATTTACTTGGCTTTAATTTTAAATTTGCTGCCTTAAGACGGGAGAAAACGGCCCTTAGGTTACTTAGGGTGGTATCAAATGTTGAGCCAAAGATTATCACGTCATCTAGGTAACATATACATTGTACCCATTGCAAATTTCCAAGAACCCGTTCCATAACACGCTCAAAGGTGGCCCCCGAATTACAGAGACCAAAAGGTAACACTAAGAAGTGAAATAAGCCACGTGTGGGTGTTGTAAAGGCTGTCTTTTTCTTGTGGCTTGGCTCCATGGGTATCTGCCAATAACCGGCGGCCATATCGATGGTATTATACCACCTTGACCCAGAAAGTGTGTCAAAAATTTGTCTTATGTTGGGTAAAGGATAAGCATCTTTTTCAGTTACCGCGTTGAGGCCACGAAAATCTATAGCAAATCTGTATGTTCCGTCCGATTTTCTAACGAGACAAATAGGGGCAGACCATGGGCTGTCACTAGGTTCAATCACCTTCTGTTGCAACATTTTATCTAATTCAGTTTCAATGATTTCGCGCTGTGCAATAGGGCATTTCCTAGGGGGAATCTTAATTGGTTTTGCATCGCCAGTTTCAATTTTATGATATGCCAGGTCTGTTTGCCCTAATTTTCCATCTGGACCAACAAATATGTCTTGAAACTCATGAATTAGCTGGCTAAACTGTTGCTTTTGCTCGGCTGTAAGCTCGTCAGACAGATTATCTACTAATGGTTTCAAATGATCTGGTAAGGTACCACAATCACCAGAGTCCTTGGGGGTGCAAGAGCTTTCCTCAACTGAACATACATGACCCACTACTTCCCCTGCCTTTAGCTTAATGGGTTTGTCTGTCAAATTTAAAACTGAAACTTGGGACTCCCCTTCATTATTTATCAGTGACCTAGCTATCAGTAACCCCCTCTTTTGGTTACTACTCAAGGGTTCAACTAAATTCATAGCTTCATATATTGGGTAGTCTGTGGAGGCTTTCACAAACAATTCAGATTCAGGGGGAACATGGGTGGTTTTGTTTATCAAAATCTTGGCTACTTGATTTGAACTACGTTTGAAGAGTCGTATCACGCCATCTTTTGTATACCAGGACAAGTTTTTCCACTTGAGTTGTCGCCCATAAGAGTCAATGAAATCTTGACCTATAATTCCTGCGTTGCCTTGAATGTTCGCTACTAAAAACACCCAGTTATATGTTTTGACCTCAGTAGCAAACTTGAAAGTTCCTTGGCCTAATATCTCCAAAGTGGTCCCGTTTGCAGCAACAAAATGTGTTTTTGTAGGAGCTAAGCATGGCCTTTCAGGTGACATTTTGTTATAAATTTCTTGCGAAATTATGCTTATAGGAGAACCTGTATCAAATAATAATGGAACCTTCAAATTTTCTACTTGAGCATGGAGATACCAACAAGCATTTGTGGCATTGTCGATCGTCAACGGCTCTGATAACGTCGCTTCAGCCTGCACTTGAGTGGGTACATGATGGCCTACAGTATACTGTGTTTGATTGTCTATAGTCTCGCAATTTGATTGGGTTGCAATAGGTGCTTCCGCTTCGCGCACAGTACTCTCAGTACTTTGATTATCTAATAAGCTTAAAGATTCGCTACTCAGATTGTCTGTCTTTACCCCTTGATCATTAAATGATTCATATTGCCCCATACTACGTTCCATTATTTCTATAGTCCGCTGAAAGTCAATACTATCAGTGCTTTGATTGTTAATTTGTGCATTGTTCCCGTCAGTCTGCTGTCTGGATCCTATGGGAGCTATTATATGATTGTTAGGAATGATTGTAGGGTCCTGCGCAAAAGTGACTTTAGCATATGGCCTTAATTTATCTAAGGCTACCCCGTTGGCCCCGGGGGCAGCCCTTAGAAGTTTTCCTGATCATATGTTTGCTCATATGTAGGGCATCGCGATGCTATATGACCCTCCTGGCCACAACGGAAGCAAATGATTTTTGATAGACCCCTTCGATCATAATTAGGCCTATTATATGTATGCTCCCTTCGTGATTCATTTCTGTAGTTGGTCTCAGACCGATAATTTTGATTTTGATTGATTGCGTTGGCCGTCTCGTTATAGGGCTTGCGGGCACGCTCCGGTTGTCCCATCACTGATTCAAAATTATGTGCGAATTTCAGGACCTCATGCAAAAGACCGCTTTCTGTTTCCTTGCACATGTTTAAATTAAGTTGAAGGTAATTTTTGCATTCGCGATTTCCTATGCCGTCCACGAACTGTTCTACGATCAATCTGTAATAGATGCTACCCCTCTCATTGGGATAAGCTCTCTCAGCGAGGTACTGAAGTTCCTGTATGAACTTATCTAGTGTTTCATTCTCTTGTCTACGGCGGCCCTTAAACTTGACGCGATAAAGTGCCTCATTGGAAGTGATTCCAAACCTTTGAGCAAGAGCGGACTTAAGCAGATCATAATCTTTTGAGACCTTTAACTGTAAGGTGTCAACAAACTCTAAAGCATTTCCCCTTAACGCTATCATTAGGCGACTACATTTAGTAGAATTATCCCATTGGTTAAATTCCGCTATCTTTTCAAATAGGGATATAAATGTGTCCCATTTATCGCGACCATTATATGTGGGAGCCTCGATATCATCTTTCTTACATGGGTGAAACGATGTTGTAGGTGTCTGCACCCCTTGGGTAACGGTGTTACTATTGTCCGACGTCGGGACCGCATTATCCAGCCAGTCACTGGTGAAAAACCCACTATCAGGTAAAAAGGGATTATTATTCCTGGACGCCCGCGCTGTGTTATCTGCCCCTTTGTCGAACATATTAGTGGACTGTGAATTCCCAGGGGCCCTAGAGAATAAATTTAAATTCCGGGGGTTGTTGCTCATTAGATTTGAATTGTTATATGAACCTCGATACCCTTGGGAATGGGGTAATGGGATAAGCGGATTCGTATCATTCTGGTGCGAATTGCCCCCATCCATATTCCAAGGGGAAATACTCTCTGAAACGGAAAATGTGACCGTTTTGGGTGAGGTCGTCTGGCTAGTATTGTATGACTGGGCAGACGATTCCCATAAAGGAAATGTCTTTTTTACACCTGTATTCTGCATAATGTCCAGAGAGCTTGCAGCTGTGTTACACCACTTATTGGACATCCCACCCATACTATCCTCAGTTATATCCCTGTTAAATGGGTTGAGAGGCGAGAACGCCGTATCAATCTTATGCCTTTGTGTTTTCCATGTTTCATTATATCCTGGGGGTGCTCTGCCTGGGCTGTGCCATGTCTGTGATACTCTTGGAACCCCCCTATTCCTTGGTATACCTGGGGTGTCCCGGGTTGCATAGTAGTGTAGGTTGCTGGACAAATACTTGTTAAGGGGGCATAACTGTATTGACTGGTTTCACCAGGGCTTAATTCTTTATACTGTCTTATAGGTTGCCTTGGGGTAAAGCGAAACCCTGGGTCAGGCGTGCTTATCATTCTTGGCTTAAAGTTACTATTAAAAGGATATGCCGTTGTGTTATTTGATGTTTAAATGGAATCCAATACATGCATTTAATATTTAACTTTAAACCTGTTGAAATATCTCCAATTTTCCACACCCTACTCGCAGCGCCAAAATGTAACCGATTTTGAGTTCTCTTTGCTGTGATTGTGGCCTTTCCCGAGCCGTGTGGTGTATGCAACGTTATAAAGTGCAGTCTGATCCGAACCTAGTCAAGCCAGATTGAACCAGACCACCCTTGCATTGGACTTGCCCGCGCCGGACGGTTACACTCCTTAAGTTCGGACACAGGGTGTGGGTTGGAGGGCTGTGAAGGCAATTATTACAAATAAAAGGTTTAACAATTTATTTTAAATTATACTACCCGTATGTTCAACAATGAATTTCTAGCACTTGAATGATGGATCAAACAGCAAAATTGATATACCAAAAACAAGACAGCACCAACCAACGGTCAGTATGATCTTATTCTGAATAATAAATTAAAGGGAAGACAGCGCTAGCCGACGGCCAGCAGGATCTACCCTGCCCTTAATAAGTGTATACGAACCAAGGAGACGCTAGTGCCAACCTGCGGTCGGCGTGTCCCCTACAGTACACAATATATGCTACTTAAAGCTGCTCCCAGAAAATAGTAAAATTCACTATTTGTATGGGAAAGCTATTAAAATTAAACAAGTGCCAGACATTCTATAATAGACAATAAATATATATTGCACCATTTAAACCACTCAAACTATGAGTATATGTAATATAGGTTGCTATGGAGTATAAAACCTCGGACAGACCTGCACCGGTCAACATGCTCGCACAGAAGCAAAATTATAACGCATTATGCTATATAAAGTCATAAGATAAAGGGAGAGTATTAATTAATTACCTCCCTTAAGTATATAAATACATCGCTGCTGTTCGGGTATCTCCGACACGGAGAAACCCGGACCGCAACAAAGGGAACTCTTTACTTTATACATGAGACTGTCAAATTGCAGGACCTATCCAAGATTAGATCTCCAAAACTGTTTGAATTGTGGGAACAACCACAATAAAGCCCTTTTAAGGAGTATGGAGTACAGAATGAAAGACAAAACTAAATTATAATAAATTACCTCAGTTAGCTAGCAGAACCAATAGTGCATAAAACGAACTTCGGGTGATGTACGTTCCACGCACCATTGGTTAGCCACTGACCCCAATCTATTTCAGTTTTGTGACGAGGCAATGGCCAGTGCTTTGCGATTATAGATTTTTAATGTACTTTGTTACTGTAAAAATATGTGTATGTTAACGCTAAAAGATTTGACAGTTGAGTTGCCACCCATTTTGGGTGTACATTTGAGTGTACATTTAGAAACGCTTTCCTACTAAAATAACGCTACTTGAGGCCAACATTTCACCAGTGTTAAGTGTAAATCAGTAATCCCTGTTATTACAAAACAGTACAAAAGTTTAATACATCAAGACCAGTGGCAGTCTGGCTGCCACCAAAATTGGTGCTAAGTTACACTTATTTCTTTTACAGTGTAGAACATATTTCTTCATCTTCTGTACTTTGTAAGAGCGAGCATCGTCTGGGCGTTTACTGATCACATACACAATATCAAAATATACTGTATTTTACCCAATTGTAACTGAACGCGTTAAGGGTGCAAAGATCAGGAATCGATACAATCAAGTACCACACCTGACCCAGGATACCAATGGGAAAGTGACAAACTCACAGTTGGACACCACAAACGAGAGCCAAGAGGTCAGCCCTTTCCCAGCAAGTGACCACAAGGCACAAATAAACAGACGCACAAAGGCATGGCAAACACAAGACAGAAAAAAAACATAAAAGATCCACAAAAGAAGTACCACCTTGGAATGGTCAGTAAAATATTTCACTGGAGGGCTTAAACCGGTTTAACGGCGCCAACCTCACCCTAAATTCAGATGTGGATCAAGACACATAGATATTTTGTTTGCATGAAAGACCCCTAACTTATCAATGCATCATCTCCCAGAACATGTAAATCAAGATATAACAAGGAGATAAAGCAAAGATAAGGACTCAACAGTAAATAAAACTGAATACCGGAGCAAAAGAATTCCAACAGGTAAACCCGGTGGGCCCGACAAACAGCCAAAGCATCAGGCCCCTACCATCTCATCAATAAATAAGTCTTTAAGTCAGAACCGTCATAGAGTCTGAAGGCCGACCCACCGGCATGCAATTAAAGAAGAAAGCAAAGTTGCCAACTCTGATTGGGTTGACCACCAAGCATGCAGTCTGTTGCAATACATTAATGTTTTAGCCAATATTTTTATAAGGGGAAATGATTTTAATGAACTGAGCTGAAAAATTATTAGAGCCAACAATCTTTTTCAATTTATACACCAAGTCACCATAGAATCCAGGTTTCGAAAGTCCTTGGCGCAAGAGAAATTTAAGTCAAACTTGGAATTTAGATATCAAATCATTGTATCGTCTATAAAATTTTGAAAAGTTTCAACAAAACTTACCATTTTGCTTTTGCAATGCACTTAATGCATTTAGATACACACGTAAAAACTACCCCGATATAGGTATAAGGTAAGAAATGACTTAGGTACGGGTTAACTAAGGTAGGAGTTGACCAAAAATTGGTACAAGTTGACTTTGATATGAGTTGACTAAGGTACGATTTGACCAGTTACCCTACCTAAAGGATATATCTGGTTTTCAGCTAAATCAATACAGTGTTTCCTAACCCTGTGTAGAAAGACCCTGCTACAAAAACGAATACTAAATGAATAAGTAGACTATGTGTGGGCTCATTAGATAGCATTACATGCTATGAATTCCTGAGCTTTTCATTTGGATTCTCTTCAGCCAATATCAGACCCCATGCTGAGTTAACAGCAGTGTTATCACCAGTATGCCCCGGTTATGCATTGACAATCATTCTTTTCTCTTAATACACATGCCAGCTTTTTGTAAAAAAAACATGAAAGCATCAATGTCCTTTTCTAGCGACTGTAAATCCATGCCTACTTTTCTAGAGATTTGAGCTAAGAAGCGGTGGACATCATGGAAGATAACTTACCTTTAACAGTTCATTTGTCTCAAAAGCAGAAGCAGCTTCATTTTCATGTGATGAAAATACTCCACATATTCAATTATTATTTTTTCCCAACTATACCTATGCACCAAAAACAGCATAGTTCATGCAAAGAGTTAAGCAGTTTCACTTACTTTTAACGCAATAAAGCAAATTTGCCTTTCCTGATGGATTACAATGCAAATATTGATGAGATAAATGTAGCAAATTTTGGTACACGATCTTATGTTCCAAAATATGAGCTTTCACTTTAACACACAGGTTTTGATGGGGAAGATAGAGCTGGTTGCTTTGCTTAATTTGTCTTTCTGGTGTCTCGTGATGGTTGAGTGGCTCTTCCTCGCGGTGTCATGAGGTTGTCTGCGGTTTGTGACTGTGGTATTTCCTGATCATACTCACTTGCTATTTTTGCAAAGCAAATCAACATGAGCATAGGGATTTGTAGTTATTCAGGCTAACATTTACATGTAAATGTGTATTTACAAACGTTCACGTTACAGGTTGTTTGTTTGTTTTGTTGCTTTACGTCCCAAGTCAACAGTTATGGTCATGGTGGGATGGTCAGTTCACCTAACCATGCTTATTTCCTGGGCAAGCTTGAACAAGCATTTAACCAGTACTTCGTGCACATACTTTCGCTTGTAACTGACAACACTCCCTCTTGAATGATTCAGTTTAAGGGAGGAGAATGACCGTAGAAATTATTTCATAATCAATCTCCACGAAAGTATGGGACCGGGCAAGGATGAAACTTGCGACCCCTGGATCTGCAGTCAAACTCGCATCTGTTGCCAAACACGTTACCGAATGCGCTATGCGGCCTGGTATTACAGGTTGTCCATACACCTTGTGAAACCACAATTAGCATTACTTGTATAAACCTCTGCATACTGGCGTTTCTAATGAAGTGCTATTGCAAACAGTGAAGACCCAGATGAAATACTGCATAACGCAGCATTTCATCAGGTCTGCTTTGTTTAAGAAAGAAATACAGCATAATCTGTTATTATTAGTCCGACGTGTGACCCCTTAAACCATATAGTGGACAGTCCCATCCTTATTGCATCATATTATATGGGGAAATACATTATTTTACAAAAGGTTAAGAAAGCATAATCTCTTTCAATTTCAAATTTTTAATGGCACTCTAACTACACAACTAGGCTAGTACTACTACCTGCAACTACTGTGGTTTTTGAGTACAGCGGTTCTCTAACGTGTAACTTACGAGCCCCGAAAGCGAGAACGGCAGGAACAGGTCAAAACGTCCTGAAGTCAAAACTCCCCCAATTTGTTACTGGTAAAAATCGGCATAAACCTGGTCATTTTCATAAGATGCGTGTTACCTTTAAAAAACTAAGAAAAAAATACTGTTTGACATTTAGAGAGCTTGTTTCATTGAAAAATGTTTGTTTATTTTAACAAATATTATGATGCTGAGTAAAAATCAATAGAGTACTGTCCTGCCAGACAAGAGTGACAGCGACACCATGTTTTGTTTACAAAGTTATTGGGGATTTACCTTCCAAGATAGGATTAATTTACAAGTGATCTAGCTCAAGTGATAGCACAGAGAAATACCGGTAGTAAACGTGATGTGTACTGTACAAGTTAATGTCGGTTCAAAGATAGATGAGAATCGGTGTAAACAAAAATATAAACTAATCCAGGTAATGGGTATTTTATACAGGTATATTACATACACTGCCTCTAACCTGAACTGATATATTTACCGTTAATTACATGTTTCAATAAATTATGGTATAGTCCTATTATTATGCATCTTTGGATCGACTGTACTTAGCAATTGTAAACAAACTATTCCATAACTGTCACTCTTGATTGGCACGACAGTACATGCATCTATGTAGTGTGCAGAGGAGTGACGTAATGTGGGCACTTGACTCGCTACAACATAATATTTTTATATGCATAGATATGGAACAGCATGTACATATAAGGTTGCGTCACATTGTAATTTTCCGGGAAGTGGTGAGATTTCCACTTTTAATAAAACATCTTTAGTTTTCAAAATATCATGCTTTTCCTGTCTGAGTAACTTGGTTCTGGATTAATTTAGTCAACCTGTCAAAGTAATAGTCCCAGCCTGAGTCCAGTATCTTTAAAAAATAGCATAAATAGTCATTTGATCCGTAATACCCAGGCTCTCTCCATATCTACATGTACATTTTGCTATTATACAGTGAAGGTTTAAAACAAATAATAAAGGGTTTTATGATACATTGCATAAGCTAGGTAGTCTCCATCCAAGCTAAACTAATTTCGTATTTTTACAACAGCAGAATCTAGGGTAAATATTAAACGCCCAGTGACTTTGCTTTGCTATGCATTACTTTGTGACCATTCTAGTTTTGCAATCATATTGAAGAGGAAGAGAAAGCTGGTTGCTTTTCTATTATTGTCTTACAGATGTATTGTTACTTTAAATATTGTGTGGCTCTTCCTCACGGTGCCGTGGGTTGGTCTGCAATATGTGGTTGTGGTTTTTCCTGATCATTCTCACTTACTTTTGGCTTCTGTCCGTTCTAAGGCGGTGGTTCTGCTTTTGTTTATTCATTGTTTGTTGTTGCTCCCAATGTTTGTGGGGGTTTAGCGTTAGGTCATTGTTTTATTTTGCAGTACTTTGCGTCTTTTTTAGTTTTGCAATCATCTCGCTGAGGAAGAGAGAGCTTTACTTTCGTTGTGTTCTGAATGTCATGTTCCTGTTATCGCAATATCTAACAATAGGTGGCACGACCATCGCATACTGAGTCACTGACCTATCTGATTTGAGCATTGTGGGTGCATGCCACATACTTGTTTACCGATAGCGTCATCAAATCATGTGATTCGTCCAATTGGTTGATTCAAACTTGTTATCAATCTGCGTCATCACGTGTAACTAAAAACGCTTTTTTGACCTGGCCATGCTGGACAAGTTTCAGAATATGTTTTAGTGTAAAATTATTATCATTGTATCGCTAAATACTGTAATACCAATCATATATTGACATAAAGCCGACTTTTTAATCGTGATGTGCCTTAGCAGACAGGTTGATTCTTTGAGTATCCCGCCTTCGCAGAAATGCCTGTTATCGTTCTTTTTCTCTTCTTTGCGGTGCCATGGGTTGGTTTGTACATAATATGTGAGAGCTTAAGCAGACCAGCTTTAGAAATGCTGACATCTGTCATTACTGGGGTTGAGTTCCTAACACCATCAGGTAATTCAGTTGGTGGAATGACCTTGTCGTCAATTAGGTCTTGTACTTTCATTAGTTAAAGATCTCGCAATGAAAGTTGGGACAGGGGAGTGAACACAGATTGGAACTGCTGGTTTAAAATAGCAGCCTTTTCCGTTGTTTCAGTGCACAACTGTTCATTTCTTTTTGAGTGGGGGAATACCTTTTTGATCAGTCCTGGAATTTTCCATGGTAAACAAGCCACCAGTGTTCGAGTGATTGAAGTTTTACTGTATAATATAGTCTACTCATTACCTCAAAGTTCTTGGGATAAGACTTTTCACATTGACTTACCCCAAAAGTATTCATTTTTCTGAAAAACCCCAAAATATTGAAATTCGAAATTTTGAACCCCAAAATATGACCCAAGCCTACGTATGTGTGAAAATATCAGAGTACCCCCCCCCCACACACACACACACACATAGGGACCAAGTATGCAAGTGATACATGGAATTAGGGTGGGATTGGATGCAAGAACAAGATCCAATATATTGTCTTATCTTGTTGGTCCAATCACACGTTGGACTAGGTTGAAGTCGTCAAGTTTGTCCTCAAAGCAGAACATGAATAAATAAAATGTTCAACTAGTCACTAACAAATTATCCAAGGTGCTAAAACTGAACTAAAATATACTAACTCATATATACTATTGCCATAAAGTTAAGCATATTCCATTTTATAACACCACTTAGGTTTTAGAAACGGTAAGAACGGAAACTTTTGATAGATACCAAAACTTTTTGTGGTAGACAACAAAAGCAGAATACCAGCGATATGATAAAGAAAAGCCTTGGAATCTCTGACGTGTTTATAGCTGCAAACACCTTACAAAATAACCCATAAATTTTACAAAATTCAATGAAAACAGCATGGAGGCCATGAGTCAGCAAAACTTTTACAATAAGGCTGCAAAAGTTGTAATTTCTTCAAAACTTTCTCTTTGGAGCATACACTTTCAGGATCTGGTGCAAAAAGTTACAAAATGGCTCATAATAATCCACCACTTCGGGTTTATGCTGTGTATAGCTTTCACACTGTCTAATAACAATTGGCACATTTTCATCATTAAATTCACTTGGTGCATACGTTCAAGACATATAATCCTGTCCCACTCATGCAGTAGAGTCTAGCAAAATTCACAATGGTTTTGATATGGCTAGTTCCCAGTTTCAAACACGTCAGCCGAGCTTGTCACACACATGTTAGATAGGGTTCAAGTCCGGCAGCAAGCTCGGCCGTGGAAGACTAGTGATGTTCTGTTGATTTTTTTTATTCCTCGATGATGCGAGTACAGTGAGGTCTTGCAATGTCATTTTGGAGCACCATGTTCTGGCCATCTAGCGAGTCCAAGGGTGACCTAACACCAGATTCCAGGATTTCGTCCTGGTACTTTTGAGCGTTCAAGTCTCAGTAACCACCTTTAACTGTATCATATGGTCGTCAGATAATGCACCACGTGCCATAATGCTTCTGTAACAATTCAATGCACTCAAGAATCAATGTAGATCGTTTTCTTTTTGTAATACTGTCACTCTCTCTATGTTCTTTCAAAGGTCTGCTTACACCACTCTGGGACACGTTCAATACCCTTGCAATGTCATCTAGTTTCATACCAGCGTTCCTAATTGCAGTTTTAGACATTCTGTCCTCTTTCTTCGTTGTAGATTTATCCAACATACGCGTTTTAAGGCTATTTCATGGATCAACAGCAAAAGAAATTCATTTTTGCATATCAACTCCTGGACAGTACTGTGTCGTAAGCTTCCTGTTCATGGACAGTAGTGAATGAAACTAATCGAACTTATCCAAATTTGGTAGCCAAAAGTATGTGCACCTGTTGAATAAAATTCAAAACTCAAATTACTTTTCATTACTTCGAAAATCGGGATCGTATAAAAAATATGCTTAACTTTATGGCAATAGTATATGTTCCAGTTTCAGCATTAATGCTTATTAATAGATAGAAGTCCAGGGGCTGACGTTACTAATGGCCGAGCTTGTAAGGACCAGGTTGGTAAGGGACCGAGTGTGTTGGGGAATAAGCTTGTTAGGGACTGAGATGTCCAGTATCCGGGACGTTGGGACGTTTGGCCAATTCGCTGACGTTTTGACATGGGGACGATTTGTCTGCAATCCGAGAACCGAGAGTGTAGTTCGTACCATGCATTTACACAACCAATATGGCAGCCTCCATGGACTCTGGCGATTCTAGCAGTGAGGACGAAAATCACGCTCTGTTTCGAGAAGCTGCCATTGACAGTGCTCAGTTGTTTAGCTGTAATAAATAAACCTTGATAATTTATCTATTACATCTTTAAAATTTCTGTTTATATGTTTTTTTGCAAATAATTCTTTCTTGCACACCGGATAGGGACATCTGAGATTTTACCCTGGGTTAGAAAATCTTATCTTACCCATGCTATCTTACCCAGGCTCTCACGTGAGGGCTAAATACATTGGTTGTTTTGGAACGCACATACATGGTCGTCAAGTGACGTCATTGTTATGTCAAAGTGATGTCATCATAACATTACTTCATGGGTTACTTCAATCTTCTGAAGCTCTTTCAGCTAGTATGTATTTATCCCCCGATCCTGGTTTGACATGTCGCATCTCAGCATATTCAGGAACTTCTGGGAGCCTTTTCTTAAGAATAATTTGTGATATCTAATGTCAAGCAAGAAAAAAAATCCATTATTCCGGTGAGAGTAGGATAGAAAAATCCATCCCTTGGGATCACCGTTTGTCATCACTCGACAAGTCTCGTGATGCCAATGGGTGAATTCGTGACAGATTTTTCTATCCTACCCTCACACTCATGATAGATTTTTATATTCTTTAGATTCTGCAACACCCCCTCGCTAGGATTATGTGCAGGTTGATTACGCCTTACAGTCACAGTACTAAGTTTAAGAAAAAGGGAAGATGATAATAGTTGTTAAAAGTAAACATACAAGAAGAGATAAAAACAGTTTATGTTGAGTTTCGGATGTGATGAGTATGCGCCCGTACTGCCACACTGTACTGGTCCAGAGTTGGCAGAAGTACGATCTGGGCTGGAAGCTGATTCCAATATACAACAGTTGAGGGGAAAAGGCAAATTTGTAATAATTTGCTGTTGTATGAATCTGACCTAATGCTATGCCGTGTCGATCTCATTGGTTGTTCAAAGAATGGTGGCTATGGCAACCAGGCCATGTATAATTTTAAACATCATAATAACTTTAGCATCCATATATTTCATCAATTTAGCACATCACATTTCCAAACTGCTCATATAGGCTAAACAAAGATTTATTAGACTATCACAGATACCAAATAAAGTCAACGGTCTATGCAAAGTCTACAATATAAAATCCTATGTTCCCAGTTTAAAGAAAGATCTAGACTGATTGCCTGCTAGTTTAGAACTGACTGCTGAACCCCTAAATTTGGGTCCTAGGAAAACTCCATTTATCCGAAAACAGCCAATGAAAAATATACTTTTAGAAACGTCCAACCAAAATATTCTCAAATTATAACCAATGGAATTCATTTTAGAATTTACTGCATGAGGCGTATTAAAGTATTATGCTGGAAGATAGTTGCTTAAAACTCAAGTGGCTCATATCAAATCATTTATTTCAGAAAATCACTAATCATTAAAAGTTTGACCGCTTAATCGCTTACAATAAAATATTTGCCCAATCAATAAATTTCACCTGTTAATCAGTAAATTAAATTTACGTGAACAAAAGCACATTTTGATTTGAACAAATGGTAGCCGAATGAAGGTCAAAAGGGTTGCAGAATGCTCCCCTTGGAGCATTCTGCAATACTTTTGACCTGCATTAAGCGATAATTGGTCTTGAAAACCAATTTTTGGTCTTCTTTTTTGAGAGGCCGTACAAGACAGGTTTTACTGTATCATCAGCAGTCAATATACATATGCATACAAGTGTCTGTGTCAGTGTGTAGGTAAAGTATACTACCCCAATGTCATCTGTGTTTAGTTTGATATGCTTGAGCCCATCATTTCAGAAAAAGACCCACTATTTTTTGCTCCATAGGTCACTTCAGCCCGCCAATCTTGAAAAAAATCTGAAGCCCTGCTTACAGTAATTGATGGGATCAGAGATCACCCCTGCAAAACTGGAAGAAAAACATTTTGCAAAGAGCTAGGCGTTAAAATTGAGACAGAAGAGTAGACCAGCTATATGGTGTACATCTTAGATTTTACCCCTCTTGAAGACATTTTCATTTTAACGCCTAGAAGCCTGGCTAATTGTTGTACATACTGCTGCAGAATTGGCAGCTAGCTGTAAACAGACATTATCAGCTGTATAACACAATTTGTTGATTGGTCTTGGAAGCAGACATTTGCTTAGAGTGCTATAGTTACAAATAGGGTGCAGTTGCTCAGTGGTTGAGTGTTGGCCTTGAGATTGCAGGGGTTGCTACTATAAGCCACACCAGAGGCAATATGTTGTGTCCTTCAGCAAGACATCCTATCCTCACTGCTTAGTACTGGTTCAACCCAGGAAAACATCCCAACATTACTGAAAAATTGTTGACTGGGATGTTAAGTATCAGCTCAAACAAATAGGGTCCTGCTTTAACCTTTTGTTTTATTTATAGGGAACAAGGAGTCTGGAAACAAATCATTAATTGATGGAAAAATGGAAAAGAGGCCATCTTTGAGGTAAATAGATCACCCTTACATTACAACTACCTGTGTGTATCCTGTGTGTATTCTCCTAAACATTTGAGAGCTTTGAAACACTTGCATGCTGGCTAATTTTTCATGATTTTTTTGTCATCTGCTGACTTTTTTCAAAATTACTATTTTCAAACAATTCTTTCAGGAACACTTTCAGAGTGTCAAATAGTTTGGATCCAGATCAAGCCCGACCTTTTGTCGGACCCGATCTGGGTACAAACTTTTTGCAAAGATCAGCTTTTATCTAAAGACCGGAATTAAGTCAAGGTTAAAAAACTTTAGGACATATCCAAAAATGCCTACATCATTTTAACTTTCAATCTTTGTGGTTAGTTTGGATTTTTTAAACTCCATTGCAGCAATAAAGGTCTTAAGTCACTGTACAGTCCATTAATTTTTAAAGCGCCAATCACGACTGCAGCGGGCGACAGATTTTGCGACATCTTTCCTGATTTTCAAAAAAAAAAAAAAAAAATAGGTATGATATTTCATAAGAAATGTCTGCCAGCAGACAATTCTCATGAAATATCATGCCTTATTGGTTATTTTTGAAATGCAGCGAAATTTGAAATTGTCTTCTGCTGCAAATTATAGGTGGCATGTTATGGGTTAATTTGAACCATTTTCACCCAATTAAAAGAACAATAATGCAAACCTTTTTAGCCGTAGCAAAATCAAAATGTCAGAAAAACCAAATTACATTGTACCAGGTTGCAGATCATTCTGCCATCTGATTGTACTCTCTCATTATAATTGTATTTTTTTCAGACCGGATAGTGTCACAGTTGAGGAGAATGACTTCTTGTTGGATACAACACCAGGCTTCAGAAAACATGTCTCAAAGAAACTGGGCGAGATCATAGACAGGTCAGTTTCATACCATTTCCCTTGCTGCTATCTGTTTTCGTATATACCGAGGGAAAAAGAAACACAGCAATTCTAAACTGTTATCTTTACGTTAACCCTTAATCCGCCAATCGCAACAAAAGTCGTCTGATTAATGTTTAAGAAGCCTCTATGGCAAGCAGTGTGGACCCAGATAAGGAGCAGTCTGTTCTGGGTCCACACTGTTTGCTTCTATACTTAATTCATCAGTAATGCTAGGCAATTATTTGCAACCGACGACTGCAGCAAACAACATTTTCAGACACATTTTTTTCTTGGCGCTTAAAGGGTTAAGTTAACAAGCAAGAGTTTCTTATTCAAGTATTTCATACCCTTCTGTTTAACACTTTAACTATCAAAGTTATCACCCATTACCTAATGCACTGTAGTCAAGGGGAATAGTGAATTGTGACATTCATGTCAGAGAGATATAGCATCCTGTTTTAAAAGCGGATCACATATTTTGTAACATGATATGACACACATAACAATGTTGTGTATAAATGGCAGAATATTGGCATTTTTATGCCAAAAAGCAATTTCAATTTAAAAGAAGTTTTAGTGTCATATGATGAATAGAATAAAATTTTTATGCTCCTATTAAACTTGTTACAAAAAAGCATAAAATGCTTGGCATAACCTCCCATTTTATCTCTTTTTCTGAGTTCATTTAATGAATTCAGTAATACTTGAACACTCATAAAAAGGGTGTTCATATGTATAAAGGTGGGGGCCGGGGGTTCGCTTTGCTGATTTTATCTCATTTTTCTTAAATATCCCATGAAAATGAAATAATTTGGTCTCACTGAGACCAAATTATTTCATTTTTCATAGGATATTTAAAAAGGGGAGGCAGAGAGGGGGATTCTAGTGAACCCACTCTGAATCTGCCACTGCATAAAAGATTCTCTATGTAAATTTAGAATAATTAACATGTATGTATTTTACAGTCAAATTGATGAAGTAAATACAGAGACAGCTTGCCAATGTCCAACAACACATGGAGAAGGTAAGGTTTATATCATAATACTTTTTTTTTGTTGCTTTACGTCCCAAAACAACAGCTATGATCATGGCGGGACGGTCAGTTCACCAAACCACACTTTTTCCTGGGCAAGCTTGAACAAGCAGTTAACCAGTACTTCGTATACATACTTTTGCTTGTAACTGACAACAACTCTTCTTAAATGATTCAGCAGAAGGGAGGAAAATGACCATAGAAATTATTTCATGATCAATCTCCAAGACAGTATGGTACCGGGCCGGGATCGAACTCGGGACCCCTGCATCTACATTCCGACTTGCATCTGTTGCCAGACTCGTTACCGACTGTGCTACGTGGCAGGTTTATATCATAATACAGGGATTTTTTTGTGTTCTCAGGGGCCAAAGTTCTTTCCCATTCTCAATGGAATTGTGGAGCCTTTTTTTCCCAATTTTGAAAAAAAATCACAATTTTCATTTTTTTTTTTTTTGAAGATTGGGATTTCCATTCAGTCAACACACAAAGCTACATGGATGGGGAGATTCTCCTTCAATTTAATGGCAATAGTATATGTAATAGCTAAAAAAAATTATTGGACAAAAATGACATAATTGTGCATTATAACAAGTTTCCAAATTTAGGGGTTTGCCACATTAATTTCTGAAAGGCCCTAGGGCCCCTTCCCCAAATCGCAAAAAAATCCCTGTAATGCTGTATTAATTTTGTATTCTGATTGGATTTTCCAATACAACATATTGATACAATAAGTATGGGATAGACCATTGTGTAATTTAAGGGGTCACAGGTAGAATTTTACAAATTATGATGTATCTCTTTTCCTGAAGGTTGTTTTTATCTCTTCAGTGCAGAGGCAGATCAAATGCAGCATTATGCTGAATTTCATCTGGGTCTTTACTATTTGGCAAAGTATTCGTTTTGGGGTTTCCTGTATACAGTGGGTTAATCAAGAGGGCCAGTGCACAGGTTTGTCAGTTCTTATTGCTCAGACGAGTCTGCTCTATGTGCATAGACTCGCCAGAGCCTTCACTGCTTGTATACACAAATGATGTATGTAGATGAAGACTCGGACCAAAATTTAGACCTATAGCTTCACTCACTGGATAGATCAGCATGGGCGTTTATTAAGTTATTTGCACATATGCAGATGCTATAAGTACCGAAATCTTGTTTGCTGGCCCAAGTGTTAGTTATAAAAGTAAGTGTGCAAAGATCAGGAATCGATACAATCAAGTACCACACCTGACCCAGGATACCAATAAGAAAGTGACAAACTCACAGTTAGACACCACAAACGAGAGCCAAGAGGTCAGCCCTTTCCCAGCAGGTGACCACAAGGCACATATAAACAGACAAGCACAAAGACAAAGCAAACAAGACAGAAAAAACATAAATGATCCACAAAAGAAGTGTCGCCTTGTAACGGTCAGTAAAATATTTTACTGGAGGGTTTAAACCAGTTTCACAGTGCCAACCTCACCCTTAATTCAGATGTGGATCAAGACACATAGATATTTGGTTTGCATGAAAGACCCCTAACTTAACAGTGCATCATCTCCTAGAACATATAAATCAAGATATAACAAGGAGATAAAACAAAGATAAGGACTCAACAGTAAATAAAACTGAATACCGGAGCAAAAGAAATCCAACAGGTAAACCCCGGTGGGCCCAACAAACAGCCAAAGCATCAGGCTCCTACCATCTCATCAATAGATAAGTCTTTTAAGTCGGAACCGTCATAGAGTCTGAAGTCTGAACCACCGAGGAAAGCAAAGTTGCCAACCTTGATTGGGTTGACCACCAAGCATGCACTCTGTTGCATTACATTAATGTTATAGCCAATCTTTTTATAAGTTAGATGCAGTAAAACCTGTGTAAAACGGCCACTTTCAGAAAGACTGAAAATTGGTTTTCAAGACGAATTATCGCTTAATGCAGGTCAAAAGTATTGCAGAATGCTCCAAGGAGAGCATTCTGCAATACTTTTAGCCTTCATTAAGCTACTATTTGTCATTAAGATCTTTGTTTTGTCTATTTTTGAGTGGCCTTTTTACGCAGGTTTTACAGTAGATACTATATTAGCCCTAGACCAAAGATAAGTTTGGCCATATCTTGGGCATGAGATGGCATTTCTTGCAAAATGAATAAGAATATCTAAGGTTTTAGCCTAGGATAAAAATTCTTATTTTACCCATGTTATCTTACCCAAGTTGTTACATGGGGCCGGTATATTTTTGAAACTTGTGCACATGGTCATCAAGTTATGTCATTTTTGTGTCAAAGTGACATCATTATGTAATATTGCATCTCAGTGTATTTAGGAACTTCTGGGAGCTTATTTTAAAATAAAAATGCTGATTTCAATGGTGAGCAAGATAATGAATCCATTATTTGTGTGAGGATGGGATATAAACAGTATATATCTGGATCACCATTAGTCACCACTGGGTAGGCATTGTGATACCAAATGATAATCCTCTGTATGGCTTTTTCTATCCCACGATAGATGCCTTCATTTACCCAAAGTACTTACTTAAGTCGCACCACCTCAAACTTCAAAGTGATACAATAATAACTATGAGCAAAATCAGCAAACTTTAAAATGTCCTTAAATCATGGTTTTCATAAATTAGCACTTGTAATCAAGTTTAGGAGAGTTGGTTTGAAAAAGTTTCAAATTCTTTGCAATTTAAAAAAATTGTCCTAGAAAAAATGGCATACTACCAATTCTTCATGGGAATTTCATTCCACTTTTATTTTAGGGAATAGTGCAGTCAGCACATGGCAAAACGAACAAACTGAAATGCCTGCCAAGCAAACAATCAGATCAGACTGGGCATCTTTGCTGTTCACATAAAGGAAACATGGTGGCTTAGCTCCCCATTGAGCTCAGAATAGAATCCAATCCAACTGGGTTTATGTTTTGACTGGGCTGAAACTTCCCATTCCAAGGGCACTCACTTCATTATATTGTTTTTTTATGCAATGGCGCCTATTTGCTTTTATCATATGACATCGTGTCTGTGAGTGATATTACGCCTTTTATTAAAAGTTATAAACCACTAGTGATTTACAGATTTTAATGTTATGAAATGACGCCCATAGCATTGTCAATTTATGTATACTGACGGACTTTAAAAACGCAACACTTGGATAACAGCTTTCATTTATGTCTAGAAAAAGAAGGCAGAACAATAATTTTGATTGTATGTTAAAGAGCATTCATTTGTAAGTACCACATGGAAAACTTGTCCAACTAAGATGAACTTAATGCATTAAAATGTAACTTTTTTGAGATAGGGGTCAACTGTTTCATGTGACCAAATGTTATGAATGAAAGATTCCCCGCTTCTTTAAATCAAGAAACACTAGAAGCATCAAATTTGTATCATGGACTTTGTAAGTCATCGACAAATTACTCTCATATTGATTGGCAGGCCTGCGATACAGCTTATTTGCGTATATGACGTTTATCTGGGTATACCCTTTCATTCAATAGCTTAAAATCTCCTCTCCTTAAGAAATGTTAAAATGGCTAAATTCATACGGAGCAAGTAACGTCGCCCAGTTTAGTTGTACAATTAAAACTAAAGTGTTTGCTGAAGAAGCCAACTCATGATAACATTATCGAAGCAAAGGAAATTTACACTCAACAGTATTTTGGAAGATATAAGGGGAAGTTAGTGTTGCGTAATTAAAGTCCGTCAGTATATATTTGACAAAATCTTGACGTTTTCCCACAAAAATTGTTTTTAAAAAATAATTTAAATGTCATATGATCTAAAATAAAATTAACATTAGTGTTCCTGCATTATTGAATTCATTAAACTCGTTGCGAAAAAGTGACTATTTTATCACCTTTTTGCAACAAGTTTAATTAATTCAATAAAACATGAGCACTCATGCAAGGTCCTCTATTCTTTTCAGGAATTAAGCTGTTTGCCTCTTCCACCAAATTTGTCTTAACAGAAGAAGAGATGGACAAGATTCCTCCAGTTAAAAGAAGAAAGAAATATTCCAGTAGTAGTGATAACAGTAGTGATGAAGAAAAGTTTGCTGAGGCAGCTGTGTCACATGACTTTATAATGAAAGAAAGTTTTCTAAATCAAGCTGTGACAAATAGTGTTTCTACAGACAATGATAAAATACATGAGAACGGTGTTGAAAGTAAAACTCTGACAGAAAAATCAGAAGACATTACTGATGCTCTGACTGAGAAATCAGAAGACATTATTGGTAAAAGTTTAGATGCTCTATCATCTAAGGCTACCAGTAACTGCAAAAAGAAAAAGAAGAAAAGGAAAAAAGAAAAATATGATTTAACTTGAGAAATTTGAAAACGATTCATAGATTTAGATAAACAAAAAAAATCAGCGTAAACTTGTAAATATTTTCTTACCCATAAATTTTAGCATATGTTTTGAGTGCTCAAAAGAACCGTCTCATTGAGACGGTTCTTTTGATTACCCATAACATATGTTTTGGTTGAGAAATAAGAAAATTATTTTTCTGGTACGCACTCTTAACTAAAGGCCTGATGATTGGAAAACGGTTCCAAAGTTTTGTCATCTAAATCTAATGATAAAAACAAATTGAGGAAAAATATGATAGAACAGGAAATTGATCAATGAAAAAAATTAGTAGACTTATTAATCCTTTGTATACTAATGAATTCTTCCATCTGGTTTGATACAATGAACATGGAATGGTTCATTGTAAATATCAAGGTCACATGTAAGAATTTCCAAACTAAGATTACCATCAGTCCCTGATAGTTCTATACCTGTATATTAAAGGTAGCATGGTTTGAAACTTTTGAAATGACTGACAATGGTTTGAAATTCTAGTTTGTACACTTTTGAAATGACTGACAACAACCCCTTTACAATAGTCCTTCCCACTGGTCCCTGAAATACCCCCCCTCGCCCCACTGGTATCTGAGGGAATATTCCTGACAGCTGTTCCTGTTAATTTTAGTACCATCATATCTCGTGTATTTACTGCCAGAATTGGAGGGATTCACAAATTTCCTTTTTGTACCTGCAAAGGGACCTCCTCTTCTCCATGAAATATCTAACATCTTGTAGCGCTTTATTCTTTTAACTTATCCTCTAAGTTCTTACCCAAAACTCCATCTCCAGATAAATACAAATTATCTGCCAATTTTGCCACATCTTTCACTGTATGCAAAAAGTATGACCAGGAAATGCCTCGATCACGCACTGCAGACCAAACCACGGCACTGTGAGGAAGAGGCTAAGAACAATAACAGCCACATGGAAAGAAGACAACAGCAGTAAAGCAACCAGCTGTCTTCCTCAGTGAGATGATTGCAAAGCTTGAAAGGACACTAAGTACTGCATCACAAAACAAGTACTGTCTTGCCAGCCAAGAGTGACAGTGACTTCATGCTTTATTTACAAAGTTATCATAGACTTGTAATCAATAGATAACTTTTGTATTTATCTTATCCGCAGGATAGGATTAATACACAAGTGATATATTGATTCACATTAGCTCAGGAGGAGTGTACACGTTATTTTCTTCTTAACAATTATAAACAAAACAGGATGTCACTGTCACTCTTGGCTGGCAGGACAGTTCCTAATACAACACCCCCACAAACAATTGGAGCAACAATAAACATTGAATAAACAACAGAACACCACCCCAATACAGACAGCAGCTGAAGCCCCGGGGTTGGACTTAAATTAAAATCATTGGCCAAATCTTTGCCCCAGGTTTTGCTGTTGCAAAAACACAAAATTAGTGCAGCTGGCGTGGAGGCACCCTAATTTATGCAATGTACTATCGCAGGGAAACAACCAAACCAATTAACATACTGTGTAAGCTGATTAAATACAACTAATAACAAGCTTTTAAGGCGTTTACTAGCCAAAATTACTTATTTTATGACATTAATCTTTAGTTTAGGCACTAAATTTTTCAAAATTGATAAATATTGGCTGATCAATAAGCTTAAATCCTGAAATCAGGATAAATCCTGAACTTTACCATCCCTGTAAGATGATAAATGATCATACACACCAGTGCCGCATAATTGGTCCAAAATCTTAGACATCAGCAAAAATCTCTTTGTACAACTATCCAAATTTAGTGCATCTTGTTTCAGCTTGCAGTTAAACGAAATAACCATTCCCATTCTGGCTGCTGTTTGTCCTTGATAACGCCATTTCCCTAACAATACGTACAGAGCGCAGTGGCTCAGTTGGTAGGCCGTTAGACTGGGGATCAAAGGGTTACTAGTTCAAGACTTGCTGCTATGCATACCATCCTCTAACTCATTAATTTTATTAAACCAACTTAATGACAAGAGATCAAGGAAATAATAAAGAAATAAGACTCAATGATTTTATTATTTTTTTTATTTCTATTTATGTTGCTTTATCTCTCTGTTTGCATGTTCATCATTAAATAATCAACAAGGAGTACAAATTTTTCATTCAACAAGCAGTATAGCTTACCAAAGTTGACAACTCATAGACAGCACTTCAGGGAATATCTCTTTCAAAAGCTCTTACTTGCACGAAATTTTCTCGTGTATAAACGAAAAATGCTTTTTTATCAAGGAGACGATTACCTTAGGCCACATTGTTGTATGAACCATTTATACATCTAACATAGATCACTTTACGCCCCAACATACAGCTTTTGAGCAATCCGCAGTATGCTTATCAGTCTTTTTAGAGTTACTTCCTGGTTTCCTTTCTATTGTTACTGGCTCGCTCATACTTGAGCATTACGCAAGGGTTTTATACCATATGCAATATTGTGAATCGCTGGGTGAACTTAGGAAAAAACAGTTGCATGAACATGAACTACAATTATCTGACTACAATATTTAGAAGTATTTTCACCCAAAAAAATATATATTTACAATTTTTGCTTATGAACTTTTCAAGGTCAAATTGAAAAAAAAATGTAAATAATACCAGAAATACATATGTTTGGGTCAAAATATTTCTAAATATTGTTGTCAGATAATTGTAGTTCATGTTCATGCAAATGGTTTTATAAAGTTCACCCAACAACCCAACATGACACAATATTGCAAACGGTATCAGACCAGGAAGTAACTCTAAAAAGACTGATAAGCATGCTAAAGGTATACGTTTAAGATAATTAGTATAAAAATTGTGGTGCCTTTATTTTGTGCAGCATATGCTGCACCAAATAGACACCACAATTTTATACTGATTTAGGTCTCGAAAGCCAGTGTTGAATCCTCCTGTAAATGGTAAAATTCAAGGACTTTCATTTTTTTTTCATGTACTTTTCAAGGCAAATTTAATTTTCAAGGACTTTTCAAGACAGTCCTGTAAATTCAAGTACTTTTCAAGCCTGTGCGAACCCTGTCTAGTTTTCAATAAATAATTTGCCAAAGAAAGCAAACAAATAGTCCATGATAAGGGATCAGACTGTTAGTCCTGCTGGAGTTATTATTCTGACACTCAAAAGAGTAACCTCTTTCCCTTCTAATGTTGACTTTTGTCTGCTGATAACCTTTGCAGTTTGGACCCAGATCTGCGTAACAAAATGTCGGGCCTGATCTGGATCCAAACTGTTTGACACTGATGGTATGTCTGAAAGTATTTTTTTAAAAGTCCAACAGACGACGAAAAAAACTTGCAAAGAGATACTATCAGCCTGTGCTGAAATACAACTATGTAGGCTCCGCAAGATAATTGAAGACTTGTACAATTGTGTCTTACAAACAATAGTAATTAAAGACATAATTTTGATCATTGAGAAATGGAATTGCTCGCTCAAATTTTCGTACATTTGTACCTCTTTCAAACACATACATACAAGTACATCACAGATATTTTAGCACTAAATATCATAACTTTAAGCTATATTTAACATGTAAACAGACAACAAAGTTTCATTCAATGACAGTTTGAATGTGGTATTTTCTTTTAGAATAATTTAATCCTAAATTAACAGCAGAGGACATTTCAAATTTCTTGATTAACCCTGTGCCTCATAGATGGGCCTTTTAACACTTTTGAAAATAGAGCAGACTCAGATCAGGCAGCTCTTGTATAAGTTGCCTGATCAGGGCTTATGGAAATATGATATATCTGATCCTACACTAGTGGATCTGACAAGTAATTTCTTTGTTCTATGTACCAACATGAAAGTTTATTTATATAATTATTCATAGAGGGTGGAGCCTAGCATGAATATTCATGAAGGTAAAAGTTATTTCAGAAACCAAATTGGGCTTGATACTAACCCATTTTCATTCTGGATACTAGTAAACAGATACTTTTTGGCAAACAGTGAAGACCCAGATCAAGTCCCAGGTGACAGCATTTCATCAGGGTCTGCAATTTTTGCTCAGATAAGAATAATCTTCAGGGACAGATACACATCATTTTATAGAAATGGAATGGCCCAAATATACCTTTTTTTAGGCCTAACTTACTTCCTTCGGCACAGAATTTTTGGTTCTGTTGAGTATGGATAGTCGCTATGAAAACAAAAATGCCGAGCCTCACAGTAGGATGAACCGTCTAAATTTTTGTCTGAGCCAAAAACCATCTAAATTTTGTCTTAGCCAAAATCCTCTTCCATTGTCAAGTGTGTGCCAGGCAAGCTGGTCTGAACCTTGGCTTCTGACCAATGACAGGTTATGCTGAAATTGACCATGCTAATAAATGTTTAAATGTTTGCATTTTAACATTAGCATGATAAATAATATTAAATACAACCTCTGAGAGTTTGAAATCAGGAAAATTCTTTATATTTCAGTTTTTATGAGATGAAATATGATGCTCAGTTGAATTGAGCATGAAGAAAGTTTTAAAACCTCTGGGTCATATGGAGAAGATCTCAAAGGACCAACGTGCCGGCACCACTCAAACTGCTGTAGGTGACATTTTCCCGATGTTTTTATTTCAGATCTATTCATCACTTTATCATTAAGAGGCATTTTGTAAACATTTAAAAGTTAGCAAATACTTAATTTGATCCTTGCTTATTTGGATGGGCTTCATTGCTAGAAAATCTGATTTTGTTGTTTACTAGAGAACAACGAACGGGATAGACAAGCCTGTGCATCTGTGGAGTCTGATTAGTCGTTGTTTGATATTGGATAATATAATAGCTAAACTTTCTATATGCAAAATTTCAATATTCTAGCTAGTACTTTCCCAGATATATTAAGGGCCTTGACGCAAGAAAATCGGACTATGTTGCATTTGAAAAACAAATGCACAGACCAGCCTGCTTATCTGTGCATTCTGATTGATGCCTTTGTTATTCGCTCTCTGAAAACTAAAGAGTAATAGTCAAATTTGCTCCATGCAAAATTTCAGTATTCCAGTTAGTCTCGTGCTGAGCAGACTGATTTTAGTCTTACTTGATCATAAAACCCGAAGACAGGTTTTCTTGCATCAAGGCCCTTATATTTTCAAGTATTTTTCAAGCCTCTGCGAACCCTGCACACCACATTTGTATTTGACGAGGTGAAACTTAAACTATCAATTTGAACACCATCTCTTATCTAGAGTTATGTTTTTATTATGTGTCAGTCTGTCTTAACTATGGCACTAGAAGTTGGTAAAGAAATGGATGTCGTAGTTACTACAGGAGCATTCGGCATGCAAACAACGACAAACGGTTTCACCACTTGCTGTCCTAACACTTGTCCCGATTGCAAAAGAGGGGAGATAACTGGAAATTGTTTCAATAACGATGACGCTGCAAACATGTTGTTTAATTGTGTCTGAGTCAGGCCCGCTGACCCCAACTGCATTCCAGGGGACATGACTGTCATAGGGGAGACTAGCTGTGTGAGGGGACTCATCTGAGCCAGGGACATCAGTGGAACTGTTGTAAACTGGCCCGAAACTGTCGTCGTGATTGTGGCTGAACTTGATGTTGTTGATATTGAAGTTTGTGGAATGTTTTGCATTATTAATGGTAATAATGGTGTAGACAATAAATTGGGTCCTAGGGATGGCCTCACTTGCAAACCAGCTGCCAGCGGGGCATTTGACAAATTACTAGAAGTTGAAATCTGTGTAATAGACAATACTGGAGCCGAAGTTGACGTTGTTACAATAGTTTCACTTCCAGAACTTGCTGTTTCTGTCTTAATTGTAGTCACAGGAGTCACTGCTACGGATGTTGTATTGGATGATACCAAAGCTGCCAAAGTGGGAGCTGTAAGTGATGTCATTAAAATTGGATGTGCTAACTTTGGCAGAGACGCCATGTAGAATGGAACAGAGAGAGAAACTGAAGCAGACGTCACCTGCTTAACTTCCTGACCGCCAGAAGACATAGTTGTCTCAAATTTAAGTGGCAGCGACATTAAATTCACTGATGATGATACTGAAGTCTCCGGTTTCATCGATGTTGTTGAAAAATTTGCTGGTGCAGCAATAAATTTCATAGGAGTGGTAGGAGCAGCTATTCCATCTTTGACTAGTCCTAGAGATGCAGTTGCTGGCGTCATGGTAATGGGAACCGGAGTTTTACTCATTGGAGCGGATTTCAATTTTGTGCCTATGAAGGGGGCCCCTGACACAACTGGAATAAATAAATTCAACAAAATGAATCACACAGTGGCAGTGCTAATCCACACTTCCAAGAAAGTAGCATGTATGTTTTACAGAGTTCATACAGGCAAGTATGAGTAAAATTCAAGGACTTTTCTAAACTCCAGCTGTTAAGTTTTTAGACTTAATTTTTCGCAATAACTTTTTTGTCTTCAATTTTAGCAAAATGTGTTCGCGATGAAAGTTGTAGAGGAGAATTTCCGCCAACTTCTCCAAAAAGTCTTGTGCTTGTGGCGCAAACAGATTTTTGTGCATATAGATGAAGATTTTGCAATAAATTGATTTCGTCCTAAATTTCTAAGTCTTTTAATGACAGGTATAATTTGTGTAGGCGTGACAGAAAGGGGTAGTTTCAAAAAAATCGGAAGCGGTGCATATCCCATTCTTCAAAGGCTGTGCATTACATAAAACTGCCGTAAACACACTCAGAATTTACCGTGCATATGCAGAATCAGCTTAAAGCAGGCTCATTTGTAGCAACAAAGCCTGTGTTATCGCATGGCGTGCAATATTTCTCTTATGCACGTGCTATGAAATGAACGGTTTTGAGATGACCCTACTAGTTTAACGCACGAGCGAATCAGGCGCGATTTCTATTATATTTGAACAAGCCATCCATCGCTTTGGTAATTGAATTAGGGCGGTGCAATGTACATTTTTGACTGACATCTTGAACTTTGTTTATTTGCGCTTTGTTTGAAATTTTCAAAGAGTGCATCTAAGCACAGAGGAACCTGCAGCATCTAGGATGTTGGAACCATTTGGAGAAGTTGGCGGAGATGCTCCTGAATACTTTTCATCGCAAACACATTTTGCTAAAATTAAAGACAAAAATGTTATTGCGAAAAATTAAGTCTAAAAACTTAACAGCTGGAGTTTAGGACCTCTAAAAACCTCCAACAGTTTTCAAGGACTAAAAGTTAATGAAAAATACTGATCTAAGTGTTAAAATTCTACATTAGAAATGCTAGACTGAGATAATGAAACATTAGGCTGGAAAATTAGTATAAAAATTGCTGTGCCTTTATTTGGTGCAGCATATGCTGCACCAAATAAAGGCACACCAAATTTATACTGATTTCGGTCTCTTATCAACAGTGCTAAGTCCTACAGAAAATAGTAGAATTCAAGGTCTTTTCAAGGCTTTTGAGTAATTTTCCAGTACTTTTCAAGGCAGATTTAATTTTCAAGGACTTTTCAAGAAAGATCTCTAAATTCAAGTACTTTTCAAGCCTGTGCTAACACTGTTTTAGGTTATTGCACTCATATCAGTAGTATCCTGGGTAAAAGTTTGACATTTTCAAAAATCCCCAACTTTAGAAATTCAAATCATAAAACTTTAAGTATGCCCACTAAATGTTAACAATTTCACAATTAAAATGTACACGTTATGATGATGTAATTGTCTTTAGAAAATAATTCTGACAGAACCAATTATACCCTGCCAAATTCTGTAGTTTGAGGCTGACTTTCTATGGTAAGCCAGCCTTAAAAATCCTGCATACCAGCATAAATCCTGAAAACTTTCGCACATGCATTTAATATCTTTGGTGTTATTCGGGTTTAACCACCTTCAACAATTTATCAATTCATTCATAATACAGTAAAACCTGTCTAAAACAACCACTCAAAAATAGACAAAACAAAGGTTTTTATGACAAATGGTAGCTAAATGAAGGTCATAAGTATTGCAGAATGCTCTATTGGAGCATTCTGTAATACTTTTGACCTGCATTAAGCGATAAGCGGTCTTGAAAACCAATTTTTGGTCTTTTTTTAGTGGCTGCTTAAGACAGGTTTAACTGTATATTGATTTTGTCATTAATGCCCATTGAGGACACAACTGCAAAACCTTTTTTTCAATCTTAGACTAAATTCAAATTCCTCCAAGTTAATATCCATGTTTTTTTTCCTTTCTCTTTTTGCACTTTCTGGTAGCATCAGAACTTTTTATACTTAGGGGATAACTGTATTCAAGATTTTCATTTTGGAAGTTATATCATCCGATATGCGGTTGGAAATTTTGTTTTACAGGTATACATATAAGCAGAGCAATAAAACAAGATTTCCGACCATTTATCTGAATATATAAATCTCAAATAATAGTTTGAATATGGTTATCCCCATTGTAATATAGGCCCATACTTGATTACAGTTTAGATCTTTCTTTCGCCTCAAATTTTGAGTGTTGCAAGCCACATGTCATCCAACGAAATGTGATGTAGTTAACAGGTTTTTAGACCCAATTTGACGACCGATATTGGGGCATGTTCTGAATGGCAAAAATTATGTTTTTCCCAAATTTCATGGAGAAATTCCCAATTCACAAAGTTTCAGATGGCATTTTGTGACATCTTATCTGCTTTTTGCCACGGCAAATTATATTTTTGCATTCCAAATTTTGAAATGTGCTTATTAATGAACCAAATTGTTGATTTTTTTATTCATTTGAATTTACTATATGGTGTGAGTTTTTCCTAAGTTTATATAAAACGATGTGAAAAATTCCTAATTGGGCATAGGAGGGTTCTGTTCCCAAAATGGAGAGAAAGAACCTTGGTTAGGGCTATTCCAGAAAAAAACACCTGGGGGGGGGGGGGGGGGGGGGAAGAAGGCACTTTTTTTTACCCAACCACTCATGGAATTCAATTTCCTCCGACACCAACCACCCATGGAATTTAATTTCCTCCGACACCAACCACCCATGTAATCAGAAAGTTCCTTACACCAACTACCCATAGAATTCAATTTTCCTAAGGCCCAGTGGTGTAAAATTCCCCATTTGCCCACTTGCATTGGCTAAACGTCGGGTTCGACACGTAAAATACATTTTTCCTTTAGAGAAGACTAAACAAAGGTAAAAATACTGCTGGTCGATCTTTTTCATCGCAAACGGGATGTTTATACCAAACAGTTGCAAGTACACATGCGCATCTCTGTGATTAACTCCCCAACGGCTTATTCGTTGAATTTTGTAAAATCTATGGGTAATTTTTGTAAGGTGTTTGCAGCCTATAAACAAGTCAGAGATTCCATGGCTTTTCTTTATCAAATCACTGGTATTCTGCTTTTGTTGTCTACCACAATAAAGTCTTGGTATCTCTCAAAGGTTTCCGCTCTTACCGCTTTTCAAACCTAGTGGTGTTATCAAATGGAATATGCTTAACTTTATGTCAATAGTATATATTAGATTAGATAGTACTGAGTGTCACTGCAAGCAACTGTAGAGAAACAATTTTATTTTTACCTTTAAATTCATCCAAGGGAGGTAAGTCAAAATGAAATCCCTGAAGAGTCTAAAACAGTGTTAGTGTTATGGAACACACTAGCTTTCCCCTTAAATGTTCACGCAAGGAAGATAATTCAAGCATATAGCAAAGGAGACAACTATTTATTACTGCACATAATATGCCACATTGCCCTGATAAATATGCCTGCCATGAATCATCTAAATATTTCAAAATGTATAATAGTTATGGATTAACAAGGTTTCCACTTTAAGTTCTTTCAAGAGAGACAATTAAACAGGAAGCAAGGGGGAGCAACCATGCTTGCACAAGACACATCATCTAGATCAGATATGTATGCCTACCTATTACCATTAATATATCTCAAACGGGGTTTAATTTATTGAGCGCACAACCTTTCCCCTATCAAGTTTGTTGAAGGGAGATAACTCAAAAGGACAGCTAGAGGAGGCAACCATTCAAGCATGTGACACACCGTCTTCACCTGATATATATGAATGCCAAATATTAGCAAAATATCTCAAAGGGTATAAGAGTTATTAAGCGCACAAGCTTTCCCCTCAAAGTTCTTTCAAGGGAGATAACTCAATAGACAAGCAGGGGAAAGCAACCATTCTTGCATGTGACATACTGTCTTGATCTGATATAGATGCCAACCAAATATTATCAAAATATCTCAAAGGGTATTAAAGTTATTGAGCACACAAGATTTTGTCTATGGATGGACAGAGAGACAAGACGAACCTATGCCAGGCTGGTTGCTATATCCCCTGAAATTTGCCTGTCAGGGTGTTAATATGTTTAAATTGCAACTTGAACAATCAGTATGTAGTCATCAAACAAGTGTATGTTAATAATGTGAAGAATTGAACAAAAGCAAAAAACCGATAAGATAATAAAAGATTATACTTGTTAGATGTTATAAAGGGAGACAACCAACCTTTTTTTATCAAAATAACTTTTTCAAAAAACTCAATGAAATTTCTTAACTTATCTTAAATGCAAGAAAAAAATAATAATGAAAAATATTGAAATGCTGAAAAATCAAATGGTTTTGATTCAAAGCAGAACTGAATTTTACATGCTATTCGTTGTTACAGTTTTATAGCTCAATGACAAGTGAAGTCCATCTTTTTTTAATTTTGCAAAACTATATATACCAACCACCCCATGTAGTAAGATTTGGTAAAAAACCAACCACCCATGTTATTATTGGTCGAACACCAATGACCCATATAATTTGAAAACTTTCCGCACCAACCACCCATAGAAAAATATATTGCCTGCCGTCTTCCCCTCCCAGGTATTTTTTTCTGGAATAGCCCTTGATGATGTCAAACTATTTCTTAGAGTTGAACAAAAGGTTTATTTCGAAAGTTACATTTTCAAATGTATGGGAAATATAAAATACATTCTCTTCTCACCAGTGATATAACATTATTTGGATGACCTTCACTTCTCCAATGACTTCCGCCAGATTCTGCTTTGAACAGAATTTCTACTTGAACTTGATGAAATAAATGTAACATTCAGTCAAAATATTTGAATATCTTTCTTTTGTCCAAAACTTGCATGTAAAACTAATACCACGCCCACCAATCCAACTCCATCACATATATACCAATAGCGTAAAACTTTCTATTTCTTGTTTTTGAGATCAAAGTCAAGGCTATGAAATAGCATTTCCGGAATTCTTAAATGTTCTATTGAGAAGGAAAAATAACAATTTTATTGAACTAAAGTTCCACCTCTTTAATTGGAAACAGGTCCTTCTTCTTCATATCCCAGTATTGACTTTATGCAATGTTCTGCCAAGAAATTTAAAAATTCTGGACAATGTCCCATCACCTTTGAAAAAGTGGGGACATTTAAAAAAGTAGGGGGGGACATAACCAAAAAATATATGGGACTTTGACTTTGTATCAAACTAAGCAACCGGAGACATCAGAATGCTTTAATTTCACAGTCGAATCGAGTTTGGCAATGCAGACACTTTGTAGAATGCAATTCTCCCCGGAAGACCCTGAGGAGCGTTTTTCAACCCTATCTGCGCCCTCATTGGCTAGACAATCACTTGCAATGGGTGGAAAATATGGGTCATGATCTTATTTAGTTTCCTCTGGAGAGTGCACTTAGAAGAAACTTATAATTGTCTGACACAAATTTTAATCTTGTTGCCATATTTGCTGACAAAGTAAGAATAGTCACATGTTTTGTGACAATGTTTTTCATTGTTAGAGACTGTGACAGGATTTCGTTTTCTTGCACTAAAAAATTGATCTGGTAATATAATAAGG
Source organism: Loripinus fragilis (assembly GCA_964019695.1). Lineage (NCBI taxonomy): Eukaryota > Metazoa > Mollusca > Bivalvia > Lucinida > Lucinidae > Loripinus > Loripinus fragilis. The sequence goes on along the minus strand of OZ026525.1, from coordinate 50,722,022 downwards.
GACCAGTCTAACTCATGAGTTAAAAGTGTCTCTGACATGTGCATTCAATTCCCGCGAGATTAAAATATATATCCCAAGCACCAATCAAAACACTTGATTCTTTGCACTTTTCGCTTTGCATCCATTATTGGAAATTCTGTATGAAAGTCAATTTATTTTTGGAAGAGGACTATTTATGACCCACAGTCTGCAAATATCTGAGCCAAGCCCGAAATTTGCATGCGCCAGATGAACCACCAGACAATTTTGATTTGCATCATACAGCAAAATAATTTGTCAGTGGCGCGGAAAACGCTGCCTTGGCAAAACACAGCTTTATGCGATGAAGTTAATGCGATGAAGAAGTTGAATTGGAAGGCATGAATACCAACCTTGAGTGTTTGTAATGGACTGCTTCTGTAAAGCCTGCCTCTGTGTTAATGTCTGATGTAAAATTTGTGTCACAGGTGGGCGTGCTACAGTTGCTGGTTGTGTCTGCATCTGTTGATTCACTGCTACACTGGGGGTCACACTGAGACCTGGAATAATGTGTTTGGCTATGATGAGCTGTGGCGCACTTGTCTTCAAGGCAAATGTACTCGGTGTTTCTGAAGTGACAGTGCTTGTAGACTTTGGTGGGTAGGGTAGCAACGGTCTTACTGAGTTCTGGGAAACTGTAACTGCAAAGAGGAACAGACCATACAACAACCTTATTACCACAAGTACAGCACAAATACCATATCAGGCCTTTGAATGGATTAGCCCTCATTTGCAAAAGTAGAATTAAGTTACATTTTCACAATAAATACGTTTGCTACAGCTGAAAAGTGCATGGAAAATTGATTTATCTTTTAAAAACATGTGGGTTTTTTTTCTCTTGTTGGTAATTATTTGCATCCCCCCAAAAAATCTCGACAGTTAATTTTTAACATAAATACTGTTGTTGTGATAGTGATAATTTGTTAAGATTTACGCAAATGGTTAAATGAATACCTGATTTTTAGTATTTTTACTGTGTTCTTGAAAATGGAAACATTATTTCTTAAAGTAGAAGATCAGAAGTTACACACTATGCAGCTTTAACAGCACAGTTGCTAAGCCTTCTTTAAAATTCCAAATTGGTAGAAAGATCATGCTACTGGGCACAGAATCAAGGTGTTTAATTGATTACACCAATGAATGTTTTAGTACCTTTATTGGCAGCCATTAGGCCTTGTACAGCATCTGCTACTTTGGATGAAGTTCCATTGTACAATAACTCTGAAATAATACCAAGAAAATATAAGAACATGACTCTGAAATAATACCATTTAGAAAATATTGAACTCTGAAATAATACCAATGAAAAAAATTAAAGAGACAATCACGTTAAATTTTGTGTTAGGATTTTAGGCTTGACATCAGATCATTCACATGAAATTTCAAGTTTTATTTAAATTCCTGAAGCAAAAAAATTTAAAAATGTCTGCTGCAAAATTTTTAAGTTGGCTCTTTAAGGTTTCATGTTAAATCACTGCAATTTTTGGGAAGAAACTGGAAAAGTTTTCAGATCAAAATTTTAAAAGCTTTTCATCTTTCATTACTAGTGGCTACTTTTGTCACATACTAAAAACCTTTGCAAATAGTTTGGACCCAGATCAGGACAGATAGAATGTCGGTTCTGATATGGATCCAAAGTGTTTGCCAATCTAATAGTTTTCTTTTTTTTTTAAAATTGAGCAGACGACAAAAGCATTAAGAATTTCCACTATGGAGTCTGGAGCCAAAAACTGAAAGCTGCTTTTCTCCAATTTCTTCTGATTGGTTTATTGAAGAATAAGCCAAGTGTAAAAATCTGGCATTTATTTAACTTTTACCATTGCTATGGTAACAACAATGGCTGACAAAATAGGCTCTAAATAGAAAAAATTGCCATTTTAAGGCTTTGGAGACCATTTTTTAAGAATTAGATATCATCACAGCTAAAAACCAAAAAAAAAAAAAAAAAAAACTAAGTTAATATGTTGTGTTCTCATTATCTGTTAAAATATATATTTTTGGCACTTGCCTGGGCTCTACGTAAACTCTGTCAAATGTCTCAAATTTGCTCCAAATGGCCACTTTCCTATTTTGGCAGCCATTTCTGTTACCATAGCAATGATAAAAGTCAAATTAGTACCAAACTTTTACACTTGGGCTATTGTTCTATTAAAGCAATGAGAAGTAATTGGTGAAAAACAATCTTTATTATTTAGCCTCATAGGGGGGAGCCCCTTAATTTGTGATTTTTGTGTGCTGAAATATCAAAGTAAGAAAGAGGGCAAAGATCAGGAATCAATACAGTCAAGCACCACACCTGACCCATGATTCCAAGTCTTATTTGGTCCTATATATTTTTTTCCAAAATACATCTGCTAGCAATTTAAGACAGTGCTTTAGTGGGTGGTAATCAGTGACACTTGCGACGGTTATCAGTGGCAATAGCTCTGTCCAGAGTGCTAGCTCGCCAGTTCCTGGATGTGCCGAGGGAACAAAATTCCGAACACTGACTTTTTTGGAGCTAGTGCCACTGATTACCACCCGTGGCTTTGCGAATCGGGTTCTAGTGTATTTCTACAATTCTGTTCTAAGGGTAGGTGACAATAAAGTAAAAACAAACAGTGACTGTTTAATTTTGTTTGTTTGTTTGTTTGCTTTGTTGCTTTACGTCCCAAGTCAACAGCTATGGTCATGGTGGGACGGTCAGTTCACCTAGCCACACTTTTTCCTGGGCAGGCTTGAACAAGCGGTTAACCAGTAATTCATGCACATACTTTCGCTTGTAACTGAAAACAACCCTTCTTGAATAAATCAGCGGAAGGGAGGAGAATGACCGTAGAAATTATTTCATGATCAATCTCCACGAAAGTATGGGACTGGGCCGGGATCGAACTCGCGACCCCTGGATCTGCAGTCAGACACGCATCTGTAGCCAGACACGTTACCGACTGCGCTATGCGGCCCGGCAACTGTTTAATACATTTAGCCATTCTTATAGCCATTCTTATAAGCATACTGGCAGGACAGTCAGTTCACCTAACACACTATTTCATGGGCAAGCTTGAACAGGCATTAACCAGTACTTCGTACACACTTTCGCTTGTAACTTACAACAAACCTTCTTGAATGACTCAGCGGACGGGAGGAGAATGACCCTAGAAATTATTTCATGATCAATCTCCACAAAAGTATGGGACCTGGCCAGGATCAAACTCGTGACCCCTGGATCTGCAGTCAGATAAATATCTGTTGCCAAACACGCTACTGACTGCGCTACGCAGCCCAAATTTAAGCATACTGTGATTCAGAGTTCTGGTAACTTTTCAAGCAATATGAGATTAGTGTTTGCTGATATTGTGAGGCTTTGCTGATCATCTTAATATTATTTTTTAATGAATTCAACAATAACAATAATAATAATAATAATAATAATAATAATAATAATAAATAAACATGAATGTGTATAATAGAATCTATTAAACATATGGTGCAAAAAAAAAAATCTTTGAAATGACATTATCTTGCCAGAAGTAAACATGTTTTTGAGTTATTAAATTACATTACCTGACCAGGGGACAAAAATTCCAATCATCTGCTTGTTATTACAAGTGAAATCTAGAAAGGATGAGTGATTCTACCCAAATAACTTGTCCTGCAGGATGAGTGCTTTGGGAAGAATTACTCAAGGAAGTCATCACTCCCATATATTCTTGTTTGCATACACTTTTAAAGGACAAGTGCATACATGAAAATTGTAAGTCACTCGTCCAGCAGGACAAGTGCAATATTGAAATATTTTTGTCCCCTGCTGACTACATATTTGATGCAAATATGAACAACAGTTTTGAAAACATAGCATTACACTCATAAGATAAAATGATTAATCAGTTTTACTGAACGATTATTTTAAACTGCAATAATCCTACCTCTAACAGACGGAAGTCTTTTTGGTGCGACCTTTGGAATCGGTGAAGGATTGGTTTCCATGGCAAGAAGATCTGCTTCTTCCTCATCGTCATCAAATTCACCATGGTCACTTGGTGGAGGCGTGGCTCCCTCTTTATATGAAAGAACAGGTTTAATAGATATTTGTTGAAAAAATAAAGCAACTGCAGGACAGTCAAGCTCAGCAGAATTGCCTTTGCCAATGAAATGATAATTAAACCGATATCTAGAAAAAGATACAAGTTGGCATGTGCATACAGCCATAGGTTTAGATAAATAAATGTTTTCATCGTAAAATGGTAAATATTTTAATCATATTTTTTTGGTACTCACAACATACGTTTTGGTTGAGAAAAAAGAAAATTACTTTTCTGTTATGCACTCTTAACTAAAGGCCTGTACAGCTACGGTTGAAATCAGTCTGTCCATCTTCACAGTCTGATCAGAGTCTTAGTTTTCTGCCTGAAGAAACATTGGACCCTTGGCTACCCATAGAGTGCTGATCAGACTGTGTGGATGTGCAGGCTGATCTGAGTCTTTGATGGGTGCACATATCAACTTTTACCTATTGCTGGACACTGGCTCAATTAACATAGGTCCAGATAAGGAAATTTTATGAGCGTAAAATTGTAATTCTTTTCTTACCCATCAATTTAAACATGTGTTTTGGGTGCTCAAAAGAACCATCTCAATGAGAAGGTTCTTTTGAGCACCCACAACATATGTTTTGGATAAGAAATACAGAAAATATTTTTCCAATACACTTATCTGGAGGCCTGAATTAAGCATTCAGATCCTGACTTTAGATGGGGGATGGTACTGCATAAATTTTAGACCAGTATCTGGTACCAGCATAAGAGTTAAATAACTTTGAAAGACTCAAATGTTGAGTTTGTGTTTATTTTAAAGAAAAAAATCAGCAGACGACAAAAAAAGCATGCAAATTTACCTAGTATGCAAAGATTTCAAGAAATAACAAACAAGAGAGTTTAGTGGCCCTGAAGTGCTCCTCCTAGTCTCTTGCCAGGTGAATGTATTATTAAAATTGCATGAAAATCTTGTCACATGTGTTGAACTTAGTTCCTCAATAACATGATTGCCACTTACTTAATTTCAAAACCATACCTACCGTTTCAGAAGTTGGTAAAGAATCACCTCAAAATTATTTCAAAATCTGACTAAAAGTTTTTGACAGAATTCTGCATCATCATGAACAACACTGAAGCATGACTATCCAAAGATCATTCCTATAAGTTTTGGTGACACTTTGAACACTCAGTGGTTTAGGAGATGTCATTTATAGCAATTGTAGAAGGATGGACACCAGACATCCACCGATCTGACACAATAGCTCACCTTAAGTCTATGGCTCAGGTTCACAAGCTAAAATAAATGCTTACCGCAACTTGTCCACAAGTATAAACCTTATACAAGCTATTAGATCTATTAACCTTGATGCAGAAATTTGAAAAGTACTAAAATACTTTTACCCAGTGTATTCAGTATCTATAAATATGGTAAATATATTCTAAATTTTTTAACACTAGTTGCCTGCCAAAATGGCCTAAACAAACAGTACAGACTCAGATCAAAGTCTTCCCTGTTTGCTATTCTGACAAGCATCTTGTAGATCCCAGTTCTAGTAACCCACATCTACAATGTATTTGAGATAGAAAATTGTTCGATTTTTAGGATGTTTTTAGATTAAACATATTTAATGTGTATAAACAAGTTATAACAACATCAGTAAATCCTCTCCCTCTCCTCTCCCTCTCACAGTGTATTCCAATGGACAAGACTACTGTCAATCTAGCAACTTAGGATGTTTACCGTACCTGTTGCTGTTGAAGTGGAGTGAGACTCGTTATCAGTGGCATGTGCATGCATCCAGGCATTGAGGTCAACATCGATATTCATCTTCTGTAGTTCCAGCTTGAGATTGTTAATTCTAGCTTGTAGGCCGATCTTCTCCTTAGCCAGTCTCTGCATTTCGGCTTCATGTTCTCGATCTTTCCTCCGCAAAGCCTGATTGAGGAAGAAAGCACAGCATGATGAATCCTACCCATAGCCCTTTTTAAAGACAAAACTTAACTCTTTGCATGCTGTGTAATTTTTCATGATTTTTTGTCGTTTGCTGACTTTTTTCAAGATCAGAATGTCAACAGTTCGGATCCAGATCAGGCCTGAAGCAGGGTCCGGCCCAAAATGTTTGCTAAAATTATCAGCAGATGACAAAACAGCAGCAAGTAAAGAGTTAATTCCTCTCCACATCAGGTACAGGCTCACTGTTTTGTAAAGAAATAAGAAAAAATCATTTGTTCGTTTTGTTGCGTTACGTCCCAATCAACAGCTATGGTTAAGGGGGGACGGTCATTTAACCTAACCACGCTTTTCCTGGGTAAACTTGAACAAACAGTTAACCAGTACTGCGTGCACATACTTTTACTTGTAACTGACATTAACCCTTCTTGAATGAATCAGCGTACGGGATGAGAATAGCCGTAGGAATTATTTCATGATCAATCTCCACTAAAGTAAGGGACCAGGCCGGGGTCAAACTTGCTACCCCTGGATCTGCAGTAAGACGCCCATTTATAATCAGACACATTACCGAATGCGCTACGCCGCACGGTTAAGAAAAAATAATGTGTTGAATGTAAGGATATGATGGTCAGTGTTTAGATTGAACCCATTTTCACCCAATGATGCTCATCCTTGTTTTTATGTTGGAGTTGTCTATTATAAGGGGTTGTTGGATGATTGAAACTTCCAGGTGACTATTTCTGTAGACAAGTATGGCATACAGATACAGTTAAACTCCTGATGAAATTCAGATTTTTTCAGATTTCTCAAAATCAAATTATTAATAAAGTTTAGTGCAAGTCAGCTTCAACTGGCTAGTCCTTTGATCTCAAGGTTTACCACTACAGCAGGGTTCATACAGGCAAGATTGTGTAAAATTCAAGGACTTTTCAAGGACTTCTCAAAGACTTTCCTACTGTTTTCAAGGACTGAAAACTTAAGAAAAATACTGATTTACACGTTTAAATTCTACTTCTGAAATGCTAGAATCCATTACTAAAGATATTAGTTTAATATAAGTAGTATAGCATATGCTGCACCAAATAAAGGCACCACAATTTTATATTGATTTTAGGTCTCCAATAACACTGTTGAATTCTCTGATAAATGGTAAAATTCAAGGACTTTTCAAGACCTTTGAGTGTTTTTCAAGTACTTTTCAAGGCAAATTTAATTTTCAAGGACCTTTCAAGACATTCCTGTATATTTAAGTACTTTTCAAGCCTGTGTGAACCATGTACAGCCAGTAGCAGAGTAGATTTATTATAAAAATAAAACATTCTAACTACAGCCTCCTGACAGTTTATAGTGGCCCTTGCTCTGCTGCTTAAATTGATAAGATTTTTTTTCTGATTTCAAACTTACACACAGCAAGTCAAAGTTCAATTAATTACTACTAGATCACAGGATAAATAGTGTAAAAAGGTGATGATCCTCATCAGCTGGCTTTCTAATGAAAACAGCTGAGTTGGAACTATACTGTTTTCAAAGAGGTGTCCCAAGACTCAGCAGTATAAAAGTGCACAGGTGACGTCAAAACATAATTAGATCTAAATGTACACAACATTTTACTCAATGGCTAATATGTTTCAAGAACTTTCCTTGCTAGAGCTGATAGCCTTAATACAAACAGTTTGAACCCAGATCAGGACCCATAGAGTCGATCCAAACTGTTTGACACTCTGGTAGTGCTCCTGAATTATTTTGAAAAAGTTAATTTTGAAAAAAAAGTCAGCAGACAACAAAACAAGCATGAAAAATACCACGTACCCTGCATGCAAAGGGTTTAAGGGTGCTTTCAGCCTTTCACACATTGTTGTATGAATCAGTGTTTTAATGGCAATGTTCAAAAACGTGAAAAAGGCAGCATTATGCTCACTTGTCGCAAGTCATTTTATACACATGCACTGATAATGCTTTGAACAGGCAATAAGTCTCAAGACTCTCCACAAGAACAAGTTTATGTCCGGTCCACGTATTGGACACAACCTGGAAAAAAAAAGACTGACATCAGTCGTAGATGTTAATATTGTACCAACCACTACCATCAAAGGCATACCACATCTTAGTTTATGCTAGTATGCCAGCATGGATATAGGCTAGTTTTAGATTTTAATAAAGTTGTGCTGTAATGATCTAGATATTAAAACAGAAGGGGTTGCACATTGATCTTAGTTGCTGATTATGACACAGTGCAGACCTTGGCAAAACACCCTTTTGGGCCTTCACTGTTCACTGATCCCACACCGTCTCTGGATAAAAAATCAATATTGTATACGGAAACACTGGAGAACCCAAATCAGTTCCACTCATTTATATGATTATCAGCATGTGGTAAACTGTTAATACTTCCAATAAATTAGATCAAACTGTCAGATAATGTTTATGGTGGAACATTTATTGGGAGTCAATAAACGGTCATACTGAGAAGAGAAACTGAAATTTTTCCACAGACTTGGGCAAATCTGCAAGACTGTAAGGGTCGTTACTTTATGGAGATGATTTCCATGATGGATATCTATATTTACCTGAATGTATCTGAGAGAGCCTCTCAAAATGCCAAGATTTGATGTTCGTCTGTCTTCTAGGCTTGGAATACTTTTCTTCAAGAAATTGAAACATTCCTTCAGGTGGGCCCTTCTGCTCAGAAAAAGGAAAAACATCTAACATCAAAACAAAAAACACAGCTCAGAAAAGACCATTACAGATACTTAAATTATTAAAAATAAAATCCAACAAGAAACATCAATTTTAGGTATGTAAGATTGATATTTGAAATATAGATACACTATTGGAGACATTTTCATTCAAATTATTTGAAAAGTCTGATCTTACTCTGCTGTTATTTCAGACATGTTTGTTGAATTTAAAAGGTTTGCTGTTAATGAAAATTGTGTACCAAACTAAAGCCTTGAAAGGCTCTATATTGATAGTCAAACTTTCTTCAGGATATGTCTAGTACATGTATGAATATACTAACCTGATCTCAGCTCTCATGAAACAACTCTCTCATAAAGCTGTTTCATCAGGTCTTCACTTACTGTGACCTAGGCTCAAATTGAGTGTGTAGGAAAAATAATAAGAGTGCCTACCTGGCTATTAATGGCTAATGATAAAGTCTGTTGGACAAAGTTTCGTTCAGCATAGCCTACAAGCAGTAAAGACATAGGGAGATTATTTTGTCTATGATTTCCAAGCTAAGCTAAAGATGGAAGCCTAAAGCCCAGCTCAGTTATAAATGGTAAAAAAAGCTTATACTAACCTGACCTCAGCTCTCAAGAAACTGAACTCTCTCATAAAGCTGCTCTATCAGGTGTTATTGTGATACCAGACTCTTCAACAGAATATTTATTTAAAACCAGATCCAGGCCTCCTTAAATAAGAAGGCTTTTGACTCTTTCCTTGCTAGCAGTGACTTTTGTTGTCTGCTGAGTGCTGATAACCATTGCAAACAGCTTGGACCCAGATCAGGACCAACACCCTGTCGGTCCTGATCTGGATCCAAACTGTTCGACACTCTGATAGTATTCGTGAAAGATTTTTTAAAAGAAGTTTTTGTTTGGTTTGATTCTTTACGTCCCAGTCAACAATCTTTCAGTTACATTGGGACGGGTCTTCCTGGGTTGAACCAGTACTAAGCTAGGATTACTGTGCCTTGCTCAAGGACACAACACAGTGACGCCGGTGAGGCTCGAACCGATGGCCCTTCTGTCTTGAGTCAAGCACTCTACCACTGAGCTCCCCTTTGAAAAAAGTTGATTTTGAAAAAAGTCATCAGATGACAACAAAAGCATGAAAAATTACCCAGCTGCGATGGTTTTTCAAAAGGAGCCAGAGCAAACTTCAAGCAAAGCTAGAAGGACAGCAAATGAGGGGCCATGACAAATTGTCCTGTACCTACCTCAATTTACTATGTCAATGTAATTCCTTTTTGTGACCAGTCCAGTGAACCCTATTATAGCCTTATCATGTATATGCTCTTCTTGTGATTTTGACCCCTCTGCATGAACCACCAGGTGTTATCCCTACACCCTAAATAGTGAACTTGATATGTTTGATATGGTCATGCATGGGGACAGATGGAGCTGCTCACAATTATATACAATATAACAGTTAGGAATGACATAGTTGACTGAAAAACATTTATAAGTGAGAGTGACTTGTATTCATATGCAGATGCATTTTGATTTTTGTTTGTTTGATTTGATTCTCTACCTCCAGTCAACAATCTTTTAGTTATGTCTGGACAGGTCTTTCTGGGTTGAACCAGTACTAAGCAAGGATAGATGGGTCTTGCTCAAGGACACAACACAGTGAAGCCGGAGATGCTCGAACCTGCGGCCCCTCGGTCTCGAGTCAAGCACTCTACCACTGAGCCACTTCGCTCCTTATGATGATGCATTTTGAAAAAAAAAAAAATAGCATAAAATGTAGCTAGTGCTTAATCTTTGCCCTGCCAAATAAACAAATATGGTACATTCACTTCTGTTTTCAAGCCATTTCAGTTGCATGATAATTGATTTCAGTTAATAATAAAGGCGATTCTGAGGTTGCATGGAAAATGGTGCAGATCCTGATTGTATGGCTTTTGCTAGAAGCCAGCTGATCTGGATCTCTAAAGCAGATATTAATTTGATCCCTGCACATTTTTAACTCATAAAATGTCAGGCTGAAGAGAATATACCCTGACAGCTAAAATTTGCAACAAACATTCACGTTTTGCAATTATTTAGGAACCTGCAGATTATTCACATGAAATACCAAGCCTTGCTTCCCTTGAAGAAAAGTGTCACAAAATTTGTTATCTGCTGCATTGTGTTACCCTTTAGGCTAGAAATCATTTCAGTCAACAGTGGTATGGTGCCACAGCAGACTTTAATAGCTGGTACAAACCTGTTCTTCTCCAACTTGTTGTGAACCTCTCGAGTGCCGGCTCTGTAAAACAGAAGGAGTCAGCTCCGTCATAAAGAGTTCACAGTTCCAGGAGACTTTTTTAACTTTTACATGAAACAGAGAACACATGCCACCTATATTTGTTTGTTTGTTTGATTTGATTCTTTACGTCCCATCAACAATCTTTCAGTTATATAGGGACGGTTCTTCCTGGGTTGAACCAGTACTAAGCTAGGATAAATGTGTCTTGCTCGAGGACCACAACGCAGTGACGCCGGTGAGGCTTGAACACGCGGCCCTTTGGTCTCAAGCCACCTATATGAATGGCCAATAATCATAACATGAGTATTCATATTAATGAAATATTTCTAATGAATAAAATGCAAAATATTAGGTCAACTAAATATTGTGCTTAAATTTCACATTGGTGCAATATTTTTCTAGCACCAAAGCCGTCAATTACAAACAAAGGCAACCACCAAAATGGTTAATCTATATTTAAACAGCCAAATTACTCAAGTTACACATTGTAAAATGTCGATGCAACAAAGTCGTTACTTCAGTTTTGACCGTGAAATGTTACAATTTACAATCTGAAAACTTATAAGCCATCATATATGCAGTCTAAAATTAAATTTTCATCTTTAACATAAAGTATTAGGTTGTTTCAGTTTGTAATTATTAAGAAGTTAAGAACACACTGGGGTAAATAAAATTGTAATTAAATTTAATCTCCCAAAGTACATGTCATTTTAATAGCTGCGGTAATTGTTTTCAGCATCAAAATTGGTAGTAATTTTACAACTACTTTCAATTTCTTTTCAAATCACAAAGGTGGATCTTGTACTGTACATTAAATGGCCCTCATACCCTACATGCTATATGCATATCCCAGCAGGAGCTGGCTTAGCCCTTGTCCTGCAGATGCCGGATTTTTTTAAAAGCACTGTAGATCCAGATCAGCTGGCTTCTGAGAAGATCAGGATCTACAGTGTGGATTTCCACTCTGCTTGTAAATACATATATCTAGATCTACTTGGAATGCTATCATTAAAGTAGCATTGCAGACAATATTCAGCATACATGATAATAGGGGTTTAGAGACAGTGCATATTGCGTTGAATTGAAATTGACAATCACATGACAGTGTATTAACCATGTGGTGTGGTTATTTTTAGCACCAAGCTGGCGTATTGATTTCAAACATGACCTACCCGCCGGGTCGGCGTATATGTCTGGTTGGGTCCTCCTCGTCTTCTTCAAAATCAAAAGAACTGCTAGATTCAATCTTCTCAATGACAACTGGCGCAACGGAGGCTTTCTTTGCATAAGGGTGAAAGTTGTTGGTAGGTGTATCTGCAAACAAAAGTTATAGATCTAAACAGCGCGTGATGCATTACAAATATGCAAATTAGACCGGAATCGAGGCAACAGGAATTGAATACCAATTTTGTCAAAAGATTTTAGATGACCTACTTTTGATTAAGATAATTGCGAAAGAAACAAAAATACATGGGGAAATTATCTACAAACTACAAGAAATGGGAATTTCTTAGCAAGACATACAGCAGTAAAAGCTAGATTACGAAAAGAGACACCGGTTTCTGCCCACATGTGCGCAAAAATAACCACGTGTTTACCTTTCGAACGCCATTCGATGAATTCTGCCGCTTCAAGCAAAGTTTCCAAACTCATTTTCTGTTCTTCTGCTGCAAAAGAGCTGCAGCTTGACGTTAACAGTAGTGTGCACGCTGTCTGACCTTATACGCGTCTGAGAATTCTTTTTTCTTGTCTCCGTTTAAACTAGCACGCCCGACGAAGATGGCGGGCGGCTTGATCAAAACAGTCTGCGCGAGACAAAAATACGATAGAACACGTGGACCTTGATTGGCGTTTGCACAATTCTAACCAATCAGAACAATGAACGTCGACGTCATTGATACGCTTCACTGGCAATCACATGTCATTTTCGATGTTGATTTTACTGCTAATTAAAACTACGAAATAGACTTGATTTGATTTTCACTAGAATACATCAAAACAGTTAACTGTAAAATCAATCTTCATATTTTATTGATTCTCTCATATTCTTAGTGGATGCACCAGCTCATTCTAGGGACTATTTTCTCGGCTGAATTTGTGAGTGGGCGTTTCCCATAGCAATAGTGTATTTTGATTTTGTCACGTGGGTGTTCACTGAAGCGAAACTTACCGCGTCATAATTTAATGAACTCTTCCAGCTACAAGATAAACGACACGCGTTTATAATTGGATTAGCGAATAAGCGATGACCAAACAGCTTAAAGAAGATTAGCTGCAATCAACAGTCTGCTGATAGATAACATGGACCTCAAAAGTTGACTAGTTTCAGAAGAAAATTGCTTTAATTGGCTCTGAATCGTAAACAGGTGCACTGACAGTTCCAATACAAACTGACTAAGATGCGGGTGGGGTATATTCAGATTGAAGATGCGTTGATTCACAGTAATTCTTTAGAATATCGAACACAAGTTAAAAATAAAGAAGCCTTAGTTTGTTATTTTTTATTGATTACTAGGTCTTGTTCTGACATGCACAATTTTGCACAAATTTTGTTGTGGTTGCTCATTTTGTTGGGCCTAGGGTATAGGCTATTATGAACTTCATGCAAATCACACATCAAATTCAGAGATGTGTTCAACAATGCGAGCGTTCACAGTCGCTTGTTGTTCTGGTACCTACCTTTATTCGTAATGTGTACAACTCGCGCCGGAGAGCGCTCACATTTTGAAAGTTCTCACCTCGGATTTTAACTGAACCTTTATGCCCAGCTTGGCTATTTTTAATTTGCTGCCCAACAACGATCGAGTGGGTAACCAAATAACGTGGACTGGTTCTTGATTGTTTTTTTTCTGTAGGGTTACCTATTGCGCGAATCAACTGAAGCGAGTTCGTAGGTTTGCCTATAGCAAGAAGCAAACAGGACCTAATTTAATTTACCCAAGGTAGACATTAACTGCAAATCACACATCAATTTCAGGTTTAGACCGAACCCAACTTAACCATAAGCAGAGAAAACGGTTAGCTTAAGAAATTAACAGTGAAACGCCCCCAAGTCAAAACACCCTTAGTTGGCAAAAGGTGCCAGCGGGCCTAATTCACATCAGTAAACGTACCTGTGTGATTTTCATCCGCATCATATGGAATGAATATGAATTCAGGTACTGTCTTATGCACGGGTGGTAAACCTAGGAACTACCACGAAATTGTGTTAACGTAATTTTGTTCCCAAGCCACATCCGGGACACGTCGTGGTAGTTTCCAGGCCGAAAATTGGATAAAGAAAGGTTGGTGTCACTTTCATTTTTGTTTTATTTTACAACTTAGAACAAACAATGGTGAAATCCGACAATGTGGTTCCGTGTAAGTATGTCTCAGCGTCCCCTCTAGCCCAAAATTTTGTTTGAAAAGTTATTTTCTTTCTTTTGTAACGTGTTTCCCCACTGAGCATCGGACCAACTTTCCCCAAAGTTCGAAGGATTTTAGCCCATATCTGTCAAATTGAATGGAATTTGATATCATTTGACGATGTGAATGATAAAAAGACCCTGAATAAACATTTCTACACAGAAAAAAAATCTGAGCATTTACTCGTAAACGATTCATGCTCCATTCGTCCTGTGTGGTAGTTTCCAGCTCATCGTGGTAGTTAAAATGCTGTCGTGGTAGTTTCCAAGACTTTGTAGGAATTTAGTAGTAGTTCGCATCAGCAGATTTCCACTATTCAGGGGCTACTTCATTTTTATAAAGACAGGGTGTGCGGGCCGAACCTTGAATACTCCTCTTATTCATAAGAAGACCTTTTCAAATAACCTTTTGTCAGATAACAAATGACGACTGCCTGAATTTTAATTTTAGTTGGCTATTGAAATGATAGGAAGAATGAAAAGAAGGGATATTCACATTTTTTTGTTTTTGAATAAACATGCTTTTTAATTATCAAATAACATGCCCGTTCATCGTCACACTCGCATGTATATAAAAAGTGTCCCAACCCGAGGATATTTCCCTTTTTTCCGAAGCGCAAGTACTAACAATACTTTGGGCCAGTAGTCTTAGCCTGCCATTTTATCTTAAAGCTGACTGAACATGGAACAACGTAGCGAGTGACGCAATTTTTTATATCATTTTTTTTTGTCTGTTGCTTGGTCCACCACGGCTCAACTGATGACCTTCTTTTGCTTTAGATTTCCAGAGGTGTTGTTTGGCAGTCCAGGGCATGGTCTCCACCTGTCAGGCATCACATTGAATCTCGAGTCCTCAGCTTAGCTTCCTCATGGTGTTGAAATGTGGTTTATTTGTTTACCGTGGTAATTAATTGACGAGTTCGAGGGTTATCATGCGAAACAAACAACCACTATAATGTTTTGTAACACTTCAGAAACGTATCCTATAAAGTCTTGGAAACTACCACGATAGCATTTTAACTACCACGATGAGCTGGAAACTACCACACAGGACGAACGGGGCATGAATCGTTTACGAGTAAATGCTCAGGTTTTTTTTCTGTGCAGGAATGTTTATTCAGGGTCTTTTTATCATTTCCATCGTCAAATGATATCAAATTCCATTCAATTTGACAGATATGGGCTAAAATCCTTCGAACTTTGGGGAAAGTTGGTCCGATGCTCAGTGGGGAAACACGTTACAAAAGAAAGAAAATAACTTTTCAAACAAAATTTTGGGCTAGAGGGGACGCTGAGACATACTTACACGGAACCACATTGTCGGATTTCACCATTGTTTGTTCTAAGTTGTAAAATAAAACAAAAATAAAAGTGACACCAACCTTTCTTTATCCAATTTTCGGCCTGGAAACTACCACGACGTGTCCCGGATGTGGCTTGGGAACAAAATTACGTTAACACAATTTCGTGGTAGTTCCTAGGTTTACCACCCGTGTTATGACGGTCATGAAAAACAGGTTTATATGCCCCAAAGGGTGGCATATAGTAGCTAGTCCTTAGTGTTTGAGTGTATAATTCACATCATGTCCGGAGCATATCTCCTATATTATTTGAGGTAGGAGTGCCAAACTTAGTGTATTAATGCATTTTGGGGTCACTTTGCGTCACAAACTCTACCATAACTTCTGTCCTGAGATCTAGAAAAATGGTGTCACGAGCATAAATCCTATATTATTTGACATAGGAATCCCAAATTTGGTTTGTGGACACATCCTGGGGTCACAGAGAGTCATATACTGCTTCGGGGTCACTGTGACCTTGGTTTCTGGGGTATAATTGTTAGCAACTTTTGCCATATTTTATATTGATTAGCCATGTTTAGCATCCCCCCATCCCCCAAATAAGGTTTAGGGATTTTTTAAGTCTAAAATTTAACAGTTTTCTGTCTAAATACCATCAGACATTGTTAAATTTTGGATCCTCATGGGCTATAAGCCTTTTGGAATTTATAATAAACAATATATCATATCACATGCTTTGTCAAATAGTGAAGATCCAGATGGACAATCCCATACTTGTTGTTTCAATATGTATGGGAAAATCCGTCAGAATACAAAAGAGTTAAGTACAATGTAGTAAATAAAATTACATCTTTTGGTTCCTTTATTTTCAGGACAACATAACATTCCATTAATTATCGCAAGCAGCAGAAAGATGATTGCCATTTTAGAAAATTTGAAAAGTTTCTGGGGAAGCAAGCCGCCACTTGTGTTGTTTATGCTGTGTCTGGGAATTTTTGCTGTTGTTCTTTTGACTCTCGGCTATATTGTCAAAGTAAATGACCTAAAAAATCCTGATGCGGTAAGTTTTATGTCATTGTCATACCATTTTAATAATAGATATTGAGCCAGAAGATTGTCAAGCAACAAAGTAAGTCGGGCTCAACTTTAGTTTTCAAGCCCCACTAGGTAGCTGTACAAGCATGTCTAAAGATTGACTACATCCAGTAGGGAGTGCAGTGGTTAAGTGCTTGACTTGAGACCGAGGGGCCGCGGGTTTGAGCCTCACAGGCGTCACTGCGTTGTGTCCTTGAGCAAGAACATTAATCCTAGCATAGTACTGGTTCAACCCAGGAAGACCCCGTCCCTTTATAACTGAAAGATTGTTGATGTGACATAAAGAATCAAATCAAACAAACAAACGTCAAGTGACTATGGTGCTACAGATAAAAAAATTACTTTTCAGGGCCCCGACATTATGAGTCAGTCTTTTTCAGTGCTCCTAGCCTCTAGATAAATGAGCCAGAATTTTTCAGTGCTCCTAGCCTCTAGATAAATGAGCCAGTCTTTTTCAGTGCTCCTAGCCTCCAGATAAATGAGTCAGACTTTTTCAGTGCTCCTAGCCTCTAAATAAATTAGCCAGACTTTTTCAGTGCTCCTAGCCTCTAGATAAATGAGCCAGACTTTTTCAGTGCTCCTAGCCTCTAGATAAATGAGCCAGTTTTTTCAGTGTTCCTAGCCCCAGACTTTTTCAGTGCTCCTAGTCTCTAGATAAATGAGCCAGACTTTTTCAGTGCTCCTAGCCTCTAGATAAATGAGCCATACTTTTTCAGTGCTCCTAGTTCATGAATTTTTCAGTGCCCCTAGCCCCAGACTTTTTCAGTGCTCTGAGTCTTTAGATAAATGAGCCAGACTTTTTCAGTGCTCCTAGCCTCTAGATAAATGAGCCAGTCTTTTACAGTACTCCTAGTCCCAGACTTTTTCAGTGCTCCTAGCCTCTAGATAAATGAGCCAGTTTTTTTCAGTGTTCCTAGCCCCAGACTTTTTCAGCGCTCCTAGTCTCTAGATAAATGAGCCAGACTTTTTCAGTGCTCCTAGTTCATGACTTTTTCAGTGCTCCTAGCCCCAGACTTTTTCAGTGCTCTGAGTCTTTAGATAAATGAGCCAGACTTTTTCAGTGCTCCTAGCCTCTAGATAAATGAGCCAGTCTTTTACAGTACTCCTAGTCCCAGACTTTTTCAGTGCTCCTACACAGTGTAGGACCGGAAGTGTACGGTATTTGTGCTTGTACATTCTTTTGAGATTGTACATCGACGGATAAGTTATTTGTGCAAGGCGGTCGCTTGGAAACGGTAAGCAGATTTGTAGTTTTTGTCAGTTTTGATTATTTTTCTGTGAAATAAAGTATCGGCATTGTTTGCGTAATGACTCGGGGACATTTCAGGTGCATGTACATGTTATTCAAAGTCACGGTTTCGCAACGAAAAGACTTTAATCATGTCAACATAAGAATTGTGAAAACATCTGACATAAAATAGACGCCGTTTTTGAGATGTTATCGAGTATCCTTTTGAAACTTTATATGTCAAGAACAAAAAACAGCAATAAAAATGAACGGCACTATCAAGTGTATGTGAGTTTATTCTCACAATGAGGTAAAAATGCTAAGTAGGTCATCGGTTTCAATGCTAATTTTTGTACGGGGTATTTGCAAAAGTCAACTTTGCGTTTGTACAGGTATCTGTCATTAGTTTGTACAGTAATTTGGGTAAGCTAATTTTCAGAAAACGCATTTTATTTCTTTTGTTAGTCATAATTAAATAGATAAAGGGTTGTCGCTTTCAAAGTACAGACGTTAAAGTTATAATATCATGGTATATCGTAATGGCAGCAAGTTAAACTGCTAAATTTCAAGTGCCAGTGTAATGAAATAGTTGATCCCCTTGGAAAAATTATCCCCTTTCCTAATACTATGACTCCCATTGCATTGGAGCCTGCATTTCGGTCTGAAAATGGCGAAAACCCTCAGCCAAAAGAAATCTAGGCTGAAATTATAGTTTATAAAACACAGAGTCCGGCAATAATAACGCGATTCAATTGACTGAAAGTTTTATCTGGCCAGTCGATACGTACATAGGCGTTTGGAATTAGATCTGAGTATGATGCAAGTCATCCGGGGACAAATCCTCTTAATTGTATTGCCAGATGTTTAGATCATACGAGGGTCATCCAATTAGGAATTGGACTTTTTCTATAGCGCAATCAGTTTACATGCTAGACAGATGAAATTCGGTATATACCTGGTACGTCTTGTTAGCCATTCGCACATAACGTCAGGTGTGCGTATGATGACGTCATCAATCGTGACGTCACGTCGCGCACTGGTATTCGAAGCACAATGGCCACGTTCACTGCCGTTGAACAACGAGCGTATATAAAAATCGAGTACTACAGAGATACTAAAAGAGTTAAAATACTGAATACCCTGAAAAGTGTTTGTGGTAAAGATGCTCTTCCGAAAACTACAGTTTACCGATGGACTGACGAATTTAAAAAGGGGATATGTTGGTTTTGAAAACAAGCACAGTCCAGGACGGCCAGTGGAGGCAACCGCACAAGAAAAAATACACGAGCTTTTAAAAACTGACAGAAAATCGTATTTAAACGAAATTTCAGAAGGCTATAATAAACAAAAATACCATAAAATAACTTAAGATATCTGATTTTAAGCAGAACGGTTAAAACAGATCCGAACAAATAAGAAAATCTAATAAATAAAATTTTACTTTTCGCAACGCTATATCCCGTAGTTCTCATACAAATCCATGTTGTCGGTGCTCATTAGAATCGTCTCATTTAGACGATTGTAATGGATACTTCAACTAAGGGTTTGGATGAGAAATAAAGGATTTAGCAAGCTAAACATTCCTTTTATCTAGAGCTCTTTTTTGTTACATCGAGTCAATTCACTATATAAAACATCCTCGACATGACATCTGCCCGAAAATAAAACAAAAATCAACTTGAAAGTCCTCCTCCTATAGATGCTACATGCCAAATATTAAGGCTCCTGGAAGCCGGTTCTTGAGAAGAAGATTTTTTTTAAATTTGTCCAAAAAATACCCCTTTTGGGGCCCCTCCTGGCTCCTTAAGGGGGCGGGGCCTCACCATTTGTAAAAATCTGTAAGCCCTTCACCCAATAATGCTTGTGACCAAATTTGAACCAAATCACCCCGGGGCCAGTAGTTTCAGAGAAGAAGTCATTTAAAGGAAAGGTTAACGGACACCGAACGCCGGACACTGACCATAGTAATAGCTCCCCCTAAGTATAGCTCAGGGGAGCTAAACATGGATGCACCCAAATATTGAAGTTTGGAGAGGTATCCAAGATTTGGAATCAGAGTGTTGTATTAAACTTACGTTCAAGATTCATTTTAGGACTTCACATAACTTGAATCATTATTCAAGATATTCTCTGGCATATATTTTATGATCAGCTACTAAAGAGTTTTTTTTTATCACAAATACGCTTTCTTACAGAGGTATAGGGCTGCAGATGACTGTACAAATTTTTATGGCAATTTCCAAATACCGGTTCAATTGCCGTTCAAATAACCGTACAAATATGGAATTAAACAGTGCAAACAAAAACCCCTCCCATGACAGTTTTATTGTATGCATCGATAAACAAGCCTATAAACTAAGTTTACAGATTACTAAAAATGTGAAAAATAGTGAAAAACTGAAATAAACAAATGTCTGGTTGAAGATATCGAGCTTGCAAAGACACTGAAACTCGGACGAAACCAGGTGATAGCGTGATTTTCGTTGTTTTGTGAAACTTTCGGATTTAATGAAAAAAATCGAATAGTGGAAATCGATAGCTCAGCCTGTGTAACCTAATTTCCATCCACCAGAATTCCACTTAGAATGAAAGGCGTTTGAAAAAAGAGAAACTTCTTGTCAACCTACCCCTCGCTTCATTGCACAAATAACTTATCCGTCGATGTACAATCTCAAAAGAATGTACAAGCACAAATACCGTACACTTCCGGTCCTACACTGTGTCCTAGCCTCTAGATAAATGAGCCAGACTTTTTCAGAGCTCCTAGCCTCTAGATAAATGAGCCAGTCTTTACAGTACTCCTAGTGTCAGACTTTTTCAGTGCTCCTAGCCTCTAGATAAATGATCCAGTCTTTTTCAGTGCTCCTAGCCCCAGTCTTTTTCAGTGCTCCTAGCCCCAGACTTTTTTAGTGCTCCTTGCCTCTAGATAAATGAGCCAGACTTTTTCAGTGCTCCTAGCCTCTAGATAAATGAGCCATACTTTTTCAGTGCTCCTAGCCTCTAGATAAATGAGCCAGTCTTTTTCAGTGCTCCTAGCCCCAGACTTTTTCAGTGCTCCTAGCCTCTAGATAAATGAGACAGACTTTTTCAGTGCTTCGAGCCCCTTCAAGTCTAGATAAATTAGCCATACTTTTTCAGTGCTCCTAGCCTCTAGATAAATGAGCCATACTTTTTCAGTGCTTCTAGCCTCTAGATAAATGAGGGTCTAGATGGGGTATAATGATTAGTGAATAATGGCCCTTTTTTTATAATGAATAGTGAATAATGAGCCCAAAAAATAATGAATAGTGAATAATGAGGGCCTAAAAATTAATGAATAATCCCATTTTTTTAATGAATTGAAGAAAAAAATAATGAATAGTGAATAATTAGATTTCTTTGCCACCTTTCTTACTTAGAATGAATAATTGGTCTTATTTTAATGAATGACCCAAAATTTTAATGAGATGAATAATGGACTAAATTTTTAATGAATAGTGAATACCAGACCCCCCCCCCCCCCATCAAGACCCTCATAAATGAGCCAGTCTTTTTCAGTGCTTCTAGCCCCAGACTTTTTCAGTGCTCCTAGCCCCAGACTTTTTCAGTGCTCCTAGCCCCAGACTTTTTCAGTGCTCCTAGCCCCAGACTTTTCAGTGCTCCTAGCCTCTAGATAAATGAGCCAGTCTTTTTCAGTGCTCCTAGCCCCAGACTTTTTCAGTGCTCCGAGCCTCTAGATAAATGAGCCAGTCTTTTTCAGTGCTCCTAGCCCCAGACTTTTTCAGTGCTCCTAGCCTCTAGATAAATGATTCAGTCTTTTTCAGTGCTCATAGCCCCAGACTTTTTCAGTGCTCCTAGCCTCTAGATAAATGAGCCAGTCTTTTTCAGTGCTCCTAGCCTCTAGATAAGTGAGCCAGTCTTTTTCAGTGCTCCTACCCTCTAGATAAATGAGCCAGTCTTTTTCAGTGCTCCTAGCCTCTAGATAAATGAGCCAGTCTTTTTCAGTGCTCCTAGCCTCTAGATAAATGAGCCAGAATTTTTCAGTGCTCCTAGCCTCTAGATAAATGAGCCAGTCTTTTTCAGTGCTCCTTGCCTCTAGGTAAATGAGCCAGACTTTTTCAGTGCTCCTAGCCTCTAGATAAATGAGCCAGTCTTTTTCAGTGCTCCTAGCCTCTAGATAAATGATTCAGTCTTTTTCAGTGCTCATAGCCTCTAGATAAATGAGCCAGTCTTTTCAGTGCTCCTAGCCTCTAGATAATTGAGCCAGAATTTTTCAGTGCTCCTAGCCTCTAGATAAATGAGCCAGTCTTTTTCAGTGCTCCTAGCCTCTAGATAAATGAGCCAGAATTTTTCAGTGCTCCTAGCCTCTAGATAAATGAGCCAGTCTTTTCAGTGCTCCTAGCCTCTAGATAAATGAGCCAGTGTTTTTCAGTGCTCCTAGCCCCAGACTTTTTCAGTGCTCCTAGCCTCTAGATAAATGAACCAGTCTTTTTCAGTGCTCATGGCCTCTAGATAAATGAGCCAGTCTTTTTCAGTGCTCCTAGCCTCTACATAAATGAGCCAGAATTTTTCAGTGCTCCTAGCCTCTAGATAAATGAGCCAGTCTTTTTTCAGTGCTCCTAGCCTCTAGATAAATGAGCCAGTCTTTTCAGTGCTCATAGCCTCTAGACAAATGAGCAAGTCTTTTCAGTGCTCCTAGCCTCTACATAAATGAGCCAGTCTCTTTCAGTGCTCCTAGCCCCAGACTTTTTCAGTGCTCCTAGCCTCTAGATAAATGAGCCAGTCTTTTTCAGTGCTCCTAGTCCCAGACTTTTTCAGTGCTCCTAGCCTCTAGATAAATGAGCCAAAATTTTTTCAGTGCTCCTAGCCTCTAGATAAATGAGCCAGTCTTTTTCAGTGCTCCTAGCCTCTAGATAAATGAGCCAGTCTTTTTCAGTGCTCCTAGCCTCTAGATAAATGAGCCAGTCTTTTTCAGTGCTCCTAGCCTCTAGTTAAATGAGCCAGTCTTTTTCAGTGCTCCTAGCCTCTAGATAAATGAGCCAGTCTTTTTCAGTGCTCCTAGCCTCTAGATAAATGAGCCAGTCTTTTTCAGTGCTCCTAGCTTCTAGATAAATGAGCCAGTCTTTTACAGTGCTCCTAGCCTCTATATAAATGAGCCAGTCTTTTTCAGTGCTCCTAGCCTCTAGATAAATGAGCCAGTCTTTTTCAGCGCTCCTTGCCCCTAGGTAAATGAGCCAGACGTTTTAAGTGCCCCTAGCCTCTAGATAAATGAGCAAGTCTTTTCAGTGCTCCTAGCCTCTAGATAAATGAGCCAGTCTTTTTCAGTGCTCATAGCCTCTAGATAAATGAGCCAGTCTCTTTCAGTGCTCCTAGCCCCATACTTTTTCAGTGCTCCTAGCCTCTAGATAAATGAGCCAGTCTTTTCAGTGCTCCTAGCCTCTAGATAAATGAGCCAGTCTCTTTCAGTGCTCCTAACCCCAGACTTTTTCAGTGCTCCTAGCCTCTAGATAAATGAGCCAGACTTTTTCAGTGCTCCTAGCCTCTAGATAAATGAGCCAGTCTTTTTCAGTGCTCCTAGCCTCTAGATAAATGAGCCAGTCTTTTTCAGTGCTCCTAGCCTCTAGATAAATGAGCCAGTCTTTTTCAGTGCTCCTAGCCTCTAGATAAATGAGCCAGTCTTTTTCAGTGCTCCTAGCTTCTAGATAAATGAGCCAGTCTTTTTCAGTGCTCCTAGCCTCTAGATAAATGATCCAGTCTTTTTCAGTGCTCCTAGCCTCTAGATAAATGAGCCAGGTCTTTTCAGTACTCCTAGACTCTAGATAAATGAGCCAGTCTTTTTCAGTGCTCCTAGCCTCTAGATAAATGAGCCAGTCTTTTTCATTGCTCCTAGCCTCTAGATAAATGAGCCAGAATTTTTCAGTGCTCCTAGCCTTTAGATAAATGAGCCAGTCTTTTTCAGTGCTCCTAGCCTCTAGATTAATGGGCCAGACTTTTTTTTATATTGCCCCTAGCCCCAGACTTTTTCAGTGCTCCTAGCCTCTAGATAAATGAGCCAGTCTTTTTCAGTGCTCCTAGCCTCTAGATAAATGAGCCAGTCTTTTTCAGTGCTCCTAGCCTCTAGATAAATGAGCCAGAATTTTTTCAGTGCTCCTAGCCTCTAGATAAATGAGCCAGTCTTTTTCAGTGCTCCTAGCCTCTAGATTAATGGGCCAGAATTTTTTAGTGCTCCTAGCCTCTAGATAAATGAGCCAGTCTTTTTCAGTGCTCCTAGCCTCTAGATAAATGAGCCAGTCTTTTTCAGTGCTCCTAGCCTCTAGATAAATGAGCCAGTCTTTTTCAGTGCTCCCAGCCTCTAGATAAATGAGCCAGAATTTTTCAGTGCTCCTAGCCTCTAGATAAATGAGTCAGTCTTTTTCAGTGCTCCTAGCCTCTAGATTAATGGGCCAGACTTTTTTAGTGCTCCTAGCCTCTAGATAAATGAGCCAGTCTTTTTCAGTGCTCCTAGCCTCTAGATAAATGAGCCAGTCTTTTTCAGTGCTCCTAGCCTCTAGATAAATGAGCCAGTCTTTTTCAGTGCTCCTAGCCTCTAGATTAATGGGCCAGACTTTTTTAGTGCTCCTAGCCTCTAGATAAATGAGCCAGTCTTTTTCAGTGCTCCTAGCCTCTAGATAAATGAGCCAGTCTTTTTCATTACTCCTATTCCCAGACTTTTTTAGTGCTCCTAGCCTCTAGATAAATGAGCCAGTCTTTTTCAGTGCTCCTAGCCTCTAGATAAATGAGCCAGTCTTTTTCATTACTCCTATTCCCAGACTTTTTTAGTGCTCCTAGCCTCTAGAAAATGAGCCAGACTTTTTCAGTGCTCATAGTCTCAAGATTCATCCAGTGACAATGATGTGCCAGATAAATGTTTAAAAGTGGGGCTATACTGGATTTGGGTTGTTCAACGTCTGTCAATCCATCCGTCTGTTTGTCATAATTTTTTCTGTACAAATAGATAGAAAACCACCAAATGTTGTGTATGCATTTTCCTTTGATACGATCTACGTTGGGATTGTTTTGTCATTTTTCGCACATTTGTACCAGAGTTATGGCCCTTGATTTACACCAAAATTTCGTTTCCGCTCAATATCTTGAGAATATATTGACAGAATTTCACCAAATTGATATATGCATTTATATTGACAAGATCTACATAGGGATTGTTACACATTATTTTTCGCACTTTTGTACCAGAGTTATGGCCTCAAAACATATGTTGTAGGTACTCAAAAGAACAGTCTCAATGAGACGGTTCTTTTGAGCACCCAAAACATATGTTTAAATTGGTGGGCCAGAAAATAATCTCAATTTTACGCTAAAAAAATTTGCTTAACTGGCCCCATGGATTCATCATGTCACTTTGTGGATGAAAAGAAGTTTGGTACTGATCACCTGGCTTCATCAGAAGCCAGCTCAGCTAATCTGGATCTACACTGCTTTCAAGAGAGGATATGGATTTTTTTTTTTAAAAAGCAGTGCCTACAATATGCCTATTAGATCAGAATTTAAAGTAGTTAGTTGGGACGAGAGTTGATTAACTTTTTCGGACGAGGGTTGATTAACTTGTTCATTTCTTTAAGCAATGGAACAAGGTGATTGATGGTTTTAACAGTGTTCAATTCTGTATGAGATTCAACAAATCTGACACCAATACGACAGTGATAGAGAATAATGAAGCGCCAAAACTCACCGAGGTCTTAGATAAGTTACACCAAAAATTGAGCGGCAGCACAGTAGATGAAACAACAGCTACACCAGCTGCTAAAATCCTACCAAATCAATTAATGTAAGTATAATTGAACTTTTTGGTTACTGTAAAAGCGGCACCTCATAAATGCGTAATTAGGACTGGTCTACTTTAGACGTAGGTACAAGCTGAAAATGAGGTGTGATTTTATTCGAAGGTAACTGTATCATTGTACCATAACACCTAGGTAAAGATAGTAATTATTTAAACTTTAAAACGCAAGCAAAATAACTACATTCTAAATTGTCTGTTTAGAGTTTAACATAAGTGTAGATGCAAACAGTGTGGACCCAGATATAGGAGCAATCTGATCTGGATCTACACTGTTTGTTAAAGAGGCTTCAAAATGTTTCAGCAGACAACAAAAAGCATATGACTTTTTGTGATATGCCCTGTAAGGGTTAATACATGTGAGTTCAGTGTATAAACGGTCAGGACTTTCATGAAATGCACACACGTTTGCACAGCCCAAAAAGCTTACTTTATAAATTTAAACCTGATTTCACTTTCTTAGAAGATGAAAAAGCAGAACCACGCCCCAGTTTTGAATACTAAAGTTGCCGCCTTAATAGTAAGCGAAAAGTCTATTAATACCATTGAATGCCCTGTAGAATGCCCATAGATTTAGCTAAAAATCTGCGGTATGCAGTGGCAGTTGGCAGACTAAGAGAGTTAGACTGGGATCGAAAGGTTGCTAGTTTGAGACTCACTGCCTGCGGGATCACTGTGTTGTGTCCTTGAGCAAAATACTTTATCCACTGCTTAGTACTGGTTCAACACAGGAAGACGGGTAATTGTCCTGACATGACTGAAAAATTGTTGACTGGGACGTAAAGCATCAAAGCAGAACTTAAAACCTAAATGCTCTAAAATTTCAAACACTTGCAAGCTGAAGTTATAACATTGTACATTAGAAAAAGGCAATGACAAACAGTGCAGATCCAGATCAGACTCAAGGAACAGTCTGATAAAGGCTCCACTGTTACATGCATTGACAAGATTATATAAATATTAGTCAAAATGAGGTATGGTACTCCCCAAATAATACTTATAAGCATTAAGATTCAGAATTTATCGATATGCTGCAAGTTTTATCAAAATCTGCTGGAAAATAAAGAAGTTTTATATCATTATGCATTTGATGTTAGCAATATTTCACCTACATTGTATGAAGGCTGAAAAGATGTCATAACCTCCTAATTAAATATGCAATTAAATACAAGATTGATTTATTATTCATGAAAGTAAAATTGCATGATTTTAAGCTGAAATAAGGTTTGATGCATCTATTATGGTTTCATGCATCTCATTAGTATTTATCATATGACGTTACCGTTATTCAGTGGATAATGTCATGTCATAAGTAATGTTATGACCACCATAACATACCACTTTTGGCGGGAACAAGTAAAGTCCTATGGAGCCCAAACATAAAGCAATATAAAGGGACTGCACTGCATTATAGATTTTCATGTGTTAACTGTTTTGTGTGTTTCAGACCAGTTTCCACTGAGTTTTTGATAGAAATACAACCAACAGTAGACTTTGTGAACATTCCACATAATATCACCCATTTGTCAAGTAGTGTCAATGGTAGCCAACTTGGTTTAGAAGGTCAGTTCCACCTGCTATATCCCTTACAGTACCAATCACAACCAGGCAGCAAACTTTATGATCAATTAAATTCTTGATTTTCATGCAAGTTGTCTGCCTGCAGATGATAAACATGAATTCTAATGCACTACTCTGATTCAGAAAGTACTTGTTTAAACTGCAGGTTAACAAGATGAAAATAGCCTTATGCGGAAGGGCATAGGACATAAAAATATCTAGCCTGACAAGGGTTAAGATCGAAACGTTTTGCATAAGTCTGGATCTATGGATATAACCCTTTCCTTCATGAATGTTCATGCTAAGCTCCACCCACTATGAATAATTATATAAATAAACTTTAACGTTTGTAGACAGTTTTTCCGATATAAGCTTTGATATATTCTAAGAACTTTCAGGTGTGATATTTTCAGTGCACTTTATCTTACCAAATGTTAAACATAATGTTAAACTTGTGCCTCATAGAACAAAGAAATTACTTGCCAGGTTTACTAGTGTGGGATCATATTTCCATAAGCAAACAGAATAGACCCTGATCAGGCAGCTCTTACAAGAGCTGTCTGATCTGGGTCTGCTCTGTTTGCAAAAGTGTAAAAAGGTTTCTCTATGAGTGAAAGGGATAAGAGACTCATTGAATGGTTTTATATTTTAATAATTACAGCAATCATAACATTTATTGAGATCCGTTAATCTGATTGGTCAAGAGCGGTCATCTGATGGTATTGACCTGTATTCATGAGGGGCAGGGACATTCACAGCAGAACTTCTTTTGTGATACGGTAAATGTTCTAAAATTTCGAACACTCTAAAATTACGAACACCTAAAATTATCGTCGAAAATAATTTTTAAAACATCCTTAAAAATCGAACACTGCCCTTTTTCGGAAAAGTGAATTTCTAAAATTACGAACACATGTTATTTTCGGCGGAAAATCGAGGTCCGTTTATCTGTTTGTCCCATCTGTGTTTGGTATACTTCTACCGTTCAGCACGTGAGCGGTAGCGACATTTGGAATGTTCCATTCTACTTAGATGGGTGATCTGGCACGTGACGTTCTATTTCGCATGCCAGCGCGCGACGTTATACATTATTCAAGGTCACCAGCATTGACGAACTTGATGCACGGACAAGTTCCTGCAACGATTCCGAAACTGCTTTGACTTACCCTATTGAGTATATGTATCCACCCAAATGGCTGATATAATTATTTAATACTGACCAAAGGCCGCGATTCAGCTTATTGTACGTGGATTATGCACGTTGACACAGGCATAAGTGTGCTGTGACACGTACTCGTTTTTTCTAAAGTACCAGCCCCGAAGAGAGAGAGAGAGAGAGACGATCACTGGGCGAGAGAGAATGAAATAAGTTGATGTATATTGATTGCCGTGGACGTTTGCAACACAAGGGGTCATTCGGTTTCGTGCAAAATGCCGAGAAAATCGTGCAAGTCGCATGTGTTTTTTTTCTCACCGAGACATCCAATGCGGAAAATAAAGCCACCGTATATTTAATATTTACCAACATGCCCGGTCATCATCTCATTAGTTCACGGTACTTAAGGCTTAAATATGTGTGATTCTCATCCGACTGACACCCCCTATCCTCCTCTCCCTTTTAAGCATTTTAAAGGATTTCCCAGTTCGGCAATATGTCCAAGCCGCGTGCGACACGGAATTCTATGCGTGTGCTCTTTTCTTGAACACAGCTCGGACCCGAGCATGAAATCAACTTGCGCGGAGCCCCATATGAGCTTGGTACTTATGACAGATGTGATCAGCGAAGGCTCAGGAGAGCATTGTGTGTTTGCACAATCTGCTCACTAACAAAGTTTAAAGTGGATGAAGACTCTAGCCAAATAAAAATTCTAGACATCTACGTACATTGACTTTAAAATACTTGTCAGCGGTTTTCTAAGTACATGTATAATGGCTATTCATATCAATCAAAAACATCAAATTCCTCAAAATGGAAAATTTTAACAAACTGTTGAGCCGATCGCGGCGTGTCTGTCCTCATGAAACTGCACATGGAGGGTCCAACGAGTGCATTATCGGTATAATGTACGCACAGACGCACATACATGTACCAAGAAATAAATTGATTGTAGCACAATCCTGCATCTTGATGAATTTAATATTTACATATTTAATTTCATGAAATAAGCCAGCTATGCGAGTAGCGAAGGCTCAGACGAGCCTGCGCATCTGCGGAAAATCGCCAGCGCCTTAACTGCCCACACGTTATATTTGAAGTCAGTAAAGCCGGACATCTCGGAATTCGCTTTATTTACCAAACGTTTGCAGATATATGTACCCCGACTTCGTTACATGCGAAGATCAGCCTGCGCACACCGCACAGTCTTATCAGCACCTTTGTTTCTAGAACATTAAACATTTTGTCGGGCCAGATCTGGGCCCAAACTGTCTGCTAAAAAATGGTTTGTCACAGCCTCTTTGGGGGGGGGGGGGGGGGGGGCTGTTTCCGGCACTGCTAATAGTATCAGCCGCAAACAAAGGGACGGGGTAATGGTTCATGGACATGTGTTTTGAGATCAAAGAAGCCGACTATCAGACCACGTGCTGTTGTTGTTTTAGACTCGGGTAGCTTTTGCACACGAAAGCGGACTTAGCACACAAAACATAATTGCCTAGCTGTGTCTCCTTTCCATGGGTTGGCATGAAAAAAAAAAACAATTTCAATGAACTGGAGCATGAAACGGCGCACTGCATGCATGTGGTACTTGTCTGAATTTTTCCTTTATCGTAAGCTTCGGTTCAAAGCCAATATATCATAAATTGAGCCGCGACACAATGTCGCATTTTGACGAGTGTAGACTCAGACGAGCCTGTGCAGCCTCCTTTTAAGCTTACAAACTCCAAACGATGTTCAGTCAGTAGCTTAACACTCATAGAATATTCAAGCGACTAGCAAAGACTGTGATCAGACTGTGCATATGCGCAGGCTCATCTGAGGCTTTGCTGATTGTTGGAAATCTCATGTCACGGCTCAATTATATTCTTTCGAGAAATCGGACGCAAAGTCGGACGTTCGCTTACAGGTATGCCTGTTTGCCCCTGATTTGATTTGGCAGGACGTCGGAGATCTTCTGGATACAAACTATTTGCACAATTTGAAAGCAGGTGGTAGAGAGAGAGAGAGAGAGAGAGAGAGAGAGAGAGACTAGCGCTTGCATACGAATCTCTTGTAATCTCGAAAAAATATCATGTATCGGTGCTTAAAATGATACTTGGAGATGCTTCTCGTGCGCATCGGCTTTTGCACGACAAAGTCGGATATTCGACAGTATTGATACTTTGGCATGCTTTCTATCGCATGCCCAAATGTTTAAATTGACGAAACATTCTTTCCTGAATTCCATTCGGATCTGATCTGGATCCGAACTCTGACAACGGTTTTTTTCTACTTTTTTAAGGGAGAGAAGATCCAAATATCACTAATAGCGGGCCATCATCGGCCGATGATGGCCCAACGTTGAATGCTGGCTTGGTAGTTTTGAGAATTCCTGGGGATCCGGTCCAGTATTGCTAAGAAATTGTGATTTTTCAGGGGGGGGGGGTCCGGACCCCCTGTCCCCCCCCCCCTCTGGATCCGCGCATGGGACCGGACAATGTATACACTTATTGAGATATACTGAAAACCCATTTTATTGTGCGCATCGGCTTTTGTACGGCACTTTGCATACTTTCTATCGCATGCACATTTTTTTAAATTTACGAAACATTCTTTCTTGAATTCCATTCGGGTCTGATCTGGGTCCAAAACGTTTTTGCAAATGTAAATAGAGAGAAAGAGAGACTGGTACGTGCACATCCTTTCAGGAAAATCAAGTGCATCGACAGATCGACAAGTAGAGAGAGAGAGAGAGAGAGAGAGAGAGAGAGAGAGAGAGAGAGAGAAGAGAGAGAGAGAGAGAGAGAGAGAGAGAGAGAGAGAGAGAGAGAGAGAGAGAGAGAGAGAGAGAGAGAGAGAGAGAGAGAGAGAGAGAGAGAGAGAGAGAGAGAGAGAGAGAGAGAGAGAGAGAGAGAAGAGAGAGAGAGAGAGAGAGAGAGAGAGAGAGAGAGAGAGAGAGAGAGAGAGAGAGAGAGAGAGAGAGAGAGAGAGAGGAGGAGAGAGAGAGAGGAGAGAGAGAGAGAGAGAGAGAGAGAGAGAGAGAGAGAGAGAGAGAGAGAGAGAGAGAGAGAGAGAGAGAGAGAGAGAGAGAGAGAGAGAGAGAGAGAGAGAGAGAGAGAGAGAGAGAGAGAGAGAGAGAGAGAGAGAGAGGAGAGAGAGAGAAATGTGCTCATTTTGAATTTCGTCATTTTTTTAACTGAGAACTCGTCTATGTATTTCAAAATTTCGTGTATATCTTTGCAAAAAAATCTGATCGACGAGATCAGTGTCCTCGAGTGCTGTATTACATTATAAACGGCATTTGCGCAGATGGAGAGCAAGCGATTTCTGAAGGAAGAACGAAAGTGTAGCGTTTCATCGGTAGTCCGAGGTTAAATAAGTGGACTTTTACGACTTGTAAGTAAATTGAGTGACATAACATGCACGTGCCTGGCTTTCGACTTGGAAATTACTGCACGCGCTGGACAGTTTACTGACTCAGTCCGCAAGAATTTAGCTGCGGTTGAAAAGAAAAATGAGTAGATAGCGCAGAATCATATCGCCGTGTTTTCGACACATTCCTACCACATTTTTACATGCATATATACCGTTTTTGCTCATGCTAAAGACCACATTCTAAAATTACGAACACTAGCACTTTTTTCTGAAACGTAATTTCTAAAATTACGAACAGCAGGAAAAATAATTATTTTTTAGTGTTCGTAATTTTAGAACATTTACCGTACTGTGCAATGCTTCTTTACACTTACACAGATATTTTCAGGTGGAAAAGCAAAGATTTACTTACATACAACGCTTAAATTAACAGTATTCATGCGGATCAGCTGTCTAATGCAATCTCGCCGCCATCTTGTTTTTTGAACGTCGTGACTTCTAGATATGCGCTAAAGTGCATGTCATAGTCTAAATGCGGGAAACATTATTAACTGGAAACGTTATTTTAAGGAAAACATATTTAAAAAATACTTAGGAGAATGAATAACAAAATAAGTTGTAATTATAAGAATTGAAAGTTATTTTTCTGCATTTCACTGAGGTATGAACTGTCGTTTAAATTACATCTAATTTTCCCCGATATTTCATACCTCAGTGAAACGCAGAAAAATAACTTTCAATTCTTAATGAACTTTCTGGTATATTTGTAGGTACTCATGCAGGGACTACATTAAACATAACCTTCACACTGCCCTTTGAATGGAATAGCACATCCTGTGTGAAGAGTGGCTGTAATACTGTGAGAATTCTCACCTGTGTCTATTTTCTTGTACCAGCAAAACTTGTGCCTCATGTTAGGTAAGACAGTTTACTATATGGTAAAGAC
Source organism: Loripinus fragilis (assembly GCA_964019695.1). NCBI lineage: Eukaryota > Metazoa > Mollusca > Bivalvia > Lucinida > Lucinidae > Loripinus > Loripinus fragilis. The sequence continues at coordinate 50,689,203 of OZ026525.1, read as the reverse complement.
TAAAATTGAAACAAAAACACTGTTCTCTTAACGCTTTAGCATGCTGTGAAATTTTGCATATTTTGTTAGGTCTGCAGATTAAAAAAACAAAACAAAATACAGTAACATTTTTTTCACAAAGAGTGTCAAACAGTTTGGATCCAGGTCATGCTGGGTATTTTGATCTGGGTCCTAACTATTTACAAAGTTTATCGACAGAAAACAAAAGTCGTCACAAGCTAAAATTTTGAGCCTCTTTCTCTTACTCTCCTCATTTCTACTCTTTTCATGCTGGGTAATTGTATGTTTTTTAGTCATTTGCAGATTTTATTCATTGAACTTTTTTTTTCAAAAAATCAGGTATACCTTATAAGAGTCCCAAACATTTTGGATCCAGATCAGGCCCAACATTTTGTCGGCCATCATCTGTATCCTAACTGTTTACAGAGATTATCAACAGACAATAAAAGTTAAATTAGTGGGTAAAAAGTTAAAGTTTACATAGTTTAAGATCTTTTTTTTGCTTAATTTTTGTCAGACCGACAAACATTGAAGGTCCTGAGCAGACTGATCGGAGTCTGCAATGATTGTATTGTCTTTGTCATGAGATTACATATAGTTTTCAGAAATTTATAGCATTTACTACACGTATATGCTGCTTCAATCTTTACTACATTGTACATGCGGGAGTGCAGTGGCTCAGTGGTAGACTTGAGACCAAGGGGCCGCGGGTTTGAGTCTCACCGGCGTCACTGTGTTGTGTCCTTGAGCAAGACACTAATCCTAGCTTAGTACTGGTTCAACCCAGGAAAACCCGTCCCTTTATAACTGAAAGATTGTTGATGGGACGTAAAAATAAAACAAACAAAAAACACTATACATGCACTGGTTCTGAATCTGTAGCAGGTCTGCTAAAGCTTAGGTGTTAGGAAGTCTGATTAGTATTCATACTTCAATGGATTTATATAGAGGGGTCATGAGTTTGAATCTCCCATCTGGCCACATTCTTTTACAGCTCTAGATGATTCTCTACCTACTGCTGATTCAAGTAAGGTAGTGACAAACAATAGTACACTCCTGGAACATTATGATAGGATAACATGAACTGATCATCACTATATGACTGAAAAGTGGTTGAAGGCTACGTTAAGCACCAAACATTATGTTTCAAGTTCTGTTTTATATGTTTATGTTAGCTCTTATCTTTCTCTTATCACGTCTGCTGCAAATATTCATACAGTATGCACTTTAGATTACATTCTATCATGGAAGCAAACACCATGAAACCTGATCAGATCGCTCCTAAAGGAGGAGTCTGATCTTGGTCCATATTGTTTGCAATATTAGCTATCAAAGTACATTAAGCTGAAGAGAGAGTAGACGACACTTGTTGTGAATGTCGGAAAAGGTTAATACCAGTACTCCATAGTCAAGCTGCGAAAAACACAACAGCTTACTCACCCTGTCCAACCCTGCGGTCGGTGAAACAGTCCGTACACCGGTAAAATGGTGTTGTAACACCGGAGAAGTGCCGATTTGTATAAAAAAAAAGATGGACGAACAGACATCCGGTAAGAAATTACTATTTCAGGGACCAAGCTGGCCCAGAATTTTAGGGAGAAGTGACTTCTCCCTGCAGGAAAATTAGGGAGAAGTGACAGTCAGATAGGGAGAAGTTATAGCGCAAAATTACGGCATTTTCTGTCAATTTAGAGGCAAATTAGCCTATACACATATTATTGCCACTTAATGGAAGGAGAAACACGATGCAGTGGTAGTAGACTGTCTGATAATGTCATCACAGCTTGTATTTGTGTGGTGACAGGATGAAAATGAGTCTCCCTAAAAAAAAAAAAAAAAAAAAAAAATTTTTTTTTTTTTTAGGGAGACTCCCACTTCTCCCTGGGTCCCATTTAGGGCAAAATTTCGGACCCTAGGGCGACTATTTCGCCCTAGTCGCCCCCTAGCTTGGTCCCTGTATTTTCTTTGATTTTATATAAACGTTTGCAATAAAAGCATTAGTGCATTCGGTGGAGAATTGACGTACCTTTACAACTGTATTTGAATGGTTAGCTATTTCTGGCTGATTTCTTCAAACATTCAATCCCAAGTTAGAAAAAAAGTTTCGTCCATAGCCTGTTTGGGGGATTCGTACACAAAGATCTCGTACTTTTGAAAATATTCAGAAAATATAAGCAAGCCAGCTGTATGCAACGATTTTTTGGAAAACACTGTTGGCCGTTTTAATTGTTTATATATTAAAAATATGTAAAAAATGTGTGATAAACGTTTTATGCCAAAAAATAGAAGTAACGTCGGTGAAAAGTTACAATAAATCGCTGCATTTCAACTCTCATCTCCTTTTCAGCTTTTAAAAAAGACTGTCCATCGTCCACATCGTCTGTGTGCCAAGCTGGAGGTACTCACAAGTTTTCATGATGCATGGCTTGACCACAGCACCTAATATTTACCCAATTATATATATTAGGAATATCAGGCATACCAAAGCATATTTTTTTAATTTCATCAACCAACAAAAAAAACATTCTGTGCCTTGACTTTACGAAACGACCATTAAATACATAGGAATGACCTCCAAAAATAATCCAAAAATTTTCTTACCTCAAATTATATTCATTTTTGATCCCCTACCCACCAAAATCTTATTGAAATTCAAAATATTGAACCCCTAAAAATTGGTTAAGCCTTTCTATGTATATATCAGAGTGCCCTTACCCGTGGGGTCCAGTGGCGTAGCCAAAACGCTGAAAAGGTTACGCACAACAAAGGGAGACTATTGAATGAAGTGATTTTCTTCAATTGCGCCACTTTTCGAAGTGGGAACTTCTCTTAAAGGAAAGAATTTGCTCCCAAAGGGAGCAAATTCTTACCTTTAAGAGCAGTTCCTTATGGTATGGAAAATCACTTTTACCATATTAGGTGACATCCCGTGAATATAACTTTTATTACGCATGTGCGTAACTCCATAATAGGAGCTACGCCAATGGGTCTGTGTAATTCAAAAATGTAATTTAAGGCTGTCTGTCTCATGTAAGCAAATTATCATTTTGTGAGTTACCCCCAATTGATTCTAGGATGAAGATTGGTATCAGTAAATTGCATGTAAGCTTTGGCTGCTGACCATTCTATGGCGATGGTTCTGCTGTTAATTCATTGTTTATTACTGCTCTCATTGTTTGTGTAGATTCTTTGTTTCTATGTTTGGTCTTTTTTTATACAATGCAGTGTGTCCTTGGGTTACTGTGGCCTTGATTTCTAACCTAGTTTCTAGAATTGGCGTATATCTCATATATTCTTTGAGGTAGGAATTGCAAAAATTGGTGTGTGAATGCATCATGGGATGATGGAGTGTCACATACCGTTTTGGGGATACTGTGACCTAGAACTCTGACCTAGTTCCTAGAATAATCGTGTCCAGAGCATATCTCTTGTATTATTTGAGATAGGAATCCCAAATTTGGTGTGTGGGTACATCTTGGGATACCAGAGTGTCCAATACCATTTTCAGTTCAATTTGATGCTGACCTATGACCTAGTTTCTAGAATAACCGTGGCTGGAGCATATTGCGCTTATTATTTGAAGTAAGAATCCCAAATTTGTTGTGTGTATTCCTCGTGGGATGGCAGAGTGGTGTATACCATTTTATGTCACTTTCACTTTGACATTGACTTCTGACCTCATTTATAGGTTTTTCGTATCTGGAGCATATATTCTAAACAACAAATAACTACCCTCAAATGTGTCTTATGCTAGACCAATTCCTTTGGAGACCTTCCTCACGTTATTGTGACATTTCTTGTTTTTATTTACGTGCATGTGAATTTAAAAGTAGTGTTTTCCTTTCAAAGATTCGCTTTTAGGCACGCCTCAGATGCAGTCATAACATAAACTCGCCCATACAATATACATAGAACTTACTGCTAATTGAATATGACAAACTAAGCCAAACAATAAGAATATGTTTATCCCCTTTAAAAATATAATTGAATAAAACTGTTGGTTTTGGTGTGTTTATATTTTGTTTTGGTGTGACTGTATTGCATGGGCGTGTTAACATTATGACCTTTTAGTCTGAACTTATATGAAGCCACATTTTGTGTTATTTCTTACAGAATAAGAGAGGAGCGTAGAAAATGAGAAAAAAGTCAGGATTAGCCCTTTATGTTTCAAAAACAATAAAAAAGAAAAGGAAACATTAAGTTTTTCAAAAATACACCCATAAAAGACTCTATACTCCGCTTTCAGTGAAGAAGAGAATAATTACCCCTTCAAATAGGTTCACAAGAACACCAAACAGACCAAAAAGCCCTTTCACATCAAAAAGGATAGGGCTGTTTTCCAGCAGTCAGCCCTGGACCAGCCCCCCCCCCCCCCCCCCCCCCAACACAAAAATTCGGATCCGAGCATGTGACATTGGCTTTGATCCTTTTGTGACTGGCCCCACCCTGTCCCACAAAAAGTTCAAATGACTGAAATTTCGTCCAAACATCAAAGGTTTCGTGCTCCATTATCTTTAATCATATTTGCGTAATACACCAGTCATTAGTAACCATGGCCCAAGCCACTGAGCAGGGAGGGGAATAGCTGGGCAATTTTGCCGCATTTATACTTTTGCATTTTCTCCACAGTGCGTGGGAAATGCCAGGGATTTATAAATCTAGGCAAACATGTCAGTGCAATGTAAAACAACAGACAGCGGTGTAAACATCCATGGTTTTATCAGTTAACTGTCCCTGCATGTGGCGGTTATAGGTAGGATTTGCTGCTGGCCGAAAAATCAAAGTTTTCGCTGTTCCCCGAGTCCTAGGGAAGGGGGCGCGGTTACAAACGACAGGTACATAATAGAATCACAATTAGATAGCTGATTTTTTGTCAATTAATTGTGCTTCGAAAATTTGCACCCAAAAGGCATAAAAGTAGGAATAATCGAGAAATTTGCAATATAATACCTTTTCAGTCTTTTTTTAAAGCTGAAAAGGAGATGAGAGTTGAAATGCAGCGATTAGTTGTAACATTTTCACCGACGTTACTTCTGTTTTTTGCATAAAACGTTTATCACACATTTTTTACATATTTTTAATATATAAACAATAAAAACGGCCAACAGTGTTTTCCAAAAATCGTTGCATACAGCTGGCTTGCTTATATTTTCTGCATATTTTCAAAAGTACGAGATCTTTGTGTACGAATCGGCCAAACAGGCTATGGACGAAACTTTTTTTCCAACTTGGGATTGAATGTTTGAAGAAATCAGCCAGAAATAGCATTCAAAAACAGTTGTAAAGGTACGTCAATGCTCCACCGAATGCACTAATGATTTTATTTCAAACGTTTATATAAAATCAAAGAAAATAATAATTTCTTACCAGATGTCTGTTCGTCCATCGTTTATTTTTGTACGAATCGGCACTTCTCTGGTGTTACAACACCATTTTACCGGTGTTAGGACCGTTTCACCGACCGCAGGGTTGGACAGGGTGTTACTGTACTTGGTGATCTTTATTTATGTGGAATCGTCATACATTTTGAAGACAGTTTCTGTTTGTTAGTACATGTAATGTTTTTACCCTTGTCATGCTGAATAGTTTTGTGTTGCCTGTGACTACTTTAGAGCCAATTAATGGACATGAGCCAAATACTGTAATGTAAGATTTTAATGCTATAATTGAGCCGCAACATGAGATTTCCAGCAATGTGGTATGTGCAACTAACCAAGCCTCAGATCAGCCTGTGCATACACACAGTCTGATCAGTGCCTTTGCTAGTCGCTTGAATATTCTATGAGTGTTAAGCTACTGCCTGATCATCATTTGGAGTTTTTAAGCTTAAAAGGAGGTTGCACAGGCTCGTCGTAGTCTACACTTGTCAAAATGCCACATTGTTTGAAATCACATGTCGCAGCTCAATTATAATGGATTAGATGTTGATGACCATGGCCCATGTATGACTTTGAAAATGAAACTTGTTTGCACTATTACTTTTGAAGGGAAAGTTTTATTTCAACCAAACTTACCTTTGAGGGAGGGCTGTGGCTCAGTGGAAGAGTGCTTGACTTGAGATCGAGGGTTTGCGGGTTTGAGCTTCACCGAGGCATTGCATGTGACCTTGAGCAATATAGGCTATTTAAGCAGACTTGTAAATTGCTTTGCTAACTTTGTTGAAAGGATACTGCTACCGGTCTACCTACCATAATACTTCTTGCATTTGTATATACCTCTTTGGTTTTACCTAAAGAGGGATAGAGTTTCTTACAATATGATTTATTTGTTTTCAGAAAAAGTGATATGTGTATGGCAGACAATTTTACAGGTGTTGAGTACCATACAACCATGGAAAGTCTGAAAACCAGTCAGAGTCATTTGGTGGACCAGTCTAAATGCAAGAACAAACCAGTACTCAAACTCACACAACATAATGACAAAACATTCAAAATCATGTTGACATTGGTAAGTAAGTATTCAAGTTGTTTGTTTTTAGCACACCTGAGAGAGGTGTTCAGGATAAGCAGAATTTTGCTAATTGGAGGGAGTCAAAATATTGTAAGCTGGTGTCATAAAAATGGGACAAGCAATTTAAATCGGTGAGGACACAGGTGTCCCTCTACCTACTCTAATTTCATGGAGAGATTTGCAAATTTTTGGAGGACACTAAAACTATATTTTTTCTGTTAATCAGAGTATTCTTTCCTTGATTTTGAGCTCAATGTAAATGATTTGGCCTCCAGACAGGATTTACATGAATCTTTTCAGTGCAGGGTAAATGTGCCATTGCTGTGTTTTTTGTTTCATCTGCTATTTTCTATTTCAACATTCTTATAACTTCCCCGCATAAAGTCTGCCAACTACCTCTGTTCATATATTGCTTCGCCATTTAAACTGTAGATACCTTGATGAGGTTTGATCTTTAGTAATTACAGTAAAACCTGTTGAAATGGCCACCTGTTAATTTTACTCTGAGTCGAGATGTACTTTGATGTCACTTCCATACCTTGTGAATGCTCAGGTGAGACTTTGCCTTCACTGCTCACCTATGCGCTAAGTAACAAAATCTCATGAGCTACTTTAATTTCTTGTATACTAGCGAGAAAGAGCAATCCTGGCCCCCTGGTTATAAAACTTTTTTCAAGCTCAACTCAACTGAGCCTGATCATAAATATGGCTTATTATATTAAAAATGTTTTATCCACTCAAAAGCAACTACCATATCCAATCTAATAAGGGCACAGGCCACATTGCTATTCATAAATTCTATACCCTAGCTCTTTTGAAAAAAGTTTAGATCCATTTTAGACAGCTTATGATGAAGGATACCTGCTTTCCATATATACAATGAATCCATATCAAACATGAAATTACTTTACTGAATTGACTGGAAAGTTCATTTAGTGTAAACAAACCCTTTTAGCAATTTATAAGAGTATGTGCAGTAGTTATTTGGTTAAATATACCATGTTAAGCGAACAATACTTTGAGTGTCAAATCATCCCAACTTACATCTTACGCTTGAACGGCCTCATTCTCACAGTAAGACTTATTTCTCACAATGAGGCTTAGTTCTCACAATGAGGCTTATTTCTCACTATGAGGCTTATTTCCCACACTTATTTCTCACAATGAGGCTTGTGATTTTTACTTTCAGGATGATAGATCTGCTATTAATTTACATTTGATGCACACAAGTTATTTCCTTTTTGTGATGGTGATTACACTGATGTGCTATGCCTTGGTACGAGGAAGACCAACAGTACATGTGAAGGTCAAACAACCACATTATATTGAGGTATGGATCAGATGCTATGGGGAATTGATACATTTTGGTTTCTCAATTGCCCAAGATAAAGATGGCAATTAAAAATTAAGTTTTTTTTTTTATTTCTCCACCAAAACATGTTGTAGATACTCAAAATTATGGTCACATTGAAAAGATTCTTTTGAGCTCCCAAAGCCTCTATTTTGAACTTACTAAAAAGAAAAGGCACAGATTTAAGCAAAATATTTTGATTTAATCTGGTCAAATGAGTGAACTTATGTATGGCTGTTTTACTATGGGTCGCTCGATTAGATGGGCCTCATGGTGAGAAAATTCTCTCTTTGGGTTTCTGACCAGGCCATACCCAAACCAGCCTGCTACAGAGACTAGCTAGAATAATGAAATTTCTCCTGTAGCAAGTTTGTATATGATATGCGAAAAACAAAGGCACTGATCAGACTGTGCATCCGCGCAGGCTGGTCTACACCTTTTCTTGTTCGCAAATCCCGAAGACAGGTTTTCTTGTGTCGAGGCCCAGATAATGGATTTTATCACACATCTGTAAAATCATTCTTTAAACTTGTATGTTAGACTAACCAATGGAGCCATGTGTCTTCTTGTGTTTAGTTGGAACCATTATTTACTTTCATAGGTTGAGTGTACCAGCAGTGAAGGCTCTGGTGAGACTGTGCAGATACACAGGTTTGTCTGAGCCCTCACTGTATACAGCTGGCTTATGGGATAAGTATCAAAATCTGATGGGCTGGCTCATATGCGCTCCTACGCGAGAAAACCTGTCCTGGGTTGCCGACCAGGAAAGGCTTAAGTCAGTCTGCTTGGCTACAGAGTCAAGCTAAAATACTGGAATATGAAGCAAGTTTTGTTATATTTGGCAGTGTTGATCAGATTAAGGGATGCACAGGCTGGTCCGTGCCTTGAATGTTTGCATGAGACAAAGTCAGGTTTTCTTGAGACCAGACCTATATGTTGTTTGTGCTAAAATTGCATTGTCAAGCACCGAAGGCTTGGTTCAGCCTGTGCAAATGTGCCGATGCACCAGAACCTTTCAAGTTTGTTGCTTGCATACACAAAGTATGGAAACATGTGGAGACTTGAACCAAAAATTTTGACCTAGCCATACTAGATAAGTCAATATGGGTGTTTCAATGAGGCTTTTGTGCATATGCATATTCCTTGAAACATCTCAGACACTTTCATAGAGAGAATTGAAGGTCTGATCCAGGGAAAACATAACATAGTGATGTCCCTAGAGGCATTTAATAATCAAAGCTTACTTTGAACGCACTTGTCATCTTGAGCAAACTTGTTTAATGGGCCCAGTAGTAGCTAAATTTTTCTTGCACACCAGATCAGGATTTCTGCTGTTTTTACCCATGTGAGATAATTTTTTCTCACATACCCGGTACCAACCCGTGGGAAAGATAAAAAACGAACAGCTGCATGTCAATCTGTGACGTCATTATAATATTAAAATGACATCCCCATGTCACATGTTAGTCACATCTCAGTAAATTCAGGATTTTCTGGAAGCCTTTTTCATGTTTTTCAAAACTAAAATGAGGTATTTAGTGGTGAGCAAGAACAGAATCCATAATTTGTGTGAGGATGGGATAGAAAAATCTGTTCCTAGCGATTCACCATTCCTCATCACTCTGCAAGCCTCGTGATGCAAATGGGTGATCCTCAGGACAGATTTTTCTATCCCACCTCATGATGGATTCTTATAATACCAGACTGCCAGAATTATCTGTTAGGGGGCCATTGACAATCCTGGAGTTAGAATAACAGCCTTGCATTTACTCTGGTAAGAATTTAGGAGCTAATTGGACCAAGAAACAAACCTAATTTCTGATTGTGAAATACAAGTTGCAATTAAAATTGACAATTATTGCTATTCAAATTTGATAAGTATACAGTGTTCCTAATGATTTTCTTTTTCTTATAATATATTGCAGGTGTCCACTCAAGCTTAGATGAAGATATGCTGGAAATGGTCCACTGAGATATAATCAAGTGCAATATTCTGATGATAATCAACATGTTGATCTCTGTAGGGAGAAGCTGATAAGTAGTTCTCACTCTTGTGAGGACCTAATTACACAAACAGGAAATATCTGGGCAACAAAGTAGTTCCAGATCCTACAGCTCTTCAAGGTGAAGATAGTTTAACGATGAAACACCAAAACTGACAATCATTCACCAGAAACTTGAACTACAATCTGAGAACTGATTTAACTGTCTTAGTGCAGGCACCTTTTAATGAAATAGGAAAATCCTGTGTAACAAAATAGTCCAAGATCAGGGATCCATTCATTGCTTTTCTGTCAAACTATATATCATATTCGACCTTAAACATGCACTGTGCTTATTACTTTTCAAAATTCTATACCCTGTTATGAAAACAGTGTGGATTCAGATTAACTGGCCTCTGATGAAGCCAGCTGATCAGGATCCTCATCTATTTTCAAAGTACCTCCAATCATGAATGCAGCAGATGGCAAGTATTGTCTGCTTGCAGATGATTTGCATGTAAACTCCGTTTAGAAATTGTGTGGCACCGGTTTTTCGCAGTTCTTGCTCTTATTTGTCATTTTCGATCCTACATCGCTGTGAGAAAGTTACTCGTGTAGGCCTCCCCTAATTTCTCCAGCAGGTTCTGCGTCTGTGCAAGCTTCTGGCAAAGTCCTGATATCTTGGGAAAAATCAAGAAATTGAGAAATACGCCAACCGACTAAGACAATTTGACACAGTTGAAACACCCTCCATGAATGTATATGGAAATTACAATATTTTCATTATAATATTTGGGAGTGGTTATTCCAATTGGCGAGAAATTCGTGGGAAATTATAAAGCGCGACTACACACCATATATCTGGTAAATTAAAAACTGATCTGGTGCGTAAAGCGACAACATTAGTGAAAAATAACATTTCCTACTATTATAACTATGATGATGTTTTGTTACCAAAGTATAACCTTTACTGTGTTTTTTTGTGAGCATAGCCATACTTTCGTGAAAATTGATGAATTTGTAATGGGACATCTCTGTCGAAATGGCATTACGTCGTGCTAGCTACATCCATGCACTATTGATAATATTGCACGTCATGAGGTGGGTTTATAACATGAGCATTGGAAGGGCGCTCCTAGAACTAATAATTATTGCCACCATTGCAGGTCCCCCAGCCCCTTCATGTATGCCAGGACTGGTAAAACTTTCTGATATTTTTTGTAGAATAAAGAATCGTTTTTATTCTAACTTGTTATCAAAACATTTAATATTCAAGTAAAGGGTGTGTTGCATTTAAGCAATTTAAAAATAGACCCAAGAGACGTGAAGCATATCGATGAATATTGATGTACTTTATGTGGCAATCATCGTCAACTGGGCTTAGTCTGTGGCCGCATTTCTGAATTTTCTGATTTTTCTCAAGATACCAGGGCTTTGCCAGAAGCACACACTGCCACGGAACCTGCTGGAGAAATTAGGGGAGGTCTTCAAGAATAACTTTCTTGCAGAAATGTAGGACCTAAAACAACGTATAAAAGCAGGAACTGCGAAAAACTGGTGCCACACAATTTCTGAACGGAGTTTAATATCAAGCTTTATTTGGTTTCTGAAAGAATCAACAAAATTTGAAAACGTCTGCTGCAAATTTTAGGTGGCACTTTAAAAGTTCAAAGGTTGATGAGAAAGGATCAAATTAAGATTTTTAGCCACCTGCGAAAAATAGTCCTCCAGTAATTTAGCATTTAAAGGTCACAAAAGTGGATCTTAGTGGTAGAGACTCCATTCAGCAACCTTAGATCTCAAGTTGAGCACTTGAAACAGAGGGAGGTTAGTTTGAGCGCTATTCTGTGTCTTTGAGCCAGACATGATCTAGGTAAAAAACTGTTAAGTTATCAACAGACCACAAAAGATATGTCACAAGTTAAGAAATAATCTATTGAAGCCGTTGTGGTAGAGGGGCATACCCAAGAAGTCAGCCAATAAGTTAAATGGAACTTATTGTCTGCGAGTAGTCCTATTCTAAACGTGCATGAGCAACTGCCTAGTGGGATTAGAGGTTCTAATGTTTTGTCTGCTTTCATCTCTAGTGTGAATAGTGATGGCTCTGGGAAAAACCCTTCAGTTTCAGTCTTGTCTGAGCCTTCATTGGTAGCCTATGCGACAAGTATGAAAATCTTCTGCTGGCTCAAATATTTGTGCTAGCCAAAAAGAGGATAAGTATTTGTTCATTTTTAGTAATTTATGTTGACAACAGCAACCAATATAAACCAACAATAATGAAAGAATGTCTTCTTTTTGGCAGAAAACAGAAACCTGTATATCTATTGGTTCATATAATTATTGTTACTATTATTAGACACCACATGGGGCGTATACTTCACATGTTTGGACAAAAGCAATTTGCCCTGGTTGTATGCTTTTGTATATTTATTTGTTGGTTCTTGTAAATTTAATTATTCTTGTTCATGAAAATTATGTCTGTTATGTTTATAAGAGCAGCTCACCTGAGCTGAAAGCTCATTGACTGATAGTATTGCATGCTCTGCAGTTTGTGGTGATCATTTTTAAACAGCATCTCCTATGTATGTAAGGGGGTGGACTTGTCTGATCTGGTACTTTAGGGTCAGCACTGAAGATAAGGATATGTACTGCATATGTACACAGTTTATTGGTCTGTATGGATTGTCATTTCAAACCTTAGTATCTGTACCTTAGTATGCGCCCGGACAGCACTCTAAAATAATTCCTATAGAACACAATACTCCAGGCCCCGAGGGTGTAAAACTTTTTCACGCTCAACTCAACAGAGCATGATCCTAGCTTAGTAATGGTTCAACCCAGGAAGACCCGTCCTTGTTTAACTTAAAGATTGTTGATGGGACATAATCAAATCAAACAAACAAAATCAACAGAGCATGAAATTTTAACTGCTCATACAATCAAAAAAGCTGAAAAATAATAAACTTTTCTTGATTTCAAACTCAGATACGGTATTTATCATGCTAATAAATGTTAAAATGCCAACAATAGTCGGCATTTAAACATTTATGAGCATGAAAAATTTCATGCTCAGTTGAATTGAGCATGAAAAAAGTTTTATAACCTCAAGGCCTGTTCACTCCATAGGTCAAGATAAACGACATTTTTGAGCGTAAAATTGTGAATATATCAATCAGTTTTAACATATGTTTATGGTGCTCAAAAGAACTGTCACGTTGAGAGAATGTTCTTTTGAGTACCGGTAACATAACTTTTGAATGAGAAATAAGAAAATTTCAATCTGGTTAGCCTACTTAATTAACCCTTAAAGCGCCAATCACGACTGCAGCAGATGACAAATTTTGTGACATCTTTCCTAATTTTTGACAAAAATAAGGTATGTATTTCATGCCTTAATTGTTATTTTTTAAAAAGCAGCAAAATTTGAAATTGTCGTCTGCTGCAAAGTGTAGGTGGCGCTTTTTGGGTTAAGGCTGCTCTCTCATCTCAGGTGAGCTATATAGGACACTTTAGGACACTTGTCCTCGGATTTTATCATGTGATATACTCTTTTCTATTTGTACATCAAAATTTGGCCCGTGTGCCTGTGTGTTAAAGTTTTAAAGATATTTATTATATTGTATATTTTTGTATGTGTAAGTTTACTTGGTCTGAGAAACTAGAGGTCAGTTATTTCTAAGATTTCTTTTGCTTGATGTAGTTGTAGAATTTGCATGCATTAACTCTTTGTATTCTGTTTTTTTTTTCATTCTGTGGAAAGTCAGCCTCCATTTTCCTGAATTCAGGAATATCTTGAAAATTTTCACCTATGGTTCCTCGAGAAATATCAAGCCAGTGAATCGATAATACAGTAAAACCTGTGTAAAACAGCCACTCAAAAATAGACAAAACAAAGATCTTAATGACAAATCATAGCTTAATGAAGGTCAAAAGTATTGCAGAATTCCCCTCTTGGAGCATTCTGCAATACTTTTGACCTGCATTAAGCGATAATTGGTCTTGAAAACCAATAGAGGCCATTTTACACAGGTTTTACTATTTGAGAATGTGGTCTGCTGCAAATTTTAAGGAGTTAAAGATGAAAGCAATCTACAGTAGCCGACTCTTTCAGTTTTTGTTGTTGCTTTAAGAAACCAATATTAGGAGCGCAGTGGCTCAAGGTTGTGTACTTGTCTCAGGACCAAGGGGTTGCAGGTTCAAGCCTTACCAGCCTCACTGCATTGTGTCATTGAGCAAGACACATTAATCCTTGCTTAGTACTAGACCTATCCCGACATAACTGAAAAATTGTTGACTGGGATGTAATGAATCTAATCAAACAAAAACAATTTATATTGGATGTTAAGACTCATTTTTTTCGAAAATGAAGAATGATGTCGCAAAATGTGTCACCTGCTGCAGTCAGGAAATGTTTGTGGCCTACTGCAGTGTTTGAAATGTTAAGCGTAATCAGCTTCTAGCATCTGAGACATCATAACAGTTAACTCTTTGCATGATGGGTTATTTTTCATGCCTTTGTTGTAGTCTGCTGACTTTTTTCAAAATTAACTTTTCCAAAAAAAATTCTTTCGAGAACACTATCAGAGTGTCAAACAGTTTGGATCCAGATTAGGCCCGACATTCTGTTGGTCCTGATCTGGGTCCAAACTGTTTGCAAAGATTATCAGCAGACGTTGCTAGCAAGGAGAGTTAAGCCACATCATGAGAAATTCTAATGCGATGGCTTATGTGAAGTTATGTCTCATTGGATAACGTTAGAAATTTGCGACAGTTAATCCTACGATATACTGTCCAAAACTGCTTGTCTTTATTAGTTACATCACATTTCATTGGATGACATGTGCCTTTATGCAAACAAGCGTATGAGTGCATTAGAATAGAGATAACTATTAAAAAATCATTTGGGGAGGTATATCAACAGTTTTACAGTCGCAAATAAGGTTTTTTGGCTCTGCTGGAGTGTCACTTGTGACCGTATATCTGATGATATACCTCCCCAAATGAACTATGAATACGGTCATCTAAATATGTGTTGCAAATTTCATATTCTTGCAAACCAGACCAGAATTTCTATGAATCCTACATGGGAGTGAAAATGTCATCTTGGGGACTGATGTTGATATCTGTTTCTAACACACAGTCGAAGACAATAGAAATATCCAGATTTCTTAATTTTCATTATTTCTTCATAAAAACACATATGGTTGGTTCTCAGTGAAAACCTCTCAATGAGATACAATAAAACCTGTGTAAAACAGCCACTGTCAAAAAGACCACAATTTGGTTTTCAAGATCAATAATCGCTTAATGCAGGTCAAAAGTATTGCAGAATGCTCCAAGGGGAGCATTCTGCAATACTTTTGACCTTCATTAAACTACCATTTGTCATTAAGATCTTTGTTTTGTCTATTTTTGAGTGACCGTTTTACACAGGTTTTACTGTTCCACAAATCAGCATCCCAACAAATGAGCCAGCACAGGAGGTTTTGGTTTTTATGGCATCAGCAAGAAGTCAACTGTCAGGTGTGCAGTCTCATCAGTGCCTTTTGATGCTCGTACATGCAAAAAAAAAAAGGAAAATAGATGAAGGCTCAGGCCAAATTGAGAGAAAAATAGATGAAGGCTAGGCCAAACTGAGAGGAAAATAGATGAAGGCTAGGCCAAACTGAGAGGAAAATAGATGAAGGCTAGGCCAAACTGAGAGGAAAATAGATGAAGGCTAGGCCAAACTGAGAGGAAAATAGATGAAGGCTAGGCCAAATTGAGACCTCTAGCCCCACTAAATACCTGTGCATGTAGGTTTAACCCATATAAGCCTAGCGTCCTTTCTGTGGGACATAGACAAACAGTACATACCCAGATCAGATGCAGCAGAACATGGCGTCTGATCAGGGTTTCAATTGTTTGCTTACAGATTGCTCTATTTAAATTTGATCAAAAATGAAAATTACCATCCAACAACCCTTAAAACAGAAATGGACTTGTCCAATTGATAAGAGTAGGAAATTCCATTCGGCTTAAGTGGGTTTAGTATGACTGTGCATAAGAACCGAAATCTTGTAATCTGGTGGAAATGTTTTTATGAAGATATAAGAAAATAACAATATTCTATAATAAAAAACCCACTTTATCTCTGGCTGCGACACCCATAAAATTGAGCCGCAACACGAGATTTCCAACAATGTGGTATGTGCGACCAGCAAAGGCTCAGATCATCCTGCGCATATGCATAGTCTGATCAGAGCCTTTGCTAGTCCCTTGAAATTTGTATGACTCTTAGGCTACTGACAGATCAGCATTTGGAGTTTCAAAGCTTAAAAGGTGGCTGCACAGGCTCGTCTGAGTCTACATTTGTCAAAATGCCACAGTGTTGAAAATCCCATGTCACAGCTCATTAATTATTCTTACATTCTTAGTGCTTTTCTCATGGTAATGCTGAAGAAGTTTTGCAAGTTTATGTATTGAATGTTGGCCCAATATTATGACAGGAAGATTTCTAGGGAAAATTAAATCTTGAAAATATTGGGCCTTTATTTAAGTTGAATTTTGTTTGGACTGAAATGCGTATTTTAACCCTTAAAGTGCCAATCACGACTGCAGCAGATGACAAATTTTGTGACACCTTTCCCAATTTTCAACAAAAATAAGGTATGATATTACATGAGAATCGTCTGCCAGCAGACGATTCTCATGAAATATGCCTTAATTGATATTTTTGAAAAAGCAGCAAAATTTGAAATTGTCGTCTACTGCAAACTATAGGTGGCGCTTTAAGGGTTGATATACATCTTGAATGTTCATTAGTTGTAGAAACGATGTTACACAATCTGATGTCAATATTACAAGGCTGTGGAATAGCCGACGTCATAAAAATCAAACAGGTGACTGAATGATGTTACGCTAGTCTGTGCTGTCATTTATACTCAATATATCACTAGACTTTACCATGGCTACATAGGCAGGGTGTGTGAGAATGTGGGTTATAATGTTGCTGTATAGATGTTTGTTAATTTATTGATTTATTGTGCTATTTTAAGTCATAATTACCAATGATTTAATGCAAAGTTGGTGTTTTTTTTACATTCCTTTATTTTTTTCACTTTAAGAACACATACACACTTTCTCGTTTGTGTGAAAATATAGTCTCAAGTTTTGTTTACTAAAGTACTTGTTATCGGCCCTATATGAGTGAAGTTGGGAGAAGACCAGTTTTTGTTTCGTACAAAAAACCATGGGTGAAAGTTTCCTGGACTTAAGAAATTCATATTTTAAAACTTGCACCATGCCTACAAAATATCAACAATTTTAAGTTCAAAATTGCTCAATTGTCTTCCTACAAACTGAAAATAAATCAGAGAAGCTATTATAAATGGCCTTATTCAGAATTTGAGGCTGACTTTCTTGAAAGTCAGCCTCAAAATCCTGAATTCCGGCTTATTGCTGAAAACTCTCACCCATGTACAAAGGGTAAATATGGTACATAAGTAATAGGGGATGGAAGCATATGGCCAGGCCAAGATTAAAACTCATGACCCCACTAACACTAGTTATGGGCCTGCCCATGTAATAGAGCCAATTATAACTTAAGTCACTCTTGAAACGAGCATGAGTGCCTATCAAGTGGGGCTAATGTCTTGTTGTAGCCATGAAACAATTGTATTTGTGGGCAGTAAAGGCTTTAGCTTGTCTGGGCCTCTGCTACTGTCGTACCAACCAAGAGTGACAGTGACGTAATATTTTGTTTACAATTGCTAAGTAAATATTAACTTGTACACTCCTTGAGCTAACGTGAATCGATAGATCCCTTGTGTATTAATCCTATCCTGTGGATAGAATTAATACACAAGTGAGCTGTTGATTCTAAGGTAAACAAAACATGAAGTCACTGATAGGACAGTAGTTGCCTTAGCAGGACAGAAGTTGCCTAAGCCAAATGCAAAAAGAACCAAAACCTTTTGCTATTGTGTAAATTTGCATATTGTTTAAGAAATAGACTTGCACTGGCAGTAATTTGTTGCCTTACTGGCTAGAGGTCAGTTGTTAACCCTTAAAACGCCAATCACAACTGCAGCAGACGACAAATTTTGCAACATCTTTCTTAATTTTTGAAAAAAATAAGGTATAATATTTCATGAGAATCATCTGCCAGCAGACGATTCTCATGAAATATCATGCCTTGTTTGCTATTTTTGAAAAAAAGCAGCAAAATTTGAATTGTCGTCTGCTGCAAATTATAGGTGGCGCTTTATGGGTTAAAAGTGGAAAGCTCTAGTGATTTATTCATTTACAACTGACTAACATGTCAAGTCTTCTTTGGTTTCTTAGCAACAAAAAATATCTGCTGCAAAGATTAGGTGGTACATTAAGGAAGGCTTATTTAGTTTCTTGAATGACAAAAATATTGTAATACATCTGCTGCCAAGTTTGGATGGCGCTTTAAGGTTTAGAGAGAGATTGTTTTACATCAAGCTTCTTGTGCTTTTTGCATGTTAAATTGGGTTTATTTTTTAATAAAAATGGTTCAAACTGTTCAATTGTTATTAGTTCTTTACTCTTGTTATTGTATACCAACTTGTGGTTATGTCT
This sequence comes from Loripinus fragilis, assembly GCA_964019695.1. Lineage (NCBI taxonomy): Eukaryota > Metazoa > Mollusca > Bivalvia > Lucinida > Lucinidae > Loripinus > Loripinus fragilis. Next base: position 50,670,834 of record OZ026525.1, on the reverse strand, counting down.
CGCACCAAAGGCGAGGGGGTAAATATTTTGTTTGGTTCAGATTCCATCAGTGTGACGTTCTTGTGTGCAAGATATCAATGAATAAGTGGACGGATTTGCCCGAAGTTTCCACAGATATAACAATGGGGCTGATGGAAACTTGATTATGCTTTGGTGGCCTTGCCCCAATTTTCAAGGTCACAGAGCTAAATAGGTCAAATTTGGAATCTGCGTTGGTGGGATGATTTCTTGATTGCAAGATTGTCATGAACTAGTGGCAGATTGTAACCAAATTGCATGGACATAAAATTGGGTCATGATGAAGATGGTGATTATGCCCTAATTTTCAAGGTCACAGCAGAGCTAATGAAAAAAGTCAATAAGCAATGCTTATTAGATACCCCCGCACAGTAAGGGTCACTGAAAAAACTTAGTTTTGGAAAGTGATAGTTCAAACCAGCAGACCCTAGTTTTGAAAAAAAGATTTTAGTAGAATCTGTGCAAATGATCCTAGTTTTGAAAAAAAGATTTTAGTAGAATCTGTGCAAATGATCTTAAAGCTTGCAATCTGGAACATTTGTTAAGATCAAATACACAAAATTATTCACACCTGAAAGCTGTATACAGTCAAACCTGTCTTAAGCAAGCGGTCAAGGGATAATCCAAAATCGCTTGCTTAAGACAGGTGGCTGCTTAATAGAGGTTCAGCTAAGATGGCCATATGATTGAGGACTAGAAAGAATATTGGCTTCGAGGTGAGGATACCCATATAATAAACAGTTGAAAAGTATAAAGAATAAGGTCTACACTGCTGCAGTTATCGCATTTCTTCATAAAATATGTAAATGAAAAAAAAAAACACAACAAAATATGAAATAAACAAAATCATATCCATTCAGTCTAAAGATTTCCATGTATGTCAAAAGGAAGATAGCACTGCTAATCATATTTTTCTAGAAGCTAAAACCTGATTTTTGATAAGCAAATGCATGTTTAATGCCCATCGTACTATTGAACATGAAGAGAATGTTAGAATTGTAAATTTATTCAGGTGAAAAAGAATCGGAAAATGGTTCAAATTTTGTTACACAAAATAACTTTTTCTCAAAAGCTATTGCTTGTTGACTTTTAGCAAAGATTGCATCCTCGTGTAGTAAGTATATGCCTCCAGCAAAGAGTATCACTTTGCATTTAGATTTTCACACATTTACTGTTAAACATCTGTCACGGTATGGATGAATGAACTTTGGCAGCGGCAAAATGCTTTGATGTGGGCAATTTTATCAGCTGACTGGCTCTTCGACTGGTTACCCGCTTGCAATAATGGTTACCCGCTTACAAAAAATCAACAAGTGGTGTTCGTTTAGCGCATTCAGGTTTTTGATTACTGTTGACGCTGTTTTTAATCCATATGTGCTGGATTCCTGAACCATGTCGTAGTGTTTTATTAGCGTAAACACTTGAACTTAGTTGATTACGGCCCCGTTGTGGTTCGACTGCACAACAAACTTCCAAATAGTTGGGCCTAATAACTCCGACATAGGGTAGCGGCAGTTGAAGAATTTGTTCTTGGAGACACCACTGCTGGGGAGTTTAATTGCACCAAGCATATGACCGGTGCAAAAAAGCTAATCAATGAAATTTAATCGAAATTGGCCGCATCGACGCGTAGAAATTGGCCGTTTGAGGACAACTTCAGTGTTTTGGGGCGAATTTCGCTGGCCTCGTTGGACAGGTGCACGCTTAATAAAGGTGCATTTGCATTCAAAAGCGTTCGGGGGGCTCAAAAATGGCCGCTTAAGGGAGGGTCACATTTAATAGAGATGGCCGCAATAGCAGGTTTGACTGTATATCAAAGCTTATATCGGAAAAATAGTCTAACTTCTCATAGATGTCATTTTATAAAAACAAATCTGAACCAAACTCCTTGATGCATATGTTCAATGTGTCTATATTGTATAGGCAACATATCAAATTGCTCCATCAAAAGCTGTGGTAGGAGTTGATCGGCCCATAAAGGCACCATCTATGCATATACAAAAGCCTTGTTAGGGGAAAATTGTCTTTAAGTTCTAACAGCTGTCATTTTGTCAAAAATTATTTTTTCCCAACCAAACTCCTTGATGCATATGTTCAATATGTCTATATTGTAGCGGCAAAGTATCAAATTGCTCCATCAAAAGCTATGGTAGGAGTTGATCGGCCCATGAAGGCACTATCCATGCATATACAAAAGCCATATAAGTGAAAAATTGTCTTGAGTTCTCATAGCTGTCATTTTGTCAAAAATTGATTTTTTTCAACCAGGCTCCTTCATGTATATGTTCAATGTGTCCATATTGTATAGGCAAAGTATCAAATTGCTCCACTAAAAGCTGTGGTAGAAGATGATGGGCCCATGAAGGCACTATCTATGCATATACAAAAGCCGTACTAGGGACAAATTGTCTTAAGTTCTCACAGTTTGCATTTTGTCATAAATCATTTTTCCGAATCAGACTCCTTCATGCATATGTTCAATGTGTCTACATTGTATAGGCAAAGTATCAAATTGTTCCATCAAAAGCTGTGGTAGGAGTTGATCAGCCCATGAAGGCACCATCTATGCATATACAAAAGCCTTATTAGGGAAAATAGTCTAAGATCTCACAGCTGGCATTTTGTCAAAAATTATTTTTTTCTGAACCAAACTCTTTCATGCATATGTTCAATGTGCTTTCATTGTATAGGCAAAGTATCAAATTGTTCCATCAAAAGCTGTGGTAGAAGTTTATCGGCCCATGAAGGCACCATCTATGCATATACAAAAGCCCTATTAGGGAAAAATTCTCTAAGTTCTTACAGCTGTCATTTTGTCAAAAATTATTTTTTCTGAACCAAACTCCTTCATGCATATGTTTAATGTGTCTACATTGTATAGGAAAAGTATCAAATTGTTCCATCAAAAGCTGTGGTAGGAGTTGATCGGCCCGTGTATGGCCTAAAATAGCATAGGCATAAAACCCTATACAAAAAGCCATTTACAACTACAAAGGGAAGGGAAATAACTCTAATAGAATTGGCCCCTAGCCCTTACTTTTTTGTTTAAAGTGTTTGTCTTTCATATTTGAACATGTTTGCAAGGTTTGGTAAAAATCCAGCAATGACTTCAAGATATAAAGGAAACAAAATGTTACTGACGGACATACAACATGAAAACAGTTTACCCACCATAAACAAAGTTTGCGTGGGGTATAATTAAGTGAAAATGAGAGTGTGTAGTGGGGAGACTTGTCTTCTCTCAAAACAATACCAGTTTTTGGCCAGGTGCAGGATTTCAGTTATGGCTTCAGAGGACGAATAGAAAACACTGTAGGTCCTGATCAGATGCTAAAGGACTAGGATTTGCAGTTTCCAAATACTGATATGTCCTGCTGAACCTGAATATTTTCTGCAAACAATGTCAATTGGCAATCAGGCTCTTTGCTTTTAGTCCTGTACCGGTCAGACAGGTTTAGAACTATAGGTTTGCTTAATTCCATCAGTCTGTCCGCCCCCTTCCGCTGATTCATTCAAGAAGGGTTGTTGTCAGTTACAAGCGAAAGTATGTGCACAAAGTACTGGTTAACAGCTTGTTCAAGCTTGCCCAGGAAAAGTGTGGTTAGGTGAACTGACGGTCCCCACATGACCCTAGCTGTTGCCTGGAACGTAAAGCAACATACCAAAACAAAAAAAATCAGTCTCTGTCCGCCAGTCACGTATATCAGTCATGTTTGGTGTCCTGGCTATATCTCTACAAGGGTAGGCCATTATAATTTCACACAAATATTACTGGTAACATGAAGGTGTGTCTCGCAGAACACTTAGCCACCGGCTCCCAAGGTCAAGTCACAACTTTGACTTGAACTCAGTCACACAGGATTTTATGTCCAGGCCATATCTCATTATAACTTCACATGATTATTACCCATAGCGCATGAAGGTGTGACATGCGCAATACCTGGTCATTTAAACCAGGTCATTTAAACCAAAGTCAATGTCACTTTTTGGCATGAAAGTATGTCAGCATCAGTTTAATAAAGAATTCTGTATCTGAGCCACATTACAGAAATCTCATGCGATGGCCTATATCTATGTAAGAAACAAAAACACATATCACTTGTAACGAACCACTGTATGCCACATTCAATTTTATTAGTCTAGAATAAACTGTAACATTTTATTTGTAGTCTTAATTTGTTCTCTCTTGTTAACAATAAACCATGGCATATTTATCGTCGGTCAGGAGTCAAAAACTTGTATCTTTGATTTTCACATTTTTCAGGAGAGACAAAAAACTGAATAACTTTGCTAGGAGTGTCCTATATTGCTAAAAGTCAGACAGGATTATATTTAGTAACATCCAAATTCACTGTTATTGGTGTTTTGAACTTCCAATAAAGATTTCATGGTCATTATGAAAAGTTTCACTTGAGTTACATCATTTCAACCATATTTTCGTGGAAAACCATGCAGTTACGACATTTTGAGCATCTTTTTCAGGGCAAAACATCATATCTCAGTAAAGCGAGCACCAAAATAATGGTATCTTTCATAGATACGATATTTTGAAGCATGATTAATGCTTTTTAGGGGGGTTCTAAATTGGTCTAGAGCTACGCGAATTTGACAGAATGTGCGCCATGCATTTGGTATTCCCGCGTTGACAAAAAGTTCTTTTCGTAAAAATCAGAGTTACGAGGCTTTGACTCCCGACCGATGTTATACTATTCACAGTCGCCACAAGCACCCCTGAAGAGAGAAATATAAATGTTTAAAATTCTAAAAATGTTTACGGATTACGAGAACCCTGAAACGGGCTCCATAAACGGTAAGGCCTTCGAGTCACTCTCGAAGTCTGAGTGCCTGAAAATTATATCCAGGCACGGAGTTGACAGACTGGAATTATGCCGGATGGGGCATATTATTGACCCATCACCAAAATTTTTAAGTAAACTGGCTTATTTTACGGACCAGGTGTGCCCAGAAGCTGGGGGCACAGGAGGAACGTCGAAAACGGGTGAACAAGTGAAGAAAAAGCCTAAAAGGCAGAAGCGCCAACGGTAAGTTAAGTTGTACAACCGAGTTATATCATTTCATAAATTCACTAAAATAATTTTTATGGTAAGTGCCATAATATTTGGTTGCGGAAAGAAATTAAATGTCATGAAGAGATTTGATAAATCAGTTCCGAGAAATACAGATAGATTTCAGGTAGAGAAACCGCTTTAGAACATACATTTGAATAAGTAGTAACCAGTGGTTCATGAGGAGATGGACGCACGAGGGAAGAAAATGATCACAATAGCTCACCTTCCGCTCAGGTTAGCTAAAAAAAAACCCTGCTAAATAAATGAAATAAATAATTTGCAAATCAGTTTATCGATATCATAAATTGATTAATTCTGTGATTGTGTTTCATAAGATAGTGGGACTATCAATTACCATATAGTTGTTGTGTGATAAGAGTGTGGTGGCGTATGTGACCTTTCTACGTCAGCTTTATACTACAGTAACAGGGTTTCACGATTAATGTTTTGCTGTTAAGGTTATAAGCATAAGCTTACAAAGAAAAAAAAAAGAAAAAAAATAACAATACAATCAAATGTATGTTTTGGGTATAACTAGAGAAGGAAAAGTAAACAATAATAATAATTTGTAATCAAAAATATAATGACAGAATCAGTTGACTCTAGGTAGCTAGACATTAAATTTTTAAATTTCAGTATTAGTAATTTTGGTTCGATCAATCGATATCAACCATATATGAAGCCTTAATTCTTGCAAGGCTGAAAGAATGAATACAACATGGATAGTCTGCATGCCTGGTTGTGAACCCAATCACTGTTGATAGCTATGGTTTCCTCTTTAGCACGGCAGTGGGTCAGGCCTCAGACTTAATGACCGCCCTGACGTAAAGCTTTAATCCATTGGTTAGTGCCTGATGCTTGTTAGCTAGGCCCACAGTAGCTCAACTTGAGTTTTTTTAGCTCTGACTATCCGGGAGTCATGAGCCCTTTTCTTTGTATCATCATAATGTGTTAATTTGATTTGATTGTTTCTCTGTGACGATATATTGCATAAATTAGGAGGCCTCCATGCAAGCTAAACTTTGTGTTTTAACAACAACAGAATCAAGGGCGAAGATTTCGCCCTAGTAGAATGCATTTTAGCCCCCCAGTGGCTTGGGCTGCTGTCCATTCTAAGGCCGTGGTTCTGTTGTTGTTGATATATTGTTTAATGTACTTCCCATTGTTTGTGGGAGTTCTGTGTTTGTCTTTGTTTTGTTATTCATTACTTTGTGTCCATTCTAGTTTTGCAATCATCTTGAAGAGGAAGAGAAAGCTGGTTGCTTTGCTATTATTGTCTTACAGATGTATTGTTACTATAAATGTTCTGTGGCTCTTCCTCACTGTGCTGTGGGTTGGTCTGCAGCATGCGATTGTGGAATTTCCTGATCATACTCACTTACTTTCTTAAAGCATATTATTGAGAAAGAAAATAACTACGTAAAAAACAATGCAAGTCTGATATATGATTGTGAAGCGGTAGAAGTTTTTGCTGGTGAATAATAAAAGGCATTTTCTGTTAATTGTAGTTGACGGCTTTTCAAGAGAAGCTTGATGTATTGGCAAAAAAAGTCGAAGACAAGAAGCGTATCGATGATGCGTCAGATGTGGATAAGGCAAAGAGGGAGGTGAAAGAAGAAACTGGGCGGGCAGAGGTAAATGTCGACCTCCTACACGAGAGATTACTGCATCCGGAATCAGTTGCTCGGCGAACAGGACATGAGAGCGCGGACAAATTGAATCTTGTACAAAAAACGCTTTCATGTAAACAAGAAACAGAACCCGTCTTTCGTGGGTAATACAGTCTTAGCTCAAATCAGGTCGAAAGACAAAAGCCTAATAAGGGAAAAATTGTCTAAGTTCTCACAGCTGTCATTTCGTCAAAAATTATTTTTTCTGAACAAAAGTCCTTCATGCATATGTTCAATGTGTTTACATTGTATAGGCAAAGTATCAAATTGTTCCATCAAAAGCTGTGGTAGGAGTTGATCAGCACATGAAGGCACAATCTATGCATATACAAAAGCCTTATTAGGGAAAATAGTCTAAGATCTCACAGCTGGCATTTTGTCAAAAAATATTTTTTCTGAACCAAACTCTTTCATGCATATGTTCAATGTGTTTTCATTGTATAGGCAAAGTATCAAATTGTTCCATCAAAAGCTGTGGTAGAAGTTTATCGGCCCATGAAGGCACCATCTATGCATATACAAAAGCCCTATTAGGGAAAAATTCTCTAAGTTCTTACAGCTGTCATTTTGTCAAAAATTATTTTTTCTGAACCAAACTCCTTCATGCGTATGTTTAATGTGTCTACATTGTATAGGAAAAGTATCAAATTGTTCCATCAAAAGCTGTGGTAGGAGTTGATCGGCCCGTGTATGGCCTAAAATAGCATAGGCATAAAACCCTATACAAAAAGCCATTTACAACTACAAAGGGAAGGGAAATAACTCTAATAGAATTGGCCCCTAGCCCTTACTTTTTTGTTTAAAGTGTTTGTCTTTCATATTTGAACATGTTTGCAAGGTTTGGTAAAAATCCAGCAATGACTTCAAGATATAAAGGAAACAAAATGTTACTGACGGACATACAACATGAAAACAGTTTACCCACCATAAACAAAGTTTGCGTGGGGTATAATTAAGTGAAAATGAGAGTGTGTAGTGGGGAGACTTGTCTTCTCTCAAAACAATACCAGTTTTTGGCCAGGTGCAGGATTTCAGTTATGGCTTCAGAGGACGAATAGAAAACACTGTAGGTCCTGATCAGATGCTAAAGGACTAGGATTTGCAGTTTCCAAATACTGATATGTCCTGCTGAACCTGAATATTTTCTGCAAACAATGTCAATTGGCAATCAGGCTCTTTGCTTTTAGTCCTGTACCGGTCAGACAGGTTTAGAACTATAGGTTTGCTTAATTCCATCAGTCTGTCCGCCCCCTTCCGCTGATTCATTCAAGAAGGGTTGTTGTCAGTTACAAGCGAAAGTATGTGCACAAAGTACTGGTTAACAGCTTGTTCAAGCTTGCCCAAGAAAAGTGTGGTTAGGTGAACTGAAGGTCCCCACATGACCCTAGCTGTTGCCTGGAACGTAAAGCAACATACCAAAACAAAAAAAAATCAGTCTCTGTCCGCCAGTCACGTATATCAGTCATGTTTGGTGTCCTGGCTATATCTCTACAAGGGTAGGCCATTATAATTTCACACAAATATTACTGGTAACATGAAGGTGTGTCTCGCAGAACACTTAGCCACCGGCTCCCAAGGTCAAGTCACAACTTTGACTTGAACTCAGTCACACTGGATTTTATGTCCAGGCCATATCTCATTATAACTTCACATGATTATTACCCATAGCGCATGAAGGTGTGACATGCGCAATACCTGGTCATTTAAACCAGGTCATTTAAACCAAAGTCAATGTCACTTTTTGGCATGAAAGTATGTCAGCATCAGTTTAATAAAGAATTCTGTATCTGAGCCACATTACAGAAATCTCATGCGATGGCCTATATCTATGTAAGAAACAAAAACACATATCACTTGTAACGAACCACTGTATGCCACATTCAATTTTATTAGTCTAGAATAAACTGTAACATTTTATTTGTAGTCTTAATTTGTTCTCTCTTGATAACAATAAACCATGGCATATTTATCGTCGGTCAGGAGTCAAATACTTGTATCTTTGATTTTCACATTTTTCAGGAGAGACAAAAAACTGAATAACTTTGCTAGGAGTGTCCTATATTGCTAAAAGTCAGACAGGATTATATTTAGTAACATCCAAATTCACTGTTATTGGTGTTTTGAACTTCCAATAAAGATTTCATGGTCATTATGAAAAGTTTCACTTGAGTTACATCATTTCAACCATATTTTCGTGGAAAACCATGCAGTTACGACATTTTGAGCATCTTTTTCAGGGCAAAACATCATATCTCAGTAAAGCGAGCACCAAAATAATGGTATCTTTCATAGATACGATATTTTGAAGCATGATTAATGCTTTTTAGGGGGGTTCTAAATTGGTCTAGAGCTACGCGAATTTGACAGAATGTGCGCCATGCATTTGGTATTCCCGCGTTGACAAAAAGTCCTTTTCGTAAAAATCAGAGTTACGAGGCTTTGACTCCCGACCGATGTTATACTATTCACAGTCGCCACAAGCACCCCTGAAGAGAGAAATATAAATGTTTAAAATTCTAAAAATGTTTACGGATTACGAGAACCCTGAAACGGGCTCCATAAACGGTAAGGCCTTCGAGTCACTCTCGAAGTCTGAGTGCCTGAAAATTATATCCAGGCACGGAGTTGACAGACTGGAATTATGCCGGATGGGGCATATTATTGACCCATCACCAAAATGGGACATATTATTGACCCATCACCAAAATTTTTAAGTAAACTGGCTTATTTTACGGACCAGGTGTGCCCAGAAGCTGGGGGGCACAGGAGGAACGTCGAAAACGGGTGAACAAGTGAAGAAAAAGCCTAAAAGGCAGAAGCGCCAACGGTAAGTTAAGTTGTACAACCGAGTTATATCATTTCATAAATTCACTAAAATAATTTTTATGGTAAGTGCCATAATATTTGGTTGCGGAAAGAAATTAAATGTCATGAAGAGATTTGATAAATCAGTTCCGAGAAATACAGATAGATTTCAGGTAGAGAAACCGCTTTAGAACATACATTTGAATAAGTAGTAACCAGTGGTTCATGAGGAGATGGACGCACGAGGGAAGAAAATGATCACAATAGCTCACCTTCCGCTCAGGTTAGCTAAAAAAAACCCTGCTAAATAAATGAAATATATAATTTGCAAATCAGTTTATAGATATCATAAATTGATTAATTCTGTGATTGTGTTTCATAAGATAGTGGGACTATCAATTACCATATAGTTGTTGTGTGATAAGAGTGTGGTGGCGTATGTGACCTTTCTACGTCAGCTTTATACTACAGTAACAGGGTTTCACGATTAATGTTTTGCTGTTAAGGTTATAAGCATAAGCTTACAAAGAAAAAAAAAAGAAAAAAAAAATAACAATACAATCAAATGTATGTTTTGGGTATAACTAGAGAAGGAAAAGTAAACAATAATAATAATTTGTAATCAAAAATATAATGACAGAATCAGTTGACTCTAGGTAGCTAGACATTAAATTTTTAAATTTCAGTATTAGTAATTTTGGTTCGATCAATCGATATCAACCATATATGAAGCCTTAATTCTTGCAAGGCTGAAAGAATGAATACAACATGGATAGTCTGCATGCCTGGTCGTGAACCCAATCACGGTTGATAGCTATGGTTTCCTCTTTAGCACGGCAGTGGGTCAGGCCTCAGACTTAATGACCGCCCTGACGTAAAGCTTTAATCCATTGGTTAGAGCCTGATGCTTGTTAGCTAGGCCCACAGTAGCTCAACTTGAGTTTTTTTAGCTCTGACTATGCGGGAGTCATGAGCCCTTTTCTTTGTATCATCATAATGTGTTAATTTGATTTGATTGTTTCTCTGTGACGATATATTGCATAAATTAGGAGGCCTCCATGCAAGCTAAACTTTGTGTTTTAACAACAACAGAATCAAGGGCGAAGATTTCGCCCTAGTAGAATGCATTTAAGCCCCCCAGTGGCTTGGGCTGCTGTCCATTCTAAGGCCGTGGTTCTGTTGTTGTTGATATATTGTTTAATGTACTTCCCATTGTTTGTGGGAGTTCTGTGTTTGTCTTTGTTTTGTTATTCATTACTTTGTGTCCATTCTAGTTTTGCAATCATCTTGAAGAGGAAGAGAAAGCTGGTTGCTTTGCTATTATTGTCTTACAGATGTATTGTTACTATAAATGTTCTGTGGCTCTTCCTCGCTGTGCTGTGGGTTGGTCTGCAGCATGCGATTGTGGAATTTCCTGATCATACTCACTTACTTTCTTAAAGCATTTTATTGAGAAAGAAAATAACTACGTAAAAAACAATGCAAGTCTGATATATGATTGTGAAGCGGTAGAAGTTTTTGCTGGCGAATAATAAAAGGCATTTTCTGTTAATTGTAGTTGACGGCTTTTCAAGAGAAGCTTGATGTATTGGCAAAAAAAGTCGAAGACAAGAAGCGTATCAATGATGCGTCAGATGTGGATAAGGCAAAGAGGGAGGTGAAAGAAGAAACTGGGCGGGCAGAGGTAAATGTCGACCTCCTACACGAGAGATTACTGCATCCGGAATCAGTTGCTCGGCGAACAGGACATGAGAGCGCGGACAAATTGAATCTTGTACAAAAAACGCTTTCATGTAAACAAGAAACAGAACCCGTCTTTCGTGGGTAATACAGTCTTAGCTCAAATCAGGTCGAAAGACAAAAGCCTAATAAGGGAAAAATTGTCTAAGTTCTCACAGCTGTCATTTCGTCAAAAATTATTTTTTCTGAACAAAAGTCCTTCATGCATATGTTCAATGTGTTTACATTGTATAGGCAAAGTATCAAATTGTTCCATCAAAAGCTGTGGTAGGAGTTGATCGGCACATGAAGGCACAATCTATGCATATACAAAAGCCTTATTAGGGAAAAATGGTTTAAGTTCTCACAGCCGTCATTTTGTCAAAAAATATTATTTCTAAACCAAACTCCTTCATGCATATGTTAAATGTGTCTACATTGTATAGGCAAAGTATCAAATTGCTCCATAAAAAGCTGTGGTAGGAGTTGATCGGCCCATAAGGGCACCGTCTATGCATATACAAACACCTTATTAGGCAAAAATTGTCGAAGTTCTCACAGCTGTCATTTTGTCAAAAATTATTTTTTCTGAACCAAACTCCTTGATGCATATGTTCAATGTGTCTACATTGTATAGGAAAAGTATCAAATTGTTCCATCAAAAGCTGTGGTAGGAGTTGATCGGCCCGTGTATGGCCTATAATAGCATAAGCATAAAGCACTATATTAAAAGCCATTTAGAACTACAAAGGGAAATAACTCTAATAGAATTGGCCCCTAGCCCTTACTTTTTTGTCTAAAGTATTTGTCTTACATATATGAACATGTTTGCAAGGTTTGATGAAAATCCAGCAATGACTCTTCGAGTTATTAAGGAAACAAAGCGTTACGGAGGTACGGACGGACGCACGTGCTCTTCGAGTTATTAAGGAAACAAAGGGTTACGGACGGACGGACGGACGGACGGACGCACGGACGGACGCACAACGTGAAAACAGTATACCCCCTATAAACAAAGTTTGCGGGGGGTATAATAAAGAACAGAAATGTTATAAACAGTACAATATGGCCTATAGTGGGGGGGGGGGGGTCTGGCAATAAGATATGGAAATATACACAACGAAATGCCAGGGCCCTTAGTGCTGTTGGTCATTTGCGACCATATCCTATGCCACAGATGCAGCATCCTTATCCTATGCCACAGTCACAGGCTCTCATGACACACTGGCAAATGCCACAAACGCAGGGGGCAGCCTTATATCCCATAACAGCAAACTCAGCCCCAGTGACAAGCACCGCATTACATGGCTCAGTTGCCAATGCAACCATTGCAGCCAAGTGAAGTGTATCAGCTAGGGGCTGAGCGCCACGTCATATTCTATTCTATTCCATCTATCCCAATGAAAATGAATATGTTTTGCGCATGCTTAGATTGAATTATGTTAATAAACATCCGCCATGGACGAATGTTGTTTTAATGATTATTTTCTGGTTCAATCAGATAATATTGGTTAAATCCGAAAGTGATATTTTACATTGGTGTCGAGAATGGACAGTTGAAGGTTTATTCTAGCTATCTTAAATGATGGCAGTTGCTTTAACTGATATAGTGACAATTCTGCCGTTTAAAACTGCCCAAGCATTGCGGCTAGATAGAAAAGATGGTTGAAAGCTTTCGAGTTATATGCAGATGGGAAAGGAATTACAGAGGCAGCCACTATTGCACACAGCCGGAATGGCTGTTCAGGATTTATTTTTTACTCTTGAACTGTTGGGAATCAGTGTATGAAATCACAAAAAGGACACTAACACAATATTTTACCCCCCAGAGTAACATTCCCTATGAACGCCATGTATTCAGGAGTATGTCACAACTGACATCTGAGTCAGTTGAACAGTTTATCACAAGACTTCAAGAATAGCAGTAAATGAGCAAATAAGGGACCAGGTGATTGACAATTCTTGAAAAGGAAATTGTTTGAGAAAGGTAGGACATTACAGCTGGATAGGGTGAAAGAGATTGCACGAGCCATGGAAGACTCTGACAAACAAGCTAGGTCTATGGAAGGGTTAAAGTCTGTTGTAAATAAGCTGACATTTAGAGACAAAACCAAATCAAATGAAATGAAGGAAGAGGTGTGTTTTGCTTTTGGTTATCAGGGACATAAAGCAGGAGACCCCAAGTGTCCAGCAAAGGGCAAGAAATGTAGGAAATGTGGAGGAATTTTGAGAGCCACTGTAAGACATAACTGGATAGATTTAAGCGCGCGCCAACACACGTTAAACGGCGAAGTCACGTGCGTCATGTGGAAGATACCTCACCCTAAGTTACAGCTGCCAGTGAGTACGCATTTAGTATACATGATAGAGACAGTGAGGAAAAAGGAAAAGTAATGGCAAATCAAGGGGTGGAGTAAATTTGTCATTTATCATTGACTCGGGTTCCAGTTGTAATGTAATTGACAGAAGAACTTGGGAACAATTACAAACTAAAGATATTAAGTGCCAGTCCAGTACATTGTCAAAACTGTTATATGCATACAGTAGCAAAGAGCCGTTGAAAACAGCCGGGACTTTTCAAATTATAATACAAGTAGGAGACAAGATTATTGATGCAGAATTTATAGTGATAGAAGGTTCAGGACAAGCATTATTGGCATATTAACCAAGTAAACAATATCAACACAGATCGAATTCTGGGACAGTTCCCTGAATTAACAAATGGATTTGGCAAGCTGAAGAATTTTCTTTCATGCAAATCAAATATCCATGTGTCTTGATCCACATCTGAATTAAGGGTGAGGTTGGCGCCGTGAAACTGGTTTAAGCCCTCCAGTAAAATATTTAACTGACCGTTCCAAGGCGGTACTTCTTTTGTGGATCTTTTATGTTTTTTCTGTCTTGTGTTTGCTATGCCTTTGTGTGCGTCTGTTTATATGTGCCTTGTGGTCACCTGCTGGGAAAGGGCTGACCTCTTGGCTCTCGTTTGTGGTGCCTAACTGTTAGTTTGTCACTTTCCCATTGGTATCCTGGGTCAGGTGTGGTACTTGATTGTATCGATTCCTGATCTTTGCACCCTTACTTACTTTGCAATCTCTTTAAAATACTTCCGTTTTGTACAATGCAACCATTTCTAAGCCTCAACGATATCCTTCACCAAGCAAACAACAATGTTTAAAGTGCATCAAGCCAGGACTCTTTGTAAGGAATTGCCCATTGAATTAAGTGTCTGAATTATACATTTTGCGTATATTGTATCTTGACCGACAATTTATACAAAATTATATTATGTTTGGTACATTTTACAAATCACAGGTTTTAAATTTATAAACTCCTTCCAGGACCTATTCCGTCCATGGCCATGGGAAAAGAACATTCAGCTGGAGGAAAAGAAGTCTGTCATGGGTCAATATTAATGGTGAAAATTGCAGCTCTTTACAACATGGGTTACCAGCAAAAATGTTTGTATGTTGCTCAAAGCGGGATTACATCGTCCATAAGGCAGTTAAAATTTCAAAATCCGAAACAGTATGTAGCAAGGCAATTGAATGAAATGTGCATAATTGTGTAGTTATGTTCCATAACTATTAATTAAACGAGGAATGTCCGGTCCGGTGTTTGGTTATCCTGTTCTATTCCGTTCCTTATGGAATTTAACGAAATTCCATGCATTAGTGGCGCCATGTGATGTCAGCATGAACAGAAAGCTTTTCATTCATTGGCTGATCTGCATAGAGACACAAAATTTGATTGGCTGCTGTAATATTCCCGCCTTATGTGGCGGGTATACAGCCTCAAACAAATTTTAGTTTCATATTTTTGTGAGACATCGTCCGTGACACTTAGACAACTAGAATTTCAGACAACCAGAATTTCAGAGAATTTCAGTTTTGATTTCATAGAAACATTGCCTATCATATTCTCCACAGAATTTCATTCAAGACTTGAACAATTAAGCCGATGGAGCCTTGAATTTTCGACATTGATGAGTCGAGTTGAATTCTTCATTGTGAGAAGAGACTGGTCAGTTATAAGGACACCTGTCCTTTCCCTGATATTGAGATTCGGGCGATGATGGAGAGCTCTAATGGAGGTGCGATACCCAAGACAGGCTTGAGAAATTAGCGGCCTGTCGACTACAAAAAGATGAATGACGGTGCGGCCTCCAAGTCCTCGGAGGACCATGTATACCAACAGAACATTGTTGAAGTGGGAGGAACATGTGACACCTCATAGTGCGATTCGGGTCGTCAGAGTTCTACGGCATTGCAAGTTCTGGATCAAGAAATTCATCAGTTGGAGACGTCTATCAAGAAGGTAAAATCACAGTTGAAAGAGACTTTGATTTGAAAGGCGAAACAGCTGAGATCGGAGAGGGGGCCAAGCTCCGTAAGGAGCTTTTCCTGGCGGAACAACAACTTCAGAAGGCAGAAGAGTCAGGTGAGCTGAAATTGCGAAAACCTATGACTTTCAAACAAACGGTCCGGGAGGGTTCCCAAATTGTTGAAAATGAGCCCTGAGAGCGTTCGCAATAAGTCTGGCACTGGTGTTGCAATGGACATGTCTTTGCATATTTGCCTTAAGTCAGTTAAATGATGAGGTAGATAGGGACATGAGAAATTTGGGGCTAAACTCGGCGGCTGAAAGTTCAGATTCCAGTGAGTCGGGACTTTCAGAATCGAGTGGTTTGGATGTCAAGGAATCACCAAAGGTTCAACAAAGGAGAAAAAAAGTTTGAAATTGGGGTTACATCAAAAGTCTGCAGATTCTGTTAAATTCCCCCAAATTTGGCCTCATGCAGCCCTACAATATGAATTTTTCTCTGAGTCTGTGTCATTTATGTCAATGGATGTAAAAATGTTTGTAGCAGGAGAGTTAGAAATAATTTTGACCAAGCAGATCCTGGTATCAGAAAAATTGGGCAGGTTGAGGTTCTTAAAGAAAATTATGTACTTTTCAACCATTTATGAATGGAAAGCTTTGCTCAAATTCTATGCAGCTTGGGTGAGGAGAATTGAAATTGGACTCAACGCCTGGTCCAACAGTTCTGTTGAGATTGAAACTCTTATGTTAACTAAGTTTCCCCTAAAGCCTAAACGACATCAAAGAGTGATTATGTCAAGCTAGAGGAACAGGTGTGGTGGTGTGCCGAATATAATAATCAAACGTGTTCCTTTTCAACTTCTTCTCACCAGAAGTCTGTGAAAGGTCATTTAAGAAATGTACGACATATTTGTAGTGCATGCCACAGTGCCGATTAAGCTCTTTTGGAACATCCCAAGAGCTCCTCTGCCAGTCCATATAATAGCATTTGACTGTTGCCGGAAAATAGAGACATTGAGCAGCCCCAGCTGCCTGCAATTCAACTTATCTCATCTCAATCTATTATGCAGACTTCCAAAAAGGGAAATAAAACTCTGCAGACTTATGGCCCGCTGTTAAGTGATATAAAGTAATTGCCAAAGTCCTCACAAGATATTCAGGTTCAAGATTTTTTCGAATTGTATGTACAAGTTTTGGCTTCTGGTAAATACAACTTTGAGGGTGTCTGCATCCCGTTGAGCACTTGTTTAGATATACCATTTTTTCGTTTTATGCTTTATGGTTATGAGGACACAGAAATAACATTGGAATTTTATATTTTAGCAGAATTCCACATCTGAGGATATTGATTGGGTGGGAAAAGGTGTTGATTTGTGTCAGTATATCAGACCGTTTAGGGGTTCATTCGGGGGGATAGAATACAACCACGACTTTCCACCTTGAAGAATCCTCAACAACTCAGCAAAGTGTATACCTTTCACCGATTTAATCAGCAATATGATCATGGAACCTCTGTGCAACGGCTCAGTGTAGGTAAGGTAGGGGAAGTAGATCAGCCTCATATCTTGTCACCGCTAACCACTGAACCATCAAAGCCGAGGCTGTGCATTAACTTAATGTACCTTAATAATTGGGTCATTATCATTCCTTTTTCGCTTGACAAGCTAGAAGACTTACCGGGAGCCACAGAAGCTAATGCATTTTACACCTCAATAGAAGACAATAGCCGGTTTGATATTTTGAAGTTGAAGCTGGGCAGCAGTGGACTTGTAGCCTATCAGTGGGAGGCTATTACTTTCGGTTTCTCACAATGCCATTTGGGTTAAAATTGTCCATTTATTTTTATAACCAATTAAACTTACAACCGAGGTCTTATATTCAAAAGAAGTTAATAATTCCAATGTTTCTTTACGTAGATGATCGGATCATTGAAATGATTAGGGATCAAAGATCGGGCAATGGCTACCAGCATGCAGCTGTGATGAATTATATTGTATGTGAAATACTTTTAAGATTTGGTTACTGTATTAATCTTGAGAAATCAGTTTTTGTTCCCACACAGTGGTTCAGTAGGAGTCTTTCAAAAAATAAGATTATGGAAGAGGGCAATAGAAGGATCATACCTGCCAAGTTTGGTCAAAATCCAGCCTGTAGTTTGAGGCAAATGTTTACACAATGGACATCCAATAATAGCAAAAGCTCACCCTAAGTACCACATGCTTGGGTGAGCTAAAAACTGAATTTTGGAAAAAATCATCCTCATAAGAATTGTGACCATTGGCCAGCCCCAATATTTCTTTGTTTGGGTTGATGCTTTATGCCCTAGTCAAAGTAAGAAAGATGGCAAAGATCAGGAATCAATACAATCAAGTACTACACCTGACACAGTATACCACAAGAGAAAGTGACAAAATCACAATTAGACATCACAAACAAGAGCCAAGAGGTCAGCCTTTTCCCAGCAGGTGACCACAAGGCAGCAATGAACAACCCTTTTTCAGTCAGGTTGTGATGGCTTCTTGAGTTGATCCAGTACTAAGTATGAGGATGAAGTGTCTTGATCAAGGATACAACACCATGCTGGCAGTGTGATTTGAACCCACAACCTCTTAGTCAAGAGACTTGCACTCTACCAACTGAGCTACAGTACTTTCCAATACAACTCCCACCACTATTTCAATACAGTGAAACATGTCTTAAGCGGCCACTTAAAAATAGACAGAACAAAGGTCTTAAAGCCATGTGGTAGCTTAATGCAGGTCAAAAGTACTGCAGAATACTCCACGCGAGCTTTCTGCAATACTTTTGACCTGCATTAAGCAATTATTGGTCTTGAAAACCTATTGTTTTGGTCTTTTTGAGTGACCGCTTAAGACTGATAAAAGCATAAAAGTGAAAGACAAATGGCATAATAATGCTAAAAGTCTGTCTGTCAGCTGCTGTCCATTGGTTTTGTCATGGGGAAATTGGCTTTAACATATCTGAGGAGATTATAAATGGCGGCAGGAGTCATCCCAGGTATACGACTAGCGGCAGCAATCTGAAATAATGAGAAATAAAGATATAAGGTAGTTTGAAAGAGGACATTTTATCACCTAAAAATGACATTTCTCTATATTTGTTCTAAAAATAATTACTGTATTTGACCCAATAAGTGCACTATGTGCAAAACTTTTTCAAAATTCTATACCCTCTTTTTAAAAATGTAGTTTTGTTTGTTTGTTTGATTCTTTACGTCCCATCAACAATCTATCATTTATAAAGGGACGGGTCTTCCTGGGTCGAACCAGTACTAAGCTAGGATAAATGTGTCTTGCTTAAGAACCACAAGGCAGTGATGACGGTGAGGCTCAAACCTGCAGTCCCTTGGTCTCAAGTCAAGAACTCTACCACTAAGCCACTGCGCTCCCTATTAAAAATGTGGTGATCCAGATAAGCTGGCTTCTGATGAAGCCAGCTGATCAGGATCCACACATTTTTCATCCACATGATAAATCCATATTAACAATGAAATTAAGCCACTAGTTTGACTCAAATTCATAAGTTTATATAAGTAGGTAAGTAAGTAAGTAAGTAAGTAAAGACTTTATTTATCGAGGGTTACAACATTTAGCACATATATATGTTTACATAAGTACATGTTGCTAATCTTCCATGAGGCCCTCACTATTTATATTTTTGCATAAATATACATGTATATAAATAAACAGACAATAAATTACAGTTACCATATTTAACCTTATAAGTACTCTCTTCACTTATCAGTTTTAAAATCCATATCCTCCTAAAAAACATGGAATATCCAGACCAGTTGGCTTCTGAAGAAGCCAGCCTATCAAGATCAGCAGTTTTTCATCCATGCTTCTAATGGCATTGCACCACCTGACCAACTGGAAATCAGATATTTATATAGTGCAAACAAACCTTCAAGCATTCAGTGTGTGCTTATAAGATTAAGTATGGTATTTTGATATCTGAAAATCATATATGTGCCCATTTGAAGTCTGAGCAACAAAATCCTGCAATACAAAAGTTTTCATTGTTAAATGTAATATGAGATCTGAAGAAATATTGTACTACTGTAGTAAGGTTCAAATAAGCAGACTTTAAGCAAACACTTAAACCCTTTACATACTAGTGATGTCTGCTGATAATCTTTGTAAAACAATTTGGACCCAGATCAGACCCCACACAACACGGGGCCTAATCTGGATCCAAACTGTTTGACAACCTGATGACAAGCACCCCTGAAAGCATCCTTCTATCACAGCAGACAAAAAAAAAACCTTACGATTTTCCAGTAGGCAAAGAATTATACATATAACGAATTCTGATTTCTCATATCAGCAGATACAAAAAGATACTGTAGAGTGTGCATTTATCAGGCAATAGCTATATACTACAAATGTGTCAAGAAACAAAATAAGAATTGGGGTGCACATTTTATAAGAACTTTATGAACAAAACAGAGAAGTTGAGAAATAAAATGTACATGTGCAGTAATTATTGATTCATGTTATAATTTACTAGCCATCTTAAACATCTATTATGAAAGGTGCTAATTGTTTGGGCATTCTTTACTTCCTCTGGCAGACTGTTCCATATCAGACATCCAGAGTACCTCAGACTTTGTTTGAAGCATTCTGTCCTAGGCTTAGGCGGGATAAAACAACCAGCAGAAGATGATCTTAGCTGAATATTGGTATTTTCATTATTTCTTAGAGTGAAATTTTCAGAAATGTATGCAGGTGCAATATTATTATAGACTTTAAACATAAATTTGGCTTTTCTTAGATAAAGCCGATCATATATAGACATAATCTTCAACGAGTTCATTGCTTCAATGGAGTCATCCACATTGTAATCAAGGATAACCTTACATGCACGTTTTTGTAATCTAAATATCTTCAGCTTATTGGACTCTGAAGAGCTGCCCCATACAATGTTACAAAAGTCAATATGTGGTTGAATATACGATTTGTAGAACTGAACTCTATGAGCTTGAGATAAGAATTTTTAAATTTTTGATAGAAGCCAAATACTTGATGCAATTTTTTTCGTTAAATGCTTGATGTGATTTGACCAAGTCAAATTATTGTCAACAAAAAGACCTAAAATTTTGTCGTTTGAAATCATCTTCAGAGACTCCTTGTTGTATGTAAGATCTAAGTGATCATTAGTGAGCCGTTGTTGTTTTTGGTAGGTTGTAACAAGCATTACTTTTGTTTTTGATGAATTTAGAATCATGCCATTGTTTCTGCACCAGATTTGTAGATTGTTCAAAGAAGACTGAAGGTTATTTTCAATCTGTTCCATGGAATCTTGGACACCGTACAAGGTTGTGTCATCCACATAGAGATCAGTAAAGACATTGCTTGTGTATAAAGGTAGATCATTGAAGAACAGGAGAAATAAAAGTGGCCCTAAAATAGAACCTTGGGGGACACCATATGAGATTTGCTAAAAGTCTGACTTACAGTTGTTAATTGCCACCTGCTGCTTTCTGTTAGTTAGATAGGTATTAAACCATGATAATGCTTCATCTTTTATGCCATATATTTTTAATTTGTCAATTAAGATTTGGTGATCTACAAGATCAAATGCTTTCTTGAAATCGACTAATACCACACCAACCATTTTTCCACTGTCAATAGCATTCATCCATAAATCTATCATGTTTACAAGAGCAGTTTCACATGAATGTTGGGTTCTGAAGCCAGACTGCGTTTTATGTAATAAGTTATAAGTATGCAAGAATTCAGAGAGACTCTCGTGTACGTGTTTTTCAAGAACTTTAGACAAAACAGGCAAAATTGATATGGGGCGATAATTATTAACTTCTTCATGTGGACCATTTTTAAAAAGGGGAGTAACTTTTGCTTCTTTCCACTTACTTGGGAAAACAGAATTAATGATACTATGATTGCAAATAAAAGTGACTTCATCAGCTATGTAAGGTGCAGCAACTTTCAGCAGACGAGGTCCAATCATGTCTGAACCTGTGGCTTTATTGATGTCAATGGTTGAGAGAAATTTCAAAACCTTTTCTTTTTGAATTGATGGAATTATGAATTTTGCATCTTGGGGAAGCTTTGTCTGACAGAACTCTTTCAATTTAGTGCGGTCGGTATTAGTTACAGGTTCTTTTAACTTTGATGCAACATTTACGAAAAAATCATTAAATTCATTTGCAATACCAGTGGAATCTTCAATAAAAGTGTCTCCAACTTTTACTGACCAAATGGTAGATTGTTTCCTAAGGCCTTTTCCTGCACCGACTTCCTGAAATATCTTATAAATACTGCTTGGATTGTTTTTGTTGTTGTCAAGGAATGTTTGGTATTGGATTCTTTTTGCTTTTTGAATCATTTTGATGGTTTTATTTCTCCATAGCTTATATTCATCTTCATTTCCAATAGACTTATGCCGATCCCTACATTTCATTGCATCGAGAATTTCTGGTGACAACCACTGAGGCTGATTTTTTTGTTTTACCCTATGTTGTTTTATAGGTATATGTTTGTCCACTACCTGCAAAAAGAGGTCTAACCAAGCTTACATTATGTCATCTGTATCATCAAATATTTTTATGGTATCCCATGGAACAGATTGAAGATCCTCTGTAAATTTGTCTTCATTAAAATTTTTAAAACTTCTATATGATATTGTGTAGTGATCTGTCTTTGGGGGTTGAACATGCATTTTTCGTGTAAAAAATATGGGGAAGTGATCACTAAGCCCTATCTTGGGTATATTTAATGAGTTCACATTTTCTGGACAGTTTGCGTAAATATGGCCTATGAGAGTGCTGGAATCACCTGTTACCCTAGTAGGTTCAGATACTAACTGTGTTAGACCAAAAGGTTCCATATAATCAGTCCAGGCATTTTTGATTTGATTATTTAATAAATCCCTGTTAATGTCACTCATTAGATAAATTTCCTTATCTTCTCTTAGTACATTTTCAATGCAGGCTTCAAAAATTTCATTCCACTGAATAGTTGAATTTGGTGGCCTGTAGATGTTTCCAACCAAAAATGCTTTACTTTTCTTTGGTTTAATTTCCAGCCAAACACATTCTAAGTTTTCATTTTCAAGATCTGTTCTTCTGCAGGTTTGGATACCCTCTTGAACATAGACTATAAGACCACCTCCAGAGTTTAATTCCCTGTCTCTCCTACAGGGCTTTTGAAAACCATTTATTTCAAAACTTGAATCAGGGTGGATAGAATTTAATTAAGTCTCACTTAAGCCTAGGACATGAATTTCATTTTTGTCTGATTCTAATAATAGACACACCTGGTCAATTTTGTTGCTTAAGCCCTGAATATTTATATGTCCCATTCTGAAACCTTTACATTTTAGACCTAAATCAAGAATGTATTGAGAATTGGACTGATAAGATGCAGACCCATCTGACAGATCACTGTCTGTACTGCAACTAATATCAGACACCTATGTTGTAAACAGAGAGGAGTTTTGGTCACTACCTGTTGATAAAGACCTATCAGTATAAGAGCCCTCATGCTCAGCAGGACACTGAATGCCTGCAGATGTATCTGTACCTGAAATTGAAACATTGTTTACACATGTATTTGATGTAGACAAAGTTGTGTTATCTAAATCAGCACTGGAGGGCCTCATGGATACATTAATTAAATTATCATTAGTGTAAAATGTGTCTTGTTGTTTTGATGCTACCATATATACTGGCTCTGAAAATGAAGAGTTCTGATCACTTATTAGACTGACTTTATTATGTCTTTCTGAGTTTGTATTATCTATCCCAATAATCAGACTATTACATACACAGTTAGTAAATTCACATTCTGAACAAATATAACTTAGATATGAATATCTGTTAGACAAAATTAGATCCTGTTTAGTAACATTATATGAGGCATCATAGCCGAATTCCTATAACTTTGGGGCACAACAACCTGATTTGGTGTAAGAGTGTGTTTATAGGAGCCTGTGCCCCTATGAGGTTGAATACAGTATTTTATTCAATGCTGCTGTGTGTTCACTGGAAGGGGTGAAAATTCAAAATTTCCAAAAGCCCGAACTTTTGAAATTCAAATCTTAAAACTGGCAGTACGAAGTATACTCGAACAATAAAGTTATGTCCACTTGATGTTTATGTCTACCAGTTCCAAATGTATGAACGACTTTTATTCAAATTTTCACATTACAATCTGTGATTATTTAGAAATGTTTTGCACTTAAAAGAAATTCATTTGATAATCAGTAGAGCCGCTGACAAAGCAGCAAAGTCACAACATCAATAGCTTGTGTGTCTATCATAATCCTGAACCGTTTAAGCACATTTAAGCATCACTGATCAAACTTTCTAGTAAGATGTTATGCATGGTAGTTGTATGCATTGCTTTTACAACCACAGCCATTAATCTGTAACATACTTCGACGTCACATAACATCGATCATGAGCGAGCATGAAAACACTCTGAAAACTCATTGTTGGTCCAGCATTTGGATAATCAACAGAATCGGACAAATTTGAATTTTTATTTCGTCATCACAAGCATTTTAACATTAATTAAGACTAATAAGCATCAAAACAATTGATACGGTAAATGTTCTAAAATTTCGAAGACTAAAAAATAATTATTTTTTCCGCTGTTCGTAATTTTAGAAATTACGTTTCAGAAAAAATGCTAGTGTTCGTAATTTTAGAATGTGGTCTTTATCATGAGCAAAAACAGTATATATGCATGTAAAAATGAGGTAGAAACGTGTTGAAAACACAGCGATATGATTCTGCTCTATCTTCTTATTTTTCTTTTCAACCGCCGCTAAATTCTTGCGGACTGAGTCAGTAAAATGTCCAGCGCGTGCGGTAAGTGCCAGGTCAAGAGCCAGGCACGTGCATGTTATGTCACTCAATTTACTTACAAGTCGTAAAAGTCCACTTATTTAACCTCGGACTACCGATGAATCGCTACACTTTCGTTCTTCTTTCAGAAAACCAAAACGCTTTTCGCTTGCTCTCCATCTGCGCAAATGCCGTTTATAATGTAATACAGTCACTCAAGGACATCTCTTCGATCAAAATTTTTTTGCAAAAAGATATACACGAATCTTTGAAGTACGTAGATGAGTTCTCTGAGTTAAAAAAAATGACGAAATTCAAAAAGAACTCTCTCTCTCTCTCTCTCTCTCTACTTGTCTATCGATAGAAAGTACGCGAAGTGTCGTACAAAAGCCGATGCGCACGATAAAATGGGTTTTCAGTATATCTCAATAAGTGTAGACATAGTCCGGTCCCATGCGCGGATCCAGAGGGGGGCAGGGGGTCCGGACCCCCCCCCCCACACACACACACACACTCACCTGACAAATCACAAAATAAAGAATTTCTTAGCAATACTGGACCGGATCCCCTGATCCAGATCAGATCCGAATGGAATTCAGGAAAGAATGTTTCGTCAATTTAAACATTTGGACATGCATAGAAAGCATGCAAAGCATCAATACTGTCGAATATCCGACTTTGTCATGCAAAAGCCGATGCGCTTGAGAAGGATCTCCAAGTATCATTTTCAGCAGCGATACATGATACTTTTCGAGATTAAAAGAGATTTGTATGCAAGCGCTAGTCTCTCTCTCTCTCTCTCTCTCTCTCTCTCTCTCTCTCTCTCCCACCTGCTTTTAAAGTTTGCAAATAGTTTAGAGACGTCTTGCCAAACCAAATCAGGGGCAAACAGGCATACCAAGAATTAATAATGTAAGCAAACATCCTACTTTGCGTCCGATGCCTCGAGAGAATATAATTGAGCTGTGACATGAGATTTCCAACAATGTGGTATGTGGGACCAGCAAAGCCTCAGATCAACCTGCGCATATGCACAGTCTGATCAGAGCCTTTGCTAGTCGCTTGAATATTCTATGAGTGTTAAGCTACTGACTGAACATCGTTTGGAGTTTGTAAGCTTAAAAGGAGGCTGCACAGGCTCGTCTGAGACTAAACTCGTCAAAATGACACATTGTGTCGCGGCTCAATTTATGATATATTGGCTTCGAGCCGATGCGTACGATATGCTGGGTACATTCATATCTCAGAGAAACGGAAAAATTCAGACAAGTACCACAAATCTAGTTTTTCATGCATGCAGTGCGCAGTTTCATGCACGAGTTTATTGAAATTCTTTATTTTATTTCATTCAAACCCATGAAAAGGAGACACAGCTAGGCAATTATGTTTTGTGTGCTAAGTCCGCTTTCGCTTTCATGCGCCAGAGCCACCGCGTGCTAACCCAGTCTTAAAACAACAACAACACGTGGTCTGATAGTCGGCTTCTTTGATCTCAAACGTGAACCATTACCCTGTCCTTTTGTCTGCTGCTGATACTATTAGCAGTGCCGGACCCAGGGTGGGACCTAGGAGGCACCCCCCCCAAAGAGCCTGTGACAAACTAATTGAGCAGACAGTTTGGGCCCAGAACTTGTCCGACAAAATGTTTAACGTTTTGTTCTAGAAACAAAGGTGCTGATAAGACTGTGCGGTGCACAGGCTGATCAAGTCAGGGTACATACTTCTACAGACGTGTGGTAAATAAAGCGAATTCCGACTCAATGGCTTTACCTGATTTTAAATTCACAGCCACGGCATGCACCTTCATTGTGCATGTGGGCAGTTAAGGCGCTGGCGATTTTCCGCGGATGCGCAGGCTCGTCTGAGCCTTCGCTGCTTGCATATGCGATAGGTATCATAATCTCACGAACTGGCTTATTTCATGAAATTAAATATGTAAATATTATTAAATTCATCAAGATGCAGAATCGCGCTACAATCAACTTATTTCTTGGTATATGTGCGTCTGTGCGTACATTATACCGGTAATGCACTCGTAGGACCTTCCATGTGCAGTTTCATGAGGACAAACAGACACGCCTCAACAGTTTGTTAAAATGTTCCATTTTGAGGAATTTGATGGTTTTGATTAATAGGAATAGGCATTATTACATGTACCTAGAAAACCGCCGACAAGTATTTTGAAGACAAAGTACGTAGATGTCTAGAATTTTTATTTGGCTAGAGTCTTCATCCACTTTAAACTTTGTTCACTTAAGTGAGCGAGACCCTGACGAGATAGTGCAAACACACATGCTCTCCTGAGCCTTCGCTGATCACATCTGTCATAAATTCCAGCAGGGTCTTTACCAGCTCATATGGGGCTCCGCGCAAGTTGATTTCATGCTCGGGTCCGAGCTGTGTTCAAGAAAAAAGCACACGCATAGAATGATAGAAGTGCCCTCCGTGTCGCACGCGGCTTGGACATATTGCCGAATTGGGAAATCCTTTTAATGCTTAAAAGGGAGGGGAGGGTAGGGATGTCAGTCTCACACATATTTAAGCGGTAATGTACCGTGAATTAAAATGAGATGATGACCACGTGTGAGTTCTTGCAGGCATGTCGGTAAAAAATATTAAATAGACGGTGGCTTTATTTTCCGCACTGGATGTCTCGGTGAGAAAAAAAAACGTGCAACTTGCACGATTTTCTCTGCATTTTGCACGAAACCGAATGACCCCTTGTGTTGCAAACGTCCACGGCAATCACTATACATCAACTTATTTTATTCTCTCGTATCATTTTCCGCAACTCCCTCTCTTCGGGGCTGGTATTTTAGAAAAAAAAACGAGCATGTGTCACATGTACAGCACACTATTGAGAATTGCTCAGCTAACAATGACCTTGAATAATGTATAACGTCTAAGGTCGCGCGCTGGCATGCGAAAATAGAACGTCACGTGCCAGATTACCCATCTTAGTAGAATGGAACCTTCCAAATGTCGCTATCGCTCACGTGCTGTAAGGTAGAAGTATACCGATCACAGATGGGACACAAACAGATAAACGGACATCAGTTTTCCGCCGAAAATAACGAGTGTTCGTAATTTTAGAAATTCATTTTTCCGAAAAATGGCAGTGTTTGATTTTTTAGGATGTTTTAAAAATTATTTTCGGCGATAATTTAAGGTGTTCGTAATTTTAGAGTGTTCGAAATTTTAGAACATTTACCGCAATGGAAATTCTCTGATGATTTTGCAGTAAGGGGTGGGGTATAAAACACAGATTTAGTGAACCTTTGATGCCCAACATCAATCATAGTTTTTGATATTCTCTTTTGTGTAATTGTTACATTAAAACAAAAACTGTCTCAAAATGATGATAGGTTAAGGAGATTTGTTCAATTCAAAGGGAGATATTTTCAGCTAATTTCGTAAATTAAAGGCTTTGATTTGCAATGATGCTCGTTCAATAAGCAGACTTGGGATTTTTAGATGTTTTTTCATCTTCAGAGATTTTTGGTTGACATTTAATGTAAAATGTGTCACGTTTTGAACTTCTTGAAGACAAAGGAAAAAGCTATGTGCACATTAGGTTCAATAACCCTTCCAGATAAGAAGGTAAAATCAAATAATTACCAATTTTTGTGTGTCTGATGTTTGATAAACATTTTGGTTTTATTTTTGTTGCGATATCTTAACTGGATCGAAAGATACAGTACCATGAAAATCAGACGTTTCTTTTTTGTTTGAGTATACATTGTACTTACAACTTCAAGATTAAATGATGAATTCTCTTTAGATAATCTGATAATAAATAGAAGAATTTCTCATATTCTGACTAATTCAGTATTTTGAGGCTGACTTTCCTGAAACCTTTCACCCATGATATTTATCTGAATAACAGCCTGAGAGTATATTTGTATTACATGTCTGTTTTATTGTCAACTGCAGTTTTGTTGACAAGCTTAAAGGGGTTATTACGGCAGGATCCCCTTTTACACTTTAAAGAATTAGGACAGTTTCTTAGTGCGAGTGGATGGGAGCGCAGTGGCTCAGTGGTAGAGTGCTTGACTCGAGACCGAAGGGCCGCGGGTTCGAGCCTCACCCACGTCACTGCATTGTGGTCCTTGAGCAAGACACATTTATCCTAGCTTAGAACTGGTTCAACCCAAGAAGACCCGTCCCTGTTTACCTGAAAGATAATTGATGGGATGTAAAGAATTAAATCAAACAAACAAAACAAATTAGTGTGAGTGGTGTAAATGTGTTTTATTTTATACTTAGCAGTGAAATCAATGCATATCAAAAAACAAATAAAAGTGATATCAATCACTAGTGAAATGATATGCTAGTGATTGATATGAGCCTATATTTTCAATGTAACATTTTTTGAATTACCTCTGATGCACTTAATGCATTTCACATCAGAACTTCAAATGCCCATAACTTTTTTTTTATTTGTGCAGGAAAACATCAAGTGTGGAAATGCATTTTCTTAGTTAGAATATGAAAAATATTTTGGGTACCAAAATTATTTGGGTTTGTTAAAAAAATTATTTTTGCATTTTCAGCACCTCCTTTTTCAGTGGACGAGACATTGCATGTAGCCTATAAAAAGTATAAAAGAAAGAAAATTTACTTTTTTTCAGTAGATACCAAATATATTTCATCTCGTGAGTTGAAAACATCAGAATGTTCACTCATGCTGCGCACTTGTGAAAATTCTGATGTTTTCAACACACTCGATGAAATATATTTGGTATTCACCTAAAAAAAGTAAATATCCTCTTTGTACTTACAGTATGGGGTCGTGCTTCAGCCAGCTTCACCTTAGCATCAGTAGCCATATTGATACTGAAAAACATACACAAGATTCATACAGGCAAATTTGTGTAAAATTCAAGGACTTCTTAAAGGATTTCCTACTGTTTTCAAGACTGAAAATTTATGAAAAATACCGATTTACACATTAAAGTTGTATTTTTGAAAAGCTAGACTGCATTACTAAAGATATAAATTATAGAAAATTAGTATCAAATTGTGGTGCCTTAATTTGGTACCAAATAAAGGCATCACAATTTTATACTGATATCGGTCTCCAAAAACAGTGTTTTATCCTCCAGTAAACAGTAGAATTCAAGGACTTTTCAAGGCCTTTGAGTGTTTTTCAAGTACTTTTCAAGACAGTCCTGTATATTCAAGTACTTTTCAAGCTTGTGCCAACCCTGATAATGCCTAGCGCCTAGCTATACTGATTTACCCTGAATTTCTGGGTACTTTAACCCAACCATGCTGGTTCTTTATATGAACTACACTCCTCAACTATTATCACTACTTTTGTTTATCCTAACTACCAAAACGGGATTATCGGAGTGAACAGAATTGGGTCACGTGATCAGCTTCAGAGCGTGCTTTTCTAGGAATCGTGATTGTGTGAAAGCCTTTTAGTGCGGTGTTTTTGTGGAAATATATTCGTTTAATTGGATTTTAATGGAAATAATGACAGTTGTTGACTTCTGATTAATCCTGGTGCTTTTTGGATATATGTTTTTCTGTTGATGATATACACGTTATATTGATTTTTTGTGATTTGTGTTCACCTTTTACCCTGCGGGGACAAAGGTTGAAAGATGGCAGACAATTGCCAAGAAATTGCGGTCGAAATTGACGATAGCTCTGAGGCCGTAAAGCACACTCAACCTAGTGTGCGCGTTACCGCTCCGATTCCAAGCACGTCAGGGGGAGCTTTTTGCAGTGGTTTGCAGCCCACTTCATCGGCGGGTTTTGGATTTACCGATTTTTCATCGGGTCCGTCGACGTCTTCAAGTTATACGTGGCCGCCGTTATACCCATTTGTGCAAGGAGCCTCGTTTTCGCCTTTCACTGGTCACATGACGGCTCACGAGATGCCAGCAAGAGCGCAACAACAATGGCCGACTTTCTCGCCATTCGCTCCACCCAATCCTTTCTATGGAGGGTATTTCAATCCCGCTGAGCAAATGAATCAGCTTCAACAGTCAGTCAAAAGGCTAGAAGAACAATTTGCAGCGTCGAATTCGAAAAAGAGCTCAGATCAGCCTACTGGCCAAGAAATTTCAAATCGACGTGCGGATAAATCGAGAGCCCATAACATAAGTGAAAATGAAACCGGACTGTCGGACATTTCTTCAGAGGAAGAATCGTGTAGTAATGGGAATGATAGCGATGCCGAAATAGACGACCGTGGCAACCCAATCCCGTCTACATCAGGTGTGTCATTCAAGAACCTGATGGATAGTGCCAAAAAACAGTCCCCTCAAGATTCCAAGTTGGATAAATTGGATCAACTTTCTCAAGATTTTGAAGAAAAAGAAAGCTTTGGCGAGAAAATTAATGATAAATTAGCGAAGACAGTGAACAGCCGCATGAAAGCTTTGTTCTCTAAGAACAAGGCTAATGAACTCTCCAAGAAATATAGCAAGAAGTGAGCAAAGCTCACATACCCCCGGCGGTAGCCATCAGAGGTTGTAACACTTTCAGAGAAATGACAAAATTGTCAAAGATTTCATAATCCTAAATCAAGTAGTTTCTGCGAAAACTTTGATGAAAAATGTCCATATGTGTTATATAAGAGTGACAGAAGGAAAATTTGAAAATTTGAAGAAAGAAGGCAAAATGAGGATTAGCACCTTAGTTTTCATTCACACAATACACTTCTCCTACCTGAAAGTACACAAATAATTTCATAATCCTAAATCAAGTAGTTGCTGAGAAAACTCTGACAAAAAACGTCCATATGTGTTATATAGGAGTGACAGAAGGAAAAAATGAAAAAGAAGCCAAAATGAGAGTTAGCATCTTTATTTTCATTTACACAATACACTTAGCCTACTTGAAGGTGTACACTAAATTTGAAAACACTGGCTCCAATAGGAGCCGAGAGATCTGCGACAGAAATTTTCATTGGAGAGAAAGAAAAATGAATAAATAAAGAGACTGATAAGCAATATGTGGCTGTTCTTTTGTTACACAATACAACTAATCACTATCAAGCTTTGTACCAAATTTCAGAATCCTAACTCAAGTAGTTGCTTAGAAATCTTTGACAGAAAAAATGTCTATATGTATAATATAAGAGTGAAAGAAGGAAAAAATGAAAATTTGAAAAAAGAAGGCAAAAAGAGGATTAGCATCTTAATTTCCATTTACACAGTGAACTTTGCCTTCCTGAAGGTGAACACAAAATTTGAAAACAATGGCTCCAA
Organism: Loripinus fragilis; assembly: GCA_964019695.1. Lineage (NCBI taxonomy): Eukaryota > Metazoa > Mollusca > Bivalvia > Lucinida > Lucinidae > Loripinus > Loripinus fragilis. The sequence goes on along the minus strand of OZ026525.1, from coordinate 50,639,171 downwards.
TAGGAGCTGAGAAATCTGTGACAGAAATTTCCATTGGAGAGAAAGAAAAATGAACAAATAAAAGGACTGATAAGCAATATGTGGCTGTTCTTTTCTTACACAATACAACTCATCACTATCAAGCTTTGTACCAAATTTCAGAGTCCTAACTCAAGTGGTTGCTGAGAAATCTTTGACAGAAAAAATGCCCATATGTATTATATAAGAGAGAAAGAAGGAAAAAATGAAAATTTGAAAAAAGAAAGCAAAATGAGGATTAGCATCTTAATTTCCATTTACACAGTACACTTTGCCATCCTGAAGATGTAAACAAAATTTGAAGACACTGGCTCCAATAGGAGCTGAGAAATCTGTGACAGAAATTTCCATTGGAGAGAAAGAAAAATGAACAAATAAAGGGACTGATAAGCAATATGTGGCTGTTCTTTTGTTACACAATACAACTCATCATTATCAAGCTTTGTACCAAATTTCAGAATCCTAACCCAAGTAGTTGCTGAGAAATCTTTGACGAAAAATTTTCCATTGGAGAGAAAGAAAAATGAACAAATAAAGGGACTGATAAGCAATATGTGGCTGTTCTTTTGTTACACAATACAACTCATCACTATCAAGCCTTGTACCAAATTTCAAAATCCTAACCCAAGTAGTTGCTGAGAAATCTTTGACGAAAAAAAAAGTTTACAGACAAACAAACAGACAGACAGACAAACATAATTACAGAAAAGGCAAAAACTATATACCCCCTATATACTTCGTACCGGGGGTATAAATATAATACGCCAGAGAACTGTGAATGGGTCAGGGTACCCCTTATAAACCCTGAATTATGGAGTTCAGATGGTTTAGCAGACAGTTACAAAGCCAGTGATAAACTATTATACAAAAATCAAAAGCTAGTCACAAAGGCAATGTTGCCAATTATTCAGATTATGAACCAGTGCATCGAGAAAGACTCGGACAACACTACATTTGAACAAGCCTGTGATGCTTTTCAAATGCTATCTTATGCACATCGGGATTCCTCAAACATAAGAAGGCACATGTTGAAACCGGCTGTTTCAAAAACTTATAGGAAACTTTGTTCCCCTTCTACCCCAATATCAGAATTTCTTTTTGGGGATGACTTACACAAGCAGATTAAGGACCTGAATGAAACAAAGAAATTCACACATGAAATATCCACCAACAAATACAAAAGGAAATCTCCATATAATGATTCAGATGGCCGATCAAAGAAATTCAAATACCCAGACAGACAATATGGTACATATAGAAGTGATAGAGATTCGAGGAAGAATTTTTTAGACAAGCGGGCCCGCCCATTCCAGAGGAAGCCAAGGAATCAGGCAGCGGGCCGAAAACAATAACATCAGACAATACTGTAAGTAGCATTTTGGGTATTCACATTACCAATACACCTTCAAATTTCTTTTCCGGGAAAATTTCTATGTGCTTCAAAGCCTGGACTAACATTACATCAGACAAATGGGTTTTAGACATTGTGCGTAATGGTTATACGATTGAATTTTTATCTCAACCGCCTATCACAAGTAGGAAAAAACAAATACAGTTTAATGCTCACGAGTCTTGTATTATAAATAATGAAATTGACAAACTTCTCCATAAGGGTGTTATTAGGCAAATACCTGTATCGGAAGTTAAATTTGTATCCTCAATTTTTGTAAGACCTAAGCGAGATGGCTCTCATCGTCTGATCCTCAACTTGCGGGATTTGAACCACTATGTAGTTACTCATCATTTCAAAATGGAAACCTTAAAGACTGCTTTATCATTAATATCCAAGAACTGTTACTTTTCTAGCCTGGATTTAAAGGACGCCTATTTCTCAATATGTGTTAATCATAGTAGCCAAGGCTGGCTTGCTTTTTGTTGGAAGGACACTTTCTTTGCCTTTACATCACTACCAAATGGTTTAGCATCAGCTCCGTAGGTTTATACTAAAATGTTGAAACCGGTTTTTTCATCAATGAGAAAAATAGGGCATAGTAATGTTACATACATTGATGATAGTTTATTGAAAAGCAATGAACAGGATGAATGCTCAGAAAATACCTTACAAACAGTAAAGTTAGTAGATAGTTTAGGCTTTACGGTCCACCCAGAGAAGTCCGTACTCATACCTACTCAAGAAATCACTTTTGTTGGTTTTGTGTTGAACTCAATTAATATGACAGTAAGACTAACAGATGATAAAGCAAGTGAAATTGTTTCTGTGTGCAAAAGTTTGCTCAAATCTACAACTATTCTTATCAGGGATGTTGCAAGAATTATTGGTAAATTTGTTGCTAGTGAGCCAGGGGTCCAGTATGCTCCACTTTATTACAAGACGCTAGAAATCGAAAAAGATATGGCACTGAAAGAGAGTAAGGGGGATTTTGACTCATCCATGATTTTATCTAAGGAGGGTATAAATTGTATAAACTGGTGGATAAACAATGTCAAAATTTCAAACAAACCCATTGTGTTAAAGGAGCCAGATATTATCATTGAATCGGATAGCTCACTTACTGGATTTGGTGCATTTAACAAAACTTCGCATGAAACATTCAGTGGCATTTGGTCGTTGACAGAACAGAACTTGCACATTAACTTTCTGGAATTGAAAGCAGCTTTCTTAGCACTCAAGAATTTTTGCAGTACTATCTCTGACAAGCATGTTAAACTGTTTCTTGATAACCAGGTCGCTATAAAGTATCTGCAAAAAATGGGGGGAAAAAGTCTCAACTCAATCAGCTTACAAAACAAATTTGGGAATGGTATAAAGACCGTAACATTTGGATCTCAGTTTACCATATTCCTAGTGCAGACAATTTTGTTGCTGACCGGCTCAGTAGGAATAATGATTTAGAATGGATGTTATGTGATGAAGTTTTTCAGATAATACAAACGCGTCTGGGAACTTGCGACATTGACTTATTTGCCTCAAGGAACAACTGTAAACTTCCTAACTTTGTATCTTACAAGCCTGACCCTATGGCTTTTGCAGTCAATGCTTTTTCTTTGTCTTGGACTAATTTGAATGCATATATTTTTCCTCCCTTCAGTTTGATCGGGATGATTCTGCAGAAGTTTCAACAAGACAGAGCAACAGCCATTTTGCTAGCACCAATTTTTCACACTCAACCTTGGTTTCCAACACTACTGAGTCTATTGTGTCAACAGCCGTACCTTCTACCCAAGCCAGAACTGTGTCTGTCATCTCCCCACAAGAAGGTACATCCATTAAAGAAAATGAGGTTGGGTATTTTCAAAGTATCAGGAAATCCCTTATAAGTAAAGGCTTATCGAGAGAATCTGCAGACATCATCCTCTCCTCTTGGAGAGATTCAACCAAGAAACAATATTGGACGTATATCAAGAAATGGTTGTTATTTTGTGAGCAAAGGAAAATTGATCAATTTAATTCCGATATAAACAATGTTTTACTTTATTTGTCAGAATTGTTTAATAGTGGGATCGGTTATAGTGCTATTAACACTGCAAAATCAGCTTTATCAAGTCTTATAGGTATTGTGGCTAATATTGATATTGGTTCTCATTTATTGGTCAGACGTTTTATGAAAGGTATTTTTAACAAGAAGCCATCTTTACCAAAATACAATGTAACATGGCCTGTAAATACTGTGTTAAATTTCATTCAGTCATTGGATAACAATTCTTGTTCTTTGCGTGACATTTCCAAGAAACTGGTGACTTTGTTGGCCCTTACCACAGGCCAAAGGATCCAAACTCTCTCGTTGATGGATTTAAGAAATATGGATATAGACAGCAAATATGTAAAAATCCGCATTGGTGATCTTCTTAAACAGTCTAAGCCTGGAAATCATCTTCAGGAACTGTATGTTGAAAGTTTTCCTAGCAATGCGGCATTATGTGTAGTTCAATGTGTAAATAGTTACCTGGAGAAGACGGCAAATTTAAGATCTTCTCAAAAATTCTGGATTTCTACAATCAAGCCTTATCAAGCTGCTAGCAAAACTACAATTTCTAACTGGCTTAGGCAGACCTTGAAAGAGAGTGGTATAAATTTGGATATTTTCGCACCTCATTCTACTAGAGCTGCTGCTACTAGTGCAGTGCAAGGTAAAGTACCTATTGACACTATTATTCGAACAGCCGGGTGGAAATCAGACTGTGTTTTTAGGAGACATTACAATAGACCAATCACTAATGACAGTGTATTTAGTGCAACTATTTTGGATATGGCTGATTAAAGAATCCTTCAGATTTGTTGGGCTGAGTGCATTTGGTTGTACATACTTATTACGGTACTCATGCTGAATTGACTGTATTCCATCATGTTGTATATAGCACATAATACAGAGATGACTTTGGTGAAGTTTGGAAATTGCAAAGTGTGAAGTCAAAGGAAATAGTTTGGTAAGTTACCTACCTGTTGAATTAATGTTGTTTTGGAAGGATATCGAGTTAGTTTGACCTTCAAGCATTTTTTGTTAGATCAGGATGCAAGGACTCTGAAAACTCCTATAATCCCGTTTTGGTAGTTAGGATAAACAAAATTGAACAATTAAATTAGACTTACCTGTAAGTCGTCATTTGATATAGATTTTGTTTATCCTAAACTACCAAGGGATTATGGGCCCACCCTAGTTCCCCCCCTTTTTTCTCCGGGTTTTTCCTTGCACCCTGATCTGGTACTGCTCTAAAGGCTGAAGCTGATCACGTGACCCAATCACATTCACTCCCATAATCCCTTGGTAGTTTAGGATAAACAAAATCTATATCAAATGTCGACTTACAGGTAAGTCTAATTTAATTGTTCAATTAATATGTGGCCATATTGATACTGCAAAATATATCAAATGTTACCTTTTACATACACCAGGAACTTTACATGACCTGTTCATGATTTAGGAAAAGTATGCAAAACTTTTTCAAAATTTCATACCCTTTTTTTTTAAAATGTGGGGATCCAGATCAGCTGGCTTCTGATGAAGCCAGCTGATCAGGATCCACACATTTTTTAATCCACAGACAATATATCGAATGTTACCCTTTACACATATCACCGGGCACTTTACATGATCTGGCTTTTGATGAAGCCAGCTGATCAGGATCCACACATTTTTCATCCACAGACAATATATCGAATGTTACCCTTTACACATCTCACAAGGCACTTTACATGATCTGGCTTTTGATGAAGCCAGCTGATCAGGATCCACACATTTTTCATCCACAGACAATATATCGAATGTTACCCTTTACACATCTCACAAGGCACTTTACATGATCTGGCTTCTGATGAAGCCAGCTGATCAGGATCCACACATTTTTCATCCACAGACAATATATCGAATGTTACCCTTTACACATCTCACAAGGCACTTTACATGATCTGGCTTCTGATGAAGCCAGCTGATCAGGATCCACACATTTTTCATCCACAGACAATATATCGAATGTTACCCTTTACACATCTCACAAGGCACTTTACATGATCTGTTCATGATTTAAGACAAGAATGCAAAGTTGTTAAGGCCTTAGGGGTCCCAAAATTTTGACTTTATTTGGTACAATAAGAAAACCACTTTGTTTTTTTATGCTTTATGTCCCAGTCAAACAAATTGAAGTTGTGTTGGGATGTTTTCATGGTTTGAACCAATGAGTACTAAGCCGTGAATATAAAGTCTTACTCAAGGACACAACATCCCACCACGAGTGGGGCTCCAACCCAGAACTGCTTAGTACTCACCTCATGTAGTCTATTGTATCTGGAATCACAAGCTGCTCATCTTTTCTCACTTCATTTATATCTTCCATTAGCTCTTTAACTTCATAGGTGTACTTCGCTAGAAAATGGTACATAAGAGATGAAATATGCAAATTTTTCAACAAGAGTGAACTGATAACCCTAACAGTACCATCCATAGTTTGCAGCAGACAATATCTTTAGGAGCATACAAAGCTTGTGAGATCAGATGAATGATCTTTAAGTAGCCAGCCCCATATTAAAGCACATGAGAGCTTGAAGCATCGTAAAAATTTGCAATAGATGGCATTTCAAATTTTATTCCTGCTTTAAGAAACCTAATAAGACTTAGACTACTGTCCATTCTAAGGGCGTGGTTCTGTTGTTGTTGATTTATTGTTTTATGTACCTCACATTGTTTGAAGGGGTTCTGTGTTGGTCTTTGTTTTGGTATGCATGCCTTTATGTCCTTTCTAGTTTTGCAATCATCTTGACAAGAGAGAGCTGGTTGCTTTGTTTTGCAGTTTGTGGTTGTGGTATTTCCCGATCACACTTACTATCTTTTTGATATAAAATCATGTTTTCCATGAAAAAAATAAAATATCTCAAAATATGTTGTCTGCTGTAGTCATGATTGGCATTTTATGGGTTAATGATAATTGAGCCGCGGCATGTGATTTCCAACGATGTGGCATTTTGACATGAATAGACCCAGGCGGGCCTATGCAGCCTCCTTTTAAGCTTAAAACTCCAACTGATGTTCGATCAGTAGGTAAATATTCATAGAAAATTCAAGCGACTAGCAAAGGCTCTGGTCAGACTGTGCGTATGCGCAGGCTGATCTGAGGCTTTGCTGGTCGCACATGCCACATTGTTGGAAATCTCATGCACTGGCTCATATCATATATTTGTTGTCTACAGCAGTCAATGTCAAGAGGCCCAAATCTCAACAACCGTGGCTGGACCAGAGGTGTTCAGTCTCTGGTGAATAACACAGTAAAACCTGTGTAAAACAGCCACTCAAAAATAGACAAAATAAAGATCTTAATGACAAATGGTAGCTTGATGAAGGTCAAAAGTATTGCAGAATGCTCCCCTTGGAGCATTCTGCAATACTTTTGACTTGCATTAAGCAATAATTGGTTTTGAAAACCAATTTTCGGTCTTTTTGAGAATGACAGTTTTACACAGGTTTTAATGTATTCATATTCTTTTGGTTGAACCAGACTAACTCTAAATTGCAGGCCTGGTCGAGAGAAATAACTGATTTTGTTGCATGTAAACAACAAAGGTGCAGACCAGTAGTCTGATCAGCAACTTTGTTCTTTGCTCTCTGGAAATTTTAATAATTAAACTTGCTACAGTAAAATCTGTGTAAAACGGCCACACTCAAGAAGACCACAAATTGGTTTCAAGACCAACTATAGCTTAACGCAGGTCAAAAGTATTGCAGAATGCTCCATTAAGCTACCATTTATCATTAAGATCTTTGTTTCGTCTATTTTTGAGTGGCCATTTTACACAGGTTTTACTAAAGTTTAACTTGCTACATGCAAAATTTCAATATTTTGCCTAGTCTTTGTAGCTGGGAAGGCTGGCTTGTACCTAACCTGGTCAAACGCCTGATGATAGATTTTCTTGTGACTCGAGGCATTTATGTTTCTTCATTTTCAGATAAAAAAAAAGCTTGAAGTGACATGTTTTATGACAATGTTTGTGCTAGTGTATGTAATAAGGTGCCCATTTTACTATCTATAGAGCTTATTTGGCTACTAGGGTAAAGTCGGGTAAATTCGGACATCAGGTAAATTCGGACGTTCGTTTGCAAACAGTGAAAATCCAGATGAGATGGCTCCTTATGAGCCGTCTCATCAGGATTTTCACTGTTTGATTTGATCTGTCAATTTATTTTTTCATTCTAGTAATTAAAATATGAAGCAAACAAGGTCGCTGTCCGAATTTACCTGATGTCCGACGTTACCCGACTTTACCCTATTACAAACCTTCTATCTGTAGTCTTGTACCCAGCATATGGTTCTCTGCTAAGTGACCTAATTCTTTAGGAAATAACTCTGCTAGTTTTTCTATACTCATTTCTGGTATACATAGTGACTCCCTAGCACTGTAATAGCAAAAGTAAAACAAACTACACATCCTATCAACCACTGTCGTGTAAGAGTTACTTCTCTTGCATAACTGCCACAATTTAAAGTCTTAAAATGCCAATCATGACTGCAGCAGATGACAAATTTGGCTACATCTTTCCCAATTTTTGAAAAAAAGTAAGGAATGATATTCTGCTGACAGACAATTCCCATGAAATATCATACCTTATTAGTTATTTTTGAAAAAGCTGCAAAATTTGAAATTGCCGTCTGCTGCAAATAATAGCTGGTGCTTTGTGGGTTATCTGAATCTAAATTGAACTGTCAAACTCCAACAATAGGGCAAGCATTTTGGTAGGGAGCATTTGTGCAAAATTATTTTGAATTTGGACCAGTGGTTAAGGAAGAGATTTCGTTGAAACTTTGCTCTACCTTTAGCTCTGGTGGCCACTTTGTTCGGTGGAGCAAAACATTTTTTGTGCAACTTTGAAAGAAGGCTTGAATGCAAACATTTGTATGAATTCATTTTGCATTTGGACAAGCAGCTCAGGTGAAGATGATGTTTAAAGCTGAATCTATTATGGTGGCCAAAATGTTGAGCAGAGCAAAACCATTTGTGCTATTAAAGCAGTGTTTTCAGAGGAAAACAAAGTCCCCCAACCCCAAATTTGGCTGGCAAGTATGCTTACTGCAAGTTTGGTTACAATTGAACTACTGGTTCGGAAGATAGTGTGTAGAACTGGCTGATTTATACAGTATTTATATGATGGTGACCTTGAAAAATATGTCACCAAAATCTAATCTAATCTAATCAACTCTTCCCACCCCTCCAACAATGTATCTATGCAAGTTTGGTGAAAATCAATCCACTGGTTCAGAATATAGTGCTGCGAAACCCAATTTTGGACATTTAAATTAAGCCGGTGTGACCTTGATAATTAGGTAAAATTCACCAAAGTCTAATAAAATCTTTCCCTTCTCCCAATAATGATCTATGCAAGTTTGGCCAAAATCCATCCATTGGTTCAGAAGATAAAACACAAAACCCCTATTTTGGACATTTTTAAGTGTCGGTGGGACCTTAAAAATTAAGTCAAATTCACCAAAATCTAATGAACTCTTCCCCTTCTCCCAACAATGTAATCATGCAAGTTTGGTCAAAATCCATCCACTGGTTTAGAAGATAATGCATGAAAACCCTATTTTGGACATTTCAAAGTGTCGGTGTAGCATTTTATCTTGCCTCCCTGGACAGCTTGCCCCCCCCGGGGTGAAGATATCCCGTGGTTGGCTTGCCCCCGTGTCCAGGGTGCAAGATAAACGGGGACACCCATTTGACCTTGAAAATTAGGTCATGGTTATTTGAACCTGTCTGAAATAATGGTGCTGGTAAATTTTAAATGAAACTTGGAACAAATGACTGAATAATTGTGCCCACAAGGGAAATAGTGTGATCATAGACTATCTTTGCCGCCATCTTGAAAACAGTACATTGGACTAAACGTCTGGGATATTGATAAAAGTAATGTATATATAAATTTGGAAGAAATATGGTAGTAAAGCATTTGACCAAAAATTGTGAACTGACAAGAGCAGCCATATGGTTGGCAATTTTGGTAACCATTCATCAAACAAAACCCATATTCAGATTTGTCAGAAACATTACTGACTAGAAATGTGTCCATGTGACACGGATGCCCCCGCTATTGCCAAATTCGCATAAATAGGGAATTGTCATTAACAAAGGGCAATAACTCCTAAAGGCATGATGCGATATGGGCCATTCTGAAACTTGAACACATTATGGTACTTAATAATGTGACCAAGTTTCATAAAATTATAATCAAAACTATTCATGTTAGAGAGTAGACGTCGTTTCAACCAATGATTTTTTTATAAATTAAGGGCAATAACTCCTTAAAGCATGGTGCCATATAGACCATTATCAAACTTGAAGAAGACATCATGGTACTAAACAATGTGACAGTCCCATAAAATTCTGATCAAAACTATTTGACTTAGAGAACAGACATCGTTTAAAACAGTGGATTTTTATATACAAAGGGCCATAACTGCTAAAAGCATGGTGCAATATGTACCATTATCAAACTTGAAAAGGACATAACAATACTTAACAATGTGACCAAGTTTCATAAAAATTCTGATAAAAAATATTCGAGTTAGAGAGCGGACATCGTTTAAAATGGTGAATTTTCATAAACAAAGGGCCATAACTACAGAAAGCATGGTGCGAAATAGACCATTATCGAAATTGAAGAAGACATTATGGTACTAAACAATGTGACCAAGTTTCATAAAAATTCTGATAAAAAATATTCCAGTTAGAGAGCGGGCATCGTTTAAAACGGTGAATTTTCATAAACAAAGGGCCATAACTACTAAAAGCCTGGTGTGATATAGACCATTAACAAACTTGAAGAAGACATCGTGGTACTAAACAATGTGACCAAGTTTCATAAAATTCTGATAAAAAATATTCCAGTTAGAGAGCGGACATCGTTTAAAACGGTGAATTTTCATAAACAAAGGGCCATAACTACTAAAAGCCTGGTGTGATATAGACCATTAACAAACTTGAAGAAGACATCGTGGTACTAAACAATGTGACCAAGTTTCATAAAATTCTGATAAAATATATTCGAGTTAGAGAGCGGACACCGTTTAAAACGGTGAATTTTCATAAACAAAGGGCCATAACTACTTTAAGCCTGGTGCCATATGGACCATTATCAAACTTGAAGACGACATTATGGTACTAAACAATGTGACCAAGTTTCATAAAATTCTGATCAAAAGTATTCGATTAAGAGAGCGGATGTAGTCGGGACAGACGTACGTACGTATGGACAGACGGACAGGGGTAACACTTAATGCCCCGGCCATTATCATGGCGAGGGCATAAAAATAATATGAAATTTGACAACTGATTTGGCAATAGTGTCAACAAAACAGGCTGGACAGACAGCAGTTGGCTCGAAACTATGGAGCTCCATCAACTTTCCTTAGTGGGGCTCTAATTGTTCAGATAAAAGAAGCATGTGCAAACAAAACAGTCCCAGATCAGATTGCTCCATTCTTAATACCTTTTCATGTGAGTTTTTTGTTTATCATACGATTTCCCAATCTTATCATACAACTGGAAGGCAGGCAGCATGATGGAGTCTAGTAGGTTGAGATTTTCATCAAGACCCTTGGCTATCTGGCAAACTTTTTTGTGTCGTTCTTCACTGACACATCCAACTTTATATCCTGAAGAAATAAAGTACAGTGCAGTCTCTTTATAAAATACCTCATTATAACACTAACACTGTCATGTAGTGGTTCCTAAGGGGTTTTACCATGGATTTTACAAAGAAATTATAGATTAATGACCACAAACTGGTAATTTTCCTGTAATTTCTTTGTAAAATTGTCCCTTTATAAATAAGTTTTACTATACCAATGTCCGTTAGGATGGACCCCAAATATAGGGATATAAAGGGACTGCAATGTACATCTTTAACAAACAAGCATGGTCATGTTAAAATGAATGCTACTCATTGCATATATATCACATGAAATGAACCTTTATAAATGGAAATTCAGAATTTCAAAGCTAAGAGTCGTAATCTTTAAAAGGCCAAAGTGGACTTCATTATTCATGTAGGGGACCACTAGACGTTGCTACACACTAAATATGTAAGCTGTGGGCCTCATGGTTTCAATGAAGTCTATATAAGTCTATGGAGCTTTATGTTACCATGGCAACCAGAGTTCCAATCCAATCAGCCCAAAAACCTTATGCAGCCTTTTCCCTACCTGATGATGCTTTACATGGTCTACTGACTTTAAAGATATACTTCTTTGAAAATGTGAACAGATGATGAAAGATGCTGCATTCAACTTATTTGAGCTAAAAAAGCAGACATTTATTAATTTTTTTGTTACAAATCCATTCAGCACCAAGGGCCAAGATAGTTAGTACTCGCAGTATATCAAATATTAGCCTTCTTGGTCAAGTATTGAATAGCTATTAACCCCAAAACACATTTTTGATAATTTCAGGGGCCATAACTCAAAATTCACCAATCTATAATCCCAAACCACTCATCCCCAATATCAATGTTAATGCCAAGTTTTAAAGAAGAACCTCAATTTCGTGTATGGAAACAAAAGTGACCATGGGCAGACATGGCACACAGATGATGGATGGTAAAACATAATACCTAGTCACGCCCTTGTGGTGGAGTATAAAACTACAGCCTTTATAAAGGTTTTTTCATAACACAAACAATACACTCTGATCTTTATCTTTACAGTTCAAATTTTGTGAAAATGAAATATTTTGTGTGTAACAATCAATAGGGCAAGCTGTTCAGTAGCAGACAGCTGACGTCTCATTATTTACTAACCAGAGCTGTATCTAGGCTTGCATCATTTACGGTGAATGTTCTAAAAATTTCGAAAAGTTTTCTCTCTCTGTTCTTAAAAAATGTTGGTTTTCAGCTCTGGAATTCACAAAATGCATGTCAGTATAGCAAACAGGAAAGACCATGATCAGACTGCTTAGTGTTCAAATTTTTTAGAACATTTACCATTATAACACTGGGCAATTTTTCAAGGTTTTTGTCATCTGCTGATTTTTTAATATATTATTTTGGGAATACCATCAGACTGTCAAACAGTTTGGGTCCAGCACAGGTCTGATGTTTTTTTTTGGGCCTGGTCTGGACCCAAACTGTTTGTTAAGGTTATCAGCAGTTAACAGTGAAATGATAACAAATCTCCTATCATATATATTCCAATACACAAGAAATGCAGTGGGCTACAACGACTGACACCAAATCCTGATTATAGATGTGCACGGTGCATGGGAAATGCTCGCCCTATTGACGGCAGACCACAGAGTGAAGTCCAGGTCGGACCTGATAAGCTTGAGGTGGAAGCTTCCTTCTGCTACCTAGGTGACATGCTTTCTGCTGGTGGAGGCTGTGAAATGGCGGTCACTACTCGTGTGAAAACCGCCTGGAAGAAGTTCAGGGAGCTACTACCAGTTCTCACATCCCGCCACCTCTCTTACAAGACCCGTGGCCATGTGTACAGCTCTTGAGTGCGGAGCGCCATGCTCCATGCCAGTGAAACTTGGCCACTTACCAAGACGAACCTGCAGCGCTTGCAACGCAATGATAGAGCCATGATCAGACAGATCTGCAGTATCAAGCCAGAGGATGTGGCCAGGGTAAGGTCAAGCGAGCTACTGGCAAAGCTTCAGCTTGAGGACCTCGACCTTATTTTGAGAGAGAGAAGGCTTCGCTGGTTTGGGCATGTGGAGCGTTCGAGTGGTGCAATCAGAACAGCATATGATATGCAGATTGACGGCAAGCGGGGGGCAGGGAGGCCCAAGCAAACATGGAAGAAACTGACAGAAAAAGACTGCCGTGAGTGGAAACTCACCACAGTTGACCCTCAAGAAAGGAGCACCTGGAGATCAGGTGTAAGTTCTGCTATGCCTGCAGCTAGCCAGTTACCTGGAAAGGGGCCCACTGATGTGGATGATGCCCCTGCACCTGCACGTTAATCAAAAATCCGATTATGATATGATGAAGACTGGGAGTTCACCCTTTCAAATCCACTCACAATATGTAAGTCAGATATACCCTTTTAAATCCACTCACAATATGTAAGTCAGATATACCCTTTTAAATCCACTCACAATATGTAAGTCAGATATACCCTTTTAAATCCACTCACAATATGTAAATCAGATATGCAGAATTCAGTTTTAAAAGGAAATATACAAAACCAAGTTTCATAAGTCAGATTTCATATTTTGTAGATTTCACAAGAGTGTAAAAGCCAAATTGAGCCAGCATATGATTTTTTTTTTAATAAAAGTTAATTGAGATATCACATGAGGTTTTGGTACTTATTGTAGTGTTGAGCAGCAAAGACTCAGCTGAGCATGTGCAGCTGTGAAACCTCACCACAGCTTTTGCTGCTTGTATACACAAAGCATGGATGTAGATAAAGACTCAGACCAGAATTTAGTCCTCTAGCCTCCCTGAGTGATTGAAGGAGGATTTGCGCTTATGCAATTACATGGGTGAATGTTCAAATTTTCCAAAATCCTGAACTTTTGAAATTCAAATCTTTAAACTTGTTGTATGCCTACAAACCATTAATAATTTCAAGTTAAATGGTCAAATGTCCTTATATGAACTGAAAATAAATCAGAGAAGTTACAATCATCCGCATAATTCAGCATTTTGACAAAATCCTGAATTCAGGAATAATCCTGAAAACTTACATCCATGCAATTAGTACTGAATTCTCATGCACATTGCTTGAAAGTATTGGATTTCAACTGCACAATTAAATAGAAGGGCAAATGCACCCATATAACTCGTACCACAGAGTAGGCAATTTAAACTTTGAATTTTATCATAGAAATCATAGGTTTAGATAAAAAAAATTTTTGAGCTTAAATTTTAAATATTTTTTTACTCATCAGTTTTAACATGTGTTATGGATGCTCAAAAGAACCGCCTCGATGAGACAGTTCTTTTGAGTACCCACAACATATGTTTTGCTTGAGAAATAAGAAAAAAAATTTTGGTACGCACTCTTAACTAAAGTCTTGATAGAAGTAACGCAATTTTGGATGGAAACACAGCCAGTGGTTTGAATCTTTTGCAGATTATTTCTCTGCTTTTCCGAGGACAGGTCCTCATAGAAATATCGCAATTTTGGATGGAAACACAGCCCCTGGTTTGAATCTTTTGCAGATTATTTCTCTGCTTTGCAGAGAACAGGTCCTCATACTGGCACCAATTCTTAACTTATTAACCCCTTCTTATTAACCCATAAAGTGCCACCTACAATTTGCAGCAGACAACAATTGCAAATTTTGCCGCTTTTTCAAAAATAACAAATAAGGCATGGTATTTCATGAGAATCGTCTGCTGGCAGACGATTCTCATGAAATATCATACCTTATTTTTTTCGAAAATTAAGAAAGATGTCGTAAAAATTGTCGTCTGCTGCAGTCGTGATTGGTTCTTAAAGGGTTAACAGGTCTTGAGTTAAGAGTGCAATTTAAAAAAAAAATTCTTATTTCTCAACCAAAACACATGTTGTGTGCACTCAAAAGAACCATCTCAATAAGACAGTTCTTTTGAGCACCTAAAACATATGTTAAAACTGATGGGTAAGAAACTATTTACAAGTTTACGCTAAAAAAGTTTGTTTATCTAAACCTATGCATTAACAAATGTTTTTGATTGAGTTGATGCTTTACATCCCAGTCAACAATTTTACAGTCATGTTGGGATGTTTTCCTGGTTTGAAACAGTTGAACTAGGAAGTGTCTTGCTCAACGACACAATACATTGTCTCCCGTGATGCTCAAACAAGAGACATCTCTATGTTAAGTGAAGCAATATACCACTGAGCCATTGCACTCCCATTAAAGGGCAAGACATCATTGAAATATGTAAGCCCTAATCCAGGCCCCCAGATAAGGGTGCGTAACAGAAAATTATTAACATATGTTGTGGGTACTCAAAAGAACCGTCTCACTGAGACTGTTCTTTTGAGCACCCAAAACACATGTTTAATCTGATGGATAAGAAAATAACCGCTATTTTAGGCTGAAAATATTGCTTAACTGGCCCTATGTCCTAATTAAAGTTACAGATATTTGTATAGTAGAAAATGGGAAGTCATAAAAGGCAGACATTTTTAGACTGTGTGACGTCACACAGCCCTAATTAAATATGCATAAAGAGAATTACTGCCTGCTTTAAACTTTGTTTGCATTTCTATTGTTTCCTCTGCAGAAAATAGTTAATTTTGAAAAAAAAAATCTACAGTTTGCAAACCGCCTCCATTGATCTCAGACTGAATTGCTATAACTATACTTTACTTCCAATTTTGATGATATCTGCATCAAATCACATGCTGTGATAATCTTTATCATGAGCTTGTTTTGTTTAATTGCCAAATACAACCCAGTCAACAAAGTTCATGTCCTAAGGGGGGTTAGGAGCAGTCTGATCTGGGTCCATATTGTTTGTAATATACGCTATCACAGTACATAAGCAGATGAGAGAGCAGATGACAATTGTCATGAACGGCAGGAAAATTGGTTAAGATTTCAAGGATAGATGTTGTAAAACTGATAAGCTGGAAAACATAATTTTCTCAAAATATGCACTTGAATCAATAAAATGCCTTGATAATTACATTCAACGAATTAATAGGATTGATAGGAAATTGCATGTAATCTGTTCAGATTAACTTCCAACATTTTCTTACTGCAATTCTCTAATATTGAGAAGCCTGTATGATGATTGTTCCAAATAAGCTAAACTTTTTGATGGGATGGGTTTGTGAGTTGAGGTATAGAGTTGAAAACACACAACATTAAATCTAAATATTTGGACACCTTAATTTACCTACTCGGTAATTTTGTATGCTTTTTTGTCATCTGATTCTTTTCACAATCAACTTTTTCCAAAAATTGTTTCAGAAATACCAACAGAGTGTCAAACAGTTTGGATCCAGATAAATCCTTATGTCCACATCATTGAAGTCAATAATCGTATATTCTTGCATGGGAATTCCTTACGCGAAGCTGTTTGAAGCTGCAAAATCCATGGTTAAATCATGATATTCACGTGCTGTTTGAACATAGTTTTACTTGAAAAGGCCTAAACTGGGCCCTGATTTGCATGCATGTTACATGGGAAAGCGTTGCGTCCATGACTGATCATTTGGCTGATGCTTTCTTTCGCAAAAAAAGTTGCTCTTGTATATATGATGTTGTGGCGACTTAATGCAGTTTGAAAGTTTGACGCTGACGCCATTTGTTTTGAGAAATCAAATGTAAGAAAATGGATATTTAATGTTTAAGAGACCTTTACAGCACGGTTTATGCTGAAATCAGGTAAAATATGCAAGAATAACGATCACACATGTTTGTTTCATTGCGTTAACACTTGCCGGGTCCCTCGGACGATGTTTGAGCACTCGGCCTAACGGCCTCGTGTGCAAACAGCTTCTTCAGGACCCGGCAAATGTTAACGCAATGGAACAAACATGTTAGATCATGAGCTGCTAAGAGACACCCCTCCCCCCGCAGGGGGAATTTGGTACACTATGATTTTCTAAAACTGCGTTATACAAGAAACAAAATGACACATGTTGGCCATCTGGCAGTTGGGGCGTTACCGTGTGACAGCCATGCTAACTACGTTACCCTAAAACATCTCCAAATCCTATTGTTCAAATATAAAGCTATACATAATTTTTATTTATCCACATGCTGATTGTCTTAAAACACTTCATTAAATGCAGCAAATAGCCAGCATGCTTTAAAGCTACATATACATACTATATTGTAGTTATATAAGTTACTTTATTTACGTTACTTTATTTCAAATAAAATACTATTTAGCCCTGTGCAATCACTAGACCATGTGCTGCCAAAATACTTCATATGAAGAGTTTAGTACACTATGATTTTCTAAAACCCACATTATGTAAGCCACAAAATAATGCATGTTAGCTCTTTATGGGTTTGGAAGTTACCCTGCAATTGCAGAGTTTACTATGTTACTCTAAAATAATAGAAACTCCTTTAGTGTACATAAAAAAATTATTCCTTATTCTTACAAATCAATATTATTAAGTTATTGAAATTAAAGGACTGGCAGTATAATTTTAGCACATATAGGAACTTTTTATTACTGTTACATACGTTACTTTCTATTGAATACATTAATTTAATGCAAAAATAGTGATTATGTGAGTTTAAACTAATGGGCGTAAATTACTGTCATTTTAGGGCTCAATAATGAGAGAAATAATGAAAAGTGTCTTTTTTAACATAGAATTTAAGTGAAATTTAACTCTGATAACAGCACAGGTGATGTAAAAGAAGTAACATAAAATGCTATTTCAATTAAGAGCTTTTTTATCGATTATGTAAACATCGCTTATAGAAACTACTTATTTTAATAATCAAATCATGTTTCTTAAATGCTTGAATAATAGCATTAATCTCTCATATTTGTATGTGTTAACTTAATTTAAAACATGAAATGATATATACAAGACATTTTTCCATACTGTCTACAGATCAGTTTAGACGAAACAGGATTTTAGACATGTAGTAGCTTAGTAAGATCTATTACCATAAGCGTGAGCCTTCCAAATACATATACAGTTTATCAGCTATTGTTTACAACAACTATTAAAAATGAAAACAACTAAGGATGAAAGCCAGCTGGCAATTTGTGAAAGTTTCAGTCATTTCAGGCATGGTTAACATTGAGAAATGAAGAATTTATATAGGTGTTATCCCTGGTCCTTTCAATGAAAACTGAAGACCTTTTTAATCAAAGCAATTTCTATCCCAAATATGGTACCAGACATGCCTGTCCCTATGGTTAAAATACCTATGGTAGTTATCAGCATGTCTAGTTTGGAGAAGAAAGATTAAATAATCTTGGTAACATGCATAACAAGAGTATTTAAGGAGATTATTACACTTATCTGTTTTGTCTGTTTCTATAAATTTGTGAAGCATTTAAACAGCTACAGTAGCTAGGACAGCGTTTGTTCAAAACGTTCAATTTAATCATATATTTAAAAGAGATAAGTTAATGCTTAGAAAAGATCCATTAAATTGTTAGTATTGTATTATAGACATGACTAAATGAAAGGACTTCAACAGTTCATTGGGTTTTTTTTATTTGAATTATTTCTGTCAATAAGACTTAGTTTAACATTGTAATTTTGTTTTATATCATATTTGGTACACATGGGAACATGATCATAGTTATAAAGTTGCACCCTATTAATCCTTTGGATATTTCAAATCAAGCTAAATAGATTATAACTAGTAACAAAAATAAATCAAATGAGCCAGCACATTAGATTTGGTACCTAAGTACTCACTGCAGTGTCAAGAAATGAGGGCTCAGGCAAGCCTGGTAACTGTGCAGACTCACCAGAGCCTTTGCTGTCTGCATCCACAAAGTATGGATATATAGATGCAGACCAGAATTAATATGGCTAGCTCGACTGCATCAGCATGAGCAATCAATGGATCCAAGATATTTGCTAATATATGACAAGTACCAAAATATCACGTGCTGGTCAAATCTTCATTTCAGCACTTTATCATAGTAAATTACAATAAATGAGATCAACAATTATTTTTTCATCTAAAGGCAATACTGTCAAAACAAATCTGATATAAGGTTTCAATATTTGGTATACTATATCATACACACATGTAACATAAATGACAATAGAGTCTTTAAAGTTACACTGCTGTCAATATCTGAATTTTATGGTGTCCTTTTCAATGGGAAAGAAATATGATTTGTTTTGGAGATAATTAAATTAAAAGACCCATGGTAATTAGAAATGCATAGATACTTACCACCAAAATCATGTACATGTATACTTTGTTAACATTGCATGTAAGTCAATAACAATGTTTATACTGAGTAGTTACTAGAGTGTTCTCCCAATACTTTTTTGTCAGAACAGTTGACTTTTTGCATATGTTTTGAATCCTGGTGTGTTTGCAATTCATTCTTATTGGTAATATCCATATAATGCTTTGCTATTATTTGGTCATGTCACGTTCTGTATAGTGGAAATTAGCATCAGCTATTTTAGCAGTAATTGCTAAAACTACCAATACATGTAAGTAAGATTTCATGACTGCACTTTTTACTTTAAATATTTTACTTTTTCATCCAACATTCTAAAAGAACATTGTGAAATCTTTTTTAACATCAACTTGAATGTATAATTTGGTCTGGCCTTATTCTGGCAAATAAAGTCCTATAAATTTAAATTGTTATCGTAAGTAACAATTGACTTGTTTTCTTGGATATGATCATATCACTTGTGATTATTGTCATGTAAACTCCACCATTATCACTTATTTTTCCCATTTCACAGATATATTTATTCTAAATAAACCATTTACTAATAAAATTTACATTGCTCAAGCAAATGATCAGATCAACTATTGTGATTTAATTATCAGTTTCATCCATTAAACAATGAAAGCTATGCTGAAGATAAACTAAAATCTATTTAAAAGCCAAAAGTAAAGTAATGCATCAACATATGTATACGCACATACAACAATGTCAGTATAAAATTTGATTTGGAGACAGCTTCTTCAAACAGTTTATGATTACATACACTTATAATGCATAGTATCTATGTAACATATATCATGTTTTGCTCTACCAACTTACAGATACTTCATTCTATCTGAGTTATAATAGCACAAATGTTTTGTATGCTACAACCTACCATACAACATTTAGTAAAAAAAGTTTTTGCTATTGTAGATGAACCAAAATATACAAGGAATACCAGCTTGTATTGTGTTTCTATATTTGAATAATTTGTGCAGCAATTAACTGGGTACACTAAAATATTTTGGTTGTTGTTAAATAAGTGACTAGATTAAACTTAGTGTTCTTCAGATAAGTAATACAAAAATATAAATCTACCATACATTAACATTTCAGACTAAATTTTCAGTCTTTCATAGCATTTTAGACATGCATACAAATGTAGTATCTTATAGTATATTTTATATGGTAATATATGTTACTTTAACAATTTTGACAGAGCATGGGACCTTATTCTTATTCAGCTGGTATTTGTAAGCAAAATTGTCTTTGTTAACAAGGTTTAAAACCTATAACTTTGGCCAAATCGACATTTTCATTTGTTTTTTAACAAAAGTTCTAAAATAAACTATTTCACAAAAGTAAATATGCTTTGACAATATGACATAAACTCTTAATAAGAAGCGATAAATTCTATTGGAGACACACTAATATCTTTATGTCTATTCAACACAAAAATCAGTTCTGGAATGAAATAAAATACCCTTTGATGTATCATTTAGGGAATTAAGCAATATATAGAAAGCCGTAAAGTTTGTAACATACGTTACATATTGCCAAACAAACAAAGAAAAGATACTTTACACCAGAAACAATGTTTATTACTCCCTTTTACCCTTGTTTATCAATATAATACTCATATATGGTGTTTAAAAGCTTACATATAGGATTACATGCTTTGTTTTTAAATGAAAAGGTTCTTACTGTACATAACGTTTTATTAGGGGTTGTCATATTCAACAGCTTACATCTCTTGACGTTTTTGTGATAGAAGCAAGCTGTTTGCATTTTTGAAATGATCAGTTAATTGTCTTTTAGAGACATGATATTTTAATCTAAAATATTCATGTAGAAGTTTATAAAAAGAAACTATATAACAAAATATCCATGATTTTATAGGGTGTAGTTGAAAATGTAACGTAAATGACACCATAATGTACCTAGATTACTCTAATAAATATCAGTATCTGCAGGAAATTAACTGTTCTTACATATTACATATCTGTTTAGCCAATTTGAATAGTTCAAGTACCTCTTTAATAGCCTTAACTTTATATTTTTGTTTTTTAAAAAAATGAGGGGTAACGTTTTTAACACGCTGTAGCACCCAAACGCCCCAACTGCCAGATGGCCAACATGTTGCAAAAAGCATGTTAGATGTTATGCTTTAAGAAAAACATAGTCTACAAAGTTCCCCCTAGGGGGGGGGGGAGCAAAACCCTTAGTAGCTCATGGCCTATGTGTGATCCCTATATTATTATATAATCTATAAATAAGCATATCCAGAAAGTAGAGATCCTGCTTTAACAGTATTGACTTCAATTTCAGTAGACATTATACAATTACTGACTTATGTTGAGGTGGACATGAAGTGTTATTAGACAGTAAACTTCATATTGACCAACACAGAGCGAAGGTCAATATGACTGAGTTTACTGTTCAGAAACACTTCATGTCTACCGAAACATAAGTCCACAATTGTTTTATTATTTAATAAATGTATGCTATGCATTTCCTACCATTTTGGACTATTAAAACCATTGACGTTACAGTTGGATCATGCAAAATTACTTGATGTTCTGACGTCACTTCATGTAAGACATGCAATATAAGCTTGAGTTGTGTGCTTTGCAACGTCACTTCCAGAAAACCATGCGACATGTAGTCATATCAGCAGCAGTGGATAGGCATCTGAGCCAATCAGAAGATGTTAATTTTATAGATTATATAATAAAGGATTTATCTACTCTCAAAAGCGATATTTACATCTGCCTTCTGTCGGGCCTGATTTGGTTCCAAACTGATTGCAAAGAGATCGGCAGACAACACTTGTATGTAAAGAGTTAAACATTAGTAATAAAATCCATGCTCTTTTAACTCTTATCCAGCCTATATGTTTTGCATACGCTTAAATAAACAAAAATTTTGAGCGTAAAATTTCAAATATTTTCTAATTCATCAGTTTAAACATATGTTTTGGGTGCTCAAAAGAACCATCTCATTGAGATGGTACTTTTTTAGTCCCCACAACATATGTTTTGGTTGAGAAATAAGAAAACTAATTTTTTGGTACGCACTCATAACTAACAGCCTGTTTTGCCTTAAAAATGTTGTCTGTTTTTTTTATGTCTGCTGCATATATTTAAGTGCACTTCAGGTTAGATTTTTTCATGGAAGCAAACAATATGAACCCTGATCAGACTGCTCCCATTAGAGCAGTCTGATCTGGGTTCATGTTATTTGTAATATAGGCTTCCTAAGAACATAACAGATGGGAGAGCAGATGACGAATGTCAGATGACTGGCAGGAAAATGGTTTACATATTCAAACCTTTTCTGGTGAGTCTTAAATCTGCATTATCTGGTCTAAGAGTGATTCTGAACTCTGCTCTGCTAGTGAACATTCGGTATGGCTCGTTGGTCCCGTGTGTGGTGAGGTCATCTATCAGCACACCTATATAACCTTCAGTTCTGTCCACTGTAAATGGTGGGACATCATCTGTCTTCAGAGCAGCATTTATTCCTGCTATCAGCCCCTGAAAATCCCAAATCATAAACTACTGCAAACACAAGCTTAAAATTCCATTTAAATGGCATAAAAAGTCATTAATGTCCAATTAATTACACTAAAACATGGCCACTTATCCTTTTTATTCTAGAAGGTAAACACGGTAGCAGTACCTCATTTTGAGGGAGAGTGTCTATAAAATCTATAGCAGATGCTTATCAGCGAACAGGTTTCTCCCTAGGGCTTTGACAAATAATCATCATTTTCCTTTTCAGCTCATTAAGCTCTCGATTACTGGTCAACACCAAAAGCCTCGACCAACAAAATACCATCATTACTTCTTAACAAATTGCAATTGGTAATGAAATAATGGAATAAGAAGTTTACTGGGCCATTAATTCCTGTTTCAACAATTTTCATGCCCTCTGTTATTGTTATTATTATTATTATAAATGATCGTCATTATCTTCCTCCTTATCATCATGATCATATTTTATTATTATGATTATTATTATAAAACTTTCATAATTCATGGCCATTATCATTATCAGTATCATAAACTTTTAATTCATGGCCATTACAGCAGTATTAAGGAGCCATGAGGTGGATACCTTATAATTGATGGACATTCAAAAATCAACTAGAATTCATAATACCATTAATTCTAAATCATGGTTGTTAAATTTCCAATAACAAAGTAAATACCCCTAGGAATGATATACTTCAGTCCTTTATCTTAGCAAACAGAGCAGACCCTGATGAAATGCCACATTATGCTTTCACTGTTTGCAAAAATACCCATTTAGGTGTTTCCAGTGTACACATGTTAATCTCTCAATATGATAGGGCATCAAGTTTTGCTGGCAATATTACTTCTTACTGAGAAACAGAAGAAAGCATAAACCACTAAACCATTGGACAAAAATGTACAATGGTAAAATTAATGGCCATTAAAAGGAAAGAGCTTTCATGGCCATAATTTAGGTTATATAAAATGATGGCCATTATATGAAAGATTATGGCTTTTAAAAATATTGGTCATTGTTTCAATGGTGAAAATATTGCCAATGATTTGGTAAAAGAAAATTGTACAGATTCTCATTAAATGAAATTAATGGTGATCAGCAATGGGGATGAGTTTAAAATGAGGTTCTCAAGCATACAGATTACTACTTTTCTGTCTATCACAATGTCACTTTTAGCATTTATCATTTTTTTGGAAAACTAAAACTGCCGAATTCCGACATAGGACCCCTCATAATGCCATACAAAGACAAGAGGGCCCTGGGTCGCTCACCTGAGAATGACTGTTTATAAGGGTATAGGAAAGCATATAGCTCCTCACAAAGTCGAGCTATGAATTTGATAGATCAGCAGTTTCATTTAAACTTTAAATGAAAAGTTTCCATTATTTATGCTGGCAAAATAGACAGGATGTAGAAGCTTGAACTTGAACAAACTTGGTAGAGGCTCACTAGATGATGCTACATACATAATATCAAGGCTCTAGGCCTAGCGGTTTAGACAAGAATTTTTATGTTTACTCCTATATAAGCCTATGTAAAACATGTGGCCCCAAGGACAGAGCCACTTTAGACCCCCAGGGCCATAACTTGAACAAACTTGGTAGAGGTTCACTAAATGATGCTACATACATAATATCAAGGCTCTAGGCCTAGTGGTTTAGACAAGAATTTTTATGTTTACTCCTATATAAGCCTAAATAAAACATGTGGCCCCCTGGGGAGGGCCACTTTTGGCCCCCAGGGCCATAACTTGAACAAACGTGGTAGAGGTTCACTAGATGATGCTACATACATAATATCAAGGCTCTAGGCCTAGTGGTTTAGACAAGAATTTTTATGTTTACTCCTATATGAGCCTATGTAAAACATGTGGCCCCCTGGGGAGGGCCACTTTTGGCCCCCAGGGCCATAACTTGAACAAACTTGGTAGAGGTTCACTAGATGATGCTACATACATAATATCAAGGCTCTAGGCCTAGTGGTTTAGACAAGAATTTTTATGTTTACTCCTATATGAGCCTATGTAAAACATGTGGCCCCCTGGGGAGGGCCACTTTTGGCCCCCAGGGCCATAACTTGAACAAACTTGGTAGAGGTTCACTAGATGATGCTACATACATAATATCAAGTCTCTAGGCCTAGCGGTTTAGAGAAGAATTTTTATGTTTTCTCCTATATAAGCCTATGTAAAACATGTGCCCCCCAGGACAGGGTCACTTTTGGCCCCCAGGGCCATAACTTGAACAAACTTGGTAGAGGTTCACTAGATGATGCTACATACATAATATCAAGGCTCTAGGCCTAGTGGTTTAGACAAGAATTTTTATGTATTCTCCTATATAAGCCTATGTAAAACATGTGGCCCCAAGGACAGAGTCACTTTTGACCCCCAGGGCCATAACTTGAACAAACTTGGTAGAGGTTCACTTGATGATGCTACATACATAATATCAAGTCTCTAGGCCTAGTGGCTTAGACAAGAATTTTTTATGTTTTCTCTTATATAAGCCTATGTAGAACATGTGGCCCCACAGGACAGGGCCACTTTTCACCACAGGGACATAATTTGAACAAACTTGGTAAAGGTCCACTAGATGATGCTAAATAAGGGTGTTTTTATGTTTTCCTTATATCATCAGCCTACGTAAAACATGTGACCCAAGGTGGGGCCCTAATTTGAATCAACTTGGTAAAGGTCCACTAGATGATGCACCATACCAAATATCAAGGCTCTAGGTCTTGTGGTTTTGACTTGAAGATTTCCCTAGTATAAACGGACCATACCCACTGGTGGCCATGTTTTTCAACCAATCAAAATACTTTGAACAACTTTAGTAGAGGGTTACCCAAGGACCATCTGTACCAAATTATTTTGAAATATGATTTGTAGCTTTTGTTAGTTTGATTTTATTCTTTACATCCCAGTCAACAATTGTTCAGTTATGTCGGGACGGGTCTTCCTGGGTTGAACCAGTACTAAGCAAGGATAAAGGATAAATGTGTCTTGCTCAAGGACACAACACAGGGTGGGATTTTGATGAAAGCAATCCATATATGAAATTTAAAGAAATTGCATGACCCTTGGGTCTGCACTATGATCACCATGTGAGTCCGCCTGTCAGTCCGTCTGTTACCAGTTAGTGAAAATATTCATAACTGTTGAACCACATGGTATATTTATATCACATTTTGCATACATATGCCTGTCAACATTACCTAACCACTAGTATGTGAATCCCCGATATTTGACATATATGGGTTAGCTATGTAATTGTCCAGCCTGTTGTGGTCAGTTCGTGAAAATCCTCATAACTCTTGAACCTTATGGGATATTTGGATCAAATTTTGCATAATCATTTATTTTAATATTGGCCAGCCATCCTGGTATGCAAAATGGTGGCGAGAGTTTGCAGAGCATCATTTTGGTCAGTCATTGTCTTTTAAAGAAAATGCTTATAACTCTTAAACTCCATGGTATATTTTGATCAAATTTTGCTTTGTAATAAATTTTAACACCAAGAAACTGGTATGAAAAGCGGTGATATGGCTTTGCTAAGAATTTTTTGTGGCAAAGCAGAGCCACCGTTTGGCATACCTTTGTCTTGATAATGTTAAAATGTATAAGAACCCATTTTAGTACAGAACCTATTTTAGAACAGCTATGTTGAAACACTCAGTTCGGCTACCTAAACATAGCATCAATTTAAAACTACCTACAGTTTCATTCTAATTAGCAAACGTTCAATGTGGGTCGTGCATATTACTGTCAGTTGATTGAGAAATAAATGACTAAGTTAAGAGTGTGCACAAGTGTGAACCAACAGGCAGCAGTCATTTTGGCACCCATCTTGGCAGCCATTTTGACGGCCATCTCGATTAGCATTCACAAATTACATATTCAAACTTGGGCGAGACTTTGATGAAAGTAATCCATATATGAAATTAGAAAGAAATCAAGTGATAAATGACTAAGTTAGAGTGTCCACAAAAGTCTAGGATGGACAGACTGATGGACAGACATGCTGAAAACAATACAGCTCTGCCAACATTCATTCATTTGGATACCCAATTATCAGGGGTTATGGGGTCACCACTATACCTGTGCAGCTGCCTCTTCATACCCTGTAGTCCCGTTGATCTGACCCGCCAGAAAAAGGTTCTGTATTTTCAACGTCTCTAGTGATACCTTCAGTTGTCGTGGATCAATAAAGTCATACTCCACACCATAGCCTGTCAGTAATTCAATAAAACTAATTTAATTTTTGTAACTAATAAAATCACATACCAATTTACCATGGACAACAACTGAGACAGACAAATCAAGAAAATCTTATGCATTTTTTTTTTACATGAACTCAGATCAATGCAAATGCTACTTTAAGTTTTCCATAAAAATATTCATACTTTTTCAGGTATTTCAGGACTTTTAAGTTAAGGGTGTAACAGAAAAATAATTTTCTCATTTCTCAACCAAAACATATGTTGTGGGTACTCAAAAGAACCGTCTCAATGAGATGGTTCTTTTGAGCACCCAAAACTTATGCTAAAAAGTATGGGTAAAAAAATATTTCAAATTTAACTCTGAAAAATTTTGTTTATACCTGTATAACTATAATATGGAAACTGAAGATCAAGTTTCTATGCATAACCAGGGCTCGAAATTTTTGTTTGGACCTACTCGTCCTGTGGGGCAAGTGGTCTAAATTTTTCACTCGTCCTTACTCCAGTTGAACTCGTCCTTAAGTCTGGTTTTGAAAATATTTTCCAACAAGAATATAACTCTTAACTAAAGATATCATGGATGAACCTATTTTATATTGTCACACATGTGATATTGCACGGATTTATCAAAAAAAAAATTCAAAAATCATCTTAATCTAGGAAATCCTTAAATCATGATTTATAGTTATGAAAAATATATCAAATATAAAAATAGAAAATAATCATATAATTTGTCGAATTAATAACACCAAATTGTGTTATCCTTAGGCTAATGTGACAGGGTGTCTTTTTAATCAGTTGGTTTATTGCATGGCTATTTTAACCAACAAAACAAGTGAAGATATTTACTGTTATTTATTATATAATGCCTATTCCATGTAATAATATGGTAAATTCCATTGAAAATGCCAATATCAGGGGATCCTGCGGTATCCTGTGGTAGCTTGCAGTATCCTGCAGTAATCCGAATGACCCCCGTTTTCGTATACAGAGATTAAATCCGGAACGTCGGCTTTATACTTTCAAAACCCTTAGGCCGAATTGATTTTCGAATGTGTCCCGGTATTTAGTTCAAAGATCAACCAGATTTTACCGGGTTGCATTTACTGCTGACTAGTGTAAACATCCGGTCACATTTTAGTGACATTTTAGACCTACCGAACGATCTTTCATCACTGTGTTTGCGTTGCTTTTGCAGGCTGTAAAACATGCTAGTTACTTCTTTTTTTTTCCTCAAAAATAATTACAAAACCAAAAAAATCTACTCCTCCTGTCGGGCTAGCAAATGGCAATTTCCACTCGCCCTTACCGAACTTCCACTCGTAAATACGAGCAGACGTGTACAATTTTCGAGCCCTGATAACTGGATCCAGAATTTGATATAAAAAAAAAATCATCTCTGAAGTTTAATTTTTTTATAAAAAATATCTCATATAGAATTGATTTAAAGTATATAACAATTTCATATTTTTGTTGGATTGTAAAAAAGAATAGATGAACAGCCAGCGTGAAATCAAACAGCATGAAGCAGACTAGTGTGTGAACCAGGTTTGGCTCAATCATAGCTACATTATCACTACTGGGATAAAAGTTAAGTCAAACTGGGGGAGGACAAGACTTGTGAAATATTATCTGCTCTCTCATCTTCTTATGTTCTTAGGTAGGTTATCTTGTTATAAACAATATGGACCCAGATCAGACTGCTCCCTTTAAGGGGAGCAGTCTGATCAGGGTTCATAGTGTTTGCTTTTAAGGGGAGCAGTCTGATCAGGGTTCATAGTGTTTGCTTTCATGATAAAATATAGTCTGAAGTGTACTAAAATACATGCAGCGACATAAAAAGCAGGACAAAAAATATTGGCAGGGTAATATAAGGGTTAACTTGTACTGTTTGTTTACAAGCTCCTTTTAGCTAAAACTACAGATAATTCAAAATAGAAATCTCTGATCTCCATAACTTTGAATTAACCATTTGCCTACCCCCATGCCATCTGCTTATAACTATTGCAAACAGTTAGGAACCAGATCAGGCCAAATAGAACAGATCACAACTTTTTGACACTGATGGTATTCCTGAAAGAGTTTTTTGAAAAAGTTGATTTTGAAAAAAATTCAGCAGATGACAAATAAATAGGCAAAATTACCCAGAAGGCAAAAGATCCCTATAGGGATCAAACATGTTTTTCTATGCATTAACATCTGCTGGACCCTGAGGGTGATGTTGAAACCCAAGCCTGAAAGGTGACCCAAGGGGTCTAGCAGATGTTAATGTATCAGAAAACCATGTTTGATCGTTATTATTGCATCAAGTCATTTTGTCACTTGAAAACTTTGGAAAAACGCTTTGAAAAGTTCATCTTGTATCACTATAATGGCGTGCAAAACCATGAAGGATTCATAGGTTTTGAAAATGCCTGTTCCAGAGTAGACTTAAGTCATCCTTACGTCACTAAATTACGTTCACTCCTATGCACTTTACTGTTGATGACGTCAATTTTTGAGACAGCCTAGAATGCGTATATATAAAGTACAAAAGCCGTGCATCAACAGCACGTGAATTGCCTGATTAATACATGGGTTTTTGCCGGTTCCAACATGGCTGTTAATAGCGTGCGACACAGCTTTTTATGCAATAATATATGTTCGTACCTGGTCTGACCACTTTGCTTCTCTCTAGACCTGGGATGGTGTTCACCATCTGCTGCTGGTACTTGGCTGGCATTGTGCAGCTCAGTCCATTAGGATAGATCAAGTCACTGTCAAAGCCTGGAACAAGAAGACATTATTAACCCTTTGTATAGTATTCGGGAAACCCCTAGACGAGTACTTTTGCAAACAGTGAAGACCCAGTTGAAATGCAGCATAATGCTGCATTTCATCAGGGTCTACACTGTTTGTAAAGGTAAAAAAGATCATCAGACAAAATAACACAATATTTTTAAAATTATATCCTGAGACCCTAGCTATATATGTACAATGGACTATCACAAGTGTATTGTATCAAACCAGAAGGAATAATCAATTAGTATACAAAATGTTAATGATAAAATCATACGCCAATACCACATCACTGTCATTGACAACTTTGTCATCTGCTGTTGTATTTTGGAAGTCTCTAAAGCTTTAACTTTGTTCAGGCTTGGACAGGTCCCTAATTTCTTACCAGTGATAGGAACCGACAGACAGGCAGTACTAGTACCTCACCGGATAGGTGGAAATCGAAAACACTGTTAACAATAAACACGGATAAAAAATCGCAAGAAACAGTGTTTTCGATTGGCATTTGTCGCCCAGTTGGGCAACAAATGGTATTCTAAAACTCTGTTTTGTTTGTCAATAGTATTAAGGATTTTGATTGCCGGATTGTGGAAGCTTGATACATACTCCAAGCTTGATACTCCTTGTAAATCAATGAAATTGCAAACTGCACTGCCATAGTGTTGTTCCAAAAATGAAAAAAAAGCTGTCATAAATGTTTTCATCTGCTGTAATATAGGGGTCAAACATGGTTTTTCATGCATTTACGCTCCCCAGGTCCCAAGGAAGATATAAAAAACCAAGGGCAGAGTTTACAACATCTCTTAGAGGGACCTGGGGAATGTTAACCCTTTGTATTCTGATGGATTTTCCCATACAGATGAATGCAATGAGCATGGGATTATCCATTACATATTTTAAGGGGTCACAGGTTGGAATTTCCAAATTATAATGTATTTCTGTCCCTGATGATTGTTTTGATGGCAGCAAAAAGTGTAGACCCTGATGAAATGCCGCATAATGCGGTATTTCATTTGGGTTTTCACAGTTTGCAAAAGTATTAGCCATTTTGGGGTTCAAAAGGTTAATGCACTGAAAAACATTACGTTTGATCGTTATCATTGCATATTTTATGATAAATTCACCTAAATTTACAAAAAGTATGGCACTATATTTTGTTGCCGTTTCACAGCAAACAGGTGATTGGACCTTTCCATTAAAATTCATTTTCCAGGCCCAGGCCATATATAAGAGCGATAAATATATCAGCTGTCAAAAATGTAGTGGCCCAGAACGAGTGTACCAAATCTGTGCATTAACAGCACATGAATAGTCTTGTTAATACATGCAGGGTTTGTGTCCCGTTGAAACATGACTGTGTTAAAAGCATGTGGCATGGATTTCATGCAACAATTCTGATTAATAAACAGTGGTGGAACTCGAGAGTACAATAAATTCAGAAATTTATGCGAGGGTTTTATTTTTGTGAAGCTTCGCATAGGCGAAGTTGTGTGAAAATAAAACCCTTGTGAAATGGCGAAATCACTCTGTCGTTTACTGATCATAGTGATGAAGGTAAATTATGCTCCAGTCGCGAATTTTTAACGTCGCAAATATGTCTTTTATCGCCATTCGTAAAAATAAAATTCTCGGGAAAATATGTGAATTTACAGTATTTAGAGGTGTGATAGGCTAATTAAGTGTCTACACACTTTTTCCCAAGATCTGTCAAAAGTAAGCGAATTAACTCTCTTCATTGAACCTAATGGATTAATTAACCACACTAAACTTCCTCATTAATTTACCAACATGCTTTTTTCTCAAGCAACTTCTTCTTAACCATTATCCTGTTGAATAAATTAAAACACAACATTCACTTCAGATTTCCCGGCAGTTCAGTTGTACTATTATCCATTTAATACAGTGGGTTCATGGGTAGCATAGAAAACAATGTGGATCCTGATCAGCTGGCTACATAAGCCAGCTGATCAGGATCCACATTGTTTATACAGAATAGGATAGCATGGTGAATGTTTAGCCTTGTCCTGCTGAAAAAAATTAATGTGTCTGATCCACAATTGATCTGCATGATTCCATTAATATATTATAGCCCTTTTCCCCCTATTCACAACAAATGTCGCCTGCTCTCTCTTCTGCTTATGTACTTTGGTTGCCTACAAGGATCAGTCTGATCAGGGTTCATAGTGTTTTCTCTCTGTGATAAAATTAGTCTGGAGTGCATTAGACATTTTCTTGAAAAAAATATTAGCAAGATAAGGGTTAGCAGAAAGCAGAATACCGGAAAGCAGAATATCGCTTAAACCGGTGATAGGGGGCGTGAGAATTGTTGCACTTTCCATTAGTTCTCATGAACAGACTCAATAAAACAGAGTCTGCTGTTTTCTATGTAGTAGGTTCTCTCTATTTCAGAAGGTTAGGTTTTTCCAGATTATCTAGGCTGCATGCAAAACAGTGTATGTTCTGAATGTGGAAGCACATTGTTTTCAAGAGAAAATATATATGGGTTAAGCAGGATAAAGGCTAATTAATTGTAATGGGGAATCATAAATATTGCAGCATCAAATAGCCAATTAACCCATTAATGCTTTATTCAAAGTGTCATAAGAGGAGACATTGGTAAACAACAGAGAAGTTCTGTTTACAAATATCTGCTATGATAGAAACTCGGGTGAGCACTTCACTCAGTGTGTGTGTGCATTGGTCAACAATGGAGATGGGGCCACAGTTAATCTGACAGACTTGGAGAAGCAGGCTATTGAACTTGCAGCTCCTCCTTTACAAGGTGAGCGGTTTTTCCACTACACCACAGCGGCGCCTGCTATATTCAGTAATATTTATGTCAGTTCATCAGTGGTCAGTTTGCAAAATACGCAATAACTCGGAAAGTTTCAAACATCTTCGAATTTTTTCAAACAGATTAATATTGATCATTTCTAAGCATGGAGCAAGCAAAAAACGATAAGCTGGGGAAAAAAAATGTGAAAACAAATATTCCACTCATTTTTAAGTGTGTCTCTTATTTGAAACAGGGATAGCTTATTTTTTCAAAACTGATTTGGTCCCAAAATCGCCGATAACACCCCCTAAACGGATGCTTTAGACAAGAGGGCCCTCAGGCACTGGGTCGCTCACCTGAGAGTGACTGTTTATAAAGGTATTGGAAAGCATAGCACCACCTAAAGTCCAGCTATGAATTTTGATAGATCAGCTGTTTCATTTAGACTTTACATAGAAAAGCTTCCATTAATTATGTTGACAAAAGGACCTCGGACAGTCTCCTATTCAATCTGCCCAATTTTGGAAAGCCTGTGGCTATGATAATACATTATTTACAACTATTTTTTTGTGCTTAAATCAGACCCTTACATTTTGTGCACCTAGCAAAATAAAAGTAATTGGAAAATATTGCATATTGATGTCAGGACTTCATGGTGAAGGGGGTGGGGGTATTTTTTGCGACCAAATTTTATTTCACAGAAAGTCAAGGTTTTGTCAGGTACTCACCTAAATACATCGAAATATAGTGTTTGCGGCATAAAACTTGAGACGAAAGTGATAAGTTTGCATAAAATTGAGTTTTTAAAGATTTCATCTTTTCCTCTAAATAAGTATGCTGTCCATAACTTTTCACTATTACCTGTAATATTTCAAGTGCACTCAGATGATCTGTTCACTGAGGTGTAACATACCTACATACTGTATACAACATACTCAGTTTTTTTAGTGTAAAATTGTAAAGATTTTCCTACTCATCAGATTTAACATATAATTTGGTGTTCAAAAGAACCGTCTCATTGCGACGGTTCTTATGAGTATCCACAACTTATGTTTTGGTTGAGAAATAAGACAATTAGAAAATTGGTTCACACTGGTAACTAAAGCCCTGATACGTGCCATTGTAAATTGATTTTTACCTACAGGTTTGTACAAAATAAGTCCCTATTAAGTTTTTATAAGAAATTGTTTTTGAGCATTATGACATTGTTCCCCCCCCCCCCCCTGTGACCAATCATGCCATTTTTATATGATGTGTTAAATGTAAAACCTCAACTGTATGCAAAAGGATTAGTTTGGTCAGGGGGGGGGGGGGGGGGGAAGCACTTCAGTAAAACTTTTTCTATTTCCTATATGTTGAATAGCAAAAACAGTGTTTTCGACCCATCTTTTTTAATATGTACTGGTCCAATGTGAAAAACACTTGAGCATATAATTCGAGAGTTAAAATTACTATCTTTTTCATGGAAAAATATCATTTTCTTTGAAACTTTTTTTTGACCATTTTTATGGGCAATCCTTCATTAAGACTGTCCGAGGTCCTTAACAGCATGTAGAACCTCAACTTTTCTTTATATAATTTTAAGTAAAACATGTGACCTCTTGGGCAGGGCCATTTTTGGCCCCCAGGAGCATAATTTGAACAAACTTGGGAGAGGATCACTAGATGATGCTACATACATATCATAATATCAAGGCTCTATGCCTAGTGGTTTCAGACAAGTAGATTTTTTTATGGCCTATGTAAAACATAATTATGACACCAAGGACTTTCGGCCCCAGGGGCATATTTTGATCAAACTCATCCGATAATGGGGAATTAAAAACTAAAATCTTAGAAAAACTTACCCAGGATCAAGGGAGGAAACTCTTATTACTTTATCCACTAATCAAGAAAGATAACCACTATGTCAAAGACAACCACAAATGCAAGTGTTATCTCCCTTACATTTCCATTTCTTAAAAAGTTTTCCCTACATTAACATATGCAAAACAGGCCATGCCCACTGGCAGCCATGTTTTTCAGCCAATCAAAATAATTTTAACACCTTTGGTAGAGGCTCACCCAAGGACCATTTGTACAAAATTAATTTGAAATCTGACCAGTAGTTTTTGAGAAGACGATTTTTAGTTTTTCCTTTTGGTTGCCATACCAACCAGATTCCTGCATGGAACACCTTGAAAAGGGGACCACCCCAGGATCATTCCTGTGAAGTTTGGTGACAATCCACCTAGTGGTTTAGGGGGAGATGTTGTTTAAAGCAAATTGTTGACAGGCATCTGACGGACGGACGACAGACATCATAGGATAACAATAGCTCACCTTCAGCCTATGGCTCAGGTGAGCTAAAAAAGGTTCCTGCTTTGTTTGGTTTGATTCTTTACATCCCAGTCAACAATTTTTCAGTCATGTTAGGATGGGTCTTCCTGGGTTGAACCAGTACTAAGCAGTGGATAAAGTGTCTTGCTGAAGGATACAACACTGTGACTCCGCTGGCAGTGTGGTCCTTTGATCCCCACTCTAATGCTTTACCAACTGAGCTAAGTAAAAAAAAAAGTTTGTGCATATATTATATAAAAAAATGTTTCTTACTTCAAAGATTTTTTAAATAAGGAATTATCTTACAATATTTTGGAATGTTAGTACTGCAAGGTCAAAGTTAATAATGCTTTTGGTGCCATTATTGAACAAGGATGCCTAAAATAGTTACAACTTTTTGCTCATTGATACAAAAAATGCCTCTACGTAGTGAAACTCAAAGCAAAAGCCTCTTGATCTAAGCATTGAGCCACTGAGTCTCACTTGTACATACTATAATCAACCAAATAAGAGAACATACTCTAAAATGCACATGCTATATCAACTTATTTCCTTCCTGTCCAGTGGTGAGATTTCAATATAAGCATGAACTTAACAGTAGATGAATACAGTGTGGATCCTGATCAAGCTGGCTTCCTCAGAAGCCAGCTGATCTGGATCTACACTGTGTTCAAAAGACGGTATAGAATTTTTTTTTTTTTTATTGCTATGCACACTTATCTATATTAGGTTCAATTTGGTGATTCTGAGGGTGAAAAAGTTGCTGCCTTGTCTAACTGATTGCGCCCAGACTGACAAGGCTCAACTATCTTCAGGACGACAGGCAACAATTTGTCAACCTGTAATTACATTTCATCTCAGTGAACATGTCAGTATCGTCATCTGTCACACTCTAGTTGTTAACTTCTACGCCAGAAAAAAATGCATCTGAAAATGTCGTCTGCTGAAGTCGTCTGCTGCAAATAATTGCCTTACATTACTGATGAATTAAGTATAGATGCAAACAGCTTGGACCCAGAACAGACTGCTCCTATAGGAGCAGTCTGATCTGGGTCCACACTGTTTGTCATAAAGGCTTCTTAAACATTTCAGCAGACGAGAAAAACAGACGACTTTTGTTGCGATTGGCGCATTAAGGGTTAACTTCTACGCCAGAAAATGTGTTTGTGAAACACTTACAGTGCATATGCCCCATTTAAATAAAAAAAGCTATTTCTTTAAAAAGGGTGATAACTCTGGTAATATTTTCCAAAAATAATTAGATAATCTGCTCATCATCTCCTACCACCTTACCAAGTTTCGAGGCTACTTTAGGAAATATCTTCCTAAAAAAGTAAGAGAGTGGAATATCTGTGTGACAAATTGATGATAAGTGGAAGTTCTTAGCTGATAAGAATAACTCCCATGGCAGGGCTGTCATCCACATTTGAAAAGTGGTACTGCCATTGAATGCATAGTCATTCTCCGAGTGCTGAAGGGGGGGGGGGGGGGGTTATGGAGTCTGAAAATTTAGGATAAATACATGTATGGTGAGGAGTTATGGAGTCTGTAAATTTAATTTAGGATATATACTTGTATGCTGAGGAGTTATGAAGGAGTTATGGAGTCTGTAAATTTAGGATAAATACATGTATGGCGAGGAGCTATGGAGTGTGAAAAATTGGAGTAAATGATTAATTCATTTATGATGAGGAGTTATGGAGTCTGTAAATTTAATTTAGGATAAATACATGTATGTTGAGGAGCTATGGAGTCTGTAAATTTAGGATAAATACATGAGTGGTGAGGAGTTATGGAGTCTGTAAATTTAGAGTAAATACATGTATGGTGATGAGTTATGGAGTCTGTAAATTTAGAGTAAATACATGTATGGTGAGGAGTTATGGAGTCTGTAAAATTGGGATTAATACATGTATGGCGAGGAGTTATGGAGTCTGTAAAATTGGGATAAATACATGTATGGCGAGGAGTTATGGAGTCTGTAAATTAAGAGTAGTTACATGTATGTTGAGGAGCTATGGAGTCTGTAAATTTAGAGTAAATACATGTATGGTGAGGAGTTATGGAGTCTGTAAAATTGGGATAAATACATGTATGGCGAGGAGTTATGGAGTCTGTAAAATTGGGATAAATACATGTATGTTGAGGAGCTATGGAGTCTGTAAATTCAGGATAAATACATGAGTGGTGAGGAGTTATGGAGTCTGAAAATTTAGAGTAAATACATGAGTGGTGAGGAGCTATGGAGTCTGTAAATTCAGGATAAATACATGAGTGGTGAGGAGTTATGGAGTCTGAAAATTTAGAGTAAATACATGTATGGCCAGGAGTTATATGGAGTCTGTAAAATTGGGATAAATACATTTATGTTGAGGAGCTATGGAACCTGTAAATTTAGGATAAATACATTTATGTTGAGGAGTCATGGAGTCTGTAAATTTAGGATAAATACAATAGTAGCTTTTAGCAGCATGGCAAATCTTGTTTTTAGCTTTTTAATGACAATCAATATGTCATTTAGTAAGACAAATAAGTGTCAGCAGCAGAAAAAGTTTTCTCTTTTCTGCATATTCTGGACAAACAGCACTTGATAAGCCTGCTCATTGACAAGCTGTTCAGTCTGATAGAAGTCTCTATTGTCCATCATTGGCTCCGACATGGGCGGCATAGAACCTGACAAGACTGTAAGATGCTATGGTTGGTCAAGGCCTGAAAAGGTATAAGATCTGTATTTTTCTCAAAGCACTCGGCAGCACAAATATTCATACAGTCAGACAAGAGACAGAGCTTCATCAGATATTCAAGACAGTTTTTCAAGAGAAGTTGTGCCGT
Source organism: Loripinus fragilis (assembly GCA_964019695.1). NCBI lineage: Eukaryota > Metazoa > Mollusca > Bivalvia > Lucinida > Lucinidae > Loripinus > Loripinus fragilis. Next base: position 50,601,419 of record OZ026525.1, on the reverse strand, counting down.
ATTTGACATATTTGAGTGCAAGGTTCATCTGGCTTGAAAATAAGAGCTGATTGCAGAACAAATTCATTGTTTAGAAGCACATTTTGATTGGCTACTTTTACAAGGTCTGGGGTACTCCCCAAACATGGGGTTATAGGGGTCAAAGCCCCCTGGTAGAAAATGGTTCTAGAGCATTTCACATGGCTAAAATGAGCTCTCTGAAAGACACACAATTAAACACTATTAGTTGCATTTTTTTCTTCCAAAAATCAAATTAAGTAGCTACCAATATACTTGTGGGGCCCAGAAGTAGGCCCCTGAAAATGGTAAACAGCTGAAAGAGCTATGTGCATTAAGGGCCCTCTTAAGCCTTAAACTGAAAGTTGCTTTTCACTAATCTCTTCTGATTGGTTTTTAGAAGAATGAAGTCTGGTATTTATTTAATTTATACTGTTGCTATAGTATCAAAAATGGCCACCAAAATAGGCTTGAAATAGAGAAATTGCCATTTTTGACCAAATTTGAGGATTTGATAGACCAATTTTTTTAAGAATTAGCTATCAGCACAGCTAAATACCCCCCAAAACTTTTAATATGTTGTGTGCCATGATAATTCATATCATCTGTTAAAATATCTTTTTGGTACTTGTTTGTGCTCAATGCTAATTTCTCTGTCAAATGTGTAAAATTTGATAGAAAATGGCCACAGTCTATATTGGTGGCCAGTATTGTTACCATAGCATCAGTAAAAGTGAAATTAATACCAGATTTTTAAACTTGGGCTTTTATTCTAATAAACCAATAAGAAGAAATTGGTGAAAAGTAGCTTTTATTTTTTGGCCTCATTTTATACCTGATCTTTGCCACTTTTCTTATTTTGTAAATTATACAATATAGTCTAATAGCTTGGTGATCTCTTACTGTATGACAGTGTCATCTACTGTTATTTTTTTTAAATAGTTTGGACCTGTTTGTAGGGTGTGATCTGGCTCCGAATTGTTTGACACTCTGATGGTATTCCTGAAAGAATATTTTAAAAAGTTAACCTTAAAGAGCCAAGAAAAAAATGCATTTGAAAATGTCATCTGCTGAAGCCGTCTGCTGCAAAAAATTGCCTAACATTACTGATGAGTTAAGTATAGAAGCAAACAGCTTGGACTTAGATCAGACAGGGCCTATAGGAGCAGTCTGTTCTGGGTCCACAATGTTTGCCATAGAGGCTACTTAAACATTTCAGCAGACGAGAAAAGCAGAAGAATTTTGTTGCAATTGGCACATTAAGGGTTAATTATGAAAAAAAATCAGCAGAAAACAAACAAGTAGCCCAATGGGTAACAATGGTTCACCTGAGAGCCAGTATGATAATGTTTAGAGACACCATAGTTTACGATGCTCAAAGGCAGGTAACTCTAAACTTGAAACAGTGATCAGGAATAAATTCAAAAACTCAAAGTATTATGCCAGTTCTGGTTATCTGCAAGTATTAAAAAGATCTGAATAAAATTGCAGAGAAAACCTTGTAAAACTATATTTTTCAGATGCTCAAGGGTAGATAACTCCTTAGTTAGTGATGGGATCTGACAGAAGTTCAAACTCATCCATGCTTTTATGTATGTTACCAACAAGAATGAAGAAGCTCAAATGAAAATTGAAAGTGCTAGAGTGGTCACAACATTATACAGCTATATTTTAGAAACTCAAGGACAGCTAACTCTGTCACTGGTGGTCGGGTGTGGCCAGAAAATTGAACTCTTTCAATCTTGTATGGTTGTCCTTGTTACCTGCAAGAATGAGAAAGATCCATCCTTTCAAAAATGAAGGCGCTAGAGTGGTCACAACAGACTTCCCATTGTAAGTTTATGGGGATTTTTTCAGATGCTCAAAGGCGGCTAACTTCACAGTCAGAGGTCGGATCTGCTTGAAATTCAAACTCATCCAATCTTTTATGGTTGTCCTTGTTACCTGTAAGAATGAAGATCCAATCAAAAATGAAGGTGCTAGAGTGGTCACAACATTATCCATCAATTTTTAAAATGCTTAAGGGCAGTTAACTCCATAATAGGTGATTGTTGAAAATCAAACCCATCCAAGATTGTTACCTGCAAAAATGTAGAAACTTCATCCAAAAAAGAAGGCACTAGAGTGGTCACAACATTTCTCCCATTATAAGTCTATGGGGATTTTTCCAGACGCTCAAGGGCAGCTAACTCCTTTCCTGGTCCAATGTTGCCAAATTTCAAACACATTCAAGTGTTTATGGTTTTCCTTGTTACCTGCAAGCATGAAGAAGATCCATCCAAAAATGAAGGGGCTGGAGTGATCCCAACAGATCTCCCATTGTAAGTCTATGGCGCAGTTAACTCCGCAGTCCAAGGTCTTCTTTGGCTGAATTTCAAACCCATGCAAGATTTTATCGTTGTCCATGTTACCTGCAAGAATGAAGAAAATCCAATCAAAAATAAAAGTGATAGAGTGGTCACAACATTATTCAATGATTTTTCAGACCCTCAAGGGCAGCTAACTCAGTAGTCAGTGATGGGATCTGACAGAAATTCAAATTCTTCTAAGCTTTCATGGTTGTCCTTGTTACCTGCAAGAATGATGAAGATCCATCCAAAAATGAAGGCACTATGGGGATTTTTCCAAATGCTAAAGGGCAGCTAACTCCGCAGTCCCAGGTCAGATCTTGTTGAATTTCAAACTCATCTGAGATTTTATGGTTGTCCTCATTAGAAGAACTTAGATCAAAAACTAAGGAGCTAGAGTGATCACATGATTTTCCCCATTATATCCCTATGAAGCTATATGCTGCCATGGAAACCAGAGTTCCAATCCGATCTGGCTCAAAACCTAATGCAGCCTTTCTCCCATCCCAAAAATGCTCCAGATGAAATTTGATTTGGATTTGCCAGCTGGTCTCAGAGATATATATAATTGAAAGTGTGGATGCATGGACAGACCATGTAAATATATTCTTCCATATTACCATGGGTGAAAGTTCCAAATTTCTAAAATCCTGAACTTTTGAAACTCAACCCCTAAAACTTGCAGTATGCCTTAAAAATGTTTACAAATTAAATGTTCAAATGATTATTTGTCTTTAAACAATCCGAAGATTAATCATAGAAGCTATTATGAGCTGCCTAATTCAGGATTTTGATGCTGACTTTCTGAGGAAAGTCAGCCTCAAAATCCTGAATTCAGGAATAATCCTGAAAACTTTCGACCATGTGTTACCCCAGCTTCGGTCCCATCAGGTGAGCTAAAATTGCATGCACAATTTCCCAGGCTGCAAAGTGTTAGACAATCAGGGGTTCATGCCTGGGTTACTGAGGATGAGGGCCACTACAATGAAAGACAATGAACACGCCAGGTTTTAATGAAGAGATATATGTATGCAGTTGCAGAAGTCCCCACAGACATGATCCCCAGTTTCTTGACTTTACCAAACTCCCACAGAATATTTCTAAGGATTTTTGCATGATTTAATTATGGAAGCCTTGTCTGGAACATTAAAAGTCCATTTTCTGCTAACAGCCAAAAATAAACCAATATTGGAATTGTTCCGTTTGAAGAAACTGACGTCTTTTGGAAATGTGCAGTCTTCAGAAAATGGTGTATTTTGGAACCGTTAACCAAATTTAGCTGCCGTTGGAGAGATAAGACTTGTTGCAGTTGCCAGTTGTAGTAAAAAAACTTGTTGCATTGGCATAATAATTAAAGAGGCCTCATGACGACACTGACAAACTGTCAGATGTGTTCAGCACAGACTCAGATCAGTCTGGAAATCTGCACAGTCTGATCAGTGTTTACTAAGTGCTTAAATTGATTCCAAACTACCTTCATGCTGACAGTAAAGACTATGATGTGACTGAGTGAATTCTCAGCCTGATCTGAGTATTAACCTTTTTCCTGTTTCCTCTGCTGAATTCAGTATTTTGAGGCGGACTTTCTAATGGAAAGCCGGCCTCAAAATCCTGAATTCAGGAATAATCCTGAAAACTTTCACCAATGGCTTATGCACCTTTGTAATTTGGTAGCCTATAGTGTAAACAATATGCACCCAGATAAGACTGTTCCTTAGGAGTGTTTGCTTCCACCATAAAAGTTTTCTGGAGTGCTTTTAATTACAGTAAACCCGGTCTTAAGCGGACCCAAAAATAAGTAAGCTACCACCTGTCTTTAAAACCTTTGTTTTGTCTATTTTTGAGTGGCCACTTAAGAGAGGTTTCACTGTATATGCAGCAGACATAATAAGCAGACAACATTTTCATGACAACAAAATGGCAGGATAAGGATTAACTGCCGATGCACATGTTATTTTGTTTAGTTTACACATAATATACATGGTGTCAAAAGTTAAGCACCACCAAAATTTTTGCTAAAACAATTTTCGAACTTACCCTGAAGTCATTTTATTGAACATGGAAAATCTTTATCTGTTGTGAAACTCTGCATAAATGTTTAAATGAAAATGTAAAAATACATGTGATATTCAGATTTGTAACAAAATCATAGATTTTCGCGACTTATCAAAGCTTCTCTCTATCGCCCTGAAATCTTCAAGAAGTAACCCCCAGCATCTTGAAACAAATTTTGTGCCTTTTTCACTCAAAGTTTTCAACATTTATTCATGTAGACAAAGTTGCAATGAAAATAAGTTGAACCATATGGGCTCTTTGTTGAACTCACCATCACATATTTTGGCAAAATAGCATGATTGTTTTACTTTCCTATCCCTATATGATGCATTTATCTTTATTTATAAGGTTTATTTGCATCACATAACCTTGCTGAATTAAAGCTAGAGGTGCTTTACTTTTGACGCTGTGTATACAAATATTTGCCTGAAATTCTTAGCTATTTAAATTTTACGTTACAGGTACTAAGCTACTACTTAAGAACAGAGATTAAATATGCACCTATAATCATGCTCAAACTATGAAGTATTGAAGCATACTGCTTTTCATTTGTTCGTCATTTTATTTGTCATGCTTTCTGGTACATGATAAAACTTATGAACAAAGCATAAGGGAGCAATTTCATACACAGTCATCATCATATCATAATCAGATTTTTGATTAACATGCAGGTGCAGGGGCATCATCCACATCAGTGGGCCCCTTTCCAGATAACTGGCTAGCTGCACGCATAGCAGATCTCACATTTGATCTCCAGGTGCTCCTTTCTTCAGGGTCAACTGTTGTGAGCTTCCACTCATGGCAGTCTTTCTCTGTCAGTTTCTTACATGTTAGCTTGGGCCTCCCTGTCCCCCACCTGCCTTCAATCTGTATATCACATGCTGTTCTGATTGCACCACTAGAAAGCTCCACTTGCCCAAACCAGCGAAGCCTTCTCTCTCTCAACAGTGTAGACTATTAATAGGATCATCATTTTAAAGTAGTTTTTGTCATAAAAATGTCGTCTGTTTCTGTTGATGCTTTACATCCAAGACAACAATTTTTTAACTATGTCAGGACGTTTTTCTGTCTTCCTTGGTTGAACTGGTGCTAAGTAGAGTATTTTTTGTTCAATTTAATTCTTTATGTCCTACTCAGCAATTTTTCAGTTATGTAGGGACAGGTCTTCCTTGGTTGAACCAGTACTAAGCAAGGATTTAATGTGTCTTGCTCAAGGACACACCGGACTACTCCTAAGGGAGTCTGGTTCCATATTGTTTGCAATATGAAGGCACATAAGACCAACTATTCGCTACCTTATTATCATTATGTCGTAATGTCATTTGCTATTTTTGAGATCAACATAATTATAGCACTAAATTGAAAATAAATATTTTGAGTTTTATACTGATGTATCAGTGATTTTACTAAGAGAAGTCAACCCTTTGATTACGTTGATCTCAAAAATAATGGGGGAAAAGGGTTAACAGTCTCAATCACAGCAAAAAACTTAATTTACTCATAAGAAAAAAACTATTTAATATGACTCCTCTAAATCATATTGTTCTTTATGATCATACACAGGTTTTTTGTTAGTTTGATTTGATTCTTTACGTCCCATCAACAATATTTCAGTTAAACAGGGACGGGTCTTCCTGGGTTAAACCGGTACTAAGCTAGGATAAATGTGTCTTGCTCAAGGACCACAACGCAGTGACGCCGGTGAGGCTCGAACCCGCGGCCCCTTGGTCTCGAGTCAAGCACTCTACCACTGAGCCACTGCGCTCCCTATACACAGGTTTTTGATTTTGAGGATCTTACAGGAGTGCTCATGTTTTATTGAATTTATTAAACGAGTTGGGGAAAAGAGATAAAATGCGAGGCTTGCTGAGCAGTTTATCTCTTTTTCGCAACAAGTTAAATAAATTCAATAATACAGGAGCATGAATATTAGATGACATTATGAATACTTTGAAATCTCATTCCTGGCGTTAAAAAGTTATAATTGCATCATTATGTACGCAACGTTGTTATGGACGTCATAACGTTTCCCGTAAATCTGTAAACCACTAGTGGTTTATAGATTTTATTGCATGGTGTTATTTCACCCCCAGATGCGAAGTCATATTATGAAAGCAAATTATGACATTGAAAACCTAAGCTAAAATGGCTGTTAGTACTGTCTTGCTCCATTATGACTTTACATGGGCAGAAACAAGTATGGAGGACACGACCCAAAAAAATAACTCGACTCATATAGTGCAATGTGTCTGGTAAATTAATCATCGTCAACTGATAAACACTGCAACCAATTTGCTGTACATCAAACTTGAGATGCAACTTATATATGCAACATGCACTCTAGAAGCAGTTTACCATACTTATTCATTCGTACAGATAAACAAAATTTTTTAGTGTAAAATTGTGAATATTTTCTTATACATCAATTCCAACATTTATTTTTGGTGCTAAAAAGAACCGTCTCATTGAGACTGTACTTTTGAGTACCCACAACATATGTTTTAGTTGAGAAATAAGAAACTAGAATCATTATTTAAACAAACTTGCCCCAATACTACATAACAAGTCACAAGGTCATTAACCTTCTGCTTCTGGAGAGGATTACTACCATATATGGGCATGGCTGCCATCTTCCTCATGTGACCTAAATCATTTGCATAAATTTTTGTTCCCCTGCTCGAATGAGTCTTCATTGGAAATTAGAGTTCAATTGGCCAAATGGTGTCTGTGAAAATATATTCTAAGTATGATATATTGTTGGGAATCCATGCGAGTGACCTCAACTGAAAGGTCAACCATGACCCTTCTGACTTGTTTATAGTTATTGTCTCATTTTGTTATATATATCAAATAAATAAAATGACTTTGGCTTCAGCCGATCAAGAAATCAACTTTTTTTAAAAAAAATCCAATTTTTAAGGGAATCTAAGAAAGCAAATTTGACATTGACATTAAGTAGGTCAAGGTCAGCCAAAGATCACCATTCGAACAAACTTGGTAGGTCCCATATCCAAAATGCTACATATCAAGTCATCTGCCTTCTGGTTCTGGAGAGGAAGATGTTTAAAGGGCTTTCTACCATATATGGGCGTGGTGGCCACCATGGTCATTTGAACAAACTTTCGTTCTCCTATCCTAAGGTGTCGAAATATGAAATTTGAGTTCATTTGGCCCAGTGGTTTCAGACGAGATGTTTGAAAATGTTGAAGGACAGACGATGGATTACATACTATAAGAACGCCAGAGTCGTTGGTACTTTATTACTACTAGCGGACCCATGAGCCGAACCATTAGCCTTTGGCTCAGGTGAGCTAAAAAGTTGTATGCACAGTGCATTTAGGGCAATTATGGTATTTTGTACCTTCTGGTTCTAGCCACACCTGGTGTCGTCTGCCTGGAAACTTCAGAGCTTTGGACTCCACTGAGGGACAAAACCTGAAAAAATATTTAAAAGCATTAGTTCCAGAATCAAAATCTATATGACAGAGAGTATTTTCTATGCAACAGATTTATAAATAAGTAGAAACTCTAAAAAGACACGTTGAGTCAATTTTCTATATTCTCCTGAAAAACACATATTAACCCTTAAAGCGCCAATCATGACTGCAGCAGATGACAAATTTTGTGACATCTTTTCTAATTTTTTTAAAAAATAAGGTATAATATCACACCTTATTTGTTATTTTTGAAAAAGCGGCAAAATTTTAAATTGTCGTCTGCTGCAAGTTATAGGTGGCGCTTTATGGGTTAAACCTTGTGGTTCTTATGTACTACACTCCTCCCCAATTTTTTATCCTGCTAACCAGCAGCATTCCAGTTATAATTAAGCACATAAATTTACAAGCAGAGTAGAAAACAGTGTGGATCTGGATCAGATGGCTTCATCAGAAAGCAGCTAATCTGGATCTACAGTGTTTTCGAAATAAGATAAATTCAGGTTCAGTCGGACAAGGATGATGCCTGAGCACCTGCGCAGTCTGTTTATATATAGTCTTTGATGGCCGGATGCTCTATGAGTAGCAAAGGGTTCAATATTTCTTCAGGTGGAAAACAAAAATCTGATCAGACTGTGTGGATGCACAGACTGATTTAACCCTTAAAGCGCAAATCACGACTGCAGCAGACAACAAATTTTGAGACATCTTTCCCAATTTTCTACAAAAATAAAGTATGATATCACATGAGAATCGTCTGCCAGCAGACAATTCTCATGAAATATCATGCCTTATTTGTTAGTTTTGAAAAAGCGGCAAAACTTTTAATTGTCGTCTGCTGCAAATTATAAGTGGCACTTTAAGGGTTAAATGTGTGCTGTATGCACATGCCAGCTTGTACTTTATGCTGGGTACTGGCTAAATCCTACATTTTAAGGTCCAATACAGTATACTTTACAGAATCTCTCAAATGCTCTACTGGCGGGCAGTGAGTCGCCACAATACGAAAATGTATTTTCTATTAGCAACATTTTTTATCAATAAGTAGACTGGTTGCCAAATGCACAGTTATATTATTTCTTCAGAGAAACAATATAACATTGATGGCAAAGAGAGCTGGTTGCTTTAATTGTCTTCCTCATGATGTCTTGTGACTGTTAGTGTTCTGTGGTTCTTCCTCATGGTGCCGTGGGTTGGTCTGCAGTGTGTAATTGTGAAATTACCTGATCATACTCACTTTCTTTTATTGTGGATACTAATGGAATTGTACAAGTTACTGCCTCAGAGAGGCAATTCAATGAGTACCAACAATCTATAGAACCATCAGGGCTCCAGATAAGAGGGGGTAAAGGGTATTTCAGCATTGATTTTTTGGAATTCAGCATTGAAAATTAAATTGAAAGGTGAAAATACCCTTTGCAGTTTGAGGTTTCTGTGCTGATATTCAATTTATGTGGTGAAATCTTTTATTCTCAGTAAGAAACAAGAAATGTCACAGTCACGTGACAAATGCCCCCAAAGGAATTGGTCTAGCATAAGACACATTCGAGGAAAGTTAGCTGTAATATAGGAGATATGCTCCAGACACAAAAAACCTAGAAATGAGGCCAGAAGTCAATGTCAAGGTAAAAGTGATCCAAAATGGTATGCGCCATCCCAAGAGGAATCAACATACCAAATTTTACCAAATAATATAGGAGATATGCTCCAGACACGATTATTCTAGAAACTAGTTCATAGGTCAAGATCACAGTGACCTAAAAATGGTATGCGACACATCAGCATCCAAAGATGTATCCATACAGCAAATTTGGGATTCCCATCTCAAATAATATAAGAGATATGTTCTGGACACAATTATTCTACAAACTAGGTCAAAGGTCATTGTCAAAGTGACCTAAAAATGGTATGTGACACTCCGCCATCCAAAGTTACATCCACACACCAAATTTGGGATTCCTACCTTTAATAATATAAGAGATATGCTCCGGACACGGTTTTTCTAAAAACTAGGTCAGAGGTCAAGGTCACAGTGACCCATAAATGGTACAAGGCACTCCACCATCCAAAGATGCATTCACACACCAAAATTGGGATTCCTATCTCAAATAATATAAGAGATATTCTACTGACACAATTATTATTAAAACTAGGTCAAAGGTCAAGGTCACAGTGACCCAAAAAATGGTAAGTGACACTCCCCCATCCCAAGATGCATATACACATCAAATTTGGAATTCCTACCTCAAAGAATATAAGAGATATGCACCGAACACAATAATTCTTAAAACTAGGTCAGAGGTCAAAGTCACAGTGACCTGAAATGGTATATGGCACTCCGTCATCTCAAGATACATTTAAACACCAAATTTGGAATACCTATCTCAAAGAAAATAGGAGATATGCACCAGACTCAATGCAGTTTCTAGAAACTAGGTCAGAGGTCAAGCTCAAGGTCAAAGTGACCCAATTGTGGTATGCGACACTTCATCATCCCAAGATGTTTTCACACACAAAATTTGAGATTCCTACCTCAAATAATATAAAAGATGTGCTCCGGACACGATTATTCTAAAAACTAGGTCATAGGTCAAGTTCAAGGTCACAGTGACATAATTATGGTTCGCTACACTTCCTCATCCCAAGATGCATCATCACACCAAATTTGAGACTCCTAGCTCAAATAATACTAGAGATATGCTCCGGACATGATTATTCTAAAAACTAGGTCAGAGGTCAAGGCCACAGTGACCCAAAAATAATTTGTGACACTCCACCATTCCAAGATGCATTTAAGCACGAAATTTGGAATTCCTATCTCAAAGAATATAGGAGATATGCACCAGATCTAGAAACTAGGTCAGAGGTCAAGTTCAAGGTCAGAGTGACCCAATTATGGTATGGGACACTTTGTCATCCAAAGTTGCATCCACACACTAAATTTGAGATTCCTACCTCAAATAATATAAGAGATATGCTCTCGACATGATTATTCTAAAAACAAGGTCAGAGGTCAAGGTCATTGTCACAGTGACCTGAAAATAGTATGTGACACTCCGCCATCCCATGATGCATTCACACACCAAATTTGGAATAAAGAATATAAGAGATATGCTCCATACACAATAATTCTTAAAACTAGTCAGAGATCAAGGTCAAGGTCACAGTGACCCGAAATTGATATATGACACTCTGTCATCCCAATATGCATTTACACACCAAATTTGGAATTCCTAACTCAAAGAATATAGGAATATGTACCAGACTCAATGAAATTTCTAGAAACTAGGTCAGAGGTCAAGTTCAAGGTCACAGTGACCCAATTATGGTATGCGACACTTCCTTATCTCAAAATGCATCCACACACCAAATTTGAAATTCCTACCTCAAATAATATAAGAGATATGCTCCGGACACGATTATTCTAAAAACTAGGTCAGAGGTCAAGGTCACAGTGACCCGAAAATGGTACGCGGCACTCCGCCATCCCATGATGCATCCACACATCAAATTTGGAATTCCTACCTCAAAGAGTATAGGAGTTATGCACCGGACATGAAGCGGGGCCGACGGACAGACGGACGGACGGACAATTTTATTACTATAAAAACTAAGTCATAGGTCAAGGTCACGGTCACAGTGACCCGAAAATGGTTACGCGACACTCTGCCATCCAAAGATGCATCCACACACCAAATTTGGAATTCCTACCTCAAAGAATATAGGAGATATGCACCAGACACAAAGTGGGACGGACGGACGGACAGTGTGATTACTATATGCCTCCAAAAGTTCCTTTGGGCATAAAAACTAATTAATAATTACAGCAATTGTATCAATCTTGGAAGTTTTCCTAAAATGCAATATGTATTTGATGCAAGCAACTTTTCTTTAAAATATGTTAAGCAAATATTGGCTTTGCATTTTCTGCAATTTGATATTTGAAATATGGAGTAAAATACTCACTAAATTAAAAAGTAGGAGGTGAAATACCCATTGGTCAAAATCCTTATCTAGACCACTGAACCATGTGTAGAGTAACCTCAAATATGCGCTTTTCAGATGCAAGTCGCCCAATGCCAGACAACAGTTCTATTATTAAGAGCAATTCTCTGTAACCACCAAAATATTTTGGCCACGCATAGTCAGGGATTTTGATAAAAACGTTATATTCAAGTAGAGATGCATCAACTTTAACAATAAACTTTGTTTAGTTTTTCAAAAAGTGCAACCGTTTCCATGGTAACAGACAGAGAAGTTCCGAAAAATGGCACTTTCATAAAAATGCATACCCTCATTTTCTTTTCCTTATTCATTGAATTAAGCTAAAATTTATCAGTAATTCTACGTTTATGTTTCAAAGTAGATAGATTAAGCTTTGTGATTTTAAAAAAAAGTTTAGAGATCGGAGCATCTTAGATATATTTTATTTCCAAAAATATTTGGATTTTTGATGAAAAAAACGAGTTTGGGGGTCAAATGTGATAACAAACTATTCAAAATCGCAGCAGTTCTGTGTGTTGCTGCATATATTATTAGAAAAAGGACACTTTGAAATGTTAAATTGTGAAATAAAATTCATGGGAACTTTTAATACTGCAAAGAAATCAGAGTTTTAATTTTGTCCTAAATTATTGCTCTCAGAGGTATGCATTTTATGCCTTAGCTTTATCATTTGTGGATAATTTAAGCTATTTTATGCATGATTACGGTTAATCTGCAGTAAAGACTGGTGTAAAAGCATAAAACGGCATTGAATGACACCGCAGACACCCTGGAGACCTTAAAGGGAGGGACAGCCTAGCAACAACACACATCAGTCAAAATTACTTCCCCTTTGTAGCTCTTCAAATAAAGGGGCATTTAGCCATGTAAATTACAAACACGTTGAGAAAGAAACAATATTTTTACAAGTTGATATCTCTTCTCATATGTGTTCTTGTTCCGATGATGGCCATAAGTTGAAATATTTGATTGTTAAATCAAAGTTTCTACTTGCTGAGGATCAGTTTTAAACAGATAATATCCGTCAAACCGATTTTTACACTTTACAAGTTTTGATTTTTAGAAAAGCATCTACATTTGATCGGTTCTCTTATCGAAATACCAGTTTACTGCCAATTGTGAGTTAACTCTTTTCTTTTTAAAACAAAATACTTTCAAATTAAATAATCTGCAATGTGAAAAAGGGCTGTTTGTGTGTTTCTGCTCCGGGTAATGGCTCTGGGAACCTTGCCTGACTGCTAGAAATATGGTGCATGTAATAATAACCAGAAAAGACTGGAATAGCTGGTGAGTAGGCGCCTATGTTTTAGTTTAATCAAAGGCTTAGTTGCTCTGATCAGTCTCATTTACAGAAAGGTACTCTTTCCAAACAAAGGAAGCCCCACCCCCACCATATGTAACAACCATTCACCTGTGTGAAAGAATCCCCATCCCTTCTGACAATTGAAAATACATAGTATTTTTTTAGACCTGCTGAATGAAAAAGATCAGGCTTCTGCTACAACGCATGAATTTAAGCGGGTGTTTTGGATGTGCAAAAGAACCATCTCATTGAGATGGTTCTTTTGAGTACCCACTACATATTGTGGATGAGAAGTAAGAAAAATATTATTCCAGTACATGCTCATCTGGAGGACTGCCTCTATGTTCAAATTGTTGAATAGAGTAAGAGAATATTCTTTTGATGGAGTTTGAAAAAAAGTTCTTAAAATGGATGTTTAACAAGGGAAAGTACATGTAGGTTTGGGGCAAAAAAATTACATATAAATTTTAGCCATTTTTATATTTCCTTTCTTGATGGATAAGATCTCCAATCAAGTTTGAACCAAAATAGACTAAATTGATGCATCATTTATATTTTTAGGGATCATAGGGTAGAAATACCCCTATATACATATGTATATGAAACGCTATATTTAATGAATTTTTCTCAAATTGTTTAATCAGATGAGATGCTGTATTTCTATGGCATCTCATCTTTATTGTTTATCTATGTTTCCATTCCGGCATTCATACTCACAGTTCAACAGTCCCATGAAGCCTGACCAGTAGACAAAAAGTAAATTGGTGAATTTGGACCTCTAACATTTAAGCTTTCAAAAAAAAAAAGACTAATCCATCAAAAATATCAAGAAATTACATGTACATGAACTAAACAAGACTTGAAAAGCTATTTACCACACATAAATGTACATGTATCATTCTAGCATAGAATCAATATACTGACTTAGATGCAATTCTGTGGACTTTAAAGTAAGAATGGAGGCAAAGAACAGGAATAAATAAAATCAAGCCCAGGAAACCATAAGGGAAAGAGACCAAAACACAAGAAAATACCACATATAAGAGAGTAAAGAGCCAAGGTACATGTATTTCCTTCCTTAACTCACCCTCAACCCTGTCAAAAAGGTCAAAACATTTTTTCTGATCATAATGTGGCATAAAGGGAAAAGTGTAGAACAAACTGCCAAAATTTGTCCAGACCATTTCTCACCAATTGCAACCATTCAAGGGGTTGTTTTGTTTTTTTATATGATAAATTTTGATATTATAGATTTTTTAAAGAAAGTTTGAATTATGAAAACCTGGGCTCAAGGGCTGACCAGAAGGCATGCCCAGGTCCAGCTTTTTTTAAAAAGTCCTTATATCTCAGAAACCATTCAGATTTTCACCCCTGAACCATATATACTCATATATCTTGTGACACAAAGTATCCAGTAATATTGATCAGGAAGTCCCCCAGTTGTACCAACTGTTGAGGCTTTCAAAAGCACTTTCTGAGAAGTCCCTCCAGGGCATGCCATGATTATTCATATTTGTTATGGTACCAAGCATTCAGTTATAATGACCCGTGAGACCGGGGTGAGACCCCCGGGTGTGCCAACACATGGCCCACCTCATTTACTTCATAAAAGGCTTACTATCTTGGAACTGCTCAGATCACTACCCATAAACCATAAATTTTCATGTTTCTTATGAGAAGAAAGTATTCATAAGCACTTACTGTAAAGTCCCTCCAGGGCATGCTCAGCGATTCTCCACCCCATTTACTTCATTAGAGGCTTAATATCTGGGAATTTGTTCAGATATTCATCCCTAAATCTATATAATGATGTTTCTGATGATAAGATACATTCAATGTCACTAATAGTGATGTCCCACGGGCATTGGGGTGGTTTGGGAGACTTTATAATCAGTAGATTACAATCATGTATCCCGTTCCTCATGAAAATGCTTAAAATGTCAACATTTGGAAAACTGGTTCTAATTGATAATTGGAACAATACCGGGTATTATCTATTTTTTCTGGACATTTGCTGGCAAGGATTATTTAATGGCTGGCTTTTGTTTAAAAAAAATATGAATAATTTTCTTGCAAATAAAAGTGAATGAAATCACTTTTTCCTCCTGAAATTGCTCAAAAGGCCAATATTCCGAAAACTAGTACCGCTTGATTATTAGAGCCTTAATGGCAATTTTTGATTTTACACAGATAAAAATTGTATTATGATGAGATCTGATAGAATAAATCATTTGTACACAAACTTATCTTTCTAAATAACTTCATTCCGCATAAAGCTGCTTAAAAATTCAATTTTCCGTTATTTGGTACCGTCTGATTATTTGTACAATTATTGCTATTTTCTTAAAATTTTACAGCAATTTCTATTTTACTGATGAATTCTGACATGATAAAGGAAATCCCTACTAAAACCAATGGTTATCTTATCTTAATTTGGCCTAAAAATGCACATTATCCAAAATTCCAAAAACTGGTACTGTATGATAATTAGGACAAAAAGACATTTTTCGCATATTTCCAGGCAGTAACTGATAATTAATGATAGAATGAATAATTTCTAATGAAATAAAATAGTTTTGTAACACATAACACAATTTTCATTGTCTTATATTGCCAAAATCATCTCAGTTAAGTCACATGTACAAAACAGCTTTATTTAGAGAAATCAATTTGTTGGTCCAATTTAACCAGAATTACCAAAAAAACTTCAAATACTCCCATAGATTTTATTGCAAATATTTTATGACCTAAGGTTGGGTTTTCAGAATCTAATGCAGTTGAATACCAGTGTTGCTGCGTTTTTTTGAAAAATATCCCTAAAAATTGCCAAAAAACCATTTTTTCACATTTTGGAATTTTGCCAATTTTGGTATATTTTAGGACCCTACTGCAACCAGCACGTGCATGATAGAACCAAACTACATATATCAAGAGTTAGAGTTGATACAATATTGTAGTTTGGCCGAAACCATATGGTTACAGAATGTTTATTGAATGACTGCAAATACTTTCAAATTAGTGTTTTTTCATAATTTCAAAATACAGAATCTACGAAATTTGCCCAAAATGAACAAGCATGGTTTCCATAGCAACCAAGGGTAACAAGTAAAAAATTACTTTATTTTTGGTGGTTTTGGGTTATATGTACGACATACAAAAAAAATCAAGTTAATCTGAGACTATGCGTGCCGGACCCCTATTTAGATTTTTTGGTGGTTACAGAGAACTGCTCTTAAGTAGTCTGGTTGCCAATCACAGATCAAATATTGTGGGTACTCCTGGAATTGCCTCACTGAGGCAATTCCAGGAGTACTTACAATATAAATAACCTCAAGTACACACTCTTCAGATGCAAGTCACCAAACGCTAGAATGTATTTTCTAAGCAACAGTTCTATTAATAAGTAGATCAAATATTGTGAGTACATGTACTCATGGAATTGCTTCACTGAGACAATTCCCCTGAATACCCACAATATATATATGTAATAAAAATTTCATGTCTAGATTAACCTCAAATAAGCAGTGTTGCAAGTGATCCAATACAAGAAAGTATTTTCTAAGCAACAGTTCTATTAATAAGTAAGACTGGTTATCACTGCAGTATCAAAATAACTCGAACACTACCGAGACAGTAGAGCTGAAGTGAATGTGCTTGCTAATACATCAGAGATGAATGCACCAGGGAGGGATTAATTTATTTCAGAAAGGTAGGATATAGATCTTATTAATTTATTTCTTCTGTACATTTCATTTCTCATTAGTACAGCTGTTCGATTTTTTCTTCTTGATGTTTTCTGTTTTGTTAGATTTTGATTATCTGATGCTATTCTATCACCCATTAAATTAAAATTATTGTGTAACAAAATGAATGCATATATGCTATTCAATATAAGACATGTACGGTACTTTTAAATAATTTAAAAGTTCTCTACATTTCACTTCTCATTAGCACATTACATTTGATAATTTTCTTATGTTTTTGTGTGTTTTGTCTTTGACTACTTGATGCTATTTTTATCCATTAAATTAAATTATTGCATAAATTAAAATGCAAATGTGCTACCCGTAGTCATGTACTTTTTTAAAATTTGAATTGTTGCATAAATTATAATGCACACATGCTATTCAATATGTACATGTACTTTTTAAAAATATAATCTTCACTACATTTTTTTTTTCTCATATTAGTACAGGTTTTTTTCACATTTTTCCCCACTTTTTTTGTATAAGTTTTTTTTGAATATCAGATACTAAATTACCCATAAAATCATCATAAGGGTCTAAAATTTTGATTACTTTCTTATACATCAGTAAAAATAAGAAAATTAATTTTTAATTAACAAAATTAATATAAACACATGGTATTCAATATACATACAGAATATTATATGGAAAAAAAAAACAATTCAATCTGCTACATATCATTTTCCACATAGTATTAAGTACACTATGTGTGTAACTTTTTCATAGGTGCTAACAGCAAGCCTCGCATTTTATCTCTTTTTCGCAACAAGTTTAACAAATTCAATAATACAAGAGCATGAATATTAGATTCTATTTAACATGACATTAAAATTACTTAAAAATTGTATTTTTGGCGTGAAAATGTCAAGATTTTCCCCTCTTTTACACAACATTATAATGGACATCATAACATAACGTTACTAAATCTGTAAACTACTAGTGGTTTATGATATTACATGGCGTTATATTGCTCAAAGATGCGACATCATGTGATAAAAGATTCTATACCCTAGTTTTGAGAACAGTATAGATCCAGATCAGCTGGCTTCTGATGAATTGGTCATCTGATTAGGTTCCACACTGTTTTTCATTCAACATGATGAATTCAAATTACTATTGATTCATTGGAAATCAGAAGTTCTTTTCAGAAATGAATTTTATTTTTTAGAGGTCGGAAAAAAAAAATTAATTCCTTATATTTACATTTTCATAATTAATATATAATATAAAATTTAGAGAAAAGTGGAAGTGAGGATAAGCCGTAAATTACATCTTTTTAATTCAACCAGTTTCACTTAGGGGATAACAGTAATCAAAATTTCTATTGAGGGAGGTATATCGTCGGATATACGATCAAAAATATAGTTTTAGAAGGTCACGTAAGCGGAGCCGTAAAACGTGATTTCCAAATGTATATCCGACGATATACCTTCCCAAATGAAATTTTGAATATGATTATCCCCATTCTAATGCACTATTAACATTTTCCCTTCAAAAAGACATTGAAAATGTACTTTGTTCCGCCTATACCTCCAGCGACTGCCAGCTGCATAAAACCGCTTGCCAACTGCATATATTCACTTGTCAACCAATGAAAAATGACGTTACATAATGAGGTCGGTTTGTGATAGTAAATCGCAGGATATACTCTCGCAAATTTATGACGTTATAAAATCAGACGTCGCATTACATTTGCAAGTGCATTAGAATATTACATAGATCTTCAAGATGCAATTAAAATGGTGCCAGTGTCATAGTAACGACTTCTTAATGTAATATAACGTAATTGAAAGTACGTAAATAAACCGCAATGTATGCATAGAAACCCTAAGTACATATTAAAACATTTGATTCAGCTCAGGTTTAAACAAGTTTCCTTCATTGTTATGTCTGCTTCCTTCATTTTATATAAAGGAAATAGCCTGAAAGGAGTTTCACAATTTCTTGCACATGTAGCCATATGATTGCTAACATGTACAACTTCTAACATTAGAATTTCTAATTTGTTGTCTGTCCACAGTCATTCTGTGACAAAGACTATCGCCTGTCTCATCAATGTATTCTTCGTCACATCCCGTGCATTGCATGACGTAAATAAGGATTTTGGCATCAATATGACTTTTGGATGTAATAAAATTCAATATTAAATCATATTAAGGGTTCTGTTGGATTATAAAACAGAGCAGTAGAACACCAAACGAGAAATCGGACAGACAATGTAGAAGTCAAGCAGCCTTTTTTTACACATGCTAGCCAGGTGTGACTCAATGTTGATCACAACAACTTTGTCACTTCGCGCGAATGAATTCCCTATTTGAAGCGAACATCACAACCAAATGAGCTTAATTAGCTGTCAGTTATTTTTCTCTTGTTCATGAGGTTTTGAACAATTGCAAAAAACTCAAAGTCCATATTATAGACTCATTTCCTAATTGTGGTGCTACATTTTCAAACCAAAATAGGCATGGTAATTATTACGAATAATCTAAAATATCAAGTCTTATTTGAAAGATATCAAAACATTTGTCACTTGTTAAGTCATGATCAGAACTTTAAGGGTTAATCGGACATCACAAACAAAATCCAATTTTTTAAAGCCACTTCAATTTCATCCACTGCTACTGTCCTGCCAGCCAAGAGTGACAGTGACGTCATGATTTGTTTGCAAAGTTATTGGGGACATAAAATCGATAGATCACAAGTGATCTATTGATTCGTGTTAGCTCAAGTGGAGTGTACAAGTTAATGTTTTACTTAACAATTGTAAACAAAATATTACGTCACTGTCACTTTTGGTTGGCACGACAGTAGTGGGTATGATGAGAGCAGGAGCATCAAAAACCAAAATAATTAAAATCTCATTACAGCCATTATGGGATATGCTTAACTGGTTTCAGCAATTTCAGCAATTAATATGCATTTTAAGCCAGTTGATTTTTCTCTCAGATACTCTAAAATAAACATGGAAACCTACTTTAATTAGAAGATCTGCTGTGTTTCAAGAAAAACAGGCCTTATACCAGAATACTACTCATTTTAGAACTCAGTAGACTTTCGTATGATTTTCTGGGCAAAGTTGCTCAAAGTATGCAACATTATATTATTATAAATTTTGAATTCTTAAGACTGGATATCCAGTTAAGGTTAAGAACTGTTTTACATAAAACTTAGAGGATTCATTCAATTAAAACCATTGAAAACTATAACGCAGCAATCAAAAAGCCCCCATATGATTACAAAGGTGAGCTGGATGCTTTTAATTTGTCTGCAAAAGTCATTTCCTTCTGTTTAAAGGCCACTTAATCAAATTTACATCTTAACAGTTTCAATTCAAAGACGCTTTTTTAAAGAAGAAGATGGGATAAAGTTTGCCACAATTTGGGTTTGCTTCTCAAACAACGGATAATCATAGGCTCCTATAACATATATACTCTTCAAAATAATTAAAGGACCAAGATTTTAGAATGCGAGTATAATTAGCTCAAACGTTTAAATTCTTTAAAACTTGGCCGAAAGCTTACTATTCTTTATGCCCATAAGTCAAGAATCATTTCTTACTGATTTCCATGCCTAATTCTGCCATAAGTGTGTCTCAAATGCACATACCCTCAAAAACACACTTTAAAAAGGCAGTGGGTGGGGTAAAGAAATTCTTCTGTGGTCAATTGAGTAGAATGAAAGTGGCAATAAATTAAACTTTGTTTTAAACAGTTTAGCTTACATGCGAAAAAAATCTTCAAACAGTTTCAATACACTGGGAAGCAATCATTTTCATCTCTGACAATGGAGTTTTGACATTGTTTTGTTTTTTGAAAACAATGTGTGTACTTGGTCATTAAGAATCAGATTTTCAAGCGTCATCCTTTGCCTTTGAGAGTTAGAAAGATGTCCCGGCAAATTGTTTAAAGATTGTCACAAACAAACGCCAAAACCAGTTGTATGAACCCATAGACTGGCCATTACACCACAGCGAAAAGGGGCAATTTCTTCTCACAGGAAGAGGTGGATGGTATAGACGGGATAAAAACACCATACAATCATGTGAAAACAGAGATTTCATCATCTAAAAGCATTTTTCATTCATTTCATGCAGTTCTGTGGTCCATGGATCACACTGAAAAAATGACATTCCAATGCATTTAGGTCAAGTTTCAAAATGACAAAAAAATCCTTGTTAGTAACATTTTCAACCATTTTCTTTTTGCCGTTTCATTTGGCAATTGGGTGCCAGAGATGTCCGAAAATTTTTGGCTAGGTCGTAAAATTGGTTTTCATAATACGTTCTACACAAAATGCATCAATGTTTTAATTAATCGCATTGGTCCTTCAATTATTTTGAGGAGTATATTTTGTGGAAACAAATGAATGTCAAGATGATGTCAAAAGTTGGAAATATTAAGATTACAAATCATTATGATAATCAAGTTGTCTGCATACACATTTACTGCAGGCATTGCAGCTTAAAAATTGCCAGATTATTTCTGTTGGTCAATAGAGGTCATTAATCTACTGATTATTAAAAAGCGTAGTAGTTAAGGTAGGTTTTCCCCAAGGCACATACATTTCTAAAAAAATAACTTCTGTCTAGACTAATTAGATATCATCCCTGATTTTTTCTCACAACTTCTGACAAAATATAAATGATGTGAAAATGTATTTCACAGATCTTGTAACAATTAACCTCTTGATCTCACCTGGAAAATCCAGAGAGGACATCATACATAATCTTTTTAACCCTTAAAACGACAATTTCAAATTTTGCCGCTTTTTCAAAATTTAAATAACCAATAAGGCATGATATTTCATGAGAATCGTCTGCTTCTCATGTAATATCAAACCTTATTTTTGTCGAAAATTGGGAAAAATGCCGCAAAAATTGTCGTCTGCTGCAGTCGTGATTGGCGCTTTAAGGCTTAAGAAAATTAAATTCTGCTGATCATTTTGAAAATCTGTATAAACTTAATGTATTGTGCAAAAACCTACTATTCATACATGATTTGTGACTGGTCAAGTAATACAAGTACTGGCTTTCATGTAGAGACTGGTTTATGACAGGCAATAAAACAATCTGGTTTGCTTTACCAGTATCTAACTTTGAATTACAATGCAGGTTGATTATTTTATGAAAGCCCATTATTGTGAAATTATTTGCATTAGGTTCCATATTCTATACATGCAACCTTGGATAAAACATGGGGCCTGATCTGGATCCAAACTTTTTGTCACTGATGGTATTTCTGAAAGAATTTTTCTGGAAAGGTTAATATTAAAAAAAAATCTGCAGATGACAACAAAATCATGCAAAATTACCCAGAATGCAGTTAAAAAAGTTCAGTTTACTGATCAGGGTTTGCGTTTGTTTTTTATGACATGGCTAAGATATAGACAAACCATGGGGAAGTGAACTGGGCTACAGTCATCATCGTCGTCGTCGCCGCCGCCGTCGTCGTCGTCATCGTCATCATCATCATCATCATCATGATTTAATTAACATGCAGGTGCAGGAGCATCTTCCATATCAGTGAGCCCCTCTCCAGGTAACTGGCTAGCTGCACACAGAGCAGATCTTACTTTGGATAAGACTGCCTTTTGTATATTTGTAGCAAAGTTATATGGTAATACAAATATATGTTAGGGCGGACTTGATTTAGCTGTTATCTCTAGTCGTTTTACTAGGAACAAGCAGAACAGAAATCAAGTGCACTGGAACATCTTTGCTAACTCCATTTACAAGGTGGTGTGGACAGAACAGTCACATGACCTGTTCCGAAACAAGATGACATAGCACTGCCTGGTATGTTCTAAGATATTTTTATGTCTTTAGATTCATATTTGAAATAAATAAGCCCATTTGTAAAAGAGATGAAATTATATGTAATATGTTATTCATTTTTCTTCTTCTTGGTCAGCTTTTTGTGCTATAATATTTTCTCACTTGATTTACACTGAGTAGATGGGCGCACTCCTTATTAAAGCGCCCAGTTTTACTTGTTTTTTGCGGCTGTTCTGGCATACTCCAAGCACTCTAAAATTACCAAATCAAGTCCGCACTTTACCAGATGAAAGATGAGTCTCACAGTCACAGGCAATCGTAAAATCTCGACCCAATTCGAGAATCAAGCCTTGGATGTATGTAAGGCATAGTATTATGTATGAAAAAGCTGCATTATGCTAGCCAGAACTGGAACTGGAGTAAGGAAAATTAGTTCTGTAGCATTTGGGTTCAGCTCTATTAAAATCCATTTTTCGGTCAACAGTATAAATGAAGATTATGTTTTTTCAATAAAATATCGCTATTTTATTGAAAAAACATAATTTTCATCTGTAGCATCTTGTGGAATGTTGTCACTGTTTGTTTCGCTGCAATCGAACTTGTTATTGTATAGGCATGGTTTCTGTGACATCAGCGTCACATTATCAAAGTTGACCCTTGATCTATATCTGAGGCCTGATTCTACGGAATCGGCCGAGGCAGTTCCGACTTAGTCACAGGTTGTTATGATGGTACCATGGGTTCGACACCCTGGGACCACTTGCCACAGTGATAACCTTAACAACAATAACTGTCCCATAAAATTTGTGTTGATATTTGTCATGAACTCTCTGCCTACTAGCGTCGTCTGGTGATAACCTTTGCAAGCAGTTTGGACCCAGATCAGGCCTGACAAAACGTTGGGCCTGATCTGTATCCAAACTGTTCAACAAATTCGATGATAGTGACCTGAAAGAATTTTTCGAAAAAGTTGATTTTGAAAAAAAATCGGCAGATGACACAGGGCACCTTTAGGGGTGTCATACTTGATGGGCTTTTAGGGGTTTGTTCGGGCAGATGATATTTCTAGGAGCTTCACATCATGACATCTAAGGCAGTTATAGGGGTTAACCAGCAGAGAATTTGAGTAAAACATCGATCTGAGAAATGTGCAACTTGCTGCTTTTTATAGCAAATCTCTTTCCCAGATCTTCAGTAGGCGAATTGTAAATTCTTCCAGCCAGAACTATCAATATTTGGTTTGTAGTGTTTCAAAGTAATGCTGCTAGCAGCAAAGGCCCAGATCAGTCTGTGGATCTTCACTTTGTCTAGTACTTACTGTCAGCAAAAGGGAGCTTACAGGCACAGTTGACCCCATACAGTACTGAATTTATTTTTATCACTATCATTGCCTATGAGAAGTTAAAACAATGTTTGTTTTCAGAGGAAAACTTAAAGTCCCTTGACTGTAAAATGGGAAATTAAGCGTGCTTACAAAGTGACCTGATGCTTCTCTGTTTTAGCACTCAATTTACCGTACTACTATGCTTGCTCTTCCTTGATAGCGGTAATAAATTTAATATTCAAAGCAATGGCAAAGCCTTCATGAGAAAGTCAAGGTCACCAAAATCTAATTGTTTCTTTTCCATGCGCCATTGCTGCTTGCTTGAGATGAAGGTCACCAAATCTTATTAACTCCCTACTGTTCTAAAATACAGGAGGTTTGACCTAAATCCATCTTACTGTTCTTCTGTTCTTTACTGTAACCCCCGCCCCCCTCCACTCCAACAACAATGCCTCAATGAGGTTCAGAAGATATAGTTTAGGCAAAAAGTTACACAGACTTGGATGGGAACACTGACAGGATTCTCAACAAACAAGCAATTTGTCCCCCTCCCCTCAACAGTTGGGGGACATAAGTTTCATTAATTCAATGATTATGAGTATAATCAATGATTGGGATTATATACCAACACTTGGGAGTAAGTATCAATGATTTGGAGTATATGTAAACAATTGGGAGAAAGTATCATTGACTGAGTATCAATGAATGAGAGAAGGTGTCAATGACAGGCAGAAAGTATTATTGATCTGGGAAAATATCAATGATTGAAAGAAAGTATCATTGGTTGGATATAAGCATCATTGATCTGGGAAAGTATCAATTATCTGGGAAAGTATCAATGAATGGATTGGAAGTAAGCATCATTGATCTGGGAAAGTATCAATGATTGAGAGAATTTGAGTATCATTGATTCTGAGTAAGAATTTTTGATCTGGGAAAGTACGGGTATAAATGATTGGGAGTAAGTATCACTGATCTGATTGGGAGTAAGTGTCATTAATTGGGAGAAAGTATTATTATCTGCGAAAAGCATCATTGAGAAAAAGTATCATTGATTTGGAGAAAGTATCAATGATAGGGAGTAAGTATTATTAATCTGGGAAAGTATCAATGATAGGGGGAAACTGCCATTGGTTGTGAGAAAGTATCAATAATTGAGAGAAAGTATCATTGATTCAGAGTAAGATTTTTTAATCTGGGAAAGTATCAATGATTGTAAGACCACAACGCAGTGACACCGGTGAGGCTTGCACCCACAGCCCCTACGTCTCGAGCCAAGCACTCTACCACTGAGCCACTGCACCTCCTAGGGAGAAGAAAGTATAAATGATTGGGAGAAAGTATCAATAATTGGGAGAAAGTATCAATGATTGGGAGAAAGTAACAATCATTGGAAAAAGTATCAATGATTTGGAGAAAGTATCAATGATTTGAAGAAAGTACAATGATTGGCAGAAAGTACAATGATTTGGAGAAAGTATCAATGATTGGGAAAAAGTATCAATGATTGGGAGAAAGTATCAATAATTGGGAGAAAGCATCAATAATTGGGAGAAAGTATCAATGATTTGGAGAAAGTATCAATGATTTGGAGAAAGTATCAATGATTTGGAGGAGTATCAATGATTGGGAGAAAGTATCAATGATTGGGAGAAAGTATCAATGATTGGGAGAAAGTATCAATAATTGGGAGAAAGTATCAATGATTGGCAGAAAGTATCAATGATTTGGAGAAAGTATCAATGATTTGGAGAAAGTATCAATGATTTGGAGGAGTATCAATGACTGGGAGAAAGTATCAAAGATTGGGAGAAGAAGGTATCAATGATTGGGAGAAATTATCAATGTTTGAGAGAAAGTAATAATGTTTGGGAGAAAGTTACAATGTTTGAAAGAAGTAACAATGATTTGGAAAAGTATCAATGATTGGGAGAAAGCACCAGAGATTGGGAGAAAGTATCAATGATTGGAAGAAAGTATCAATGATTTGGAGAAAGTATCATTGATTTGGAGAAAGAATCAATGATTGGGAGAAAGAATCAATGACTGAGAGAAAGTATCAAAGATTTGGATAGAAAGTATCAATGATTGGGAGAAGTATCAATGATTTGGAGAAAGTATCAAAGATTGGGGGAAGAAAGTATCTATGATTGGAAGAAAGTATCAATGATTGGGAGAAAGCATCAATGGTTGGGAGAAAGTGCCAATGATTTAGGGAAAGTATCAATGATTGGAGAAAAGTATCAATGATCGGGAGAAAGTATCAATGTTTTGGAGAAAGTATCAATGATTGGGAGAGAGTATCAATGATCGGGAGAAAGTGTCAATGATTTGGAGAAAGTATCAATGACTGGGAGAAAGTATCAATGAATTGGATAAAGTATCAATGACTGGAAGAAAGTATCAAAGATTTGGAGAAAGAAGGATCAATGATTGGAAGAAAGTATCAATAATCGGAAGAAAGTATCAATAATTGGGAGAAAGTATCATTGATTTGGAGAAAGTATCAATGATTGGGAGAAAGTATCAACGATTGGGAGTAAGTATCAATGATTGAGAGAAAGTATCAATGATTGGGAGAAAGAATCAATGATTTGGAGAAAGTATCAATGATTGGGAAAAAGTATCAATAATTGGGAGAAAGTATCAATGACTGGGAGAAGAAAGTATCAATGATTGGGAGAAAGTATCAATGATTTGGAGAAAGTATCATTAATTGGGAGAAAGTATCAATAATTGGGAGAAAGTATCATTGATTTGGAGAAAGTATCAATGATTGGGAGAAAGTATCAACGATTGGGAGTAAGTATCAATGATTGGGAGAAAGTATCAATGATTTGGAGAAAGTATCAATGATTGGGAGAAAGTATCAATGATTGGGAGAAAGTATCAATAATTGGGAAAAAGTATCAATAATTGGGATAAAGAATCGATGATTTGGAGAAAGTATCAATGATTGGGAAAAAGTATCAATAATTGGGAGAAAGTATCAATGATTGGGAGAAGAAAGTATCAATAATTGGGAGAAAGTATCAATGATTAGTAGAAAGTATCAATGACTGGGAGAAAGTATCAAAGATTGGGAGAAAGTATCAATAATTGGGAGAAAGTATCATTGATTTGGAGAAAGTATCAATGATTGGAAGAAAGTATCAATGATTCGGAGAAAGTATCAATGATTTGGAGAAAGTATCATTAATTGGGAGAAAGTATCAATAATTGGGAGAAAGTATCATTGATTTGGAGAAAGTATCAATGATTGGAAGAAAGTATCAATGATTTGGAGAAAGTATCATTGATTTGGAGAAAGAATCAATGATTGGGAGAAAGAATCAATGACTGAGAGAAAGTATCAAAGATTTGGATAGAAAGTATCAATGATTGGGAGAAGTATCAATGATTTGGAGAAAGTATCAAAGATTGGGGGAAGAAAGTATCTATGATTGGAAGAAAGTATCAATGATTGGGAGAAAGCATCAATGGTTGGGAGAAAGTGCCAATGATTTAGGGAAAGTATCAATGATTGGAGAAAAGTATCAATGATCGGGAGAAAGTATCAATGTTTTGGAGAAAGTATCAATGATTGGGAGAGAGTATCAATGATCGGGAGAAAGTGTCAATGATTTGGAGAAAGTATCAATGACTGGGAGAAAGTATCAATGAATTGGATAAAGTATCAATGACTGGAAGAAAGTATCAAAGATTTGGAGAAAGAAGGATCAATGATTGGAAGAAAGTATCAATAATCGGAAGAAAGTATCAATAATTGGGAGAAAGTATCATTGATTTGGAGAAAGTATCAATGATTGGGAGAAAGTATCAACGATTGGGAGTAAGTATCAATGATTGGGAGAAAGTATCAATGATTGGGAGAAAGAATCAATGATTTGGAGAAAGTATCAATGATTGGGAAAAAGTATCAATAATTGGGAGAAAGTATCAATGACTGGGAGAAGAAAGTATCAATGATTGGGAGAAAGTATCAATGATTTGGAGAAAGTATCATTAATTGGGAGAAAGTATCAATAATTGGGAGAAAGTATCATTGATTTGGAGAAAGTATCAATGATTGGGAGAAAGTATCAACGATTGGGAGTAAGTATCAATGATTGGGAGAAAGTATCAATGATTTGGAGAAAGTATCAATGATTGGGAGAAAGTATCAATGATTGGGAGAAAGTATCAATAATTGGGAAAAAGTATCAATAATTGGGATAAAGAATCGATGATTTGGAGAAAGTATCAATGATTGGGAAAAAGTATCAATAATTGGGAGAAAGTATCAATGATTGGGAGAAGAAAGTATCAATAATTGGGAGAAAGTATCAATAATTGGGAGAAAGTATCAATGATTAGTAGAAAGTATCAATGACTGGGAGAAAGTATCAAAGATTGGGAGAAAGTATCAATAATTGGGAGAAAGTATCATTGATTTGGAGAAAGTATCAATGATTGGAAGAAAGTATCAATGATTCGGAGAAAGTATCAATGATTTGGAGAAAGTATCATTAATTGGGAGAAAGTATCAATAATTGGGAGAAAGTATCATTGATTTGGAGAAAGTATCAATGATTGGAAGAAAGAATCAATGATTTGGAGAAAGTATCAATGATTGGGAAAAAGTATCAATAATTGGGAGAAAGTATCAATGATTGAGAGAAAGTATCAATAATTGGGGGAAAGAATCAATGATTTGGAGAAAGTATCAATGATTGGGAAAAAGTATCATTGATTTGGAGAAAGTATCAATGATTGTGAGAAAATATCAATGACTGGGAGAAAGTATCAATAATTGGGAGAAAGTATCAATAATTGGGAGAAAGTATCAATGATTGGGAGAAAATACAATGATTTGGAGAAAGTATCAATGATTGGGAGAACGTATCAATAATTGGAAGAAAGTATCAATGATTTGGAGAAAGTATCATTAATTGGGAGAAAGTATCAATAATTGGGAGAAAGTATCATTGATTTGGAGAAAGTATCAATGATTGGGAGAAAGTATCAATGATTTGGAGAAAGAATCAATGATTGGGAGAAAGTATCAATGATTTGGAGAAAGTATCAATGATTGGGAGAAAGTATCAATGATTGGAAGAAAGTATCAATAATTGGGAGAAAGTATCATTGATTTG
The DNA here is from genome assembly GCA_964019695.1 of Loripinus fragilis. Classification (NCBI taxonomy): domain Eukaryota; kingdom Metazoa; phylum Mollusca; class Bivalvia; order Lucinida; family Lucinidae; genus Loripinus; species Loripinus fragilis. The sequence continues at coordinate 50,572,299 of OZ026525.1, read as the reverse complement.
GAGAAAGTATCAATGATTGGAAGAAAGTATCAATGATTGGGAGAAAGTATCAATAATTGGGAGAAAGTATCATTGATTTGGAGAAAGTATCATTGATTGGGAGAGAGTATCAATAATTGGGAGAAAGTGTCATTGATTAGTAGAAAGTATCAATGATTAGTAGAAAGTATCAATAATTGGGAGAAAGTATCATTGATTTGGAGAAAGTATCATTGATTGGGAGAGAGTATCAATAATTGGGAGAAAGTATCATTGATTTGGAGAAAGTATCAATGATTGGGAGAAAGTATCAATAATTGGGAGAAAGTATCATTGATTTGGAGAAAGTATCATTGATTGGGAGAGAGTATCAATAATTGGGAGAAAGTATCAATGATTAGTAGAAAGTATCAATGATTCGGAGAAAGTATCAAAGATTGGGAGAAAGTATCAATGATTTGGAGAAAGTATCATTGATTTGGAGAAAGTATCAATGATTGGAAGAAAGTATCAATGATTCGGAGAAAGTATCAATGATTTGGAGAAAGTATCATTAATTGGGAGAAAGTATCAATAATTGGGAGAAAGTATCAATGATTGGGAGAAAGTATCAATAATTGGGAGAAAGTATCATTGATTTGGAGAAAGTATCAATGATTGGAAGAAAGTATCAATGATTCGGAGAAAGTATCAATGATTGGGAGAAAGTATCAATAATTAGGAGAAAGTATCAATGATTCAGAGAAAGTATAAATAATTGGGAGAAAGTATCAATGATTGGGAGAAAGTATCAATGATTGGGAGAAAGTATCAATGATTTGGAGAAAGTATCATTGATTGGGAGAGAGTATCAATAATTGGGAGAAAGTATCAATGATTTGGAGAAAGTATCATTGATTTGGAGAAAGTATCAATGATTGGAAGAAAGTATCAATGATTCGGAGAAAGTAACAATGATTGGGAGAAAGTATCAATAATTGGGAGAAAGTGTCATTGATTAGTAGAAAGTATCAATGATTAGTAGAAAGTATCAATGATTGGGAGAAAGTATCAATAATTGGGAGAAAGTATCATTGATTTGGAGAAAGTATCATTGATTGGGAGAGAGTATCAATAATTGGGAGAAAGTGTCATTGATTAGTAGAAAGTATCAATGATTAGTAGAAAGTATCAATGATTGGGAGAGAGTATCAATGATTGGGAGAAAGTATCAATGATTGGGAGAAAGTATCAATAATTGGGAGAAAGTATCAATAATTGGGAGAAAGTATCAATAATTGAGAGAAAGTATCAATGATTAGTAGAGAGTATCAATGACTGGGAGAAAGTATCAAAGATTGGGAGAAAGTATCAATGATTTGGAGAAAGTATCATTGATTTGGAGAAAGTATCAATGATTGGAAGAAAGTATCAATGATTCGGAGAAAGTATCAATGATTTGGAGAAAGTATCATTAATTGGGAGAAAGTATCAATAATTGGGAGAAAGTATCAATGATTGGGAGAAAGTATCAATAATTGGGAGAAAGTATCATTGATTTGGAGAAAGTATCAATGATTGGAAGAAAGTATCAATGATTCGGAGAAAGTATCAATGATTGGGAGAAAGTATCAATAATTGGAAGAAAGTATCAATGATTCAGAGAAAGTATAAATAATTGGGAGAAAGTATCAATGATTGGAAGAAAGTATCAATGATTAGGAGAAAGTATCAATAATTGGGAGAAAGTATCAATAATTGGGAGAAAGATAAATGATTCGGAGAAAGTATCAATGATTGGGAGAAAGTATCAATAATTAGGAGAAAGTATCAATGATTGGGAGAAAGTATCAATAATTGAGAGAAAGTTTCAATGATTGGAAGAAAGTATCAATGATTAGGAGAAAGTATCAATGATTTGGAGAAAGTATCATTGATTTGGAGAAAGTATCATTGATTGGGAGAAAGTATCAATAATTGGGAGAAAGTATCATTGATTTGGAGAAAGTATCATTGATTTGGAGAAAGTATCAATGATTAGTAGAAAGAATCAATGACTGGGAGAAAGTATCAAAGATTGGGAGAAAGTATCAATAATTGGGAGAAAGTATCATTGATTCGGAGAAAGTTTCAATGATTTGGAGAAAGTATCATTAATTGGGAGAAAGTATCAATAATTGGGAGAAAGTATCATTGATTTGGAGAAAGTATCAATGATTGGAAGAAAGTATCAATGATTTGGAGAAAGTATCAATAATTGGGAGAAAGTATCAATAATTGGGAGAAAGTATCAATGATTGGGAGAAAGTATCAATAATTGGGAGAAAGTATCAATAATTGGGAGAAAGTATCAATAATTGGGAGAAAGTATCAATGATTGGGAGAAAGTATCAATAATTGGGAGAAAGTATCAATAATTGGGAGAAAGTATCAATAATTGGGAGAAAGTATCAATGATTGGGTGAAAGCATCAATAATTGGGAGAAAGTATCAATGATTGGAAGAAAGTATCAGTGATTGGGAGAAAGTATCAATGATTGGGAGAAAGTATCAATAATTGGGAGAAAGTATCAATGATTTGGATAAAGTATCATTAATTGGGAGAAAGTATCAATAATTGGGAGAAAGTATCATTGATTTGGAGAAAGTATCAATGATTGGAAGAAAGTATCAATGATTCGGAGAAAGTATCAATGATTGGGAGAAAGTATCAATAATTAGGAGAAAGTATCAATGATTCAGAGAAAGTATAAATAATTGGGAGAAAGTATCAATGATTGGAAGAAAGTATCAATGATTAGGAGAAAGTATCAATAATTGGGAGAAAGTATCAATAATTGGGAGAAAGATAAATGATTCGGAGAAAGTATCAATGATTGGGAGAAAGTATCAATAATTAGGAGAAAGTATCAATGATTGGGAGAAAGTATCAATGATTGGGTGAAAGCATCAATAATTGGGAGAAAGTATCAATGATTGGAAGAAAGTATCAGTGATTGGGAGAAAGTATCAATGATTGGGAGAAAGTATCAATAATTGGGAGAAAGTATCAATGATTTGGATAAAGTATCATTAATTGGGAGAAAGTATCAATAATTGGGAGAAAGTATCATTGATTTGGAGAAAGTATCAATGATTGGAAGAAAGTATCAATGATTCGGAGAAAGTATCAATGATTGGGAGAAAGTATCAATAATTAGGAGAAAGTATCAATGATTCAGAGAAAGTATAAATAATTGGGAGAAAGTATCAATGATTGGAAGAAAGTATCAATGATTAGGAGAAAGTATCAATAATTGGGAGAAAGTATCAATAATTGGGAGAAAGATAAATGATTCGGAGAAAGTATCAATGATTGGGAGAAAGTATCAATAATTAGGAGAAAGTATCAATGATTGGGAGAAAGTATCAATAATTGAGAGAAAGTTTCAATGATTGGAAGAAAGTATCAATGATTAGGAGAAAGTATCAATGATTTGGAGAAAGTATCATTGATTTGGAGAAAGTATCATTGATTGGGAGAAAGTATCAATAATTGGGAGAAAGTATCAATAATTGGGAGAAAGTATCAATAACTGGGAGAAAGTATCAATAATTGGGAGAAAGTATCAATGATTGGGAGAAAATACAATGATTTGGAGAAAGTATCAATGATTTGGAGAAATTATCAA